>OU343218.1:185222626-185235021 GCA_910596185.1 Chrysanthemum makinoi | reverse complement strand
CACTAATTTTTCCATGGCATTGACTATTTTTCCCACAAATATCGTTGTGTGTAATCCGTAGGTTTATTACACACCAATTTCCTACATGTTTGACTATTTTTCCCACATATATAGTTGTGTGTATATGTGGGTATTGCTCCTGGATATTTTCCAACAAATTTTTTCACATTTTTCCGTCAAAGATTTCCCACCGATTTATTCTCCCACGAACTTTCCACTGATTTCTTGTGGAAAATTTTTGTGTGAAACCGGATCAAAATTTTATAGAATTCAATAATTTTTTAATATTTTATATAATTACAAATTTAAAAACTACTGTAATAACTAGATGCAATATTTTGTTAATTTGTATTAACTGAAATCCAAAATAAGAGTCGTAAATAAGACATCAAGTCGTAATATACAAAATGAAAGATTTCATTAAAGCACATATAAACTTACAAAGACACAACAAAAATCAAACAACAATCAATCTATCGTGAATACTCGACCCTAGCTACCGACTAAAAAGTAAGCTTTATGTATTAATTTTTAACATTACAAGGTGCATAATCTCTTCTATGGTCTCTATAATTCATCCATCTTTGCCATTAGCCACGGTAGAGCCTAACTCGTATGTGTTCAACAAAATGCAAAATCAAATTAGTACAAATAATTAGATCTAAAAAATAATAGTAGTTAGATATAACAAAATCAAAACATACATAATTAAATCTAACAAAAACCAAACAAAAACATATATTTGTATATACGAATCCAAGATCTAACAAAATGGACCATGGAAGTTCGACAACACTTGCATCCTTTAAAAATTATAATAGAATCAACAATTATATATTCCAACTTTTGCAACATTTTTAGCACTAACCAAACAAGCAGCTGAGAGATAAGTTCTATTTAGATGTTCTTGGATGTGCGTTTAATGATTCTTGAAAAGATTAAACGACCTAAAATTCGAGTGCCTTGCTATCAAGAACAAAGGAAATGAGTAATCTGTATTAAAGAGATAAGAAGATTGTGGTTGTGGCTTGTAACATACAAAATAGTAGTAGTAGGTGAAAAGTTGTGTGAAAAGGAGAGGGAGGCGCATATAAAAGGTTAGTTAGGGTTATTTAGTTTTATATAGATAGGTTTATCAAGGTTTTTTGACTGGCCGATTCTTGAGTGGGCTCTAGAATCGGATATTCACAATCGGGTAATACTATGGTGTCAAATGAGTCGTGGTTCGTTAACCTATTAGTGTTCACGTGTTGCGGGTGATTATGACTTTATCCAAACACGATCTATTTATTAATTGTGTCAATAAACTCAACGCTAACTTAGACCCGCATAACACGTAACCCGGTTTTGACCCGCTTAACTTGTTTAAGTAAATAGGTCAAGCAAGAAATAAGGTTGATGGTTTGTTTATTTAACTAATTTAAATGCAAAAATGATAAAAAGATCTAAAATATGATAAAAATATCATACAAATAACTGCACAATTTTCTCGAGTTATAAGCCAATTTCAATAATATATGAGGTATAATTGTAATTCACTTAAATTAAGTTGTACATTAAAAAATATATTTAATCCACATGCAACATAAGAACCAGGTTATATGTTTTATTTTTAGAGTCTTATACAGGTTAACCTGTTTAATACTTACTCAACCCAAATATGACCCGTTTATTTAACAGGTTAGACAGGTTGACCTATTTTTGACCCACACATTAGACGGGGTGACCTATTTTTGACCCACACATGTTTATCTTCAACCCAAACTTGTTTATATTAAAACCATCAAGATGCTAACAAACTAAAGAGGGTTACAAAGTCAATCATTCCAATTAGAAATTAATCTACCTCTCAGATTCTAACCAATTAAACGAACATAAACGAATATAATTGTAAATATCACTTTTCTTCAAATGCTGAGAGTTAGAAGTGATGTTGTTTCGGAACGTAAATTATCATATTAGTGACTTGGTAAATGTTACAATCAGATAAAATGTAGTTAAATAATTTTGTTAATGTCTAAAGTTATTCTAGCGTAAACTGATTGTTATCGCTAAAGCTGCCACAAAAATATATGATCGAAAAAAAGTTACTCGCTAAATATATTATTTATAGGGTATCCGTCGTCGCAACGCGCGGGTACCCTGGTATAGATAATAATGTGAGAATGTGTAAGTATATAGAAATTCAAAAATGGTTTGTAGGAAACTGAGTAACGCCCACAAATTTCCCACGAATTTATCAAATCGGTAGTAATTTGTGGAAAGTACCAACGTATTTCCACCTAACATCATCATCTATTATGTTTTTGACATACTTACACATTCACAAATGTACCTTCTTATTTATAGACATACAAAAGTGCAATGAAGGCTAAAATCAACTTAAAATACGCATGTACATTTGTTAATAGATACACAATGGTTCATAAATCACATGTCTACACAAACATGTTCCACATACATACATATACATTTGTGACACACAAACAAATAGCTAAATAAATACGAAGACACATATAATTGAAACTAATAAACCATATTAAGATATAGATTGTAATATTGGAATTTGTAATTATAAAGAAACATAAAAACAATTTTGTATATCACATGTTTTCACAAATAAGTTATACAAATAAACACATATATGCATGATACGCACAAATAGCTACATTAATAAGCAAACATGTAAAATATGAAACTATAAACACATAAAAACATATAGATAGTAATGTGAGAATGTGTAAGTATATAGAAATGCAAAACGATATCTTTGTGAGAAATCCATGAGTAACTACCCACAAATTTCCTCCGAATTTATCAAATTGGTGGGTAATTTGTGGGAAAGTACCAACGAATTTTCCACGAACATAATCATCTATTATGTTTTTTACATACTAACACATTCATAAATGTACACATTCTTATATATAGACATACAAAAGTGTAAGGAGGGCAAAAATCAACTTAAAATACGTATGTACATTCGTTAGTAGATATACATGGTTCATAAAGCACAAGTTTACACAAACATGTTACACATATATACTTGTGACACACACAAATAGCTAAATATATACGAAAACACATATAATTGAAACTATTAAACCATATTAAGACATAGATTGTAATATGAGAATTTGTAATTATAAAGAAACATAAATACAATATTTATTGTGGCTAATAAGTGGGTAATTACCCACATATTTCACATAGACTAATTAAATAGTATTTTTTTTTATTAAATAAGACTGGTGAAACCGTGGGTAATATAGCTACGATTTGCCACAACTTATGGTCGCCGCTAATATGTGTGAAATTTGCAATGATTTCACCAGTCCGTCAACATAATTTGTGTGAATATTGTCGCTAATTCGTGAGAAATTTGCGACCAATTTTCCACGAAAAGTTGGTCAACAAATTGGTGTGTAAACTGTGGGAAATTCGTGGTTAATTTACGACTGATTTCCCATTGAAATTTGGTCTACAATTTGGTGTGTAAATTGTCAAGATCTGTGAGAAATTTCCCACGAATTATTTTCTGTGGGTAAAGTTTGTGGGTAAATCCAGTTTGTGTAGTAGTGATTATTCTTTAAATATGTGTATGGCTATCATCATATTAAAAAATAGAACGTTGTTGCTGTATCATCCTGATTAGACAAATTTGTGTTGCTTCGTCTCTAACAAACTAAATTATTTGAGCTATATATTGTACTAAAAAGAAAAAGGGTCATCCGAAGTGTACCCAAATTTTTAAAAACCTAACTTTTAATGCTTTATTGGAAAAGATTGTGTTATTTTTATAATAATGAGTTAATTACATAAATCGTCCTTGTGGTTAGGCCATAGTTGCAGGTTTCTTCCTTAACTCTCAAACATCGTCCTTGTGGTTATCCATTTTGAGTTGACCCGCCCTTTGACCGGATGGGCGTTAGTTTTAGCCGTTAACCCTAGTCATGTGAGAAGCAAAAACGGTCCATTTTCGAAACCACAAGGACGATTCTTGTTACAAGTTTAGGGGTGTGGTTTTTTTTTTGGCGCGTTAATTGTCGGGTTATATATCCAAATTAAAACCCGCGTTCATATACCCGATTTAAAACTAGGTTTATAACTCCCAACCAACCTCAACCTCATTTCTCCCGATTAAACCAAACCAACCCAACCCTAACTTCTATTCGCTCTACAGTGCTACACACATCCAAACCAACCCAATCACTAACACATAAATGCCGGATAATGGAAAGGCTGTGTTTACAAGGGATGATCATTCATCGGAAAAAGGATTGGTCTAAAGATGAAATCGTTGATGAAGTTGTAGCCAAATATGGTAAACAAATTGAAACCCAAAGCTAAGAACTGAAAGAGGAAATACTTGAATTTGTGAAGAAAAAATCATGCGACAAAATGCCTGAGGATGTTTGTGTATGTCCTTGAAACACATTCTAAATCTTGTAACAATTATGTTTGGTGCTACAGTAATATATTTTTCTCAATTTTCACCAAAAAAACTCTAGTTTAACTCGTATGCTTTCTAGTATTAATTCTAGTGTGGGAGGTAAATTGTCTTCATTTGGTTGGGATGTGTTAGATTCTGATCAAAAATGAACTTGACATTTTGCAACTTGCTTATACAGTTTGAAGTGTTTAGGGGGTGATTGAATTTACCATTTTGACTTTTAAAAGTCAACAAATACCAAAAAATGAACTTTAAAAAAAGCAATACTATAAGTTGGAAAGACATGCCTAACCAAAAAATGAACTTGGCAGTTTGCAGCTTGGTTATACACTTTGCAACTTGGAGCTTGGTTATACACTTTGCAGTGTTTAGAGGGTGTTTGGTTTTACCCATTTTGACTTTTAAAAGTCAAAAGATACCAAAAAATGAACTTTACAAAAAGCAATACTATAAGTTGGAAAGACATGGCAAACCAAAAAATGAACTTGAGAGTTTGCAGTTTGCTTTAGGAGTCTGCATTTTGCAACAAAATGCAGGTGCGTTTGGAAATGGCTTCATGTATCTTATTAAAGGGGTGTTTGCATTGGCATAACATAACCAATACAACATACTAGTTAAGTTACATATATTATCAAATACAACATGTGGTTCACTTGGTCAATATGACTTGCAGGTGGTTCACTTCGTCTATGACTTGTAGGTGGTTCACTTGGTGTATGAATTGCAAGGAATTCACTTGGTATTTGACTTGCAGGTGGTTTACTTTCTTCTTCATTATTGTCACTAGGTTGGGGAGTGAATTTCATCAGGGTTTGATATAGTCCCACCCACTGAACCACTACCTCTAAAGATGCAAAGAACACCTAGGCCCACTACACCACCACCTCTACCAATTGTAGTTGTATTTTCCCTTCTAACACCTAGACCCACTATACCCCTGCAGCAACACCTCTATCAGTTGTGTTTCCCCTTCTGTAAAGATGCATTGGACAGGAATACCACATGTTTTCTCTATTAGGTAGATGCCTTGCATCAAATGTCCTTCTAGCCCTATTTTCTCTTTTCATCCAACAGTCAAGGGATATCATTTGACTACTATTTTCTTGAACCATGGTGAATCTTCTTTGATGTGATAAAGAAATGAAGACCAATGGGGTATTATATAATGCAGTCAAAAAGGGTCTAATGGGGATCAATGTGGTTGTTCAACAAGAAGTAGATGGGAGTAATAACATAAATGCTGAAAATGGAGGGAAAACATTATGCATTTTACAAAGTGACTTACAAGTGCACAACTTACATGACATTCTTGTTAATCGATCATAATCTTAAAAGTTAAGTTACACATATAATTCGAATAGATGTTTCTCATGTTCCTCCTCCAACTCTTGTTCTTGCCTAAGTATGTTCTGCCACTCTAGTTCAGCAGCACTCTAGTTCAACGTTGCTTCTTCTGATGTATGGATTAATGCTTCTTGGTCTAATCTCATTTGATGTTCCTGTTGATCAATAAAATTTCCACCAGCCTCCAACTCTTGTTCAACCCTTTCTTCTTCTTCTAACAATTTGATTATTTCTTCTTCGTCTAACATTCCACTACCACCTACACCACTGCCATTTCTATCCTTGTAGAAAACCTTAACTAAGTTTCTCATTGTAATGTTAAGATAATGGAGTGATGTTTTAAAATCCTTTCCATAACCCCCCTTTGTAAGGACTTTGTGATGTATTGTACCAGATATTGTACCTAAAAGATCTTTGAGAGTTAGTGTAAGATCACCAAGTGCATTCGAAGTACTAAGACTTGATTATTGCAACAACTTGATCAAGTTTCCCATTCTTGAGAAAGTTCTTGATATCGCCTAAACACCCACTCACAATTCCCCTCATTAGCATTCACAAACTCAACCTCGCTAACCCATGGCCCACGTGTAAAATCCTCATCCTCACCCACATCCTCAACAACTTTCTTAATATACTCCTGTGTCGACATTACGCTCTCCTCCCCACCTTCCCGAGTATCCGTTATTTTACGGAGCTTCGCCGATTGAACAAAAGCCGCAGAACCTCTTATCATCCTAATAGGTTTTCCAGGGTGTATTTGGTGGTTCTTGCAGAGACGGAGGACCGGGGTTGGTCAGAGATCGAAGTCTTCTATATCAAGGGATTGTTCCCATTGATCATTTGGGGTGAATTCATTTCCTTGTTTAGTTAGGTGTTGCCGAAGAGCCTCGGTGGTGGTGGGGGTTTTAATGGTGAAGGAGCTTCGGTGATCGGGGGTTATAATGGTGAGGGATCTTCGTTTGGGGTGGGAATATGGACAGCATACCTAAACTTGTAACAAACATCGTCCATGTGGTTTCGCAGCAAAAATGGACCATTTTACCCCTCACGTGACGCTCACATGACAAGGGTTAACGGCAGAAACTAATGCCCGTCCGGGTCAAAGGACGGGTCAACTCAAAATGGACAACCACATGGACGATTGGTGTAATTATTGAGAGTTAAGGACGAAACCTCCAACTATGGCCTAACCACAAGTACGATTTATGTAATTAACTAATAATAATGGTTTTACAATTATTATTAGCAAAATATTTAGTTATCAAGTTTAAAAAATAGATTAAATAGCGTGTATATGGATCGACAGGGCCCAAGCCATATTGACCCACTTAGAAGTTGTCCTTTTTGACCCATTAGCCAACTTGACCACCCTACCCAACTTGCCATCTCTATAGTCCTAATGATCTGTTCTTGCTTCTGTATAAACGGCTATATAAGAACTGAAAGAAATTGAACAACAAGCTCCACATGAAAATTTTCACTTACAGGACATATCCGATCCTTCCATCAGGCAAAAGCATCGGCATCATTGCCATACCGGCTGTCGAAGGTGCCCTTCCATAGATAAGTGGCTGCAGAAAAGTATGAATCAATTGAAAAACCATAATAGAAGTAATCACATATTTCCAAAATAAAATGCCTCTAAACATATGAGGATGGTGTAAAACCAAACCTGTGGATAGCCTGCCCCTGCATAGCCTGCAGTCAAAGCCCCGTATGGACTCCCTACCAAGCCATACCCAACATGAGGAGGATGGTGTGGAAGTAAAGCAACCTTATGCGAGTTAGAAGCTCCTCCAGATGTTTTCTGGTCTGCTTGTGGCTTAGCAAGAGAGCACTCCAAAGTTTGACCTGTTTGTTAAAACCAATAATGTCAGACAGTTTTTCCTAAAAAACAAGTGCTGATTAGACTGCAGAATAACATAAATACCCAAAGCCAGCATTACCATTTAGCTCGTATTTCTCAGTGTCCTTTAAAGCCTTCATAGCACTTGTTCTATCTGCAAAATGAACACCCGCTTTTGCAGGAGGGAGAACTACTTTTGTAATCTTCCCATGATGCTCAAATATCTTTTCTAGCTGCTCATTGGTGACATTTTTAGGCAAATTCTTAACATAAACTGCCTTAACCTGCATCAAAAATGCAAAAAGTGATGAGTCAGTTACTCAGGTAAATCTAAATGAAGTTCGGGGATCTAGCTTTAAGAAACAGAAATGAAGGTGACTAGATTAAAACTGAATATTGATGATTAGAGCACCTGAGAAGACGCTGAAGATTCGGCATTTTTCGGGTCAGCCCAGCTCACGGTTGGAGCGTTATCATCAAGCTTAAATTTTGGCTTCAACATCTTTTGTCTAGAGTAATCTGCACAGGCATGATTATAATACTCGATGAAAGCAAATCCACGATTCCGCCTAGAATTTTGTGGATCCTGTAACATAATAGGGAAAAAAAGAAATTAGATACATGATGCTGATTACAAGCATATAATATAATATAACAATCTAGCCAATTAGTAACAAACCTCTAGCAGCTCTACAGAATTAACGCCAGGTCCAACCCTTTTGACAACCTTTTCCATGTCATCCACTGTCCAACTTTTAGGAACGTTACCGATGAATAATTTATGTTTAGCTTGAGATGTTGAGCACTTGATCTTTCTACCCTGATATAAATACATATATAACCAAGAATATGATGTCAAGAAGCTGAATGCAAAATATTTCAGCTTGGTGAAACATTTGTTTACAGCAACAGCAGATTTAAATTGATTCGAAAAGATAGATGTAGCATCGACCCATTTACTTCAGAATTTGCATTAATTTATAAATATAAATGGACAAAATAATTTTATACTCAAATATAATTGCATCAATTATATCCAAAAAATAGACATAGTGTGTAAGTCAGCGAACCCAAATACAGACCGTTTCAACCTGCTGCAAAATGAACAGTTTCAACCCAAGCTCATATTGCATTGTTATCCAACCCACACCACTTTTTCTACCTCTATTTAAAATTGTTGCAATACCTTCAACTCTCTATTGTTAAGCTCCTTAATGGCAGTAGCAGCCAGATCTTGAGTCCTGAAGGTCACAAAAGCATAACCTTTATTCTCACTTGAGTCTTTACCTTTCATTATCCGTACCTGTTACAGGTTAATTAACATTAAAATACATAAATAGCAACATAATTTTCTATAACATAAAGAGAAACAGAAGGTTACCTCGGTGACTTCTCCAATAGATTCACAAAACTCTTTCAGAACATCTTCAGACGCATCAAGAGGAATTCCACCAAGATATACCTCGGAACCATAAGGAGGAAGAGCGAGAAGTTCATCATGTTTTTTCTTCGTTCGCTTATCTTCAGCATTTTCCATTTCTTCATCTTTCGCTTTTTGTTCGTCTTCAACATCCTCCTCCTCCTCCTCCTCTTCTTCCTCCTCTTCCTCAACTTCTTCTTCTACCTCTTCCTCTTCCTCCACTTCCTCCTCTACTTCTTCATATTCGACCTCCTCCTCGCCTGCCTCATCAACATCTCCATCTAAATCTACCTGCTCTTCTGGTTCAGATGCCTTCTCTATCTTGACGGCCTTTGGCAGTTCCTCAGTCTTGACAGCTGTCGTATTTGCCTTTCCGCATGTCCTTGGCATCTTATATATTTAGGAATAAAAGCTTGAACAGCAACTCGGATATATAGACAGAAGCGAGAAGCCTTTACAGAAGAAAGAAGATAACAATGGGAAGAATGAAACCAATTGAAAGGGGAAAACGAGTGGCAAAGTGATAGAATTTGTGCCATTAGATATGATTCAAGGAGTTCAAATTTCAATGTAGGGATGATATATATAGATTCAAGATTCAAGGGATGGTGATGCTATCAGTTGCAAAATCAGTGAATGAATGAATTCTCAAGTCTAGATTACAAATGATAACTGGAAATTGTATCTAGCTTTTAGAGTTACCATCAGCAATGCAAATAACAAAATAGCCAAGAGAAGGTGGTAGAACAAGTAATAAGGATAAGAAATCAATGATACAAGAAACATGTGCATGCATTAGTCAGAGAAGCAGCAAATAAAGACTCGAAACTATGGTCAAAAGAGAGCTAAATGGGTTAGTTATGAAACAATTTCTAGTTAAGTGGCAACAAACTGTCAAGATCGAGATTTATTTGCCTGATCCGTAATCTGCCTGCAGCAAGTTAATGCACAGGAACTGAGAATATACTCACCAATGAGCAATTCAAACTTGCACAAAAGCAGTGCTTAATGTAATATAAGGGTAACAATGTGCATCAGAATCAGATTGATACTTAAATATTTTACGCAGCTCAACTATAGAAAGAGGAAGGCACGTGTCCTATGCAGTACACAGTAGGACTTGCACCAGCAATATTACCTACACTAAGATGCACCCTTCCACCTTTACACAAGTATTAGCGCTTAGCAACACTAGTAACGTCCTAGTTGAGCAATATGGTTGCTGCAGCTTTCTGAGTTTTAGAGGTTTCTCGTCATATAAGAAAGTGGTATAGCGTGACTGGATTCTGTTATTTATCACTTCCAGTGTTTTAAAGTACTTAGATGCGTGGTCAAACTATTCTTATTCCTGTGTTTTGCTACTATCTCGTGATTTTGGGCTTACTATGTAATCTTTTTTCATGGTTACTTTGGACTGTAGGACAGGACCACATACAGTTCTGGCGTAACAAGCAAAGATGAGCAGATAATATCTCCATATTTAGTACAGGGATTGCAAATTTCTAAAAGGGATATTCAGTCACAAACTTTTTTTTTGTAATTTTTGAATTTTAAATTTTTTTTTATTAAAAATAAGACATTTGTTTAAAATTCGTTTTTTTTTATTTATTTTTTTTTTTGAATTTTAAAATTTTTTTATTAAAAAGAAGACATTTGTTGGAGTTGAACTTGGGTCATTCATGTGTTTTGTAAACAACTTACCACTAGAGTAAGTTATTTTTTTATTTATATCTTTCAAATCAATACAAATAAGGAGATTATAAAAAAATTCCGGAATTTGTATTTTAGGTATGTATTTTTTGAAGATAACAATTTAAATAAATTATGATATATATTAATTAGAAGATAAATATAGCATATATATTTATACAAGAATCCCATATTATAATACCTATTACGTATTACATTTATACAAGAAACACTACAAGAAAAAGTGCTTATAGTGACCAAAATTTAGTGCCGACTTTTTATTTGGTCACTATTTGTTAAAAATAATATCCATATAATACATGACACTAATATACATCCGTAGAACAAGCAGTCACCAAGCTCTCAAAAGTGGTCACTAATTGTCACTATACATTAGGGCTGAGCATCGTCCCTAATCGGACTGGACGACCGGACCGACCACGATCAGACCGATTAGCTCTAAAGCGTAGACCGAGGACCGAACCGATGGCGGTGGTCCGGCCCGCCATCCGGCCCAACAAGGTAGTCAAGTCAGGGTCCTGACCGGACCGGACCGACCAAAACCGAGACCGAATTAACCCAAAAACCGAGACCGAAGACAGGACCGAATTATACTGACTAAAGATAATAAAATGGAATTAATTTACACACTCTTAATTTTTATTGGCACACACTGATATATGCATTAAACAATTATACTTTAAATTCATGATATTTTAACCACTTCTATATATGCATTAAACAATTATACTTTAAATTCATGATATTTTAACCACTTCTAATATTAGAGTATAAAAAAATATACGAAGTCATAATAAAAGTCGACAGAGATAAAATAGTTAAGGCCTACTAGTAAAAAATTACTAAAGAGTAAACAAAATTACTGTAAAAGTTCTAAGATAAAAACAAAAACAAATGCTAAAGAGTAAAGAGAAAAGCTGAAAACTCCTTTCTCTAACTGTGGGCGATCCAAGCCCTCACAACCTAATCGCCCATCTCGATCACGGAACCATCGCCGAAACCGTCAGAATCCGTAATATTCGCCTTATGATCGGCCACCATCGTTTATCACCATGACCGCTCTCCGATCATCGCATTTCTCCGATCACCGTCACCGTTCGCCAATAACCGAAATACTCACCGTTCATCATACGTCTAGTGCAATTCACTCATGTTTAATCAATTTAGGTATAATACAACTATTCATTTACATATTGTTAGTTACATTTTTGGATTACTTTTCCATATTATGATTTGTTTGTTAGATAATGTATTGTTACTTAATTAGAATTGCTTGAATGAGTGTTGTCCGTGACGATTGGTATGCATTGACGATCGATAGAATAATTGATTAACGGAAACTTTTTGCCGATAATTTTGAGGTGATTGAGCTACGATTTGTTTTTATTAACTAAACAAAAGTACTTCCTTGTGATGAAAATAGCAATAGTATTATGTATTACAAACAAAAGTATGAGTTTAAAGACGACTCACTAGTACTTGAAAAACCATGATATTTCGCTTTGTTGAAGTGAACCTATTCTAGGTTTTTTGTTTAATGGGAGGTGAGAAGGATTGTAGGCTATTACGCTGAAAAGGTACATAAGGCCATGAGAGGTGGTTACGCTGGTTAAGGTGAGGTG
>OU343218.1:185041296-185222526 GCA_910596185.1 Chrysanthemum makinoi | reverse complement strand
ATTGTTGCATCAAAGCTAGCTAAGTGGGTGTTAAACTTTTACAAAACAATCATTTAGATCATTGTAGCAACCGGGTAACTCATATTAACTGATTACCGATTGATTAGTGTCTATATGGGTATTAAATTTTTACAAAACGGCCACGGTGTCCGATACGGATACGGATCGGACACGGCGATACGGCAAAATCTAAAAATATAAGACACGGGCACGGCGTGGACACGGGAATTTTTATATATATATATGACAAACATGATAAAGCCTGCTCCGAGAATCTACACGTGTTTGTTCCTTTTGCCTTTGACATTTTTGGTTCCTTAGCCCCTGAAGCTGTGCGCTTCTTGGATCGGGTTCGTAAGATTGTTCGCAGCAATATATCGGCCCCGAGGTGTCACGATTATGTTTTCAGTAGAATAGGGTTTGCTATTGAGAAAAGGGTGGCAATTGTTTGCCCGCTTACCTACACACCTGATGTAAATCCCAATTTATGAAGTTTGTACAATTATAATTGAATTTAAAATATATATATATATATATATATATATATATATATATATAGGGTGTTTCTTGTGAGAAGTCTAATTTTGGTGAGAACGCGAGAAGAGATCCTAGCCCTCCATCTAGTCCCTCCTTTTTTAGATCTAATGGCTAAGATTAGCCAAACATTTACACTAACGAAGGGTATTTTTGTAATTACCGACCCACATCTAATATGTAGAGGAAAAAAAAACACACATCATATACAGTGAACGTGAAAACACACAACTATCCTCTCCAATCCAACTAACTTCAATAATCTCCGATCACAACCACCGTCGTTCAAACGACCGCTTCACCTTCTACAACCGATTTCCACCGTCGTTCACTTTCTAATACAATCAAACACCGTCTTCTACCGGAATCGCTACAGGAATCATCACCGGAATATTACTTGATCATAAAAACATAAAACTCGACAAATATTACTGATGAAGAAGGATATATTAATTAAATTAGGTCAACAGAAGGTGAGTTTGATGAAGAAGATCAGCTTATGTTATTTTTGATTAAATTTTATTGTATAATTTATAATTGTTACGTGTTTGAACTTATTAGAATTGATTAATTTGTACATATTTCACATGTGAATATACAGATTACTAATTAGGTTTTAGTTGTTATAAGCTAGTTAATTAGCGGAATTTTTGATGATATAAGCTTAGTAAGAGTATCTTCACGTGTGAAGATATCATCAAATAATTAAGTTTTGATGTTTTTAGCGGAATTTTGGATGATGTAAGTTTAGTAAGAGCATCTTCGCGTGTGAAGATATGATCAAGGAATTAAGTTTGGATGTTTTTAGCGGAACTTTTGACGATTTAAGTTTATTAAGAGCATCTTCGTGTGTGAAGATATCATCAAGGAATTAAGTTTTGATGTTTTTAGCTGAATTTTGGATGATTTAAGTTTGGTAAGAGCATCTTCACGTGTGAAGATATCATATAGGAATTAAGTTTTGATGTTTTTAGCTGAATTTTTGATGATTTAGGTTTGGTAAGAGCATCTTAGCGTGTGAAGATATCATCAAGGAATTAAGTTTTGATGTTTTTAGCGGAATTTTTGATGATTTAAATTTATTAAGAACATCTTCACGTGTGAAGATATCATCAAGGAATTAATTTTGATGTTTTTAGCTGAATTTTGGATGATTTAAGTTTGGTAAGAGCATCTTCATGTGTGAAGATATCATCAAGGAATTAGTTTTGATGTTTTTAGCGGAATTTTGGATGATTTAAGTTTGGTAAGAGCATCTTCGCGTGTGAAGATATCATCAAGGAATTAAGTTTTGATGTTTTAAGCGAATTTTTGATGATTTAAGTTTATTAAGAACATCTTCGCGTGTGAAGATATCATCAAGGAATTAATTTTGATGTTTTTAGCTGAATTTTGGATGGTTTAAGTTTGGTAAGAGCATCTTCACGTGTGAAGATATCATCAAGGAATTAAGTTTTGATGTTTTAGCGAATTTTGGATGATTTCGCGTGTGAAGATACCATCAAGGAATTAAGTTTTGATGATTTTAGCGAAATTTTTTATGATTTAAGTTTAGTAAGAGCATCTTCGCGTGTGAAGATATCATCAAGGAATTAAGTTTTGATGTTATTAGAGGAATTTTTTATGTTTGAAGTATATTGATAGCATCTTCGCTCGTGAAAAATATGAACAAGTAATGAAGTTAAGTCTAATAGTGTATCTTCACAAGTGAAAAATGCTATTAGATGGAGACTTTTGGTTGATGGATACGGATATTTTACAGAATGCTTACTATGGCGATAAAAGTAAAGCAATTCTTTTGCCATTTTTAGATACAGAATCAAGTGAAAGCTTAATCTCAGTCAATAAACAACTCTGTGATGATCCCAAAAACATGGTGTGTGTTATTAGTGGGTGTGGTTAAGAAAGTATTGGCACGTGGTTTTACTCCGTGTGAGAAAATTATTTTGTAATTTTGTAAACTATTTGTAATTCTGCCAATTTACCTCATTATTATATAACTTTTACATTAATTGTCTTCAACAATTTATGTGCTTTTTGTAGCTCGAGGTTGAGCTGAGCAGAGGCCGTCATGATGGTGATGTCAAGGAAAAGAATAGGCTCCAAAGAGTTCTTGAACATAAGGTCTGTTTAACAAGATTGATGGTTGAACGTTCTTCTCTTTCATTTTACTAATTCCTTCCTGTTACACTTTTTGCTATAACTTTTTTTTATTTTTATTTTGTGAATGCAGATGCAGTTTCAGGAAAGAGTACTAAGCCGTCGACAGGCGGAGTATGAAAGAATGAGAGCAGAGAGGGAAGAACGTCTCAGTCAAGTTCTTCAGGCACGAAGAGATGAAAGGGAAATTAAGAGGAAGATGTTATATTATCTGAGGACTGAAGAAGAAAGACTGAACAAGCTGCGTGAAGAGGAGCTCCAAAGCGGGAAGGTATCCTCCTCACCCCATCACACACGCACATACAAAAAAAAGAGAACACTAATAATAATAATAAATAAATAAAATAAAAAAACAGACTCAACAAACTTCAAAACTTATTAGTGTTAAACGTGATCACAAAAGTCACAGTATTTCAACGATTCAATTATTCTTTCAACTAAAATGATCTCAGAGAGTTGGTGGGTTTATAGATTAAATGTACACTTTGGCTGATCTTAAAGCCTTTTCTTTTTGAGCTACTCTTTTAATCTACCTGCTAGAGGTAAACTTTGTCAAAATAGCTACCAACAAGCGGTTTGCTGTTTCTAGAGATTCAAGACCAATTATTCACGATTTACCTGTGACCAATGAGTATTCAACTTAATACTAGTAACCATCCGACACTGCTAGGCATATTATGCGAGCATATTTACACAGTACTACTCCGCATCAAACATTTTTATTACTGTAGTACTTAATTGCAGTTATTTGTTACTTTCATGTCTTAAATAAAGTGTCAGTTTTTACGTTTTACAATTACACCAGAAGTGCTGCAATAGAAAATAGTAAAATCTTAATGATGTAAACTAGAAGGTTTTATAAGACTGATCGTTTTTAATCCTACTTGGAATATGCAGAGGCTGAAAGGAAAAAGAAAGAGAAGGCTGAAAGAAGAACCAAGTTGGATGAAATAGCTGCAAAGCAGAGACAAAGAGAGCAGGAGCTAGAGGAACGTGAGAGACTTCGAAAAGAAGCTATCTTAAAAGGATTAGAAACTTAAATTCACCAAGTCATTCATAGAAAGAGAAGGTTGTTCCTCAGGGGTTGATTTTGTACTAAATGAAGGAGTTGGTGCTGATTTTGTACAGAAAGAGAAGGTGTACTAAATGAAGGAGTTGGTGCTGATTTTGTACAGAAAGAGAAGGTTGTTCCTCAGGGGTTCGGTCCTTCAGATGTTGGCGTACGGTGAGCCATTATCCTTTTTTTTAACACTAGAAAATATAACAACTTGTTGCATAATAAAGGTTATTAGCTGGTGGGGTGTGTGACAGGTTCCTTTAATGGGTCAAACTGGGTTGGGTTGATCTAAAAACATTTTATCTTATAACTTATAATCTACTTTTCTTAAGAAAAAAAAAAAAAAAAAAAAACCTAAGAGGCTGCAACCCTGTAATAATAAGAAATACATTTTGGCTGACTTTCAACCATGTACTTACCATCTGACCCCATTTTCCTTTTAGATAGTCTTTTTATTTAACTTGTTTGGCACCCAAAAACCACAAGGTTGCCATGTCCCCGAATAGGATCTTCAAGGAAAACTCCACCTTGGAGAGGTGTAATATGCTTAAATGGAAACATATGGGGGTTGCAGCTAGATTGTCTGAAATTGTCAGGGGATATTGATGTAGACTCGCTTATAAGGTTAAGGAAATTAAGGACGCTGAGTTTGATGGACAACCAGTTTGAAGGTGCAATGCCAAAATTTAGAAAGCTAGGTGGTAGATTGAAGTCTTTGTGTATTTCCAAGAATAATTATTCTGGTGATGATGACGCTTTCCTTGGGATGTCTTTTTTAAAGAGACTGGATATAGCAAATAATAAATTTAGCAGAGAGGTACTGACATCACTGGTATCTAAATAGAATTATTCTGTACTTGAAATGAACCACTTAAGTATTCTTGAGAACATGCAATTATCTGTTGTTCAGGGGAAGTGAGTGGACGGGAAAATATGTAATGGAGTTTCAAGACCTGGTTGCTTCAGCAACTGTGGGTACAGAAATCACAAAAAAAGAAGCGAGATTTTTGTTTATTTAAGGTGGATACATAGAAGATCCTGATTTGCAAGGTAATTCATCATTTCTTTAACTTCATTTCTTGCATTAACAATCTCAATCACAATAACATAATGATATCAGTAATTCAAATAATGCTTGCATTTGAGGCTTTTGGGCTTCTCTATTGCCGTAATGCTTGCATTCATAACCAATACGATGTATCACTATGTACAAAATCAGAACCTTTCACAAAAAAAAATGATTGGAATATTGTTATTGTTATTGTGCTATGACAGAACTCAGAAGATGTGATGTGTAAATTGTTTATATGCAAGAACAATTATGTTACTTGATATGGTGAGCCACCGGGCCAAAAGCGTTTAGTCCACCATAGGTGACAATATGGGCTGCTCGGGCGGGTTTAGGTAACGAGTGGGGTTGAGACGTTGAGTTGGCTTGGAACAGTTTTGTAGCTAGGAATCTGTCCCCTTTTACTCATAAGCTGCAAAATCGCCATTGCCTTCTTTTTTCCCTCTTTTAGTCCCATACTGGGAAATGTCTGATACATGCTCATAAACACCGTACTGAAGTGCAATGACCATAGGATTATTATTATTTGTACAAAGCTTAAGAAGAACTGCTGCTGCACATTCTTTGATTTTTTGGGTCCCTTCTTTCATAAACTTTACGAGAGTCTCGATAAATGAAAGTTTTCCAAGTTCTTTTCTCCCATCTGACATAAGTACCTAAAGAGCCTCATCAATCATATCTAATTGGTCGTTTTTAAGAATTTTTAATAAAGGTTTAATCGCACCGCTTCTATAGCTTTTGCTTTGTTTGATTGGGAAAGGGTCAAGTTAAACAAAGCTGTGGCTGCATTTTTTTTGCCTCTAATCGTTCCTTCTGTTAGTAGGTTGACCAATGGTGGGATCCCGTTTGATGATCCGATAAACACTTCCGAACCGGAACCCGATAAGCCTTATCGGGTCGGGTTAAATCGGGTTGAAAAGACTTATCGGGTTAGTTTCACCCGAACCCGATAACCCGACATTATTATCGGGTCGGGTTCTGGTTAGATAATTTTTATTATCAGGTTATCGAGTCAACCCGATAAGACCCGAAAATCACTATATAATTTGCCGCAATTTGATATTACATATATACTGTTAAAAAACAGTTGACTACACTAGTCTTCAAAAATAAAAATTTTAGTACACGTCCAAAAATGCACTGTTCGAAATGTTTATCGGATCCAATTTACTCATGAACACTATTTTTTATTTATTTCTGAAGATTTATAAGGACTGTAATTGTTAGTTTCTTAATTCATTCATGTCAGTTAATTACATGCTGAGATTATCTATTTTGATTTGATACATTACGATCACAAGTCCAACAAGTAACAGTTGACGAGTCCTAATGTTTTGGCATTCTCATGACACTATTTACCTAATTCAGTAGATTTGATATAGTATAAAATATATGCATACAATTAAGCTTGAAATACTACATGCATGTGATTATAATACTTAGAGTTAATAATTGAAGTAATTGATGTAATGCATCCTTTCTTGTAGTTATAAGGCTTTTGATCATGTTTAGACTTTGACCTTTCCTTTGGATTGTAGTTATAAGGCTTCTACCTTTGAGCTAGAACTCCTCACGGTATTGATTAACGAATGCACTTGGTTTACTTTTATTATTTGTGCAGAAAGAGAATGGATATTCCTATATCTATGGTGGATGGTGGTCTGTATGGTGGACCGGTACATACAGTATGATACTCTCTAAGGCATCTTTTTTCCACAGGAAGTACCTGCGTATGTACACAAATGAAATGCCTGCATCGCTCTTGGAGTATGTAAGGAGGAATAGGTACCCTTCATATTATTCTAATTTACCGCATACTTTTACCATTCGCTCCTGCAAGGAAGTTATTGCATTACTTTAACCAAGTTTTAATGAATCTAAACAGGAACTGTGAGGACATCGCAATGTCGTTTCTGGTTGCTAATGCAACAAATGCGCCTCCTATATGGGCAAAAGGTATTTCAGTGAAAGATTATATCTCAATTTTTATTCTCCTGGATTAGACACCAGCATTATCCTTAACTACGTATCTGATGTCCAAATGTAGGCAAGATAAATGAGATCGGATCAACAGGTATCAGTAGCTTGGGAGGTCATAACATAAAAAGGACCGAGTGTGTGAATAGGTTTGTATCTGAGTTTGGCAGGATGCCACTAGTCCCAACTACTGTGAAGGCCGTTGATAGCCGTGGTACCTGGTTCTGGTGATAATTTATGCTTCTCACGCCTTCCGTTTATTTTATTTTCTAGCTTACACGTAGTATGTTTAATTACCACTAGCTAGTCATCTCTTGTATTCTTCAGTCATTTTAACACTGTTAGCATCAATCAAACACCTTATATGTTACACAAACCATTGTAGAACAAGTGCAAAAAGTTAGTCTGTATGTTGTATCAATATTACTCCTTTTCTGTTTCCACATTCTGCAAAAGTCTAAACATTAGATTATATCTCAGTTACTTTCTTGTAGTTATAAGGCTTTTGATCATGTGATTAGACTTTGAGCTACAATCAGTTACTAATGGATATAGTTTTCTAAACCAAAGTCTAAACATTGAAAGTAACTGATCTAATACGTAGAGTTGGATTTATGTTATAACCTGACAACCCTAATCACCCGACCCGACTTAACCCGACCCGATAACCACCAGAACCCAATAACCCGATTTCTTATCGGGTCGGGTTGCGGGTCACTTTTTCAAAACTCAAAACCCGACTTAACCCGACAACCCGATAACCCAACCCGATAACACCCCTGGTGGGTGCAAAGAGTTGATGTGGACACAGGCCTACCAGTTTATGCTCCTCTTGAAGTTATAATCAAGGAAACTCAACATTATGCAGAAACAAGTTTCTGCAAGGTCACTCCTTGCATTCTTCCCGAGCTTGCAAGACACGGTATTCCACATTTTTCTATTGGTGTAGTGTATCGTTTAATTTATGAAACAAGGCACGGTATATTCACATACTATTAGTGTAATTATATGCATTATGTGCCAGACTTTTTGCTATTATAGCTTTTTCTTGATGTTCGATACCTGCTGCAGTTAAATGTGGTTAGAGTTTGTGGTCCTCGTTACTGGCCTCAAGTTATTGAGCTTAATCTAGAAGGTAGTTATGCAAATCTTTATGTTAACAGCAAATTCATGTTTCATATAACAATCTGTTATAGACTAATCTTATTTTTAATACTAGGCGAGTACCCGCGCCTAGCGGCAGCGGTTTCTAGCGTCAGATAATTAATGATTTGTGATACTATGGTGAGTGTTTTTTGTAGCGTTTAAAATAGAACGTGAACCGATGAAAATGCAATTGCAAACGGTTGTACTATACGATAACTAAAGTCTAGACAAAATTCTTAACATCTGTCAAACAACATATAAAAACATTTAATGAAAATGAAAGTAAACATTACATCAGTTATGAGATAAAAACTAACAACAGACGTTCCTTGTCGCGTAAAACTAACAAGGAGGGATTAATGGTGTCGTTGTTAAGAAGAACGCAAGTACCAAAATAAGCATGAATGTGATTAGTTAAAAAAAAAAAGAATCTAATTTTGGCTATTTTATAAAAGATTTAGGCACGTTTAGCCCCATTTTCTTTTTGAAAAGGGCGTATTTAGCCAATTGAAAAGTTAAATGTGCACTAACGGGCACATATTTTCTCTTAATTGTAAAACATTATAATCGTTTTTGAAAAAAAACTTATATATATAATATATTTATATAGCGATCGTTGTGTTAAAAAAAGTTTATAGGTTCTAAACGAAAAATAATAAAAGTTTGAAGATTTGAGGATTAAACATAATGTTTTGAAACCCGGGACGACCGGGTGGTTCGACCGGTTGAACCGTTCCCGTCGAAAAACGGGTCGATTTAAACCAAGTCAACCTGACAGTTGGGTCAAATGGGTCAAATTAAACATGGTCACCCACCGGTTTTGAAACGTCCAGGTCAATCCAGTTTCGATATTTATTAATAGTTTCAAATTTTCACTTTTTACTTTTTCGTTTTTCCTTTATATATAGTGTATCAGGTACCCCGCGAGTTATGCGCGGCGATTAACCGGAGAAATAGATCTCGATGAGACCTGATTCACCAGCTTGTATCGGTTTCAACGGGTCCTCTCTAGTTCGTTTCGGATGGCGTTATTGGTTAGCCGAATTGGTGGCGACACCAGTTTCCGGTTGAACCCGTTGGTCCGATCCGATTTTCAAAACTATATGTACCATCAACTTCTTAGCTTGTATGAAGCTTTGTGTGTTTTATTAATTTGTATAATGTATATAATAACATGTACTTTTCATTTTAGGATGTTTTAAAAATAATTTTAATTAGTATGTTTAATTATTTTATATTTAGAATTATGTTGTACTCCGTAGCTTGTTTAAATTGTACATTGTGAAAATTTTATTTTACTTTTTAGTAAGATAGTTTTAGTGATAAAAAAAGTTTATTGGTTATAAACGAATAATAGTAAAAGTTTGAGAAATTGAGGATTAACATAATATTCCCGGTTCGAAGGTTCAACTCGTTGAACCGAAACTTCCGGTTAAAAACGAGTCAATATAAACCGGTCAACCCGACGGGTTAGGTCGAAAACGTAACGGGTAAATTAAACCGGTCCCTCAACCCGGTTTTCGAATGATTAATAGTTTCCTTTTAAAACATATGTATGTATTAATAGTTGAAATTACTCATAATTAATTATTTCAACATTTCCTTTTTAATTTTTTCCACATTTCACTTTCTTGACACTTTGACCATTTTTCTATTATAGATAGTATAGATACCCAGAAGTGGAAGGCTGGGGACAAGAATAATTCTGGTATCCTCTATCAAACTTAAAGTTGGAGCTTTTTCATATGTGGATGACCGACCCTAGGACATCAGTCTTTGCTTTCAAGGGTGATGCACATGTTTGATCTTTGTGATTTCTATAATTAATTCATGTATCAATTTTTTTTTATTTGTTGAACAAAACTGAATTTACACATTACAGGTGTTTGGTTTGGTAAGCTTGAGAACATGTACTCCTAGCAAACAAAAAGTATATGTGCTCATGAGCAGTTTTTTTTTTTTTTTTTTTTTTGTCGTCTTTTGTATTGTATAGCGAGGAACAACATGGTGTTCAATGGCATTTCCAATCTTGCTTTGATTTGTTATAGATTGTTTAGAAAACATTATCATTTGATGGATTCAAACATAAATGTATACATGATCTATGAGTTGAAATCCTAATTTGATGCACATTTTTCAAATACAAAATGGTTGAGATTCAAGCTAAAATGAATATCCAAATCAATCAACATGCTTTCATTAGTCTTGTGTTCTTAAGGTCATGCATTTTCATTCAAGCCCAATCAATATATTTTCGAATAAAAGGTTTCTTTTCAAGTTTTTCTTACTTTTACTAGTATTTATTGTTAACCTTCACATGTGAAAAAAGTTAATAAGTCGTCTTGAAATTAACATTTCTTTGTATGGCAAGTGGTCAATCTTTTTCTTGCAAATTCAGCAATGGATACAAATGAACATGTCAAACCTCGTTTCATGAGAACCTTTAGATAAGTAACTATTGTATCTAATAGTTAAACCTACAATCTCTTAGGTTGATTCTCTTTTCCTTTTGTTACTTTCTAAAGACTTGTTACACATGGAACATCTTGGTCACATGTGAAAATATATGTCTTGTACCTTTTTAAGATGCGTGAATCACTTGGTCACATGTCACAATATATGTATCTCGATCTTTTAAGGTCGTCACATGTGAAAATAAATGTGTTGTAACTTGTCACATGTGAAAATATGTCTAGCATATTAAGATGCGTGAAAACTTCGTCACATGTGAAAATATATGTCTCGTAGATTATAAAGATGTGTGAACAACTTAGTCACATGTGAAAATATATGTCTCGTAACATGGTCACATGTGAAAATAATGTGAAAATATATTTCTCGTAGCTTTCTAAGATGCATGAACAACTTGGTTACATGTGAATTTATATGTCCTGTATATGACTCATAAATTATAAAGATGTGTGAACAACTTCATCACACATGAAAATAAAAGAAGCACAAAACTTAAGAAGCTGATGAATGCCTAATGTGACAGGAAATCCATTGATATTAACTCAATTGCTTTGATAATTCATCATATGCAAAGTTAACTTGAATATACCGAAGAGGATATCACGAGTTGGAGGTAGTGGCAAGACAAAGGATTGAGATCCTGTGATGTTTGTGTCTCATGTTTTGTAATGTTGAACCAATGAGATTAAAACAAAACAAATTGTGAGGCCATTATTGAGTAAAATATGAGACCTCTTAATTTACTACATGCTCATGTATAGATATACGTTTATTTACTAGTGAAAAAAGTATATTCACACGCGAAGAAAAAAATACATGTTCATGTATAGATGTACATGTATTTACTAGTTAAGAAAGTTTATTCACACGCCAGAAAAAATATATGTTCATGTATAAATGTATGCGTGTATTTAATTGTGTTTAGTTATACGAAGAAAAAGTATATGCTCATGTATAAATGTAGGTATTTAGTAAAATCTAAATGATCGTCTATTAAACATCAATATATCCTATTTTTACACTTCTAGTATAAAAAATATACTAGTAAGATCAAAGTTTCAATATTTGCTCATAATATTCACATATGAAGATATTTCCTAGAAAACTTAAATGATCGTCTATTAAACATAAATATCTCATATTTTAACATTTCTTGTATAAAATATACGCTAATGAGATCAAATATTCAATCCTTACTCATAATTTTCACGTGCGAAGATATTTTCACAAAATTTAAATAATCGTCTATAAAAACATAAATATCTATTATTTTGCATTTCTAGTATAAAAAATACACTAGTAAGATCAAAGTTTCAATATTTGCTCAAAATTTTCACGTGTGAAGATATTTTTACAAAAATTAAATAATTGTTTATGAAACATCAATATCTCATATTTTTGCACTTCTAGCATAAAAAATATGCCAGTTAGATCAAAGTTTAAATCTTTGCTCATAATTTTCACGCTCGAAGATATATTCTTATAAAACTTAAATAATCGTCTATTAAACACCAATACATCCTATTTTTGCACTTCTAGTTATTAAGATCAAATCTTTAATCCTTGCTCATAATTTTAACTCGCGAAAATATTCTTACATAACTTAAATAACCGTCTATTAAACATCAATATCTCCTATTTTTTCATGTCTTGTATAAAATATACGCTAGTAAGATCAAATATTTAATCCTTGCTCATAATTTTCACGTGCGAAGATATTCTTACAAAATTTAAATAATCGTCTATTCAACATCAATATCTTCTATTTTTGCACTTCTAGTATTAAAAATACATTAGTAAGATCAAACCTTCAATATTGGCTCATAATTTTCACGTGTGAAAATATTCTTACAAAACTTAAATAATCATTTATTAAACATTAATATCTCTTATTTTTACTCTTCTAACATAAAATACGCTAGTTAGATCAAAGCTTCAATCTTGATCATAATTTTCACGCTCGAAGATATATTCTTATAAAACTTGAATAATCGTCTATTAATCATCAATATCTCCAATTTTTTCACTTCTAGCATTAAAATAAGCTATTAAGATAAAAGCTTCAATCTTTGCTCATAAATTTCACGCGTGAAGATATTCTTATAAAACTTAAATAACCGTCTATTAAACATCAATATCTCCTATTTTTATATTTCTTGTATAAAATATACGCTAGTAAGATCAAATTTTCAATCCTTGCTCATAACTTTCACGTGCAAATATATTCTTAAAAAATTTAAATAATCTTCTATTAAACATCAATACATCCTATTTTTACACTTCCAGTATAAAAAATACGCTAGTAAGATCAAAGCTTCAATATTTGCTCATAATTTTCACGTGTGAAGATATTTCTTAGAAAACTTAAATAATTGTCTATTAAACATCAATATTTTCTATTTTCGCATTTCTTGTATAAAACATATGCTAGTAAGTTCAAATATTCAATCTTTGCTCATAATTTTCATGTGCAAAGATATTCTTACAAAATATAAATTATCATCTATTAAACCTCAATATATCATTTTTTACACTTCTAGTATAAAAAATACAGTAGGTAGATCAAAGATTCAATCATTGCTCATAATTTTCACATGTGAAAATATTCTTACAAAACTTAAATTATCGTCTATTAAACATTAATATCTCATATATTTGCATTTCTAGTATAAAAAATATGTTAGTATAATCAAAGATTCAATCCTTGCTCATAGTTTTCACATATGAAAATATTCTTATAAAAATTAAATAATCGTCTATTAAACATTAATATTTCCTATATTTGCACTTCTAGTATGAAAAATATGCTAGTAAAATCAAAGCTTCAATCATTACTCATAATTTTCACATGTGAAAATATTCTTACAAAACTTAAATAACCATCTATTAAATATTAAATAGTCTTACAAAACTTAAATAATCGTATATTAAACATCAATATATCCTATTTTGGCACTTCCAGTATAAAAAATATGCTAGTAAGACAAATGACTCAATCCTTGTTCATAATTTTCACATGTGAAGATATACTTACAAAACTTAAATAATCGTCTATTAAACATCAATATCTCCTATTCTTGCACTTTTAGTATAGAAAATATGCTAGTAAGATTAAAACTTCAATCTTTGCTCATAATTTTCACATGTGAAGATATTTTTACAAAACTTAAATATCGTTTATTAAACATCAATATCTCTTATTTTTGCACTTTTAGTATAAAAATTATGCTATTAAGATCAAAGCTTCAATCATAGCTCCTAATTTTTTCACTAGTAAATACATGTACATTTATATACTTTCTTTCTTCGCGTGTGAATAAACTTTATTCACTAGTAAATACACGTACATTTATACACGAGTATAAAAAAATTTCTTCGCATGTGAATAAATCTTTTTCACTAATAAATGCACGTACACTTATATACATTTATCTTTGCGTGTAACTATAGATGACTTAAAAATAGGCTTTGGGCAACATGCTATGTGCAATTCGTAAGACTTGTCGCCTTTAAAAAAACATTTGTTTATTTGACATGCTTGAGATAAATCGAACTCTCATGTATATGCACAACATTTGTATATAATCATTATCACTACAAAAAGCCAAATCGTAAGGTTTCTTAGTTACAAAAAGACACGCACGGGACATAAAACCATCTTTCAATGACTCAAATTACAAAAGATATATGTTGACTAAAAGGGACGATGAAAAAGTAACACACTACAAGTTTATTACTGAAATAACTATTTAATCATATATAACAAGTTCAAAAGATTTGAAAAAAAAAAGGTGTTAAAACTTATCCCACCCCAACGAGTTTCTACACGTAGATGAAATTAAGTTGACCCAAACCCATTATGACCCATTACTAGACATGCACCACCTGCCCATTTTGCCACCTATAGTTGCAATTAGGAAATAGATGTTTATCTACCTCCCTCCGATAAGCACCGCAATATCTTCCAAGTTCGCTCTCCTATTATCTCCAGATCCGGGAGATTTAATCGCACGCACCTACAAGTATAAAATCACGCACATGTCTCTTTAGTATTTATTATGAATTAGCTATCAACAAGTGGCTCTAAAGCAAATTCAGATGCTTAACCTCCTCAACATTGCCAACAACTCAATTTCCAAATCTTCCGCCACAATTAGCAGAGGTCTACGTTTCTGTCACAATAATAAAAATGATAACAGTGATGTTAACCAATCAGCAAAAGACCGGCTAAAGAGTGGTATAAGGTGTCTATATTGGTTACCTCTACAGTGAGTTCCAAGATTCTTACAAGGGAGTTCATGACTGAAATTGTTTTGTCGTGAATAAAAATCAATGGATGCTCTAATTCTTGCCTACATGCAAAGAACATGTTCACGTAATATGAGAAATGGTAACTGGCAGCAGATAATAAGTATTGTTTAGAGCAGACATGTCACCAATTTATGATTACAAGTAATGTATGCAATATCAACTCGAATCAGATACTAAGCGGTGCAAAGGTTTACCAAACACATCAAACCGCTATTGGGAAAGTTCATCACTTACCCAATCGCTTTAGTTTGTTACCTACTTAGCGAAACATGGAATGTCTAATTGACCACGAGAGGTCACTAAATAAAAGTTGATCCAATCTTTAAAAGTACAGTAGTTTGTAAGTTGCTATTGGGAATTTATACTAATCATCAAACCCATCCTCATCTGCAGAATGATACATATCATATTCTTGTTCAATCCCAATTCTACTTCTCGTTTTCAACGGTCTACCAGAACCTTTTGTTTTCTGTAGCGGTTTCCTAATCTTCTGTGCCTGCTGCTGTTCTAACACCTTTTCAGATGGTTTCCGCCTTCTTTTCAAGTTTGTCACGCTGGTATCTTCAGCACCAGAATTCTCTAATCCTGCATCGCAAGTTCAGGAATAAATCATGTACTTCAAAGATTGCAAAAATGGTTTCGCAAAACGAGAGTCATTTTTGTGAACCATCAGTCAATTTATGTTACCAACAACCCATCTACAGGAATGCCAAAGAGGTAACAAAGACAAAGTGATATCTTCACTTCTAGAGGTAATAACCATGAACTTATGAAAGGGTTAATTCAGGTTGTCATTTATCTCAAACCAGGCCAATATAAATAATTTAGTAACCAGAGGAACAATTTAACTATGTTTGATGGGTTGAAGGTCACCGAAGGTCTACATGAAATGAATACATCCTGCCATATTGTTTTATTCATTTATATAGATATAGATTGTTATTATGATTATATAGTTCATGGTTATTACCTCTAGAAGTGAAGATATCATGATTATATAGATATAGTCTTCTGTTAAATACCAACAAAAAGTTATCGCAGAGGACATTTAATTGTTTATGGGTGAACCTAACCCGGTCCAGGACTGTTTTGACCCCTACTAATAAAGGACTTGTTTCAACCCGAACCGACTTAGACCCATTAACCAACCCAACTATCTTGCCACCTCTATTAATTTTTACTAATTAAAAATTCCAACTATGCATGTATGGCAACTAGAAAAGGTAATAACTCTCGGCATGCTTAGCTTTAAAATCTATACAACCAAAAACTTTTAAGCTAATTACCTGAGATAAGAAACCTAAACTGTTAACATAATATAAAGGCCAAAAATGTATCCACTATTTCAAAGAGCACATTCCCTTGTAAAGAAAGGGGGACCTTGAATGTGTGTTTTTAAGGCGACACTTTTGCCGGATATTCAAGTGCAAACAAAGGACAGCAAACCAAATAAGCCGTATCCTAATAAATTTACCCAAGCACTCAAATATACTTATTGCAACTTTTAAGGTATGATAATCAGTTTCATAAGCTCATAGCTCAACCAGAATATCTAATTAGAAGGAGTACACAGAATGGCCAACAGTTTTGGGTTATGGGCTTCAGAACTGGATTATCTGATTATTCGACCTAAAGTTGCAAGAATCAGTTTTTATTGATTTACCAAAGAGATTCGGCTTTATATGATTATTAAAGACTCAGAGCACAAGTAATTAGTTTCATAAAAGCTGCCATGCTGATCATCAAAGAGTAAATATAAAATAATCAATTATCACTTTTCTAGCCTAAACTGTAGGAGTCCTAGTCAACATTACACAAGACACTGATATATTTACTAAATAGAAATTTTGATGATATTAACTATTTTTCACATCCGAACACCCTCCAAATACTTAAAGAGGGAGCAAAGTACCTTCAATTTGACTAGAATCATGGTTCATTGCCCGACCATCGATTCCTGTCTCTTCTGAAAGAGGGGAATCAGAATTCTTGCTATCACCTAGTTTTGAAGTACTTCCATTGTGTTTTTCCTGCTGCTCAGTAACATCAGGACAAGGATCTGTAGGCAAGAAGCATAGTTCATCCTGTGAGATATCTGAATCACTAAAGGCTGAATCCTTCTCAATGGTTGTAATGTCAACTTCATCATCTTCATTAGTGTATGATTCTTTCACCTGCAAGAATTCAAGTAACAAACTAGAAAGTCAGTCCAGAGAGTTCCAGCTACAATAGGAAGTATTCGTTTCAAATAGAGGTAGCAATTTACGTGACCGGTCAAAGAGAAAAGGGTTGGGTTGACCAGCCAAGATTTGTTTTTGGTTTATATTTCTAAAACAGTTACCTGGTTTAGATATAATTACAAACTATATAATTAAACCAGTAATCTTAATTTTTGTCGAACAGGTTGTGACTTGTAAGCATTTGGAAGACCAATTTTGGGTAAATGGTAGAATATGGTCAGTTTTTCACCTCTAATAATACCTTTTCAGTATCTGGCACCAAGTCAAATTCATCTTCACGTTCAACATACTCCTCGTTTTCCTCGAGTTCCTTGAAATCTGGGGCAAATGCACTCCAATTCTCAGTATAGTCTTTGGCCCATATGTAAACTAAGCCAATTAACGACACCGAAAAGACAATAGGATGAACCGGGTGCCAAGCCAAATCCATCAAGGCTTCCTTTGGACCTTCAAGAATTTTCACAAGATGTCCGGCCCTATCCCAAATGTATATTTTGTGCTCACCTTTACTAGCAGAACCTCCAACTATCCATTCACCATCACCACTAAAACATGGTGCTTTCCAGTGAACTTTGGTTATAGAATCTTGAAACTCTCGGAAAAGTGTTAAACACTTCAATCCAGTAGCCTTTAACATTTCAACCTCATCTGGGGCATCCAGTACCTCATCAAGGGCTTTAAGTGGATCTTTTAAGGGCAAAAGATTTTGATATATTCTAATTGTACGATCACTCGAATTTGTAAGAAGATAGTGCCCGTCCCTGCTGAATACTATATTCTTTATCACCGCACCACCCGTAATTGGGACAATCCCACGAACCTGATTGTTTTTATAATCAATTATGAGGATTTCCCCCACCGAGTTCCCTACATAGACCAGATCCCCATACTTGTTGAAGCATGCTGCTGTTGGTGTATAATGCGCTGACCCATCTGTAAACTTGTTGCGTGATGAAGGAGCAACCCCACTGGCTTTGTCAGATATGGATATGGGAAGTGTAGTTGTGGTTTTGCTGCACAAATCAACAATCATGGGAGCAGAGGAGAAGGGGCAAACTAGGCAAAGAGTTAATTTGGGAGAACCACCACCAGGGTGTAAACGAGCTTGTAAGGGGGTTTGTTGCAGTGTTGTTTGGTATATCTTTTCTCCCTTTACAACGTTCCATAGACTTAAAGACTTATCTGCAGCTGAAACAAGTATGTGGTGACCGTCCTTTTACCAGCAAACACTTGTTATGGCAGCAACACAATCCTTATCCCTTAGTTCTTTGGGGATACCTCGTGTCTCAAAGTCCCATATAACACAGCTTCCATCAGAACACCCAGCTGGGGAAAAAAAAAGGCATGATAGGTATTAGTGATACCACCCATGGATTGATGGACATTATATATTCCTAAAGAAGTACAAAAATGTACAAGGTTCAAAGTTTCAATAGAGCTTAAAGATTAGATGGAATGACTGATAAACCCTTCAACGCATAAATTAACAAATAAACTAAAATAGTGTCGGGATGAGTGTATTGAAGGTTATAATTGTGACTAGAATAATCAGATGATCAGTTAATTTGGACTATGACTAGCCAGCCAATTTTACTCTACTGAATGCTTAGTTTTTGTACAGCATGTTATCAGCTTCTCCTAAATCTGATTATTTTGAACCTGAATTATAAGAAAATAATGATAATAACTTGCTATATGATGTCTTATAGCAGATCCTTAGCATGCTCTATGCCTAACTGACAAATTTCCAGCTCAACTGACAGATCACTTCTTTGATTGATACTTAAAATAACTTATTTCAATAACTCAAATAATACAAAATTAGTATTCTACATGATATGAAAGTTTGTGAGCATTGTCTAACAACTTCAGAAAGTCAAAACTTAAAAGTTACAAGACTTGTATAAAGCCCAAATTGTTTTATAACAGTAATAATAATTTAATCTGTTACAAATGTAAGAACAATAATGCATTGTAAATCAGTCACTTGCGTCACAAAACACTAAACCCCACATGCATTACTAGATACTATTAAAACGAAAAAACACAGCAGTTCCTGAACACTTAATGACGTCTACCAGTTGTAAATGGCCAGAGATCTTTCTGGAAGTAGTCTCTACCCTTGGTTAGATGTATGACTGTCTACTTCATACCTGCCCCGTACCCCGCATCAGTCGATTAGGTGTTGTTGTTCTAGTAGGTGTACATGCAACATTAAGCTTGAGCATGGACAACTGTATTGAGGTAAAAGCCAAGTAACGAACCACAAGTTGTGAAGGGATATAGTGGAGTACATTGACAAAATATAGAAAAAGATATCACATATATCCTTTATATTTTCATCTAGGGACATTAAAAACACAGCAACATTTACTCAAATTTCATGCAAAAATGAACTAGTCCATTGTTATCGTCATGTAACATTTGCTCAAACAGAACTCAGTGAACAAACCTTGGGCAGGCTACATGGAGGTCAGGACATACCCCTAAAAATAGCAATGCAAAGAGCATGAAAGAAATTCTTATTTGTAATGTGTGCACTAAATTTATTGTAGATTAAAGAGTATTCAAACACTTAAGACTTTGGTTCGACTGAATGGCAAGTGATATCGGGTATCACATAAACCTGTATGGAGTACAAAATAGAAAACACATGGATATTTGATTACCAGCAAGAAGAGTATTCAAACACGTAAGACTTTGGTTCGACTGAATGGCAAGTGATATCTTTCAAATATTGATATAAACCCCCTAGAACTTCACGACTTAACTGGTCCTATCTCAACCCGATTAAACTACCCATATTCCATGGGATGAAACTGCTTTGACGGGTTTCTTACCATCCCATATTCCAGCTCTAAAAATCATTCTCTTTACAAATATTTAATCATTGTAACAAGATAGTTTTGATAATCATTTGTGAGGTAACCCAATTAAATCTGCACTACCCATTACGACCTGAACCTTCTTTGACCTGATAAGAAATTGTAACAAGATAGTTTTTGTATTCATATTTAACCTGACCCGCTTCAGTCTGCACAAAACTACCCATTCTAACCCGAGCCTGCTTTGACCTATTACTTACAAGCCAAAATTGCCACCTTTAAAAGCCATCCCATTCAAATATAGTAAGTTATTGTCTTATTGCAATACAAGATAGTTATTGTATTCCTATTTAACCAAATCGTTTTGATCTGCGCAAAACTAACCATTTTGAACTGAACCCGCTTTAACCACTGATATGAATAGAGGTAGAAAAGACCCGGGAGACATCAAGCCAGGAAACACTCTTAGGAACCTTTTTTCTAATCTGCATTGCCAAAAAACCAATGAGTACTATCAATGCTAATTATGGATCATAACTCGTTGCAAACAGAACAGAATTAACTACAGAATATCAAAAATAATGGAAATACTTACTTTTCTCCGTTCCATGCAATTATATCCACTTATAACCTGAAAACTTCCACCGATAATCTTCACAATCTTAAATCCGTTATTAATGTCAAAACTTCATTTCTAACTAAACTTATACGCACTTATAACCGCAAAAATCAATTACTTACTAATATTTTTCACACGTGAAGATAATATAATCCAAACTTAAATCCGCTAATAACGTCAAAACTTCATTCCTATATGATAATATTCACATGCGAAGATAATATAACTAAACTTATACGCACTTATAACCGCAAAAATCAATTACTTACTGATGTTTAATACACAATTATTTAACTTTTGTAAAAATATCTTCGCACATGAAAATTATGAGCACGTATTGAAGCATTGATCTTACTAGCGTATTTTTAATACTAGAGGTGCGAAAATAGGATATATTGATGTTTAAAAGACGATTATTTAAGTTTTCTAAAAATATCTTCGTGTGTGAATACATATTGGGTGACTTTTAAGCTGTTTAGCACAAAGTTGTCCAAAAGCTTTTTTTTGGAGAGGATGTCTTAGTGAATTACCTTAGTTTCACTCTTCATCTTATTGCCTCTCTCTCAGTTGACAAAAACTTTTTAAAATAGAGGAGTTCTTAGTGAAATCAGAATCTTTCTAATAGGTAATCACCTATAGTTAGAACTACAATAACTATATATGTATTTGACCCTTGAATAATCATATCAGAAATCAGAAGTAAAAATTGGTTATCGAAATGTTGAAAACTGATTATTGCCACATCAAGTCGCAATATCTAGTTTCAAAATGCAAATCCAAACATCACTCATGTACAAGTACCAATCAAAACAATATAACAATACCTTGCAACAACAATATCCTTAGCTTCAGTAGAAAAAAGCCCTGCAACTATTTTAGGAAGCCGCAAAAAAGGTCCGCCTATATTCGTCACAGCCTTTATATGCTTAGCGCACCAACTTGATCCATCTCCACCACCCGTTGGAGCCGGTGCTTCGACCCATTTCATAAAATGCAAGAAATACATAACACCTCTAGAATGTGGAATTACATCCACCTTGCAACAACAATATCCTTAGCTTCAGTAGAAAAAAGCCCTGCAACTATTTTAGGAAGCCGCAAAAAAGGTCCGCCTATATTCGTCACAGCCTTTATATGCTTAGCGCACCAACTTGATCCATCTCCACCACCCGTTGGAGCCGGTGCTTCGACCCATTTCATAAAATGCAAGAAATACATAACACCTCTAGAATGTGGAATTACATCCACCTTTTCACCGCTTGTTTCTCCTATGAGTTTTATGTTGCTCTTCATTCTGCTTAAAGGTTTGATCCCTTTACCTGGTTATCATAATTTTCCCAATCATCAAAACCATTTAAAAAGGGTGCCTCTATATTGGATTTGAGCATACCTCGATAGTTTGAAACAAGAGCTTCCAATCATAAGCAGCCATATACATGTTTTTCTCCTCATATCAGATGTGGGCCAAATTGATAATTAAAATTGCCCATATAAAATAGCCTGCTGCTAAGTAATCAGCTGCCACTAGTCCAGATACCCTTATACCAGGAGGATTCAGCCCCGTTTCATTATCAAGTAACATATGCTCAATCCAGCACAAGGGCCTAAATATAACAAAAAGCTTAGACTATAGAAGAAAGAAAAGAGTATATATGGAAATGTTGAGTGCAACTTCAAAAGTATAGAAACCGATAGTCCCATTGCCTTGCATTTTCTTGTTCAAAGGACATCAAGCTACTTATGGTCTAAATGCTATTGGTAACTGGTGTAGATTTATCATATTTGTTGACTAAATACCACCAAAATATACTAGCCAGTATTAAGCTTATTGAATACATATACTTTATTGGCAATGATATCAAAGCTTCGAAGTACATGCATGTTTTATTAACAAGAATAACCACACTTCGATAGTACAAACAAACCATTACCTTTATCGAGGTTGTGGAGGGTCTCCGTTATGTCCACTTCCAAATCTGTACCAAATTTCCTCGTGACATAATGACCCTTTAATCAACAAGGGGAAGATGCCATTACTATTCAACTCAAACCAAATAGTAAAAAATCAATTAGTGAAAGATGCAACATGAGTGAAAATAGAACACAGGACCACAAATGAAAAAGGATTGACCGTAAACAGAAACTCTACCATGCTTCCTAACCTAATTGGTCCGTTACATTATACAAAAATAAAATGAAAAATGATCACACAAAGAAACTTGCATCAGCTCTATAAGTATTAGCAGCACCTCAACTCATGTCAAAATTTTGGCATATTTATCATATTCTAACTACGTTTTATTAATGAATGGTTGGTTACGACTACTCCTTTATCTAATTCAACCCTGTGTTGAGAAACCGTAGTCATTTATAAATAAGGAAACATATATAAAGAAGCAATAGATGATTAGTACCACTTGATAGTAGCAGCAGTGGTGGCCAAAACATAGGTAATATTGCTTGTAATAAAACCAAGAGCGGAAGGTTCTTTAACAACAAGTGATTACGTTTCATGAAGCAGTTTCTCTTCAGCCAGACGTTTATGGTAAACGGCTTCAACCAAGGGTGTTGCCTCTTCTCTTTTTGCTCTTTCCAAGTGATCCATTGTTTTAAGTAGTTTTTGCAATTTTTTCTCCATTTCTTGTTTCTCTTTGAATTGCTCCTGTAGTGCTAACTCTATTAACTGTTGCTTTGTCATGTTCTTCTGTATAGAGAAAAAAGAAGTCAATCCAAGAGTTCCAATCAAGATGTCGGACATATAAATGGTTAAACCAGGTCATGATGAGCCAAAGACAGTTTATGTTAATTTCCAACTTTTTAAAAAAACAGATGCAGAACATAAGATAACCTAAATTTTGAATAAGCCAATTTAAGAGATTGTATGGATTGAATATACATGTCACTATGTCAGGCAATCTAAAGCCTGTTTCCCTCAGACGTATTTGACCCAATCTCTTTTCTGATAAAATTCTTTATTTGAACCGCTTGAGATTAAAAACTACCCAAATTGACCCGTTTATAATATATATGGTCAAAATTGCTACTTCTAATGTAAACTGAAGAGGATGCTACTCACTCTATCCAAGAGTGGCTTCTTTCAGGTCTTTCCTACGACCTCTTTGAGCATAGCCTCTGCTTCTTCACGTTCTCGTTTCTCAATTTCCTCACGGATTCTTTTGTTTTTCATTTCTTGAAATTCAGTTGCAAGCCTCTTTTTTTCTGCCTTTTCAGCTTTTTTCTGTTGTTTTAGTCTTTTTGTTTCTTCCTCACGTTCCTGGATGAACAATTTTCAAAATAGAAGAATTAAGCAGCATATCAAACATAACAATATATATTACAGAACTTCAGATTATTAATGAAAATGAATACTATTTCCACTAGATGACGTTCCTGTTCTTCCTTTCTTTTCTCAATAATTGACTTTCGAGCAAGAAGCCTTTTGTGCTCTTTTTCTACTATCTCGCCTAAACTTGGCAGCATGTCACTTAATTTAGATACTTTCTTAGCAGAGGGATTTATCATCGAACGTGATTTGCTTAAATTTACAGCAAAATCACTTAAGTGGCCATGTAGATGATCAGAATCAAGACCGTGGAGAGAAAAATAGCAATTGTTAGAATCATAATAGTGGAAAATTATTAACAAAATAACAGAAAGAAACACTTTCAGCATATATTAACAAAAAAATTGGACTAACCAAATCACCAAAAATAACTGCACCCCTTCATATGGTCAACTTTCAAAGCAATGAAATTATGTTTGACAGCATCAACAAGGATCCTCTCAACATCCGAAAAGCCAAAGAATGGGATCATTTTGGTTAAAGTCTCAACTTTCATGGTCTGATACACATTGGATACCTGAAACAGAAATTATAGTATAATAAATAAAACAATACACAAAACACTTGCATTTGCTAAAGCTTAACAAAAACGCGTGTTAATCCACCTGTTGCAGCAATCTTAAGGTAGCAACTTTCTCCAAAGCAGGAACGTACTGAGACAACTGCACATCTGGTACAGAAGATGCTGAAGATATTTTCTCGCCAAACTTTGAGATCTTTGCCAGCAAAGGTTGTACTTTTGAAGCCAAGTCCAGAGGCAGAAACTCATTCTCCAAAAGATGGTAGAGATCTTTGACTTCCGGGGTTACATAGGTCATAACGCCTTTGGATACCTGTAGATAGACAATGGTGTTACAAGAGTCATGTATAGAGTAACCAAGGAAAACAGAACTGCTGGTGTGCTGGATAACTTTGTGGAAGGTGAAAGGTACACAGAGCATGCAGTAAGGAAGTTTGTTCGCAACAAGTCTCCAGAGATCATGCCTTCCATCAACTCTTTCTTTGCTGACCCAAAATGAAGCAATTTTCTGATTTAAATACCAACCGGATTGGTACACAGAGCATGCAGTAAGGAAGTTTGTTCGCAACAAGTCTCCAGAGATCATGACTTCCATCAACTCTTTCTTTGCTGACCCAAAATGAAGCAATTTTCTGATTTAAATACCAACCGGATTGGTTGTGACATTTTGATTTGAGATTCATTTATGATTTAAAACAATATATTGTCGGGAATTTTTCTTAATAAGAACAATGCAAATGTAATGTGGATCATTTGACGTAATGGCTAATATGATTCTTTTTTCTTTATACTCGTCAATACGCAGTTTAGTCACTAAAATTTTTTGCTGGGATTGTCTATGATTTGAGCTTCTTTTCTTGGTGAATGTATGTATTTGATCAAATGTTTATTTAAAACACCCCTAGAGGATCTTCTTTAAAGTGCATTCTATATCCTGAAAACCGATATAAAAGTCGTTTTGTATATTGAAAGATAGGTATTGTTACACTATAGAACATTCAAACTCACCATGCTTGCATGACCCAAAATTTGGCTTTTTCAAAGGGTGAACAAATGACGTCTAACGCCCATTTCGTGAAAAATGTCATCTTGACAAGTGTAATATATGTTTGACTTTCCCAAACCAAAAATGCATTTTTTTATCGTGTAGCAAATGTCACAGCATGCCATTTTACATGTGAAGGTATTCGATACCTTATTTCTTCACATGTGAAGGTAATCGATACCTTATTTCTTCACATGTGAAGGTATTCAATACCTTATTTCTTCACATGTAAAGTTATTCGATATCATATTTCTTCACATGTGTATGTATTCGATACCTTATTTCTTCACATGTGAAGGTATTCGATACCTTATTTTTTCACATGTGAAGGTATTCGATACCTTATTTCTTCACATGTGAAGTTATTCGATATCTTATTTCTTCACATGTGAAGGTATTCGATACCTTATTTAAATCCTCTCAAATCTCAATACCTTATTTTAAGCCATCAACACAAATCGAGTTATACGCAAATCTACTATTCTATTGAACTTCAGAAATGGTGTATATTATTATTTCATATACGCTAAATCACATAACTAATGACCACTTTCATGTTAACACCATCTAGAAGTTGAGCAAAATAATATAATCAAAAAGCTAGATCAGTTCCGATGACCACAAGTTTCTTTTATATGCAAAGACCTTGGAACTCAGGGAAGGTTTTAGTACATGAACTTAGCTAATAATCGGTGCCGATTAAGAAACATCAACCTACATTCATATGTAAAACAGCTAGCATTTCATCAAACACGTAGTGTACATTGACAAACCACCATGAACTTCATCTTTCATTTTTTTTCATCAAGTTTACATACTCATCTAAGTTATTCATGATCATAACTAATAATTAAAATCAAACACATAAAAAACAAGAAAGAATTCATCGATAATCATTGAATCAAAGGAAATATATGAATCAAAAGCTTTACTTCAGACTTACTCAGTACCTTGATAGTATTTAAATTTTAATGATGATATCGTGATAACTGATAGGTAATGATGATGATTATCAGCGGGGATGGTGGTGATCTGATCGGCAATGATTATGGCGGTGGGCGGTGGTTATCGGCGATGATAACGGTGGTGGACGGTGTCATCGGTGATGAGTGAGGTAGACGGTGGTTAAAGACAATGACTATGGCGGTGCACTCCGGTGATCCGATGACTTCGGTGGAAGTTGGTGCTGATGAACGATTGAGAGAATATAGTGTTTTCACATTTTTTAAAGTGAGATGTGTGTTTTTTAATCTTTTATACTAGCCATTAGATTTAGTGTAAAAAGTTACTATAAATTCTGAGCATTAGATTTTAAGAAAAGGAAGGATTAAATGGATGGTTAGGATCACTTCTCGCGTTCTCACAAAAAAAACCCTTCTCATTTGAACGCATATATATATATATATATATATATATATATATATATATATATGTATAAAAACATGTACAAAACTTAAAATCAAATAAAATATCATAATAATAAAGAAACACAACTAATATTTTTCTCTTCTCCCTCTCTCTCAACATCTCTGTGCTTCCGCCATCCACCGCACCACCAGGTAAACACTTTCTTTCTCCTCTTTTTTAATTTAAAAAAAAAAAATTCTTCTAATTCTTTATAAATTTTGAAAACCTTCTTTTTTCATTTTTTTTTCAAAAAAAATATCCAAATCCGTGTCCAAGCCGTGTCCAAATCCGTGTCCGTCCGTGTCCAAGCCGTGTCCAAATTCGTGTCCGCCCAAAAATCACGCTGGGACACGACGTGCGTGTCGGACACGTGTCCGAGGCGTGTCCGTGTCTGACACGTGTCCAACACTGCCACTCCTTACTTTCAGGCGTGTCCGTGCTTCCTAGCATATAATTTAACATAACACTTTAAACTCATTTTTATAAGTTACTTTTTTTGACAATTTTTTCTGTAAACAATTGTTTTATAAAACTGAGTTAAAAGTGACATGTAAGATGACACGATACATAATCTAGACACTTTTATAAGAGTACGTAATTGGTTGATACGAGGTATCCACTTACAACATAATCAATCTTTATGATTGTCGTGGCCGGATTTGGGCCCGTGCAAAGTGACCAACTACACAAAATACTTGTATATGTATAAAAGGCCCAATTACAATCCTAGTCCATGTTTATCTTTTGTTTGGCGGTAGCAAAGTCTATATATATTAAAAATTGAAACGCTGAATTTAAACCTAAAAGCTACAATTACGGATGGAGTATAAAATTTCGGGATAATTCCATATTTACCCAATCTAAACATGAAAATGTCATATATACCCAAAATACAATTTTTGAATGCATGATGTACAATGTATTTAAAGCATGTTTTGGGTAGATATGACATTATCATGTTTAAGTAGGGTAAATATGGAATTGCCCCATAAAATTTCAACCCCAACCGTATACAGGTACATCATAATCAAACACAACTTAATGTTTATTTTTATTTTTTTTATAAAAACTAATAGAATGTATATTGATTAAATTTGTGTATGTTGAAAATCGACACTGCATTTTTTGCTTTAGGTGTAGTTTTTGCATGTATACTTGTTATTTTGCTATGTTTCAGTTTTAATTTTGCTCGTGTCACACTATTTTATCATCAGTTTATATTTATAGAATTAACTCACTATGTAGCTAGTATGCATGTTGCTAGACTCGACGTTTAAGCCAAGCAATTTTGTGTAGTGTTATGTAGCAGTGTATTGATCATTCTAGGTGTCTACGTGTTGTGTATATTGCATGCATGAAGTTAGTTATATAGGCTGTTTTTGTTTGTATATGTGTAAATAAAGAGATGAACTATAAACATATGGTTGTGTACTTGTGTTATAGTAGTGATCTATGGATTTTACTGATGATTTCAGCAATTTAAAGATCATAAATATCCTCCGGGTGTGTATCTTATTTACAAAGATATAATGTCTGTTTGTTGTTGTAGCTATACTTATAAACGTAAAAAGATCATGTTTGGCATGTGTCTGTGATCATGAAGAAGTAGCGTTTGTTATTTTTTGTGGTGCTTTACCTTCTTTAAGATTTCCATACTGAATGCTTATGCGAGTCATTAAGGTCTAAGGAGCAATTTGGTACGTATTTGCATGATCTCAATAAATTAGTGAGTCATTAATGGATATAAATTTTATGATGTTATGAAATTGTATAATGTTTTAATTCATTCTGCCTTGTGAATGTATATTGTTAAAAGCTTATAAGCATTGTGAAAGCAATGGAAGGCCCACCTGCTACATCTCAACAAGAACAAGTTTTACTTGAGTTAAAATCTGATCCGGAGCCCATGGATCATTGTAAATTAACTCCAAGTAAGCTACCTGAATTGGTGGAGAACAATCCCTCAGAAGCTGTTGAAGTTTTAATCAAACTTATGAATTCACCCGAAATTTCCGAAAGTACTTCACGCTTCTTGTGAATATGGATTTGAGTATTAATTTAATGGAAGTTGTAAGTCGGTTAGCCACACTGGTGAGTTACCATCCGAGTTTGTGCATACGCACATAACCAACTGTATATCGCCTATCAAGAACATCAAGGATAAGTACATGCGTAACCGGCCGGTGAGGCTTTTCGTATTTCTTGCAGAGTTTGATCGAAACAAAATTATCAATGTTCGGATCTTTTCACCGAACTTAAGGCATTCTGTATTGAGTTTTCACGGATTCGAAGCAAAGAATAATAATGATTTGTTAAAACCTTGGAATAGAATAATGATTTGTTCTTAGTTTGGTATTTTTGTTATGTCTCTCTTTTGTAGTTCTGCATAAAGATTTTTGTATTTTGGAAATGAATATTTGGTAATGGAACTGGATAGTTGGTTCTTGTTATCTTTTTTATAGAATCTTGAAATTAGTAATTAGTAATAAATATTAATATAAATCTATTGTATGAGAACATTGTTGGATAATTGAGCAGATATGCAACTTATGCTATGTGTTTCTGAGCTGTGGAATAAATGGGCTTTTTATTATGGCATCACTGATCACTGAAATTTGTATGGGCTTTGTAATGTATACATATGTTAACAAACATGTATGTGTTTTCTCTTCTTCTGTTAGTACACACAAACAGTGATCTGTATGCCTAGTGGCAATGTGGACACACATCTCTTCTCACTTGGTAGTGTCTATTGAGGCAGTGAGGCAACTGGCCGGCAACCATGTTTGTTAACTGAATCTTTTGAATTTCATCTTTAGGCTACCCGCAATAATCCTTCAACCGATTGAGTTGGAGGAGGTTGCATGGGGTTTTCCTTGTTGTGGGCATTTGGGTTGGAGGAGGCCGAGAGCCGAGAGGGTTGCACCCTCAACCGATTATGATACTCGGTTAACTCATGTGATGCCAAAGAAGTAAAAGAATCTTGAGGGTTCTTATTGGGGGTAGCCTACACTTAAGTCCATTGTTAGTAAGGGCTGGTGAACATGTCAATGTCAAAGAATTTTTGGGCCTATAAAAAGTGGAATTTGTGCTTGTGGAAATTATCGAGTAATCGTGGATGAAAAAGAAGACCCTCAATTTTGTGAACAATGCGGAGTCGAGTTTGTTGATTCTCGGATACGAATTATTTGAAGAAGATCGGTTAACTGTAGCAAGAGCGAGAAAAATAGAGCGTTTCCGTTTCTTTGTCCCGAACGAACCGCTCTTTGACTTTGAATTCTTCGATTTTTTATTGACTTCATCTTTAACTCACAGTCACATGTGAGACATAAGGACTTCTATAGAATCCCCATCTACACTCGTATTCGATTAGTGAGAACTAGCTTATAGGAGCAAAGCCACTCGACCAGAAGGAGAGGAATGAGTACTCTCTCTCCTCATTCAAAGAAGATAGAGCAATTCCCCACCCCCTTTGTGATGAGGCACCCCTTCTCACGAAGTTACGAGGCTATTTTGCCGAGTTCCTTAGGGAGAGTTGTCTCGCGCCTCTAGGTATTCTCTACCTACTCATTTGTGTTGGTTTCGGGTATAACTGATTGCCATGGCTGTATTGTAGATATGCAGTTACAAATAATCTAGCCAAAGTAATAGGAATTAGACCTAACAGACTCGGTATTGTTTAACAATACTCTTTTATAAATACTAATTATTCATATTTTTAAGATAATAAAATTGCGATAAATTAATAAAGGTGATAATAGTCATTCCCAGCACTTTGATATAGAAAAAAACTTTAAATGTACACTTTTGTATTTCGCTTTTTCGTTCATTTGAGTCACTATATTATCAAAACTTGTTAAGAAAGTAATTGTTATATCAATTGTAGCTAAGTGGGTATTAAACTTTTACACAATAATCATTTAGATCATTGTGACAATCAAGTAACTCATATTAACCGGTAACCGATTCATTAGTGTCTATAGATGTGTCATGTAATCTAACATAACACTTAAAAAACTCACTTTCATAAGTTACTTTTTCTGTAAATAAAACTGAGTTGAAAGTGACGTGTAAAATGACACGATACATGATCCGGACATGCACTTTGATAAGGTATTGGTTGATACGAGGTATCCATTTATGACATAATCTATATGATTGTCGTGGCCGGATTTAGGCCCGTGCAAAGTGACCAACTACACAAGGCCAAAATCCAATAGGGCCTATAATTGACCCATACTTGTATAGTGTATAAAAGGCCCAATTACAATCCTAGTCCATGTTTTTTCTTTGAGTTAATTACATGAATGGTCCCTGTGGTTTGTCAAAAATTACGGATTTGGTCCCTAAACTTTTTTTTGCGGATTTGATCCCTATGGTTTTGATTCGTTACGGATTTGGTCCCTTGACCACATTTTTAGTTAGTTGACCGTCAAATAAGTGTTTGGAAGGCTGAAATGACAAAAATACCCTCGTATGTGTTTCATGAATGGTCCATATGGTTTGTAAGTTATCATGAATTAGTCCTTTAATTTTTATTCTTTGTTTTTATTTATATAAAAAACATTTAATCGAAAATTTTATTAAAAATTCCGAAAATTATATGAAAAAATCAATAAAAAATTCCAAAAATTTTATAAAAACTTTATAACAAATTCTGAAAATTGTATAAAAATTTTTATTAAAAATTCCGAAAATTTTATAAAAAAATTCCAAAAAATTTATAAAAAAAATCCGAAAATTTTATAAAAAAGTATATTAAAAATTCCAAAATTTTTTTAAAAATTTTTATAAAAAATTCCGAAAGTTTTATAAAAAGTTCCGAAAATTTTATAAAAAATTCAGATAAATTTTTTATAAAATCTTATAAAACATTCCGTCAAAAAATTTGAGAAAATTTTTTTGAAAAAAGAATTATTTTTTCTTTTTTGAATACTTTTTGACGGAATTTTTTATAAAATCTTGCCCAAAACTTTATAAAATTTTTGACGATTTTATTAAATTTTATAAAACTTTTTATAAAAAATTCCGAAAATTTTATCAAAATTTTTTTGTCAAAAAGTATTCCGAGATTGTTTTATAAAATTTTCGGATTTTCTTCAAAATATTCTTTTTTAAAAAAAGGAAAATAAATTGTCAAAAAAAATCCGTCAAAAATTTTATAAAAAATTCCGTCAAAAAGTATTCAAAAAAGAAAAAAGAAAATTTTTTGTCGAAATTTTTTTATCCCAATATTTTTGACGGAATGTTTTATAAGATTTTATAAAAAATTTATTTTTTCAAAAATTTTTCCCAAATTTTTTGACGGAATGTTTTATAAGATTTTATAAAAATTTTATCGGAATTTTTTATAAAATTTTCGGAACTTTTTATAAAACTTTTGGAATTTTTTATAAATTTTTTTTAAAAAAATTTGGAATTTTTAATATACTTTTTTATAAAATTTCGGAATTTTTTATAAAATTTTTGGAATTTTTATAAAATTTTCGAATTTTTAATAAAATTTTTATAAAATTTTCGAATTTGTTATAAAGTTTTATAAAATTTTTGAAATTTTCTATAGATTTTTCATATAATTTTCGAATTTTTATAAAATTTTCAATAAAATGTTTTTTATATAAATAAAAACAAAAAATAAAAATTCAAGGACTAATTCATGATAACTTACAAACAATAGGGACCATTCATGAAACACATACGAGGGTATTTTTGTCATTTCAGCCTTCCAAACACTTATTTGACCGTCAACTAACTGAAAATGTGGTCAAGGGACCAAATCCGTAATCTAATCAAACCATAAGGATCAAATCCGCAAAAAAAAAGTTTAGGGACCAAATCCGTAATTTTCGACAAACCACAGGGACCATTCATGTAATTAACTCTTTTTCTTTTGTTGGGCGGTTAGCAAAGTCTATATATATTAATGTTAAAAATTGAAACGCAAGTTACCAATTCGTAGGGTTACGCGCATTCGAGATTGGACATTCGGCATCATCATGCATACGATTTCTCACCAACAGGTTCTTATCTCGAATAAATTAGAATCAGTGGATGGATTTGAAACTTGATGCAATTATACAATACTATATAGGAGTAATTGACCGTGTAGTAAACAAGCTGTTATATAGTTTTCTTTATGCAATAATGCCATCGTGTAATGTGTACCTATGATTGAAATTACTTTGTTATCGTTAAGAAATTAACTCTTAACATGCATGGATACTTATATCATTTTTTAGAATGTTAATAATTTTAATTAGCATCAGCTTAAAATTTTGGGTTTAAGGGTCTTATGCGATAATGGCACAGGCCCCCAAAATCCCCGGGACGGCCCTGATGATTGTTAATACGTGTTTAACGACTCAAATAACAAATTTTGATAGTATTGTGATCCGGTTATCAAATAGAATGTATATTGATTAAATTTATATATAGGGTTAATGGTCTGGAAAACATACAAACTTTCCACTTTTTACTATTGTGACAATAAACTTTTTTTTTTCCTATTGTAACAAAATAATTTCTTAATGACTATTATTGTAACCAAATATGCCACGTGGCATAGTTAATTACCACAGTTAATTACTTCTTAATGACTATTATTTGGTTACAATAATAGTCATTAAGAAGTTATTTTGTTACAATAGAAAAAAAAAAAGTTTATTGTCACAATAGTAAAAAGTGGAAAGTTTGTATGTTTTCTAGACCATTAACCCTTATATATATGTTGAAAATTGATACTGCATTTTTTGCTTTAGGTGTAGTTTTTGCATGTATACTTATCTTTTTGCTATGTTACAGTTTTAGTTTTGCTCGTGACACACTATTTTATCATCAGTTTTGTATTTCTAGAATTAACTCACTATATAGCTAGTATGCATATTGCTAGACTTGACGTTTAAGCGGAAGCAACTTTGTGTAGTGTACAATGTACGTATTAATCATTCTAGGTGTCTACGTGTTGTGTATATATACTGAAGCATAAAGGCTGTTTTTGTTTGTATATGTGTTATAGTAGTGACCTATGGATTTTACTGATGATTTCAACAACTTAAAGATCAAAAATATCATCTGGGTGTGTATCTTATTTAGTCTGTTTGTTGTTATAGCTATGTTTATAAACGTAAGAGCATGATATTTGGCATGTGTCTGTCCTGAAGAAGTGTTTGCTGATTTTTTGTGGGGCTTTAACTTCTTTAAGATTATAGTTTAGTTTACACACTGAATGCTTATGCGATGTAGATCAATTTTTGGTAACATGATATATGTTTTTCCTGATTAAAGGCACTATCTGATTTTATCAGTTGGATGCATGTGTTGCTTTGGAAACCAAAGATTTGTATATATATGTATGTCGTAGCAATAGTTTGTACTCGTAAGGAGAAATTTAGTATTTGCATGATCCCAGTAAATTAGTAAGTCATTACAGGATATAAATTATATGATCTTCTGAAATTGTATAATGTTTTAATTCATTCGGCCTTGTGAATGTATAGCTTATAAGCTTTGTGAAAGAAATGAAAGGCCCGCCTGCTACATCTCAACAAGATCAAGTTTCACTTGAGTTAACATCTGACCCGGAGCCCGTGGATCACTGTAGAATTAACTCCGGTAAGCTACCTGAATTGGTGGAGAACAATCCTCGAAGCGTTGAAGTTTTAATCAAACTTAAGGATTCACCGAAATTTCGAGTACTTCAAAGTTCTTGTGAACATGGATATGAGTATTAATTTAATGGAAGTTGTGCGAGTTAGCCACTGTGAGTTACCATCTGAGTTTGTTCATGCGTACATAACCAACTGTATATCGTCTTTCAAGAACATCAAGGATATATATCTGCGGATCCGGCTGGTGAGGATTTTGTGTGTTTTCTTGGAGACTTTGATCGGAAGCAAGATTATCAATATTCAAGATGTTTTCATTGAAGTTAAGGCATTCTGTATTGAGTTTTCGCGGATCCGGGAAGCAGGAAGTTTGTTTAGGCTTCTTATCCGTGGAATAGAATAATGATTTGTTCTTAGTTTGGTCTTTTTTCTCATGTGTCTCGCTTGTAGTTCTGCCATAAAGATTTGTTATTTTGGAAATGAATATTTTGGTAATGGGACAGGATAGCTGGTTCTTGGTATCATGAAATTAGGTACAATGATATATACAGTATAATCGATTATATGAGAAAATTGTTGGATAATCTAGCAGTTTTGCAAGGTATGCCGAGCGTTTCTGTCTAAATTGTGAAACTGACCAAACATGTGTCAGTGTCTCCGAGTTGTTTGACGGAAAAAATGTGGTTTTTATTATGCCATCGCTGAGCTGTTGGACTGTATCACTGTAGTGTGTTTGTAATGTATACATCTGCTAACAATGTATGTGTATTTTCTCTTTTCTGTTTGTACACACGTACATTGATCTGTTTGTTCTTTGCATGCCTTTATGCAAACATATTCCTTCTCACTTGGTAGTGTATATTGAGCCACAAGGGGCTTTAGCCTTCTCACTTGGTAGTGTATATTGAGCCACAAGGACGAACAGGACACAATTTGACCGGTGCATTTATGACAAATTATACAAAACGAGGAACACAATTTTTTGGACCATGTGCATTTTAAAAAAAAATTGAGGCTTTTTTACAAAAATTAACACTACGTTGCAAATTTTCATAGATGTCCCAAGACCGGCCCTGGTTCCATACCGGTTGAGGCAACCATACTGGGTTGAACTTCATTTTGTAAGAAAATGATGTGTTTTGTCTTAACGACAACCATATACAGGTACATTATCCTATTCGGGTTCAGATCCTCTCAAGTTATCCCACCAACTTGAGTCAAGTTGGTGTTCTTCAACCATTGGATTAAATCCAATGGTCAAGATTAAAAAGCTCTCTTTAATCTTGACCATTCAATTTAATCCAATGGTTGAAGAACTCCCAACTTGACCAATGGGAGAGGATCCCAACCCTATCCTTAATCTAATTTACCTAATGTTTTATAAAAAATAATATAATTTTATTGATTAAATTGATACTTTGAAAAATTGGTACTGCATGTTTTTGCTTAATTTTTGTATACTTATTTTTTGCTATATTTCAGTTAAAAATCTACTTGTTTCATGATTTAATTGTTGTATTTATATATTTATAGAATTCAGTTGTGGCTTTTTTTAGAGACAAGTTTGGAAAATGTGAGATTAAATTAAATTACTATGTAGCATGTATGTTGAGGTTTAACCCGAAGCTAATTTGTGTAGCAGTGTATCAATCATTCTAGGTGTTTACGAGTTGTGTTTATGTAGTTGGATTGACTGATTCATAAGGAGGCATTTTTGTTAGTGTTGTAGATATATCAGTGGCAAATAGCCAAATAAGCTCGAGCTTCACCTGCTGTCTACGTCTCAACCTCCCCCATACACCGTGAAAGACGGTATTGGGACCAATAACCCGTGGAAAACGGTATTAAGTTACTTTACTTTTTTATGGTCTTGCTTTGACTTGTTTGTAAATATACATGCTTTGCTAGGAGTTTGACGACTACAACAACAAATTATATCACGTTATGTAGCTTGAACCTTGATAAGTGCCTTGACCAGTGTTCAAAGAACACAAGGCTCGTAATTTGGGCTAAGGAACTTGAGGTGCTTATACATTTTAATGTCAAGAAGTATGTGGATTTGATAGAAATTGTTAGAAATTTGCAGATACTAAAGTATGGATATATTATTTGCTCATCTATGCTAGTTACACCAGAACTGCAACTAATCCAATACTACAGTCCAAAGTAACACTAAAAAAGAATACAAAATAAGCCCATAATTACAAGACAATTTGCAAAACAAAGGAATGGGAACAATCTTGACATGTATTAACTACTTCAAAACCAATGAATTTAACAAATAGGAATCTTGTTACACTAAACCACTTTTATGTATGATGAAGAAGCATTAAGAAGTGCTAATACTAGCGTGAAGGTGGAAGGGTGCACCTTAGTGTAGGTAATAGTGCTGGTGCAAGCCCTACTTGGTGCTGCATAGGACATATGCCTTCCTCTTTCTATTGTTCAGCTGCGTAAAATGTGTTAATATTAACCTGATTCTAATGCACATATTTAGGTACAAAAGGTTAATAACCCGTAAATCGAATCGTCCCACCTTTTTAATAATGTGAAAGGCATACATGACTCACTCAGCTGTTGTGGCTATAGGGGTGCCAAAGATTGAACCCTTGACCTTATGCTTGTTAGGTGTTAAGATATCCCACCTATTACTAACTGACAATTGACTCTAATGCACATTGATATGTGTTATTAAAATGCACACCTTAAGAATTCTTTTTGTGCAAATTTAATTGCGGCAAAGAAGGCCGGTGTAATCAAAAAACGTTGTTCGCTCTAATTTTACTTGCATGGTAACCGTCATCGCAACACGCGTTTTACAAAAATATTCGAAAATAATAAATAAATACACAAGAAGTAAAAGAGAGCAAAGTTTTACCTTACTTGCGTCGTCCTAATCTCTCCACCACCGTCAGATCCTCTCCGTCAACCACCGGTACAACTTACTTCAACGTCGTTAATTTATCTCGCCTAAAACCGTTAGGGTTATCAATAAGTGAAATTGAACTATTATTTATTATTTGAACTTGTTTTTAGTTAGTTTATAATATCAATTGTTTTTAGTTAGTTTTTCGATTAGAACGGTTCAACCGGTTGAACCACTCGGGTTGAACTGGGTTTTAAAACATTATCTTTATTCAAATCTTCAAAATTTTATTATTTTTCATTTATAACCCATAAATTTTTTTATCACTAAACGATCCGTCGCTATAAAATTCCGTTGCTATGCACGGATACTCGTCTAATTTGAGAAAAAAATAACATTTTCAAATGAAAAGTTTAAAACCATGCCATGTACCTAAGAATTAAGGATGCGTTTGGTTTAGAGGGTTCAACAATAATATTTGGATTTGGCTTGATAACAAATGTTTCGAGTGAGAGGATGGGTTAGGTGGACCCACAAGAAATCAAATATTCATGCATCTTGAAAAGTAGGCTGGGGAGTGGGTGTTTGAAAAAGTCATGTCTTTTTATGTAAAAACAAAACGTGAACCATTTTTCACCATTTGATTTTACAAACATATTGACACTTTGTTTTTTTATTCCATATCACTCACGTAGGCCATCTCATAATATCCAACCCAAATTTTTAGTGTAAATGTTAAAGTAAATGCTAAAGTAAAACCTATTAGATAAACAAACGCCCCCTAAGTATGCCTATTTTTTAAGACTCATTCTAAATCTAAGAGCATTCACATCAATAACGCCGGAACCGGCGTTATTGATGGAGGGTCGGTGTTAAATAGGCGTTAAAGCCCCAACACTTTTTTTTTATGCCCCTAAATGAGGGGTTGTTTTTATAAATTGTTGGAGTGTTAAAGTTTAACTTGGGAATGTTATTGTTGTGGGTGTTTTTTGGGGATATTAAGGTGAAATATTAAAGCTGATGTGGCGCTGACGTGACACGGTGTTAAACTTTAACTTACGTTATTGATGTACATGTTCTAAAGGCCCACCAATGTATATCAAACAAACTTTTTGAAATCTAAACCCAAATCCTACACCTACTACAATCAAACAAACGCCTCCTCAATCTTTCATTCAAAAGCCCGCACCAAACGGACCCTTACTGGGATTCAAGTTGCAATAAAATAAGGGTGAAATAGTAATTTGCCAGCGAATATCCCTTTTATATTCAAAAAAAACAAAATATCTTGAAAACAAATTATAGGAGTAATAAATTATAGAAAATTTTAACCTAGAGGAGGCTGCAATAACAATTTTATAAAATTTCAACCACCACCACCACCAGCGCCGCTCTCATCCCCTTCCCGCCACCGTCAGATCCAGGTACAACACCTCTAATTTATTTGGCATAATGTTTTACTTTTTTTATAAAAAATAAATTAGAATTGAGACTGTGTTATATATATGATTGAGCTATTATTTATTGATAAAATTAATACTTAGAGCCTTTAAATTTTTATATTGCATTTTTTTAATTAGGTGTTGTTTTTTGCTATTTTACAATTTAAATTCTGTTGTTTTTATGCATTTGTGATCAATTTTAGGGTTATTAATTTGTTTTATGGCTTGTAAGAGAGAGTTTTGTAACCTAGGGATTAAATTAACATGTATTTATGTAGCTGGACTCGACTCATAACCTGAAGGAACTTTGTATAGTGTATAGGTGGACCTATAGCTTGTCTACGAGTTGTGTTTCTGTAGCTTGATTGAAAATTAATAAGGAGGTTTATAGGAATGTCAGTGGCGAATAAGGTCGAGCTTGATGGTCTTGCGTTGACTTGTTTGTACATATAATTAAAATACATGCGGATTAGTTTTGTAATGGTCAAGTTCTTGTGTCATTGGGATTTTGAAAATTGACTAACAGAATTAGATACATTTGCTAGATTGACGTCCATTTTTTTTATCGTTTGTTCACCTAGAACTTGATAATTACCTTTACGCTAGAGAATTTTGCGCTTGTAAAATTTTCTGATAGGAAGCAACGGCGTTGACTGAATATCCCTTTTTGAAATTTGAAAACAGTGTATTAAATATGGAGATATTATCTGCTCATCTTTGCTAGTTACGCCAGAACTGTATAGTCATGTACTACGGTCCAAAGTAACCATGAAAAAAGTCAAAAAACAATACATAGTAAGCCCAAAATCACGAGTTAGTTCGCCAAAATGGATGAGAACAATCTTACCATGTATTTAAGTACTGTAAAACACTGTAAGTGATAAATAACAGAATCCAATCACACTATACCACTTTCTTATATGACGAGAAGCCTTTAAAACTCAGAAGGATGCAGCAACTATATTGCTCAACTAGGACGTTACTAGTGTTGCCAAGCGCTAATACTAGTGTAAAGGTGGAAGGGTACGTCTTAGTGTAGGTAATATTGCTGGTGCAAGTGCTACTGTGTACTGCATAGGACACGTGCCTTCCTCTTTCTATAGTTGAGCTGCGTAAAATATTTAAGTTTCAATCTGATTCTGATGCACATTGTTACCCTTATATTACATTAAGCACTGCTTTTGTGCAAATTTGAATTGCTCATTGGTGAGTATATTCTCAGTTCCTGTGCATTAACTTGCTGCAGGCAGATTACGGATCAGGCAAATAAATCTCGATCTTGACAGTTTGTTGCCACTTAACTAGAAATTGTTTCATAACTAACCCATTTAGCTCTCTTTTGACCATAGTTTCGAGTCTTTATTTGCTGCTTCTCTTACTAATGCATGCACATGTTTCTTGTATCATTGATTTCTTATTCTTATTACTTGTTCTTCCACCTTCTCTTGGCTATTTTGTTATTTGCATTGTTGATGGTAACTCTAAAAGCTAGATACAATTTCGAGATATCATTTGTAATCTAGACTTGAGAATTCATTCATTCACTGATTTTACAACTGATGAGCATCACCATCCCTTGAATCTTGAATCTATATATATCATCCCTACATTGAAATTTGAACTCCTTGAATCATATCTAATGGCACAAATTCTATCACTTTGCCACTCGTTTTCCCCTTTCAATTGGTTTCATTCTTCCCATTGTTATCTTCTTTCTTCTGTAAAGGCTTCTCGCTTCTGTCTATATATCCGAGTTGCTGTTCAAGCTTTTATTCCTAAATATATAAGAAGCCAAGGACACGCGGAAAGGCAAATACGACAGCTGTCAAGACTGAGGAACTGCCAAAGGCCGTCAAGATAGAGAAGGCATCTGAACCAGAAGAGCAGGTAGATTTAGATGGAGATGTTGATGAGGCAGGCGAGGAGGAGGTCGAATATGAAGAAGTAGAGGAGGAAGTGGAGGAAGAAGAAGAGGAAGAGGTAGAAGAAGAAGTTGAGGAAGAGGAGGAAGAAGAGGAGGAGGAGGAGGATGTTGAAGACGAACAAAAAGCGAAAGATGAAGAAATGGAAAATGCTGAAGATGACGAAGACACGAAGAAAAAACATGATGAACTTCTCGCTCTTCCTCCTTATGGTTCCGAGGTATATCTTGGTGGAATTCCTCTTGATGCGTCTGAAGATGTTCTGAAAGAGTTTTGTGAATCTATTGGAGAAGTCACCGAGGTAACCTTCTGTTTCTCTTTATGTTATAGAAAATTATGTTGCTATTTATGTATTTTAATGTTAATTAACCTGTAACAGGTACGGATAATGAAAGGTAAAGACTCAAGTGAGAATAAAGGCTATGCTTTTGTGACCTTCAGGACTCAAGATCTGGCTGCTACTGCCATTAAGGAGCTTAACAATAGAGAGTTGAAGGTATTGCAACATTTTTAAATAGAGGTAGAAAAAGTGGTGTGGGTTGGATAACAATGCAATATGGGCTTGGGTTGAAACTGTTCATTTTGCAGCAGGTTGAAATGGTCTGTATTTGGGTTCGCTGACTTACACACAATATATGTCTATTTTTTGGATATAATTGATGCAATTATATTTGAGTATAAAATGATTTTGTCCATTTATATTTATAAATTAATGCAAGTTCTGAAGTAAATGGGTCGATGCTACATCTATCTTTTCGAATCAATTTGAATCTGCTGTTGCTGTAAACAAATGTTGAACCAAGCTGAAATATTTTGCATTCAGCTTCTTGACATCATATTCTTGGTTATATATTTATTTATATCAGGGTAGAAAGATCAAGTGCTCAACATCTCAAGCGAAACATAAATTATTCGTCGGTAACGTTCCTAAAAGTTGGACAGTGGATGACATGGAAAAGGTTGTCAAAAGGGTTGGACCTGGTGTTAATTCTGTAGAGCTGCTAAAGGTTTGTTACTAATTGGCTAGAATGTTATATTATATTATATGCTTGTAATCAGCATCATGTATCTAATTTCTTTTTATTCCCTGTTATGTTACAGGATCCACAAAATTCTAGGCGGAATCGTGGATTTGCTTTCATCGAGTATTATAATCATGCCTGTGCAGATTACTCAAGACAAAAGATGTTGAAGCCAAAGTTTAAGCTTGATGATAACGCTCCAACTGTGAGCTGGGCTGACCCGAAAAATGCCGAATCTTCAGCGTCTTCTCAGGTGCTCAAATCATCAATATTCAGTTTTAATCTGGTCACCTTCATTTCTGTTTCTTAAAGCTAGATCCCTGAACTTCATTTAGATTTGCCTGAGTAACTGACCGTCTTAGACCGTGCTAGTTATATTTTTGGTCACTCATCACTTTTTGCATTTTCTGATGCAGGTTAAGGCAGTTTATGTTAAGAATTTGCCTAAAAATGTCACCAATGAGCAGCTAGAAAAGATATTTGAGCGTCATGGGAAGATTACAAAAGTAGTTCTCCCTCCTGCAAAAGCGGGTCATGAGAGGAGTAGGTTTGGTTTTGTTCATTTTGCAGATAGAACAAGTGCTATGAAGGCTTTAAAGGACACTGAGAAATATGAGTTAAATGGTAATGCTGACTTTGGGTATTTATGTTATTCTGCAGTCTAATCAGCACTTGTTTTTTGGAAAAACTGTCTGACATTATTGGTTTTTAACAAACAGGTCAAACTTTGGAGTGCTCTCTTGCTAAGCCACAAGCAGATCAGAAAACATCTGGAGGAGCTTCTAACTCGCAGAAGGTTGCTTTACTTCCACACCATCCTCCTCATGTTGGGTATGGCTTGGTAGGGAGTCCATACGGGGCTTTGACTGCAGGCTATGCAGGGGCAGGCTATCCACAGGTTTGGTTTTACACCATCCTTCTCATATGTTTAGAGGCATTTTATTTTGGATATATGCGATTACTTCTATTATGGTTTTTCAATTGATTCATACTTTTCTGCAGCCACTTATCTATGGAAGGGCACCTTCGACAGCTGGTATGGCAATGATGCCAATGCTTTTACCTGATGGAAGGATTGGATACGTCCTGTAAGTGAAAATTTTCATGTAGAGCTTGATTTTTCAATTTCTTTCAGTTCTTATATAGCCGTTTATACAGAAGCAAGAACAGATCATTAGGACTATAGAGATGGCAAGTTGGGTAGGGTTGTCAAGTTGGCTAATGGGTCAAAAAGGACTACTTCTAAGTGGGTCAATATGGCTTGGGCCGGGTCGATCCGTATACACGCTATTTAATCTATTTTTTGAACTTGATAACTAAATATTGTGCTAATAATAATTGTAAAAACATTATTATTAGTTAATTACATAAATCGTCCTTGTGGTTAGGCCATAGTTGCAGGTTTCGTCTTTAACTCAATAATTACACCAATCATCCATGTGGTTGTCCATTTTGAGTTGACCCGGACAGGCGTTAGTTTCAGCTGTTAACCTTGGTCACGTGAGCGTCACGTGAGGGGTAAAATGGTCCATTTTTGTTGCGAAACCACATGGACGATGTTTGTTACAAGTTTAGTTATGTTGTCCATATTCCCACCCCAATCGAAGCTCCTTCACCGTTATAACCCCTCACCATCACCGAAGCTCCTTCACCATTAAAACCCCCACCACCACCGAGGCTCTTCGCCAACACCAAACTAAACAAGGAAATGAATTCACCCCAAATGATCAATCAGTGTTGTAAAAATCGGCCATGGCGGCCGATATGGCGGCGCCTTGGCGGTTGGCGGTGGTCCACCGCTACGATATTTACCATATCGGTCTAATTTATCATTTTGGTCAAAATCGGCCTAGGCGGCGGACCGGTCAACGGCGGTCAACTTTAGATCTAGTTTTTTTTTTTTTTTTCTTTTCAAATCCACGTTGGTATACTTCGATTTTATTGATTTTGTTTTAATTTGAGCTAGTTTTTATAATTAATATTGCTAATATTTATTTTTTAGATAAATTCCTTTATAATTTATGGTCTCCGCCATAGCGCCGGCGTGGCGTCGCCATGTCGCTTGGTGGGGGTCAACCGCTACGGTACCGCCGAGCGATTTTTACTACCTTGTGATCAATGGGAACAATCCCTTGATGTAAACGGCTTCGATCTCCGACCAACCTCGGTCCTCTGTATCTGCAACGACCAAATACACCCTGGAAGACCTTCTGCGGGTTTTGTTCAATCGGCTTAGCTCCGTAAAATAGCGGATACTCAGGAAGGTGGGGAGGAGAGTGTAATGTCGACACATGAGTATATTAGGAAAGTTGCTGAGGATGTGGGCGAGGATGAGGATTTTACACGTGGGCCATGGGTTAGCAAGGTTGAGTTTGTGAATGCTAATGGGGGGATTGTGAGTGGGTGTTTAGGAGATATCAAGAACTTTCTCAAGAATGGGAAACTTGGTCAAGTTGTTGCAATAATCAAGTCTTAGTACTCCGAATGTGCTTGGCGATCTTACAGTAACTCTCAAAGATCTTTCAGGTATAATATCCGGTACAATACAACACAAAGTCCTTACAGAGGATGGTTATGGAAAGGATATACTGTAGGAGCTGCTTTGATACTTCATAACATTTTAGTGTTTTCTCCTAAACCATCACTCCATTATCTTAACATTACAATGAGAAACTTAACTTAAGGTTTTCTACAAGGATACAATTCCTGGAAATGCCAGTGGTGTAGGTGGTAGTGGAATGTTAGATGAAGAAGAAATTATCAAATTGTTAGAAAAAGAAGAAGAAAGGGTTGAACAAGAGCTCGAGGCTGATGGAAATCTTATTGATCAACAGGAACATCAAATAAGATTAGACCAAGAAGCATTAATACATACATCACAAGAAGCAAGGGCTAGAGTGACAGAACATACTTAGGCAAGAACAAGAGTTGGAGGAGGAACATGAGAAACGTCTATTCGAATTATATGTGTAACTTAACTTTTACGTTTATGATCAATTAACAAGAATGTCACGTAAGTTGTGCACTTGTGATAGTCACTTTGTAAAATGCATAATGTTTTCCCTCTATTTTCAGCATTTATGTTGTCATTACTTCCATCTACTTCTTGTTGAACAACCACATTGATCGCCATTAGATTCTTTTTGACTGCATTATATAATACCTTACTTGTCTTCATTTCTTTATCACATCAAAGAAGATTCACCATGGTTCAAGAAAATGGTAGTCAAATGATATGCCTTAGACTCTTGGATGGAAAGAGAAAATAGGGCTGGAAGGACATTTGATGCAAGGCCTTTACCTAATAGCGAAAACATGTGGTATTCCTGTCCAATGCATCTTTACAGAAGGGGAAACACAACTCATAGAGGTGTTGCTGCAGGTGGTGTAGTGGGTCGAGGTGTTAGAAGGGAAAATACAACTACAATTGGTAGAGGTGGTGGTGTAGTGGGCCTAGGTGTTGCTGCATCTTTAGAGGTAGTGGTTCAGTGGGTATAAGACGACATGGAAGTGGGACTATTACAAACCCTAATGAAATTCATAATTATAGGTCTCCCCAACCTAGTGACAGTAATGAAAAAGAAAGTGAACCACCTGCAAGTCAAACACCAAGTGAACTCCATGCAATTCGTACACGAAGTGAACCACCTGCAATTCATAGACGAAGTGAACCACCTACAAGTCATTGACCAAGTGAACCGCCTGTTGTATTTGACTAGCATAGTACCCACGCAAAGCAGTGGCGGTACCCAACATGTCAGTTTTTCTCGTACCTTAATCTTTAAGCGGTATGTAATGAGAGCCGATATTTGACGGTTTACCCGTTTAATAGTTCGAAAAGAGTAGATGTGTGTTTGAATTTCCGTAAAGTATATTAATACAAATATAGATATCCATACACTCATTTGAACTTTGTAAAACTTGAATATTTATGATAAAAATTACAACTATAATTCTATAATATTGTAAGTTTGCAACATCCATTTTTATACTAAAATTTAATGTGTCATTAGTGTACATTATAATGTAATTATTATAGTGTAGAATTTATTTATATGAACTACTAATTATAGTAAGATTTGTAGGCTTACATTTGTAAGACTTCCTTTTATATGAAGTTCTAAATGCATTAGTATGTAGTATAGATAATATATGTAACTTCACTTGTATGTTGTATTGGTTATGTTATGACAATGCAAACACCCCTTTAATAAGATACATTAAGCCATTTCCAAACACACCTTAACCTGCAAAATGTAAATTGCAAAATGCAGACTCTAAAGCAAACTGCAAACTGTCAAGTTCATTTTTTGGTTTGCCACGTCTTTCCAACTTATAGTATTGCTTTTTTTAAAGTTCATTTTTTGGTATGTGTTGACTTTTAAAAGTCAAAATGGGTAAATTTAATCACCCCCTAAACACTTCAAACTATATAAGCAAGCTGCAAACTGTATAAGCAAGTTGCAAACTGTCAAGTTCATTTTTGATCAGAATCTAACACATCCCAACCAAATAAAAACAATTAACGTGCCAAAAAAAAACACACCTAAACATGTAACAAGAATTGTCCTTGTGGTTTCGCGGCGAAAATGGACCGTTTTGCCTCTCACGTGACCAGGATTAATGGCTAAAACTAAAGCCCATCCGGTCAAAGGGCGGGTCAACTCAAAATGGACAACCACATGGACGATTTTTGAGAGTTAAGGACGAAACCTGACCACAAGGACGATTTATGTAATTAACTCATTATTATAAAAATAACACAATCTTTTCCAATAAAGCATTAAAAGTTAGGTTTTAAAAAATTTGGGTACACTTTGGATGACCCTTTTTCTTTTTAGTACAATGCTCAAATAATTTAGTTTGTTAGAGAAGAAGTAACACAAATTTGTCTAATCAGGATGATACAGGCACAGCAACAGCGCTCTGTTTTTTAATATGATGATAGACATACACATATTTATTAAAGAAGAATAATATAAGCCTCTAACAGATCTTTTACAGTGTCATGTTAAAAGGATCCATTTTGCTTATTAATAAACCATGCAAGTCAAGTTTGGTCAATCAAAGTTTCTTCCAAGACATCTGAGTATTGTCGATTATCCGCCCATGACTGCGTGTATCTTGGCATACTAATTTTAATTTTTGTTTGTGACAGGCAACAACCAGGTGTGCCACCACACACACCACCACCACAACCACAACATCATAGAGGAGGTGGTGGTCGTAGTGGTGGAGGAAGCAGTTCTAGTGGTGGCCATAGGCGTAGTAATGATAGTGGAGGTCGAGGACGTAGCCGCTACAACCCGTATTAACTCTGTAGCAAAAGTCTAATGTTAATTGGGTTTCGTTATTAACTTTGGAAAACAATGAGCATTTGGTTTTACTTTGAGGGCTTGATTATTTAAACTTTTTTCAAGTACATTCACTTTAATATCCTCATTTACTGCTTGCTACCATTTGGTTTTAACATCGAAGGGACTTCTCAATGTACTCAATTAGTCTTTGGTTTTTTCACAAGTCAAGTTTTAGTTCAATTGTTCTTTTTCAATGATGTTATGGTCTAATAGATATTCATGTACAACTTTGGAACATCATTTGATGACAATCAAAGGTCTTTTTAGTTGGCAGCCTGGAAAATATGTAAATCTAAAAAGCTAAGAAGTTGGCAGCTTGGAAAATATCAACCATGGTGCATGCATGTGAACTGTTCCAATTTTTATCCAGGTCAAACGAGTTTTTGGAAAAAATGCATGTATTCAAAAAGTCAAAAATGACAAGACTGAAAGTAAAATCTAGAGCAGTACTTCAATGCTTCACAAATTTATTTATATTAAACATAAATTAATGGAGTGGTTGGAGTTTAAATTTTTGCTGAATCTTGTAAGGATCACCTTAAAAAATCTTGTAATCCTATGGCTTCCATTAAAGAACTAGACCACCTCAAAATCCCACTCGAAGACATCAAATTGGCTACAAATAACTTCTCCGACACTAGTTTCATCGGCCAGGGTGGATTTGGGAGGGTCTACAAAGGCCAACTCCCTAGTTCCTCATCTACCGCTCGCTTTGGCAAGCCGACCACCACCGTCGCTGTAAAACGTTTAGATGTGAAGGGCGGGCAAGGACAACATGAGTTCTTAATGGAGATTGTAATGCTTTCTAGTTACAAACACGATAACCTGGTCTCTCTCGTTGGATTCTCTGAAGAGGGTGATGAGAAAATCATTGTTTATGAGCACGAGGTTCGTGGAAGCCTTGATAAGTATCTGGCTACTGATCTCACATGGGTGCAACGCCTTCAAATATGTCTTGGTGCTGCTCGTGGACTTAATTATCTTCATAGTGGTGTGGGAGAGGGGCACAGGGTGTTGCACCGCGACATAAAGAGCTCTAACATATTATTAGATGAGAATTGGGAAGCTAAGGTTTCTGATTTCGGCTTGTCTAAAATAGGTCCCACGAATCAAGAGTTCACTTTTCTAGTTACAAATGCTGCTGGCACGTTCGGCTATGTTGATCCACAATATGTAACAACGGGTGTACTTACAAAAGAATCAGATGTGTACTCTTTTGGTGTAGTATTATTTGAAGTCTTATGTGGAAGGCTAGGAATGATTGGAAACTATGATGATGAGCGTAGGTTTTTGTCTCACTTAGCAAGACTCCGTTTTGAAGAGGGAAAATTAGACGAAATAATCCTCCCCAGTATAAGGAAACAAATAAAGACAAATTCCTTGCAAATATTCTCCAGAACTGCTTATCAATGCCTGGAAATGGACCGAAAACAACGTCCAACAATGGCGTTAATCATGGAACAACTACAAATCTCATTGGAATTTCAAATAGTAAGTTATTGTTGTCATGAACTTAAGTTGAGGGTCTGTTTTGATCTTAGGACAATTTCACTTTTGATGACAAAATGTTTGTTATTTGATGGAAGGGTTGTCGAAGGATAACACGGATAGGGCTATGGGGATCAAGCACCGGTGGAGGGCCTTGGTCATCCCAACTTGGCAGCAATCAAAAGCTTAGAAAGATAACGATAGATCATGAAGATTGGATATATTCTATTGGTTTTACAACTGAGGAATTTGGTGGTTTGTTTGATTCATCTCAACATCATGGTGGTGCTGGTGGTAAAAGTGGTGGTGAAATTTCAGAGGTGATTTTTTTTTTAACTCAACCTGACATGTTTATAAACTTCTTTTAGCATCAAGTTATCAAGAGTTAAAATGGGCCAAAATTGAATAACCACCCAATACATCCTACTTATAACATTACCATTAATGAATGAATGAGACAATAAAATTTTGGGATTTAAAAAGCATTATACTTGTCTAAAAATACTCTTTTGAGTAACGAACAAAAAAGAAAAAAGAAAAAAACTTTTGTGAGTATTAATATTGACATCTTATATTCTTGTTTTTGTGTGAGTATTAATGTTGACACTTTTGTCTTTATGTGTGTAGTGAAAAACCTGTGATAACTATTTTATCCTATGAGTTTGCAAAAATTGCTTCCACCGTCCTTAGGGTAAGTTACATAAATGGTCCCTGTGGGTTAACGAAAATAATGTTACCCTCCCTAATTATTTATTTATTTATTTTTGATCCACTCCTTATGGTTTTACCCACTTATTTATCTACGTTTTTATATACGTTGTTGTCTACTTGTTTCTATATACGTTTTTGTCTACGTGTTTTTATATACGTTTTCGTCCGTTTTTATACGTTTTTATCCATTTTTATACGTTTTCGTCCGTTTTTATACGTTTTCATCCGATTTTATATGTTTTCGTCCGTTTTTATATGTTTTCGTCCGTTTTAATCCGATTTTATCCGTTTTCTTAAGTTTTCGTCCACTTTTATTCATCGGTTTTTATATGTTTTCATCCGATTTTATACGTTTTCACATGTGACGAAAAAAAAAAATTTGAAAAAAGAAAAAATACGAAAAAAATTTTTGAAAAAAATCGGAAAAAAAATTCTTAATTTTTTTTGAAGGGACCATTTATGTAATTTACCCTAGGGACGGTGGCTGCAATTTCGCAAACCCACATGGATCATTTATGTAATTTGAAAGGGTAAAATGGTCAAACTACTCACATAAAGACAAGATGTCAACATTAATACTCGTATTTTTTTTATTCGCTACTCAGAAGAGCATTTCTGGATAATTATAATGCTTTTAAAGATATTATCTCTAAAATTTTCCAGTGTTATAGCTTTGACAATCTGGGAGAGAAAAAAGCTATTCTGAGGATAGTACAATATATTTTTTAAGAGATGGTTGAGCAAATAATCAAACATATCTACCAACTAATGTGATACACACGAGTTCTTGTGATAAAGCTCCTTGTCATACAATTATCTTTGTAACAACATGATATTTGTTGGTATTTGTAGATCAACTTTGATGCCAACGAAGAAATAACGGGGATACTTGGAACAGTTGGAGTAACCACCGGGCGTCATGCAGGTTATACAGTAATCTCATCGTTGTGTTTTATGACAAACAAAACGAGGCATGGGCCTTTTGGTAAGGAGACTGGAACTCCTTTCTCTGTTCCTTGGGAATTAGGCTCGTTTGCAGGGTTTTATGGCCGTGCTGGCTTTTACTTGGATGGACTTGGTTGCTATTTGAAGGCTACCATGTAGAAAGATTCGAGGCATTCCTAATAGATGAATGACTAACTTTTCGATTCACGCTAAATATTCGAGTAAAGATAACTTTTTTTGTGTGGGAAGGCTGAAAAAAGAGTACTCTACCATTAAATTTTGTTCATAACCTACGGATACTCGATCACTCATTCTTAACTTGCATCGTTGTAGCATTTTATTCCTCAATTTTTTTAAAACATGATTTTCTAAACTTATGGAACATTAAAACAAGGGTTATCTAACTGTCATTGCGTAAAAACTTGTATCGAATTGAGCTTTTTATTTATATAATGCCACTAACTGTCTTCACTTCTTTTTCTTGACTCTTTCCCTTTTCATTCTCTTTATACTCCTTCATAGAATATGTACCTTTTAGTGATTTTATAGCTTATCTTATTTATTTCACAAAAATGATACAAGTAAAGCAATTAAACAACGACTAGACAATTAAGGTCTACGACTATATATTGCGTGAATCGCTTATCAAACTAATCGCTAATTCATTCACTCGCATAGTAGTCCCATATGCTTTAAAATTCACTCGATATCATTTTGAAAATGAACCCAGATACAATCACTCTTCGTATCCTCGGGTTCCACAACAGCGAGGGTTGTGTACGAAAGGTGGGAATGGTATTGCATCAACTTGATGGTGTCGAACCAGTAGAATTTGATCCTATGAGCGGAAAAATCACAATCTCAACCTCTAAACACCCCGACGTAATCAAAGATGTCATGGAACGTAGAACAAAGAAAAAAGTTCTCATTTTGTCACATGAAATAAACCCTGGAAACCAAAGTAATATCAATGTTCAAGATTTTGCCGAAACCTTGCTAAGACGATTGTCTCAGGCCGAAGGACTAAACAACGTTGAATTGGTAGGTGATATGAATTCAAATTCATTCAGACTCAGTTTCAATCACCGCTTACCGGATTTTAGAAGTAGTGCTTATATTGTGGATAGTGACAATGAGCTGTTTCCTCACGCAATGCGAACCACACTCGAGTCATCAGCACCACAAAGCTTCCCCGCGACAGCTGATCAAGTACCGGTTTATGGGTACCCATCTGAGTTCTATGGAATGTGCACAACTTGCGGCCATGATCATACAAGTAAGTGCTGCACTATTATGTGAGAAAGTTGGTGGTGCAAATGTGCAATAGATCACTTTCGGGGTTTTGACAATTTGTATTTATTTTTTCTAGTAAAAGATTGTCGATGCATGCGTGTGTTTGGAGGTTTTGAATTTTGTGGTGTGTAATTAAATCTAATATATAGGTTGATTGTATCTATAAGCTTTTTATATTTAGTTTGGAATTAATAATGTAGATGATGTTTGTTTTTCTTGTAGAAGCAAACTCTTAAACTTAAACTTGGTCGAAGATGTATTGGAATTTGAATGTATACATAATTATTATCTTTTTAATTATCATTTTCAACATTTCAAGTGAAGAATCGATAAAATATTATTCTATTTGATAAGACTAAGTGTAGTGTTAACCAACATTATTATTGTCAATTCAATGCACATAAGTTTTTCACTTCACCACCAAGGTCACCACCAACATAGTGTAATAAAACAAATAACTTCATCACCTAAATATACATCACTTAAACACAAACATACCTCACAAAAACTCAAATTACACGCACATCACCTTTGCACAAGTCGGTCTACCAAGTAGCCAAGATCTTCCCTTTTTCCATGACCAAGGACTCAAAGCTAGAGGGAGTATTATAAGGACCAAGAGTCCTTAATGCTCACCAACACGTCCTATGTCAATCACACTTATAGTCCTCTATCTATCTATATAATATACTAGATAATTCTTTTAGGCCGTGCTAACTTTCATGGCCGTTTTTATGCTTTGGGCAGATGTGTAAACTACATGGGTTTCAACTCTTGAGTCTCACGGTATCCCTCTCACCCAAGTAGCAAGGGTAAAATTCCGTTGTAAGTAGTATCGATGTAGAGTAGTATGTGTATGTGTTTGCCTTAAGAAATAAGAACATCGCCTACCCTACCCTCTCTCAATATATATGAAGCTCAAGCCCTAAAAGCCCGCGCCAAACACAACCATATATATTAAATATAATTCAAGCTAGTGACATTTAATTTCGTATCAATGATTTTTTATGTTGCTTGAAAGTTGTGATGCATGAATCATCTTTTTGTTCTTGCAAGTGACATTTCTTAATTAATTTACTTTGAATTAATAATTTTCCTGATGTATGTACTGTATATCATCTGTATTGTTTTTAAGCAACATGTATTAATGTATTTATAGTCAATGAATCTGGATGTCAAACTTCTAATCAACCCCTGTGTTATTTCATCGTGAATGGCATGATTCCATTTGCATTTCTTGGAATAAATAAATTTCGACAATCTTATCCATTATTTTAAGTTATAAAAACAGATCACATTTGCCAGTTTTTGTTACCTTCGATTCTATTTCTCGTTTCGTAAGTTAAAAACTAGAATAGAAATTTAATGGCTGACTTTCAAGAACTAGCTATAGACAGCCTCAGAATTCCACTTGATGATATCAAACTGGCCACCAACAACTTTGCCAATGATAATTTTATCGGGCAGGGCGGATTTGGCAGAGTCTACAAAGGCCAACTCAAAACGAGCTCCGGTGAGCCAGGCACCCTAGTTGCTGTAAAACGGTTAGACATGAAGATCACGGGACAAGGACGGCGTGAGTTTTTAAAGGAGATCATGATGCTTGCTAGTTATAAACACAATAACCTTGTGACTCTTGTTGGGTTCTCTGATGAAGGGGAGGTGAAAGCTCTTATCTACAAGCATGAGGATCGTGGAAGCCTCGATATGCATCTAGCCACCACAGACCTCAAATGGGAAACACGTCTTAAGATATGTCTTGGTGCGGCTCGTGGGCTGGAGTATCTTCATCACGATGTTGGAATCGGGCACAGGGTGATACACCGTGACATTAAATCCTCTAATATTTTGCTAGATGACGCCTGGGAAGCAAAAATTTCAGATTTTGGATTGTCTACAATAGGTCCCAAAGATCAACAATTCACTTTACTTGTCACAGATGCTTGCGGCACTCTTGGCTATATTGATCCACAATATATAAAGACCGGTATACTAACAAAAGAATCCGATGTGTTTTCTTTCGGCGTGGTTATGTTTGAAGTCTTATGCGGGAGGCTTGCAATGCTTACCCAGTATAACGACGACGACGATGTCCGTAAATTTCTATATAGATTGGCGAAACTTCGTTATCATGAGAGAAAATTAGATGAAATCATCATTCCTGACCTCCTCAGACAATCACAAATATGCGCATTAGAAAAATTCAATAGAGTTGCTTACGAGTGCCTGAATAAAGATCGAAAACAACGACCAACGATGAGTTATGTCGTCCAAGAACTAGAAGCGACGTTAGAGCTTCAAATTGTAAGTTCTCATTTTCATGCATCCAAAGTGTGAGTTTGTTGCTTTTTTACTAACATTTGAACTTGAAATCACAAATTTAATGTTATACAATGCTAGGGTCACATTGTGCCAACCGAGTTATGGGGATCGACTGAGGGTGGATATCCGTGGTCGTTTCTGCTTAAAAATAATCAAAAGCTTAGGAAAATAATCATTGATCACAAGGAATGGATTTATTCAGTCACTTTTGTTGCGGAAGATATCAATGGATCGTTGGTTACTTCTCAACGATATGGTGGGGCTATGGGCCCCAGCAACCATAAGCTTTCTGAGGTGAGCAACCTATTCAGTTCTCATTTGATCCATTTTCTGTTATTTTGGGCAAACGATCTAAAAAAATTCAAATTTATGTAAGTTACACATTTCTTTAAGAGAAAATACCCTGTAAATTAATTTTGCGAAGAAAGCATGGAATCTCAAAGATGTTTGTAATAAAAAGGTTAATAAATATTTTTAAGAGTAATTTGCATAAATCGTCCCTAACGTTTGGCTAAATTGCATGTTTCGTCTCAAATGTTACGAAAGTGCAAGGATTGTCCCTGTAGAGAAACCTTTGGTGCAAGTATCGTCCTTTTTGGGAAAGCTTAGGGACGATACTCGCACCAAAGGTTTTCCCACATGGACGATCCTTGCACTTTCGGAACGTTTGGGATGAAACATGCAATTTGACCAAATTTAAGGGATGATTTATGCAATTTACTCTATTTTTAATTATGAGTTTACCTGATATATCATACTATCTTATAAAGCACAAAAGTATTTTAAGGCATTAAATGCCTACAGATTACTTAAAATTCAGCAATACAAAAAAATAAACATAAAGTACAACCATCTCAAACACAATCGATACAACATATAAAGCATTACAAGTTAAAATACATACTTTACAACAATTTAATACATAAATACATCAATTCAAGACACATAATTAATACTCTGCTTAAAACACTCCTCATTCAAAAATAGAACTTTATTAACACATGTTACAACTATTTAAAGTATAAATAAAACAAAAAAAACATTATTCAACACATACATTTAATACACTATTTAAATCACCTCTTCATTAAAATATACAACCATTTTATCACAATGTACAATCTAGTGAAGTTACTATGCCAATCACTTAAAATAAAGCGGTCGGTCTAATTCCAAAACTTTGGCTACCCTCAGTGGTCGGTCGACCGACCGGGTCGCCCGTGCGCCGACCGAGTCGCCACCACTGCAGGTAGTCGGTCTTCGAAGATTTAAATTAGATGCAATTTATATCCATCATTTTAGTCTTTTGATGCCGTTAACATTTTTTTAGGGTACCCGCCGCTGCAACAGACGGGTACCCCACTAGTATAAAATAAGGAACTTTTAGTTTATTAAGTTGAAATTTTATTAGGGCTTGTAGCTTATCATTACCTGTAAGATCCTTGTCGACCAAGTGATTCCGGGTTCAGTCTCATCTAGCACAATTATGTGAGATATTTGTGATTTATATATAAAATAGTGCTGATATATATACTTAAAACATAGACTTGCTAATAGACATGATACTTTCATTTTATAACAAGTGTCACATACTTATTCTCTTTCATCATTTTTCATCAATTAATTTTTCAAATCCACTAATCGCAGTCTAAATTTAGGTTTAGGAATACAATTTATTTATTTCCTATATAACAATTTAATATGAATATCTCATTTCATTAAGGTAATTCTAAGTTTAATTAATAATGTTTATTGAATATATATATTTGTACTTTAAAAATACACTTTATCAAACGTTGTAGCTTAAGCTTTCAAGACGTGCACTTTGTAACTTGTATTGTGTAACACAGATGATCTTGGACGATGACGAAGAAGTAACTGGGATATGGGGAGTAGTCGGGACACGCATATGGGAAAATATGCCTATATTGGTTATCTCATCATTGATGTTCAGTACAAACAAAACCGAACATGGTGAACTTTATGGTACGTTTTATAATTTACATTTAGTGTTTCAAAAATCATGGCGCGTGGGTTCGCTTGTCGGGTTTCATGGCCGCTCAGGAACTTACTTGGATGCAATCGGTTGCTGTTTGAAGAATTAAGAGGCTTCTTTTAATTCGAATGAATCGGATAAGATATGTCATCTTCTTAAACTTTTGCCATATTCTACTTTGTGGTTTGTAAAATTTTTTTTCTTGTGTAAATGAAAAATAAACCATAATCAAATAATTAATAGATTGTTTTTTCTGGTGAAATGCAAAATAAACCACAGTCAAATAAAAAATTAAGTAAAAAAAAACACTTCTCATATTATCTTTTGTGGGTCATCTTTTCTGTTTCCATCTCGGGTGAAGATGTCTTTCCAACATCTATTTTGTTTGATTCTATCATTTCAGTCGTCATTCAAAAATAGCCAAGCATTTGTAGGTAATTTTAATGTAATCAAATATTTTTATGTAATAGTGCTTTACTCGAGACCAAAATGATTTCAAATTAAGTTATAATACAAGTTTGAAGGTGTAGAGAGTGCACACTTATATAAACTATTAACTTGATTTCGGATACAATGAATAGAAAAAGATATAATGATAGATTATTCGTCGCTAGAGTGTTGCGACAGTTTAAAAGATGTAACTATTCAAATAGTAACACAAAAATTGTCATTAAATCATGAATTTGGAGGGTTGTTCAGATGTATCTTCTTTAGATGATGATGAAGGAACGGTGAAAAGATGATGATATTATTATAGTGATGAAAATGATGATGATAAGATGAGGTCAGATTTGGTGAATCAACTCATGGTTTATTTATTTATGTTAGCGCAAATATTACGATATTTAATCTATACATTCTCATTTGTTTTGTTGATGACAAACATGTAACTTGTAATACATAACGTAAAATGTATAAGTTACTTGTAATTATATTTTGTCTCAACATACTCTCAACACCTCTCGACGACTCAAGTCCTTGTATGCTACAACACAGGTTCGTACATGTTTGTTATGTTGCATTATGATCAAACCCCTAACAAACCATTACACATGTTTAGTTAAACACTTTATAAAATTAATAAACATAAGTAAATGTGTTGGGTAAAACCCATGACCCATGACCCAAGACCCATACCCAATGTTTAGATACATTGTACCTTGGTGGGTACTCAAAACCATGACCCATAGCCCATGGTTTCAACCCATAAACTATGGGTAAAGAGGAGCGTGCACGGATCCCTTAAATGACCCACGGATCCCTTGGAATTACAAGGGCCGGATCCCTCCAGGAGGGATCCTTGGGGCAGAACATGGTTTTGGTCTTTTTGCCTATAAATAGCAAACCACTTCTTACCATTTCTTTACACCTTCACACATAGTTTCTCTCCACCAAATCTAGGATATTTAGATCATTAGGAAACATGTAAACCACCCTCATATCATATGATCATAATGCTTCTAACTCTCATTTGTTGTAAGCATACTCCGGAAGTGATCCTCCAAAGCAAGCTTAAAGATCTTGCTTCCTTACCTACTGAAGTGATCACCCATCACAAGATACAAGCACATGAAGATCTTATACAACAAGCTTGGTAAAATTGTCATCTTCATTCATAGAAGACTAACTACATCATGCTTTGGGTTCTTGATGTTTAGTCTAGGAGTTCATATCCATTAGACACATTGTCTTGGATATTGTCTAGTATCATATTCTTGTATCTATGACTAGACTAGATGGTTTATGTGTTTGTGCCATAAAACACAAGGTTTGTTATGTTGGGCCACAAAACATAACGGGTATCATAGATGTGTCAAAGGCATTAGTGAAGAGTGCCGAAGATCCGTGTTAAAGGCATTAGTGAAAGGTGCTGAAGGATCGTGTAAATGGCATTAGTGAAGAATGCCTAGGTCGTATAATCGATGAGGTGCATCGTTATACATATAGTATTTGTTTAGATCCAAGGATGGTGATATCCTTGATGGTGTTGTAATAAGGAGTGGATCTCCTTAAGATTAGGTGTTGTGTGCGATGGGTAGTAGTTCCTCCATAGTAATGGAACTAGGTGCTTAGCCTAGTACCTAATAAAGGGTAGGCGACGTTGTGTAGGTGTGGTTCACCTTGGAGTGAAAGAACCCGGTGGTTAGCCTAGCACCGTATAAAGGGTAGGCGACGTTGTGATTGGTGTGGTTCGCCTTGGTGTGAAAGAACTCGGTATTTAGCTTTGTACTGGAAAAAGGTGTAAGCGACGTTGTGAAGGCTTCTCCGCCATAAGGAGTTGGTGTAGTGATTACGAACTCTCGAGTAGGTGACTCGGGGAGTGGAGTAGGGCAAGGAAGGTGTCCTTGTAGCCGAACCACTATAAATCCTCGTGTTGGTTTGTCTATCCTTTTACTTATCGCTTTACTCTTATTCTTGCATTACATTGTTTATTTTCTATGTGGTTGATGTCTATGTTTGTGACACATACTTGGTCTTTCATATAGTCACAAACTATATTTAACACTTTACATATTATGACACGCTTGATCAAGTAAAAGCAACCGGACTAATAATGGTGAAACTTGATTTTTAATGAACCATTAATCTTGCGGAATCTTATGTGATATTAAGGGGTTGGCCTTACATGCCGTAATGTGTTAAATGCATCCTCGCGTCGAGATTAGCAAATGCAATGGTTTATACTATATTTGATACAAAAAGTTTTAAGTTTGAAACGGAACGTATTCACCCCCCACGTTTCACAATTGGTATCGTGAGCGGGTTGGCTCTAGTTTTTAAAACAAATGGTTTTCAAAACGAGTAAGGTCCTCGCATCAAATTTTTGGTGAAGTCAAGCATAATATGAAAAGTGTTTTGTTGATTTTTTTCTTTGAAGTTTTGTTGTTAGATATATTGTTAATCAAGCTTGAATAAAGGTAAAAATGGTTAATATAACTTCACTAAAAAGTCTACAAAGGTTAAACCTTTTTGTCGGGTCAAAACGTACATTTTTGTAATTCTGTGTCAGATCCGCGGATCCCTCAGGTTACACTGGACGGATCCCTCAAGCAAGGGATCCGTGTTATAGAAGACAGTTTTTGTCCGAATTTCAAAAATTCATAACTAATTAACCGTAAGTCGTTAGAAGTCGTGCCACCTATCGTTTTAAAGTTATTTGAGTCTACTTTCATTTAAAAATGATTTCATAAACTGATTCAAAACAAAAATTTACAGAATCATTGATTTATAATAGAAAGTCATTTTTCGGTCATAACTTTTGCACAAACTTTTGATCTAATTGGAGACGGATGTTTTCATCTTTGAATAACAATGTGTCCTCTTTTGAAATTAAGGTTTTGATCATATTTATAAAGGAAACTAATCAAGCTTGGTATACATGTTTAACACAAAGCGATGAAAAGAACTTTCGTATGCTATGCTAAATGATAAATTGTTTCCCTTGCATTACTTGATTATTTGCTTATCTCAAATAACTTTTGTGCTTGGTTGATTGATTAACATATGTGGTTTCCTTACCTTGCTATTCATTCTCTTGCTTGTCGATTTAGTAATTTTCTACTAATCAATGTGCTACTTGAAGGAGTGTTTGGGATAACATCTAGTTGTGTAGAAAATGTTAGTTTTATAAGTTGAAAAATGTTTAAAACATATAACACACTAAAATGGCTTTTTGATTGAGTTTGTCATGTGTGCAACATAAATGTTTTATGTGCCTACATGATTTCTTGAGTTAATATTTTCTTGTATCGTTTTCTAAAAAACAACAAGAATGTACATCGGATCATAACCTACACTTGTGTTGATGATGTACTCTCCCGTTTTCCTTTTCATGATCACTCTCCAAGCTTCATAGTAGGATTGACAACTTGATTATTTCATCCGATATACTCAAGTAAATTATTTTGCAACGCAAATATAATTGTTCATATCCGAAAGTCCAAACTTGAGCTTTCCAACAACTTATGTTGAACTAGCTCATGCAACCATTTTTTTGTTCACCATATGGACAACTTTTAATTTTTTGACACCTTCGTCACCTTAGTTGTTTAAAGTATAATATTAATATAAACGAAGAAAAGTATCATCATTGTTACTCTTCGATAGGCCATTGTAGGAATATAAATTTTCCAAAATTGAGAATGAACACTGGAGAACTTATTGCACTAGAAACTCAATTTGACCTAACGGTTGAATTGCTTCCTTGAGAGAAGTTGGGTACGTGGAATCGCCCGTAAAAATGGTCGTGTTTAGCCGTAATTGGGCACCGCTAGTAATAGTCTCATATTCATTCTCTCACTTGAGAAATTTATACTCCTATGTTTTCCTAAAGTAAGTTTACAATGGAAATACTTTGCATTGTCTTAGGATTACTAATCAAACAAGTTGTAAAATTAATTTTTCTTTTAGTTAATCACAACCACTTGCCTCATCAAGCGATTATCTTGCTTTGATTGGGAAGAGCTACATGAATTCATGGACGAAGCTCATTGTATGCTAATCACCATCCATAATGACTAGATTGTCCTAAACTAGCACCTCACAACTCTTTTGTCTTGAACACCATCATGTGCTCTTTTCGTTCTAGAGACATACCTTGCATGTCATTGTTAGTGTAGATGATTTACTAATCTAGACCGTAAATCTGTTTTGGGCTTCTTGAATAGTGCTTGTTAAGTTTGCTAAACCCCTGTGTCATTTGTGAGCTCGATCTCATTTGATTGCCTATATGTTATCTCTACATGCTCTCCTTGCTTTTCTTAAAGTGTATACATGTATACTTGCTGTAGAAATCATTAGTTTCATAATTCGAAACATAGAGCAAAATTCTGCAACTATTCTGTTAAGAAATCTGTCTCTGACGCCGGATCCCTTAGATGTAACTAGACGGATCCCTCAAGTGAAGGATCCGTGGGATCCGGGTGGACAGAAGTTCCTTTTTAGCCTCCTTGCATCAATCCAACATTCTAGACCTTATTGGACTAGTTAAACATGCTACATTAGGATCACTCAAACTTTCCTTAGGCTTAGTTGATCTCACATTCACTCATGAATGATTTAGGATCATATTTCAAAGTATTTTTGATTTAGCATTACTTCGAAACTCACCATCTTTCCGTTCCAATGTTTACACATTGTTCCTCTCATCTCAAAACACCTAGTTTGATATTTTTCTCAATTTTAGTAAATTGATTTTAGTCATCCTTACCTCAAAATAGGCCAAAAACTAGTTTTTTAATTTCTTATGATTTTTAAGGAACTTTCCAAATCTCTCTTAAGTCATCATCTGATCTCTAGGATCATTTAACACCACTTGACAATCTCAAATTTCTTAGTGTCATCTTTGATCATCCACTGGTGCTCATAAAGCCCCATTTTCAATAAAAGGCAATCATTAGCTACCACAAATCACTCTCTCTTGATTATTTAAGTCCATCTTCATATAAGACACTTAATAGACTGAGTAACTTAGGAAATGTAGGTGCTAGACCTTGCTAGAACCCAATCACCTCTTTTTCACCTCATATGTTAGCCGGATCCCTAGACTTAAGCTAGCCGGATCCCTCTAGTGAGGGAACCGTGGAACAGTAGGTACATTATCTCTTTAGATAATCATTTCAAATTTCCTTTTTCCACACAAGCACTTGTTCAACACTTAGTATTATCAGTTTCTTATATGTTTATAAATGAGTTGCATTTATATGATTCTTTACGTGTTCTTTCTTTTCGTTTCATGATTTTATGTGAATAATTTATCCATTTGTATAAATGTTTTCCTTTTGTACTAACTCTTTTGGATTCTTGTAGGATGACAATGATCGATTTCATCATCAAGTCAAGCTGTGCTCATTCGCACATTTTTTATTCCTAATCTTGCATCATCTTAACCATTTTTACTCCACCTTTATCACTACTCACAAAGTCATCATGTCTACCGCCTCTATTGAGTCATCAACCAAGTCTAAGATTCACCTTGATACCTTTCATCACCTCTACCACAACTTCCATACCTCTAAGTCATAATGATGATTTCTATCATTATCACCGTGTCCAAAGGTCTAGTTCATGAACTACGTGATGAAGTATGTTTTATGTTCTACCACATCCTATTTGTGTCAACCACATCCTACAAGTGTCTTACTACCACTACAATTCATGGTCGCTCAACCATCCTTCACAAACATCTATGTTGTCAAAAGTTAAGTGAATTTTGTAATGAAGTGCGTCTCATCCCTAAGCACATTTTTTTCTTACCTTGAACAAACCTTACAACCTCTAAACCAAACATGATGATGCAAGTAATGGGATTATTTTCTTTTTGACACTAATCCTTTCTTTGTAGGTTCATATATATACACTTTGATGTGTATGGGATTCTCGTCTATTTATGGACGAATTTTACACTAATTTTTTTTTGTAGGTTCTTCTTGACGCCCTCGAGCTAGGGGGAGCTTTCGTCGAGCGTGTATAAAGTGCATCATATGACTTACTCGTCCAAGGACGAATATAATTTTGCACTAACTTTTTTGTTTTGTAGATTTTCAAAACACACTAGGAGAACTTGACGCTCTCAATAAAGGGGAGTTTTTCGTCAAAGCAAAAACATTGCAAATTTTGCAATAATTTCGTCTTAGCCTTCCTAAAATACTTGACGCCTTTAACAAGGGGGAGCAACCGTCAAGGGGGAGCATGCACACATTCATTCTTCAAAATTCCTTTATGTTTCAACAAAAGGGAGATTTCTTTCTCATCACATATTTTTCCTTTTTCTTTTCTTCTTAACACTAACCTTGATGTAGGTTAAGCCTAAAAAATTTGATCCATTGAGCCGTTGGCAATAATGGTTATAATTCAAAGGATCTTTCTATTTTTTTTGTGTGATTCTCTAGGTTCCTCTTAAAGGCGAGATCACCACCTTTTGAAGACGTGCAAGCTCAAGGTCATGAGTTGCTAAGCTTCGTCATTAGTGTTTCGTATTGAAGGTATTGGCGTGGTGTGCCAATTGGAGCAATAAGGTGTTTTTATTTTAACTTCACTAGGGATGATGCAAACTCGCCATTCTTGGGAGAAAGGACACACCCTTTTTGTTTTGACAAAAGGGGGAGAAGAGTGTAAACGAAGAAGGTAATGTATACGAAATACGGACACAAGTAACTTTGACATTTTACCTATCTATTACATTTACATATATTTTGTCATCATCAAAAAGGGGGAGATTGTTAGTGCAAATATTACGATATTTAATCTATACATTCTCATTTGTTTTGTTGATGACAAACATGTAACTTGTAATACATAACGTAAAATGTATAAGTTACTTGTAATTATATTTTGTCTCAACATACTCTCAACACCTCTCGACTACTCAAGTCCTTGTATGCTACAACACAGGTTCGTACATGTTTGTTATGTTGCGTTATGATCAAACCCCTAACAAACCATTACACATGTTTAGTTAAACACTTTATAAAATTAATAAACATAAGTAAATGTGTTGGGTAAAACCCATGACCCATGACCCAAGACCCATACCCAATGTTTAGATACATTGTACCTTGGTGGGTACTCAAAACCATGACCCATAGCCCATGGTTTCAACCCATAAACTATGGGTAAGAGGAGTGCACGGATCCCTTAAATGACCCACGGATCCCTTGGAATTACAAGGGTCGGATCCCTCCAGGAGGGATCCTTGGGGCAGAACATGGTTTTGGTCTTTTTGCCTATAAATAGCAAACCACTTCTTACCATTTCTTTACACCTTCACACATAGTTTCTCTCCACCAAATCTAGGATATTTAGATCATTAGGAAACATGTAAACCACCCTCATATCATATGATCATAATGCTTCTAACTCTCATTTGTTGTAAGCATACTCCGGAAGTGATCCTCCAAAGCAAGCTTAAAGATCTTGCTTCCTTACCTACTGAAGTGATCACCCATCACAAGATACAAGCACATGAAGATCTTATACAACAAGCTTGGGAAACTTGTCATCTTCATTCATAGAAGACTAACTACATCATGCTTTGGGTTCTTGATGTTTAGTCTAGGAGTTCATATCCATTAGACACATTGTCTTGGACATTGTCTTGTATCATATTCTTGTATCTATGACTAGACTAGATGGTTTATGTGTTTGTGCCATAAAACACAAGGTACAATGACTAGACTAGATGGTTTATGTGTTTGTGCCATAAAACACAAGGTTTAGCAAACCACTTAGTCTAATCATAGATACAAGAATATGATACTAGACAATGTCCAAGACAATGTGTCTAATGGATATGAACTCCTAGACTAAACATCAAGAACCCAAAGCATGATGTAGTTAGTCTTCTATGAATGAAGATGACAAGTTTCCCAAGCTTGTTGTATAAGATCTTCATGTGCTTGTATCTTGTGATGGGTGATCACTTCAGTAGGTAAGGAAGCAAGATCTCTAAGCTTGCCTTGGAGGATCACTTCCGGAGTATGCTTACAACAAATGAGAGTTAGAAGCATTATGATCATATGATATGAGGGTGGTTTACATGTTTCCTAATGATCTAAATATCCTAGATTTGGTGGAGAGAAACTATTTGTGAAGGTGTAAAGAAATGGTAAGAAGTGGTTTGCTATTTATAGGCAAAAAGACCAAAACCATGTTCTGCCCCAAGGATCCCTCCTGGAGGGATCCGACCCTTGTAATTCCAAGGGATCCGTGGGTCATTTAAGGGATCCGTGAACGCTCCTCTTTACCCATAGTTTATGGGTTGAAACCATGGGCTATGGGTCATGGTTTTGAGTACCCACCAAGGTACAATGTATCTAGACATTGGGTATGGGTCTTGGGTCATGGGTCATGGGTTTTACCCAACACATTTACTAATGTTTATGTATTTTATAAAGTGTTTAACTAAACATGTGTAATGGTTTGTTAGGGGTTTGATCATAACGCAACATAACAAACATGTACGAACCTGTGTTGTAGCATACAGGGACTTGAGTCGTCGAGAGGTGTTGAGAGTATGTTGAGACAAAATATAATTACAAGTAACTTATACATTTTACGTTATGTATTACAAGTTACATGTTTGTCATCAACAAAACAAATGAGAATGTATAGATTAAATATCGTAATATTTGCACTAACAATCTCCCCCTTTTTGATGATGACAAAATATATGTAAACGTAATAGATAGGCAAAATGTCAAAGTTACTTGTGTCCGTATTTCCTATACATTACCTTCTTCGTTTACACTCTTCTCCCCCTTTTTTCAAAACAAAAAAGGTGTGTCCTTTCTCCCAAGAATGGCGAGTTTGCATCATCCCTAGTGAAGTTAAAATAAAAACACCTTATTGCTCCAATTGGCACACCACGCCAATACCTTCAACACGAAACACTAATGACGAAGCTTAGCAACTCATGACCTTGAGCTTGCACGTCTTCAAAAGGTGGTGATTTCGCATTTAAGAGGAACCTAGAGAATCACACAAAAAAAAAATAGAAAGATCCTTTGAATTATAACCATTATTGCCAACGGCTCAATGTATCAAATTTTTTAGGCTTAACCTACATCAAGGTTAGTGTTAAGAAGAAAAGAAAAAGGAAAAATATGTGATGAGAAAGAAATCTCCCTTTTGTTGAAACATAAAGGAATTTTGAAGAATGAATGTGTGCATGCTCTCCCTTGACGGTTGCTCCCCCTTGTTAAAGGCGTCAAGTATTTTAGGAAGGCTAAGACGAAATTATTGCAAAATTTGCAAAGTTTTTGCTTTGACGAAAAACTCCCCTTTATTGAGAGCGTCAAGTTCTCCTAGTGTGTTTTGAAAATCTACAAAACAAAAAGGGGGAAAGGCAAATCGGAAGAAACCGACATCAAACAAACTAACCCCAACAACAACCTCCACCACCAAATTTGACTCCACACCATCATCACCGACCACTACTTTCAAACCCTTAACCGACAAACAAAAAGAAGCTATTTTAGAGAACCTAGAACAAAAGTTTCTTGAGCTTAATGAAAAGAAACCGGTGATAGAAGTACTCCAAGATTATGTGCTTTACCGTAAGAAGTTGGATGCATTGATGCTAGCAAGGGCTAGGTTGGAAGAAAAGAATCTCACGGAGGAGGAGCGAGATCAAATTTTGTTTAGAGGCATGCCAAGGAAGGAAAAGGATCCGGGTAATTTTGTGTTGCCGATCAAAGTGAATGGGACTACACCTGTTTATGCTTTAGCCGATACGGGGTCGAGTGTTAATGTGATGCCGTATCCATTGTTTAAAACTTTGGGACTAAGTAATCCGCAACCTAATCATTCGAAGCTTACTATGGCGGATAATTCTCAAGCGAAGGCAATGGGAGAGGTGAAGAATGTGAGAGTGCAAATTGGATATCAACCGTATTTGGCAGATTTCCTTGTCCTAGATATTTCGGTGGACAAGAGTTTACCACTACTATTGGGAAGACCATTCTTACGAACTTGTGGTGCGATTATAGACATGGGAAGAGGCACACTGACTATTGATGATGGGATTTCGAGGCAAACATACTACCCAAAACCAAGAGAACCAACTTTGGAATTTATGGAGGAGTTAGAGTTGATGGAAGCAGATGAGGATTTAACATGTTTTGAAGTGGGACGTGATGTCTAAGGTAACCCAATGTACGGACCGTTAGCTCCGCCTTATTTTGATATAGAGGACGAAATGGAACGTGCGTTAGCGGTAGAAGCTTTCTATAACCCATTCAAAAACATACTAGTTTACAAAAAGTTGACCGACTTTTTAGGTTCTTTACCAGTGCAACTTAAGAATTTGGAGTGGAGACCCGAAGGGTCGGGGACTTACAAGAGACAAACCGGAGATGGAGCATGGCATGTTAAGTTCGATATACTATGTCCGGACGGACGAAGATTCATGAGAAAATTAAAAACTTTTGAAACATTCCGTGAGTTGACCGAAAAATTTCAAAGCGAGGATATTCTAAGACAAGAGTATTTTGAGGAATTTTGAGGAGAAGATAAGAGGCCGTAATAAACAAGCAATTATTGCTTGAATTTCATGAACTATTTCTTTTTTATTTGATGCATTTAGGATTTTTGTTTCTTATTTAATTTTTCATTTTATTTTTATGATTGAGGTGATTTGGTTTAAGCATTATAACTATGAGTTTTGAGATGAATTTTGGTTTAGTTCATTAGTATGATGAGTTGAGATTTTTAGATTGGATGATTGTTCAAAATTTCATATGGTGGATGAATGTTGTGTGAATTTTAGCAGGATTTTTGAGTAAAAATTGTTGCTTGGAAAGTAAATGCCTAAGTAACATGTAAAAATGCAAAATTTGGCGAAATGCAAACCAAAGCGGTTGTGTCCTTGACTGAACCGGTTGCAATTGAGTATAAAAAAAAAAAAAATCACTTTTCCAGAAAAACACACACACACTAATTCTCCAGTGGGTTTTGCAAAAATTCGTCCAAGGGAAGCTGGTCGAAGGTTGTTTAAGTTGTAGGAAAACATCATGGCACCCAAACAAGTAAGCATCTACAGTCAATTAACTCAATTAAGGTTTTATTAGAGCATTTGATTCGAATTGGATATTAGGTCACCAATTTGGGGGTTTTTGTTATAATTCGAATTAAGTTGTAATATTTTAAGATTGAGTGGGTAATTGATATAGGAGTGCATTGCAAGAAGAATTGGATTGATTGATTCAACATAGGATGAATAATAGATGATTGAATTTTCGGATTTAATTGGGTTGTGCTATTGAATCAAGATAAGTTGCAATTGGTGATTCCTTATGATAGATGATGCGTTTTTAGGAGTGATAGATGCCACATTATTGATTAGAACTAATGATTGAAGGATATAGGCTTATCAAGTTGAGTTCTAAGATGGTGATGAATGATGTTTGATGATTTGAAAAGCGAGTTTAGAGTAATTCAAGGATGTGGAAATCATTGAGGATGATAGAATGCGATCTAGGAGTGGTTTGGACTTAGAAAACTCGAGTGTAGAAGAGTTTTTAGAGGCAAAAGCCTTATGCAGGCTGCATAACCGATTCGGTTGCGCATTGCAACCGAACGGTTGGATTTTCGTCATTTGAGTAACCGATTCGGTTTCTCACGAACCGAATCCGGTTACGGTTTCTGTGTTTAAATTTTTGAAATTTTGAAATGGATCTTAGGAGGTTCCATGAACCTTTTTGTTTGTTCTAACACTCTCATATGGTTTTTTTATTTGTGATTTCTACAGAGAATTATTGTAGGTAGCTCGAGCGAGGAGGCAATTCCTATAAACCCGCTTGTTACGAAATTTTGTCAAAGGAATGAGAAGAAGAAGGTTAAGTATAGTGTGAAGACGGAGGCAAATGCTAATTTAAAGTTCAAAAATCTCACCGACGGGGAGAAACATGCTTTTCGGGAAAGGTTGTCGAAGCTGCAACATAGGACATGTTTGGTTCCGAGGGTGATTGATTGGGATTTATTTGAGGAATGTGATTGTGAAGATGAGTTAAGAGGAATGATACGAACATCTTATGTATATCCAGGGGATGGAGATTCGTTCAATGATTTGTCATGGGAAAGAGCATTTAGCGTCAATGAAGAGGTCTATCGAGAATGGTGTATGGAGTTCTTTTCAACCATGTATTTTGAAAGAAAGGTGGATGTTCGGAACTTGATGAAGGAAATTTGTGTTTGGTTTAGGCTTTGTGGAAGGGATCATGCTTACACTTTGCCAGCTTTTGGTGTGGCTCTTGGTTTGTATGAGCCACATGAAGTTAATCATCGATTATTTGAAACTCACTTTTCTATACTTCAGAGGTTTGAAAAAGACTATCCTAGTAATCCCGCTTATTGGAATCAAGTGGGAGATCCTTCCTGCGATAGGAGGAATGCCTCAACCATCAGGAATCCGTTGATGAGGATACTTCACAAGTTGATAGTGACCGGGCCATTTAATAGATTTGGAAGCAGGGACAAATGTCAAAAACCGGACTTATGGGTTATGAAGTTGCTGGAGGAAACTAAGGACGGTAATGCAATTTGGCAGATAGCCGAATATTTGTCTAGGAGAGCCCCGGGAATCAAGAGCAACAGTAACATTTGTGGAGGACATTTTGTGACAAAATTGGCGAAGAATCTTGGGTATTTTGTTGATGAGGAATTGGCTAAGTGTGGAGATACGTGGACTGCACAAGGTTTTGGTAATGCTTTGAATAGGAGATTGAAAACCTTAGGGTTATGGATTGAACCGAGACAACAACAACAACCACCACAACAGCAGGGGAATATACCAATGGAGAACGTGCAAATGAGTACGTCCAGTAGTTTTGATTCGGGTTGGGGAGAGTGGAACCAACATTTAGATGAGATTCAATGTAGGGATGTATGGAGAGACTCGATGATGTTGAGAAACAACTACATCAATGATTATTCCATGCCTATCTTTCAAAACATGGCTCGTGAAGCCAATTACGAGTTGCCACCCTACAATCCACCTAATGTTCCACCATATCCTTTCCCTTACACTTCTTATCCTGGACCCTATCCGTATCCATATCCTAGGTACGCACCATTTCCTGATCCAGTACCCCCATATGGACGATTACCTGAAGTTGGTGGAGCAAGCCACGATGTTGGAGGATCATCATCAGGAGTTGGAGGAAAGAAGAAGAACAGGAGAGTTCGTTCGGAGATTGTGGACGAAAACTACGTAACCGAAAGTGATGATGATGAGTATGATGATGAAGAAGGAGATGACATGAGCGAGGATGAAGAGTGATTGTGGATCATTCGTGAATTATGGTTTCAAAGACAATGGGTTATGATGTGTTAAACAATATTATTTCTATCTTTTTAGGATGATTAACATGTTTTGTTTGGTTTTATTTAGTTTTTAGTTGCATTTGTTTGTTTTGTGTATTGCGTGTTGCAGTTTTTGTTTGCAGGATGGATGTGTCGGAAGCTTATTGATGGTCAAATGTTTGGAGTTGGATAACTCACATGCTTTCTTATGACCCAATATGCATATTGCATATTCTATCCCGTGGTATCTTTTAACTATTTCTTTTTCCCATTTTCTTTACTTTGAAGTTCATTTTTATTACATTGAGGACAATGCAAAACTTAAGTATGGGGGAGGGAAGAAAATAGGAAAAATGATGAGCATTTTTATTTTTTAGATAACTTTTGGATGCAAGTGATTAGAAGAAATTCGTCCTTGATGGTCTAGTTGTTTTCACGCATTATTGATATTTTAAATATATAACTTGGAATTTCAATGGTAAAATGAGGATTTTTGAAATTTTTGGATTTGGACCAAATTACGAAAGTAATTCATTTTGGATTCGATAGCATTTTCTAGCATGCATAATAGCCTTTTTCCACACATTTGTGAGGTTTCTTTTTGTATAAAACACATCTTTTGTTTTATATTTGCTATGAGTGTGCCGGTGATTATGTCGATTCTAGAACTTGTACTAGTTATGCATAACGGTTAAAATCACTTTCGAGTGGTCTAAATATGTTCAAATGATAAGAGGCACCTTAGGAATTAAACCAAATGGCCTTCCGTTTACATCTAATGATATATTAGCTAACCACATCGGTTAGTTAACCACCCATATGGACCCATTTGTTAGTGCTCATCTTTAGCACTAGATACCCTTAGTACACCCTTCCGAGCCAATCTCTTCGTTTTGATAAATTCAGAAAAATACAAGAATATTTTACACTTTCAAGCTTTAGCCAACCCTTATCAAGTCTATTGGTTTGTTGCTAGTTGTTTGGAATGTTGGATCGTTTTTGATGATTATGAAGAAGCTACACTTTGTTTATAGTGTGTACCATTCTCCATCTTGGATGAAAGAGACGTCTTTCTCGATTTTTTTGGTGTATGCTTACACTAAGTGTGGGGGAACTTTGTTATAAAAAATAAAAATAAAAAAAAATGGTTATAGCCAATGAGCTATATGAAGGATATTGATTAGCCAATGAGCTAAATTGAGTTATACATATTTGTGGAGATCGATATGAGAAGAGGTGAAATAATCATTTTCGGGATTGTGGTTTGTATGATGGCTAGCAACATGGAGGTTTAGACTTGATTTTATTTTTATTTTAACAATAATTTCATAAACTATCCCATGCCTTATCCATACCTTTTATGAACCCTTAGCCTTAACGTTATAACCAGAATAAAACCCCTCTTTGATGAATTTATTTTCTTTGTTTTGATACTTGTACAAGCTTATGGTAAAAAGCATTGATCATGACTAGGCATTGAGTGATTTACATATACCCACCAATATATGAGTGTTGAGTGAATTTTTAAAATCATTCGTGAGGTGTTCTAGTTATGTTATCTAAAGTGTTTGGTTCATTTTTAAAATTTTCACATATTATAAGCAAGCCGATGATTATCTCTTTTGGGATAATTGTTACATTTTTAGAACCATGGTGTCAAAGACCATTGAAATCAATCTTTGCAAATGTTAGACCTACTCGAGGGCGAGTAGAGCTTAAGTGTGGGGGAATTTGATAACGCCTAAAATGAACATGTTTTTAGTAGCGTTATTGTAAGTTTTGTTTTGTTGCAAAAGTGCAAAGATGCGTATTGTGCATGTATATGTAGCCAGGTATCACGAATAATGAAGAAATGAAGTTTTTATGCACATTTGGAAGATTCTCGAGGAAGGAAGTCGAGCTAGGAAGCTTTTGGATTCAATGATTGGGAAACACAATGATTTCTAAGTATCTACGGCAAGGAAAGATCAAGTTTTGCCTTGGAAATCATCAGCGAGAGCAAAGAATGAAGCGCATAGGAGAAAAGTCAACAAAAAGTCAAAACAGCACAAACCCAGCCGATCGGTCACAACCCGTAACCGGATCCGGCTGGGCGAATGGTCAAAATCCAACCGATTCGGTTGGAGTAGAAACCGATCCGGTTTCTCACGCTGCAGTTACACAATGTTGCATTTATTGTTGCTTTAACTCCCCATAATCATTGGAGTCCGATCATTTCTTGACATTTACTTGTTGGGAATGTTTTTGGAGAGTTAAGCAAGCACATTTGGCTATATAAAGAACCTAGTCCTAGTATACTAGGTGTAACACAACCAAAATTGTATTAGTTTACACCAAAACTAATACCAACCATATTATTCAGCCCAAAAGCTTAGTACTTACTGAAAAACGTCCAGGAGCAAGGAGGGAACAATTCTCATCCATAGTTTTGGTAGTTTGGAGTTGTACGGTGAATCTAGGTGATTGGAGGCGCGTGGTTGCTACAATCCACGAATTCTAATTCTTGTAATCACAAAAGTTTAGGTATTCTATGAACTTTGTTATGGAATTCTATTCTCTTGAATTGTTGGAATTACTTTGTTACTATTTGTGTTTAGTTATTATTATTATTATCATGGAGTAGTTTTGAGATATACTTGTGTGTTGGGATGTAGTTAATCATATTAGTGTTCTCAAAATGTGATGCATGTACATATGATCTTGTTTAAATGAGTTTGTTGGAAAAATACTAGTCTTGGTTTGATTTGTTGATAAAACATGTTTTAAGAAAAAGGACCGAAAGGATTTCTCTTGTGTTTTATTCCAAAAAGTGAAGTGACAAACTAGTATGGGGATATGGTGATTGACAACCACCATGTTTGCTTATTAAAACAAGACTATGAACATTTTCATCACGAAGGGTCGAAAGATTCGTAAGAACAAATTTAATAAGAACATGTTGCAAACAAATGGAATTTCTATAGGATAATCATTGGGATAAGGACCGAAAGGATTACCTAAATGTTTTTGTTCTTAGAATAATTTTTACAAACACATACCATGGTTGGGGAATCATTTGCTTATGATTTGTGCATCATATTAAGAGTATACACCAAACCTTCATGAATACTATTTATGATTGATTATAGACTACACACAAGTATATATATATTTCTTATTGAATTTCACTAGAACATAATTATTTGAGGAAGCCTTGACAAGCTTTCTTGTTGGAATCTTTTCAAACAAATCAATTTCATACACAAAATCCCTTGGGATGATCTCGACTTACCAAACTTTGCTATTACGGACGAGTATACTTGCTCGTATGTGTTAATAGGTTAGACGGTTAAATCGTGTTTATAAATTTTTAAAACTTGCACCGACGAAGCACATCATGAAGCCATTTCCAGACGCACCATAACTTGCAAAATGTAAACTGGAAAATGCACTCTAAAAGCAAACTAAACTGTAAACCGTCAAGTTCATTTTTTGGTTTGCCATGTCTTTCCAACTTATAGTATTGCTTTTTGTAAAGTTCATTTTTTTGGTATTTGTTGACTTTTAAAAGTCAAAATGGATAAATCCAAACACCCTCTAAACACTGCAAATTGTATAACCAAGCTGCAAGTTGCAAAGTGTATAACCAAGCTGCAAATTGTCAAGTTCATTTTTTGTTTAGGCATGTCTTTCCAACTTATAATATTGCTTTTTGTAAAGTTAATTTTTTGGTATTTGCTGTCTTTTAAAAGTCAAAATGGGTAAATTCAATCACCCCCTGAACACTTCAAACTGTATAAGAAAGCTGCAAACTGTCAAGTTCATTTTTGATCAGAATCTAACACATCCCAACCAAATGAAAACAATTCACCTCCCACACTATATTTAATACCAGAAAGCATACCAATTAAACTAGTATTTTTTTGGTGAAAACTGAGAAAAATATGTTACTGTAGCTCCAAACATAATTGTTGCAAGATTCATAATGTGTTTCAAGGACATACACAAACATCCACTTTCTGTTTAATAAACACAAAATCCGAATCCATTACAACTTACTTGGTACATCCTCAGGCATTTGGTCACATGATTTTTTCCTCATAAATTCAAGTATTTCCTCTTTCAGTTCTTAGCTTATATGGGTTTCAATTTTTTTACCATATTTGGCTACAACTTCATCAACGATTTCATCTGTGAGTACAACTTAGACCAATCCTTTTTCCGATGAATGATCATCCCCTATGTTTACAGCCTTTCCCTTATCAGTCATTTCTCGGTTTGTGATTAGGTTGGTTTGAATGTGTGTAGCACTGTATAGCGAATGGAAATTAGGGTTGGGTTGGTTTGGTTTAATTGGGAGAAATGAGGTTGAAGTTGGTTGGGAGTTATAAACCGAGTTTTAAATCGGGTATACGAACGTGGGTTTTAATTTGGATATATAACCCGACAATTAACGCGCCAAAAAAAACAACACACCTAAACTTGTAACAAGAATCGTCCTTGCGGTTTCGCAGCGAAAATGGACCGTTTTGCCCCTCACGTGACATGGGTTAACGGCTAAAACTAACGCCCATCCGGTCAAAGGGCAGGTCAACTCAAAATGGATAACCACAAGGATTATGTTTGAGAGTTAAGGACGAAACCTGCAACTATGGCCTAACCACAAGGACGATTTATGTAATTAACTCATTATTATAAAAATAACACAATCTTTTCCAATAAAGCATTAAAAGTTAGGTTTTAAAAATTTGGGTACACTTCGGATGACCCTTTTTCTTTTTAGCACAATATAGCTCAAATAATTTAGTTTGTTAGAGACGAAGTTAGGTTTGGTGCCACCACACACACCACAACCACAACATCGTAGTGGAGGTGGTGGTCGTAGTGGTGGAGGAAGCAGTTCTAGTGGTGGCCATAGGCGCGTAGTAATGATAGTGGAGGTCGAGGTCGTAGCCGCTACAACCCGTATTAACTCTGTAGCAAAAGTCTAATGTTAATTGGGTTTCGTTATTAACTTTGGAAAACAATGAGCATCTGGTTTACATTAAACGCTTGGATGATTTAAACTTTTTTCAAGTACATTCACTTTAACATCGAAGGGACTTTGGATTTTGGAACATCATATATATGTCTTAATATCATTTTTTTTCTTGATTATCTTTGCCTTTTGGAGCATCATATACGTTTTTAGTCATAACACAGCATTAAATATATCATGGAACATCATTTGATGACAATCAAAAGTCTTTTTTTAGTATTTTTCACACATAATAGACGGTGAGGATCAAGTATATAATGTAAATCTAAAGAGCGAAGAAGCTGGCAGCAGCGTGGAAAAATATCAGCCAGGGTGCATGCATGTGAACTGTTCCAACGAGTTTAATTTTTTTTGGAAAAAATGCATGTATTCAAAATGTAAAAAAAGACAATACTAAAAGTAAAATCTTGAGCAGTACTTCAATGCTTCACAAATTCATTTATATTGAACATAAATTAATGGAGTGGTTGGAGTTTCAATTTTTGCTGAATCTTCTAAGGATCACCTTCAAAAATCTTGTAATCCTATGGCTTCCATTAAAGAGCTAGACCACCTCAAAATCCCACTTGAAGACATCAAATTGGCCAAAAACAACTTTTCTGAAACTAGTTTCATCGGCCAAGGTGGATTTGGGAGGGTCTATAAAGGCGAACTCCCTGTCTCCTCATCTACCACTCGCTCTGGCAAGCCGACCACCACCGTCGCTGTAAAACGTTTAGATGTGAAGGGCGGGCAAGGACAACATGAGTTCTTAATGGAGATTGTCATGCTTTCTAGTTACAAACACGATAACCTGGTTTCTCTTGTTGGTTTCTCTGAAGAGGGTGATGAGAAAATCATTGTTTATGAGCACGAGGTTCGTGGAAGCCTAGATAAGTATCTGGCTACTGATCTCACATGGGTGCAACGCCTTCAAATATGTCTTGGTGCTGCTCGTGGACTTAATTATCTTCATAGTGGTGCGGGAGAGGGGCACAGGGTGTTGCAACGCGACATAAAGAGCTCTAACATATTATTAGATGAGAATTGGGAAGCTAAGGTTTCTGACTTAGGCTTGTCTAAAATAGGTCCCACGAATCAAGAGTTCACTTTTCTAGTTACAAATGCTGCTGGCACGTTCGGCTATGTTGATCCACAATATGTAACAACGGGTGTACTTACAAAAGAATCAGATGTGTACTCTTTTGGTGTAGTATTATTTGAAGTCTTATGTGGAAGGCTAGGAATGATTGGAAACTATGATGATGAGCGTAGGTTTTTGTCTCACTTAGCAAGACTCCGTTTTGAAGAGGGAAAATTAGACGAAATAATCCTCCCAAGTATAAGGAAACAAATAAAGACAAATTCCTTGCAAATATTCTCCAGAATTGCTTATCAATGCCTGGAAATGGACCGAAAACAACGTCCAACAATGGCGTTAATCATGGAACAACTACAAACCTCATTGGAATTTCAAATAGTAAGTAATTGTTTTCATGAACTTAAGTTGAGGGTCTGTTTTGATCTTAAGACAATTTCACTTTTGATGACAAAATATTTGTTATTTGATGGTAGGGTTGTCGAAGGATGACACGGATAGGGCTATGGGGATCAAGCACCGGTGGAGGGCCTTGGTCATCCCAACTTGGCAGCAATCAAAAGCTTAGAAAGATAATGATAGATCATGAAGATTGGATATATTCTATTGGTTTTACAACTGAGGAATTTAGTGGTTTGTTAGATTCATCTCAACATCATGGTGGTGATGGTGGCAAAAGTGGTGGTGAAATTTCAGAGGTGAAAATTTTCAACTCAATTGACATGTTTATAACTTTTATTAGCTTCAAGATTTAAAATGGGCCAAAACTGAAACTAACCACCCAGTACATCCTACATATAAATATTACCCTTTATGAATGTACAGACAATAAAATTTTCCAGTGTTATAGACGCTTTGACAATCTTGGAGAGAAAAAAGCTATTGTGAGGATAGTACAATATATTTTTTAAGAGATGGTTGAGCAAATAATCAAACATATCTGCCAACTTATGTGATACACACGAGTTCTTGTGATAAAGCTCCTTGTCATACAATTATCTTTGTAACACATGATCTTTGTTGGTATTTGTAGATCATTTTTGATGCCAACGAAGAAATAACGGGGATACTTGGAACAGTTGGAGTAAGCACTGGGCGTGATGCAGGTCTTACAGTAATCTCATCGTTGTGTTTTATGACAAACAAAACGAGGCATGGGCCTTTTGGTAAGGAGACTGGAACTCCTTTCTCTGTTCCTTGGGAATTAGGCTCGTTTGCGGGGTTTTATGGCCGTGCTGGCTTTTACTTGGATGGACTTGGTTGCTATTTGAAGGCTACCATGTAGAAAGATTCTAGGCATTCCTAATTGATGAATGACTAACCTTTCGATTCACACCAAATATTCCTGTAAAGATAACGTTTTTTGTTTATAACCTACGGATACTCGATCACTCATTCTTAACTTGCATTGTTGTAGCATTTTATTCCTCAATTTTTTTAAAACATGATTTTCTAAACTAATGGAACATTAAAACAAGGGTTATCTAACTGTCATTGCGTAAAAACTTGTATCGAATTGAGCTTTTTATTTATATAATGCCACTAACTGTCTTCACTTCTTTTTCTTGGCTCTTTCCCTTTTCATTCTCTTTATACTCCTTCATAGAATATGTACCTTTTAGTGATTTTATAGCTTATCTTATTTATTTCACAAAAATGATACAAGTAAAGCAATTAAACAACGACTAGACAATCAAGGTCTACGACTATATATTGTGTGAATCGCTTATCAAATTAATCGCTAATTCATTCACTCGCATAGTAGTCCCATATGCTTTAAAATTCACTCGATATCATTTTGAAAAAATGAACCCAGATACAATCACTCTTCGTATCCTCGGGTTCCACAACTGCGAGGGTTGTGTACGAAAGGTGGCAATGGTATTGCATCAACTTGATGGTGTCGAACCAGTACAATTTGATCCTATGAGCGGAAAAATCACAATCTCAACCTCTAAACACCCCGACGTAATCAAAGATGTCATGGAACGTAGAACCAAGAAAAAAGTTCTCATTCTGTCACATGAAATAAACCCTGGAAACCAAAGTAATGCCAGTGTTCAAGATTTTGCCGAAACCTTGCTAAGATGATTGTCTCAGGCCGAAGGACTAAACAACGTCGAATTGGTAGGTGATTTGAATTCAAATTCATTCAGACTCAGTTTCAATCACCGCTTACCGGATTTTAGTAGTAGTGCTTATATTGCGGATAGTGACAATGAGCTGTTTCCTCACGCAATGCGCACCACACTCGAGTCATCAGCACCACGAAGCTTCCGCGTGACAGCTGATCAAGTACCGGTTTATGGGTACCCATCTGAGTTCTATGGAATGTGCGCAACTTGCGGCCATGATCATACAAGTAAGTGCTGCACTATTATGTGAGAAAGTTGGTGGTGCAAATATAGATCACTTTCGGGGTTTTGACTAATTGTATTTATTTTTTCTAGTAAAAGATTGTCGATGCATGCGTGTGTTTGGAGGTTTTGAATTTTGTGGTGTGTAATTAAATCAAATATATAGGTTGATTGTATCTATAAGTTTCATATATTTAGTTTGAAATTAATAATGTCGATGATGTTTGATTTTCTTGTAAAAGCCAACTCTTAAACTTAAACTTGGTCAAAGATGTATTGGAATTTGAAAGTATACACAATTATTATCTTCTTAATTATCATTTTCGACATTTCAACCGAATAACTGGGAAAATATTATTTGATAAGAGTGAGTGAAATTGTGACTAAAATCATTATCGTCAATCTCATCAGTTTTTCACTTCACCACCAACAACATATTGTAATAAAACAAATAACTTCATTACCTAAGCATACACCACTTAAACACAAACATACCCCACAAAAACCCAAATTACACGCATATCACCTTTGCACAAGGTCTACTAAGTAGTCGTGATCTTCCCTTTTTCCATGACCAAGGACTCAAGGAGGGAGTATCATAAGGACCACGCGTACTTAATGCTCACCAACGCGTCCTAAGTGTATCTATCACAGTTAGTCTATAACTCTATATATCTATATATACTAGGTATTTATTTTAGGTCGTGCTAAGCATGACCCGAGATGATTTCATAGTTGTTTTTTATGGTTGGGCAAATGTGTAAACTACACGGGTTTGAACTTTCGAATCTTACGGTGCCCAAGGAGTGTTTATGGTGTCTCACCTAAGTAGCAAGGGAAAATTTTGTTGTAAGTATCGATGTAGAGTAACATGTGTATGTGTTAGTCTTGAGAAATATGGACTTAAAGTTAGCAAATGTGACTCACTTCGATATAGTTGTTCAAACAACCCATTGATACTTGAGGAAATTCCTAATTGATAGAGTGTTATCCTCCAAACGTCCATCAAACAACTTAATCCTCAATGATAGGATTGTAAATTAAGAACATTGGTAGGTGCTTTTTGTATACACGTAACACATTTATCATGGTTAACTTACGTACAAACACACCTATTTCATTTGGAAATTAGTACTATAAAGACTTTTTATGTGTTTGACAAGTTGGAGCGAATACGTGCTAAAACGATCAAGAACTATATCAAAATAGCTTGACAGAAACGTTAATGTCTATTGGATATGATCTTAGAAGCTTGAAAAATGAAAACATGATGACATGATGTCAAATGGAGCAAAAGAGTGCATTAAGGGTGAGCACCGGTCCAAAACCAGACCAAACTCAGACCGAATTCGACCAAAACCTTAGACCGAGGACCGGACCGAATATGTTCGATCCAGTCCGGGTTGGTCCGGTCCTGTCCTTCGGTCGGTCCGGTCCAAGAAGGCATAATGGTCATTTTTTACGTAAGACCGGTCCGGATCGACACCGAAATAAGAAAAATGTTGGGACCGAGACCGGACCGATGGTCTAGTCGGTTTTCTCGGTCTCGGTCGGTCTTGGGTCTGCAATGTTCAGCCCTAGAGTGCACAAGGATGAAGCAGAAAGAAGCCGAACAAAGGAATCAACATTTGTGCGGCGTATGTTGAAGTTGTTGTAGTAATTTGGCCATAACTCCTCCGTACGAACTCCGTTTTAGGTGATTCAAAGATCTACATAAATAGAAAAAGAAGATCTACACATCAAAGTTGGGATACGGCGTATACGGTGGAGGTGCATATGCCGTATAAGGATAAAGTGCGTATGCCGTGTAAGGGTAAAGGCGCATACGCTATATCGACATCTTGTTCAGCAAAACTCTATAAATGCAAGTATACAACCCTAAACCCAACATTTACCAATCACTCTTCTACCAGTCGCTAACGGATGACCAAAGGCTCATATTCACCCACTCCATCAAAATCCTTGCCAACGTAACACTCTTCCATCATCTCCATCAATCATTTAAACCTTAAACCCTTATTCATCACCATTCCTTGTTTTGAATTCGGATAGAAGAAAATGACTTCATACATGACCTGTGTTGCACTTCTTATCACCATATCCAGCCAAACATCCCGCAATCACTATCGAGATTAGGGTTTGATCTTTTGTACTTCAATGTTTTATTTGTTTAAACCATTTTTAGATTTTAAAACTTGATGTTGATTTTGATTTTAATGAATATGTTATGTCTTCCATTATTGTGTTATTAAATTAATTAATAATTAGTTGTAAGACGGTATAATATTGTGGTTGTCCCGTTCGTGCCAAATCGATCCAAGTGACGTATGAGACTAATGGTGCCAATACACATATTCCGTGTCAAGAATTAACTATTGAATTAATACTAATTGTTGTCTATGAAACTCGAGCAACTGCAATCTCTAGTAAAACACATACATTAATATATTGTGATCAAACCTCAAACCTTAAGTTATCAGTTTTTAATTCATACGTTTTACAATCTCAAATTCATTGCTTACGTTAATTTAATTTTTCTTAGTTTTTATAGTTTAAAGTAGTAGTAGTTGTTATAATCAATCTCTCCCACTCAAAAGAATTTACTGCATTTTGTTTAATCAAATAGGAATTATGAGTTACGATCAAATTAGAATTAAACTAAAATGAGAAGGTGAATATAAACAATCAATGTTGCAAAAATCGGTCAACTCGGCCGATTAATCGTTAATCGGCTGAGTACCTTGTCGATTTTTGAAAATCGGTTGAAAAATCGGCCTAGGAAAAAAATCGACACTAAGCAGTCAAAAAATCGGCCGAACCTTTAATTGAAGATAGACATAAGATGTGTACCTTTTTATGCAATTTGCCCTATTTAAAATGTATGCTTCTCATTCTTCTTATTCTAATTTCTCTTCTTACTAGATCTCTTTCCAAGGAATTATAGCGTTAATCATAAGTTCTAAAATAGGTTAATTTATATTATTTTTAGTAGAGTCAACGAACTCGCGCTTAGAGCATGGGGTGTCGATTGTTTCGTTTCTCGCCGTTTCCAACGTGGCTACTCGCCAGTTTTTTCTTCTCCTCGCCACGACACCACGGCTACTCGCCACTTAAGGTTTCGCCGGTCCAACGACATGGTAAACGACAAAAGGTTTTGCAGTGTTTATGTTTGTTTCTTTTGTGTTTGTGATGTGTTTGTGAGGGTGGGTGGGACCCAAGTGTAGAGTTTTGGGTTAGTTGTGATTGAGGGGTATTTTTTAGTTAGTGTGTTGAAGTGATGTGGAGGTGATGTGGCACACGTAGAGCCCATTGCTCTTAAGAGCTAAATATTTTATTAAATAACTTAAGTGTTCTATTTCTCAAAATATATTAAAAAACTGATGTGCGGTTCAATTTTAAAATGTTGTGTCATTATTTCAACGGTTTGGTAAAACTATAAAGAGTCTTTTTTTTTTTTTTTTTTTTTTTTTTAAACATGAATACTTAAAGTGCACTATGAACCACTTGGCTGAAAGATTGTAAATAATGAATCACCTTTCGTTAAATTTTCCTTTGCATATCGATAACGGAAGCTAATTAACAAAAAGTACATGATATTTCAACTTCAATCTATATGAATCTATGAAAGCTGATGTATATCCATCAACTTTGTTCCTTAGGACATGGGGTATGTTGGGCGAAATGGGCTAGAGCTAGAATTTATGTTATAGGCTGGAAGTTGAAGTTTATATATTTATAAAGTTGTTTGATAAATTAGTTGAAGCTGAATTGTAAAATCGTATAAAGACACATCAAATTAAATCAAGATATATTTCGAGCTTTACATGATTACCCACTATATTTTGAAATGTATTTAAGCAATTTGACTAACTATAAGCTCCCATACGCTCGTTTTTATGGCTTGAGCTTATGGAGGCTTATGACTTATAAAACTTGCATAAACCTAGTTCCCTTTTACCCAAAACCTGCATCAACCTATGTGACAAACAAAACTTATATTATAAGCTAGCTTATAATAAAAGCTCAATCCTTTATAAACCCGTGCCAAAGACAGCCACATATATTAAATATAATTACAAACTAGTGACATTTAATTTCGTATCAATGATCTTTTGTGTTGCTTGAAATTTGTGACGCATGAATCAATTTGGATTTCGATCTTCTCAAGTTCAATTTAAACATGATAGGTAATATTAGTGTTATAGGCTCACATATTTTTCTTTCTCACCAAAATATCAACGTGATCTATCATGTTTATACTAAACTTTAGAGAATTTCAATCCGATTAATAATTTTCCTGATGAATGTACTGTAATAATATCATCTTTATTGTTTTTAAGCAACATGTATTAATATATTAATAGTCAATGAATTTGGATGTCAAAGTTCTAATCAACCCTCTATTATTTCATCGTGAATGGCATGATTCCACATGGAATAAATAAATTTCGACAATCATATCCATTATTTTAAGTTATAATATGAGATAGCATTTGCCAGTTTTTCTTACCTTCGATTCTATTTCTCGTTTCGTAAGTTAAAAACTAGAATTCAAATATAATGACTGACTTTCAAGAACTAGCTATAGACAGCCTCAGAATTCCACTTGATGATATCAAACTGGCCACCAACAACTTTGCCAACGATAATTTCATCGGGCAGGGCGGATTTGGCAGAGTCTACAAAGGCCAACTCAAGACGAGCTCCGGTGAGCCAGGCACCCTAGTTGCTGTAAAACGGTTAGACATGAAGATCACGGGACAAGGACGGCGTGAGTTTTTAAAGGAGATCATGATGCTTTCTAGTTATAAACACAATAACCTTGTGTCTCTTGTTGGGTTCTCTGATGAAGGGGAGGTGAAAGCTCTTATCTACAAGCATGAGGTTCATGGAAGCCTCGATATGCATCTAGCCACCACGGACCTCAAATGGGAGACACGTCTTAAGATATGCCTTGGTGCGGCTCGTGGACTGGAGTATCTTCATCACAATGTTGGAACCGGGCACAGGATACTACACCGTGACATTAAATCCTCTAATAATTTTGCTAGATGACACATGGGAAGCAAAAATTTCCGATTTTGGATTGTCTACAATAGGTCCCAAAGATCAACAATTCACTTTACTTGTCACAGATGCTTGCGGCACTCTTGGCTATATTGATCCACAATATATAAAGACCGGTATACTAACAAAAGAATCCGATGTGTTTTCTTTCGGCGTGGTTATGTTTGAAGTCTTATGCGGGAGGCTTGCAATGCTTACCCAGTATAACGACGACGACGATGTCCGTAAATTTCTATATAGATTGGCGAAACTTCGTTATCATGAGAGAAAATTAGATGAAATCATCATTCCTGACCTCCTCAGACAATCACAAATATGCGCATTAGAAAAATTCAATAGAGTTGCTTACGAGTGCCTGAATAAAGATCGAAAACAACGACCAACGATGAGTTATGTCGTCCAAGAACTAGAAGCGACGTTAGAGCTTCAAATTGTAAGTTCTCATTTTCATGCATCCAAAGTGTGAGTTTGTTGCTTTTTTACTAACATTTGAACTTGAAATCACAAATTTAATGTTATACAATGCTAGGGTCACATTGTGCCAACCGAGTTATGGGGATCGACTGAGGGTGGATATCCGTGGTCGTTTCTGCTTAAAAATAATCAAAAGCTTAGGAAAATAATCATTGATCACAAGGAATGGATTTATTCAGTCACTTTTGTTGCGGAAGATATCAATGGATCGTTGGTTACTTCTCAACGATATGGTGGGGCTATGGGCCCCAGCAACCATAAGCTTTCTGAGGTGAGCAACCTATTCAGTTCTCATTTGATCCATTTTCTGTTATTTTGGGCAAACGATCTAAAAAAATTCAAATTTATGTAAGTTACACATTTCTTTAAGAGAAAATACCCTGTAAATTAATTTTGCGAAGAAAGCATGGAATCTCAAAGATGTTTGTAATAAAAAGGTTAATAAATATTTTTAAGAGTAATTTGCATAAATCGTCCCTAACGTTTGGCTAAATTGCATGTTTCGTCTCAAATGTTACGAAAGTGCAAGGATTGTCCTTGTAGGGAAACCTTTGGTGCAAGTATCGTCTTTTTTGGGAAAGCTTAGGGACGATACTCGCACCAAAGGTTTTCCCACATGGACGATCCTTGCACTTTCGGAACGTTTAGGATGAAACATGCAATTTGACCAAATTTAAAGGACGATTTATGCAATTTACTCTATTTTTAATTATGAGTTTACCTGATATATCATACTATCTTATAAAGCACAAAGGTATTTTAAGGCATTAAATGCCTACATATTACTTAAAATTCAGCAATACAAAAAAGTAAACATTAAGTACAACCATCTCAAACACAATCTATACAACATATAAAGTATTACAAGTTAAAATACATACTTTACAACAATTTAATGCATAAATACATCAATTCAAGACACATAATTAATACTCTGCTTAAAACACTCCTCATTCAAAAATATAACTTTATTAACACATGGTACAACTATTTAAAGTATAAATAAAACTAAAAAAACATTATTCAACACATACATTTAATATACTATTTGAATCACCTCTTCACTAAAATATACAACCATTTTATCACAATGTACAATCTAGTGAAACTACTATGCTAATCACTTAAAATAAAGCGATCGGTCTAATTCCAAAACTTTGGCTACCCACAGTGGTCGACCGGCAGGGTCGCCCGTGCGCCGACTGAGTCGCCACCACTGCAGGTAGTCGGTCTTTGAAGATTTAAGTTAGATGCAATTCATATCCATCATTTTAGACTTTTGATGTCGTTAACATTTATTTTAGGGTACCCGCCGCTGCAACAGACGGGTACCCTACTAGTATATAAGAAGGAACTTTTAGTTTATTAAGTTGAAATTTTATTAGGGCTTGTAGCTTATCATTACCTGTAAGATCCTTGTCGATCAAGTGATTCCGGGTTCTAGTCTCATCTAGCACAATTATGTGAGATATTTGTGATTTATATATAAAATAGTGCTGATATATAAACTTAAAACATAGACTTACTAATAGTCATGATACTTTCATTTTATAACAAGTGTCACATACTTATGCTCTTTCATCATTTTTCATCAATTAATTTTTCAAATCCACTAATCGAAGTCTAAATTTAGGTTTAGGCATACCATTTATTTCCTATATAACAATTTAATATGAATATATCATTTCATTAAGGTAATTCTAAGTTTAATTAATAATGTTTATTGAATATATTTGTACTTTAAAAATACACTCTATCAAACGTTGTAGCTTAAGCTTTCAAGACGTGCACTTTGTAACTTGTATTGTGTAACACAGATGATCTTGGACGTTGACGAAGAAGTAACTGGGATATGGGGAGTAGTCGGGACACGCATATGGGAAAATATGCCTATATTGGTTATCTCATCATTGATGTTCAGTACAAACAAAACCGAACATGGTGAACTTTATGGTACGTTTTATAATTTACATTTAGTGTTTCAAAAATCATGGGGCGTGGGTTCGCTTGTCTGTTTTTTTACGTTTTCGCCTTTTTTTATGGACCAAAACGTAAAAAAATGGATGAAAACGTAAAAAATCAGACAAAAACGTAAAAAACGGGACGAAACGTAAAAAATCAGACCAAAACTTAAAAAACGGACGAAAACGTAAAAAATCGGATGAAAACGTATAAAATCAGGTGAAAGTGTGAAAAAACGAACGAAAACGTAAAAAATCGAACGTAAACGTAAAAAAAATCGAAAACGTAAAAAATCTGATGAAAACGTAAAAAATCGGATGAAAACGTAAAAAAGTGGTCGAAAACGTAAAAAATCGGAAGAAAACGTAAAAAATCGACGAAAACGTAAAAAATCGGATGAAAACGTAAAAAAGTGGTCGAAAACGTAAAAAATCGGAAGAAAACGTAAAAAATCGACGAAAACGTAAAAAAACGAAAGAAATCGTAAAAAATAGGACGAAAATGTAAAAAAACATACGAAAACGTAAAAAAACGGACGAAAACGTAAAAAAACGGACGAAAACTTTAAAAAAACAGACGAAAACGTAAAAAAACAGAGGAAAACGTAAAAAAACAGATGAAAACGTAAAAAATGGACGAAAACGTAAAAAACCAGACGAAAACGTTAAAAAACGGTCGAAAACGTAGAAAATCGGACGAAAACGTAAAAAAAGGACGAAAACGTAAAAAAACAGACGAAAACGTAAAAAAACAGACGAAAACGTAAAAAACAGACGAAAACGTAAAAAACGGGCGAAAACGTAAAAAAACGGACGAAAACGTAAAAAAAAGACAAAAACGTAAAAAATCGAACCAAAACGTAAAAAATCAAACGAAAACGTAAAAAAACGGACGAAAACGTAAAAAATTGGACGAAAACGTAAAAAAAAAGACGAAAACGTAAAAAAACAGACGAAAACGTAAAAAAACAGACGAAAACGTAAAAAAACGGACGAAAACGTAAAAAATCGGACGAAAACGTAAAAAATCGGACGAAAACTTAAGAAAACCAAGTTGTAAGTTATTTACTAACGGCCGTTAGTATAAAAGACTAACGATGCAAATATGAGAGATGAAGATGTGAAGAAGTACCCCATTGTTGCACATATTTGATCTTTGGTTTAGCATATTGATACATAAATGACTATGTTTATCATATTGGGACATTTGAAAAAGCATGTTTATCAGTTTTTTACTTTTACCCAATAAATAATTAAGAAAAAAAAAACACTTCTCATATTATCTTTTGTGGGTCATCTTTTCTGTTTCCATCTCGGGTGAAGACGTCTTTCCAACATCTATTTTGTTTGATTCTATCATTTCAGTCGTCATTCAAAAATGAGCCAAGCATTTGTAGGTAATTTTAATGTAATCAAATATTTTTATGTAATAGTGCTTTACTCGAGACCAAAATGATTTCAAATTGAGTTATAATACAAGTTTGAAGGTGTAGAGAGTGCACGCTTATATAAACTATTAACTTGATTTCGGATACAATGAATGGAAAAAGATATAATGATAGATTATTCGTCGCTAGAGTGTTGCGACAGTTTAAAAGATGTAACTATTCAAATAGTAACACAAAAATTGTCGTTAAATCATGAATTTGGAGGGTTGTTCAGATGTATCTTCTTCAGATGATGATGAAGGAACGGTGAAAAGATGATGATATTATCATAGTGATGAAAATGATGATGATAAGATGAGGTCAGATTTGGTGAATCAACTCATGGTTTGTTTTTTTTTGTTTTTTTTTTTTTTAATTTGGATTGCGTTTTTTATATGAGGATATTTGTGATGGTGATTGAGAGAGATTGTGATAATGTTATGGGTTAACTTTCTTGATGTTCTTGAGCGGGGAAGAGGAAACAATGAAAAGACGATAATACCATTAGGTCCTTAATCGCGTGAGGTCACTTAACGGGAGTACTATGATCGTTACATTTCGGTGGCATGTTGGGAACGCAAAATCAGCTTCAGTGACTAAATTGGATTTTTTTTCTGTGGTTTTCTTGCAATTTTCGGAAACATTATGGACGAATATGGAAATTTACCCTTAAAATTAAATATTTCTGGTTATTCGGGTCGATTTTTGGTTATTCGGTTTTACCTAGAATAAAATTAACTAAACTAACCGAACTGAATAAACTGAACAACCCGATAACCGAATCGATGACCACCCCTAACAAAAGGTATTTTTAAAAAACTAGAAGGGGATGGGGTTGAATAGTTTACTAATTTAAATTTTAGTTTAAAAAACTTTTAGATTGATTGTATATGAAACATTTGGATGAAGAGATATAGATAATGCAAGTTAATATGTAAAAAGATAAATACTATAAAGTGAAAGAGATGAAGAGATAGAACTGTGACACAATGATTTATAGTGGTTCGGCTACAAGGACACATTCCTTGCCGTACTCCACTCCTCGAGTACCCAACTCGAGAGTTCTTAAACACTATGTCAAAAAGCTCCTTAATCGGCGGAGAAGCCTCACAATTTCGCTTACACTTTTTTTGGTTCAAAGCTATAAACTGAGTTCTTTACAACGAAAGAACCGATCCAACACAACTAACACAACAACTTTATGATTACAATGTAATGTATCAAATACAAAAAGCAACTCAACAATCTTGTAGTGATGATCAAGCCTAGCAACACTTCTCTTGAAGCTTGCATGTCTTGTATGCAAAAGCTCGTGATCTCGCCTTTTAAGAAGAACATTGAGAATCACTAAAATAAAACTACAAGAATGATCCTTAGATCTGATGTTAGAGAGATGAAAGAATGAGAGAAGATATATAAGACAAATGCGTGAGAAAAAATGAATAAATAGCTCACAATTTATAGGCTAGCTGATCACTGTTCAGCTAGATCTGACGGATCCCTTGAAAAAGGGATCTGGCCAGTGTAATCCAAGGGATCCGGCAACTGGGTAGCCAATCCAGATTTTGGGTTACACTTTCGGGTTTTGGGTCATTTGCCATGGACTATGGGTCACGGATACCCAACATGATGTCATGCATGATACAATACGTACTTTGGGTCATGGGTTATGGATTTTGGGTCATGGGTCATGGACTTTGGGTTATAGGTCATGGATTTTGGGTCATGGGTACACAACTTGATGTCATGCATGATGTAATGCACATGGGTCATGGATTTTTGGTCATGGGTACCCAACACATTTACTTACATTCTTTATTTTTCAACCAATGACTAACTAATAAAGTATATAGTGTAGTAAAAATAAATATGATAACTATTAAGTAAACATGTAATCTTGAATTTATACTTGATATAATTTTATGATTGTTATCGACAAAACATATAGAGATCGAGAAATATAAATACATTTTACTGTTTATTTGTATTAACAATCTACCCATTTTTATTGATGAAAAAACAAAAAATTATTTGTGAGTAAAACTTAAGAAGTAGATGTTTATAATAGTTGAGAAATGAAAGTTTTGAGAATGTTTAAGTTTTACTCTCTTCTCCCCCATTTTGTCGAAACAAAAAGAGTGTCGAAGAGACAATATGGCGGAATAAGAATTCCAAAATGCAAAACTCCACCTTGACGTGAAATCCCCCTAGAAGAGGACGTCAAGTAATTGTAGTAAAAAACCTACACCAAATGAGGTTAGTGACAAATAATAATAGAGCCTAATAGAGAGAAGAAATAAGTCAAGAACAAGAAAGGAGACTAATATGATGTGTACGAGAGTCAAGGTACATAACGATAATCCTTGTAATGAAAATGACCAAAATGTAGTGGTATATTTACCACATACACATGTAAACTAAGAACAAGGATTTTTTCTTTTAAAAATGCAAAAAATAAAAACTAAAACATAGAAATACAAAGACAATTATGAAACTATATTATAGCCCTTGGATCCTTGCATATCCTTTTAACGGAGGGTGCGATGCGTGATGAAGTTTATGCGGTCTATGATATGATTGAGAATTAAACGCATTTCGTCTCTTATTTCAATAGCAACTTACCTTGAACTTTGACAATAGACACAAAGGAGATAGTGTGGAAGTGCATGTAGAGGTTCATTGATCCATGAGGGTTCATTGTTGGGTTGCAGAAGTGATGGTGGAAAAGATGTATCAACACCCATTATATCTGGGATTGGAGGTGGTGGATTGACACTTTTAGGTGGGAGATCTTAGAGATCATCAAAGAAAGGAATTGTTGAAGTTGGAGGTGTGGAGAAGACAAGCTCAATGGGCTTGATGTTGGATGAAATAGGTAGTGATGTTTTGGATGGTTGAGTTGGTGCTGGAGGTGGAATGGATAAAGGTGGTGGAGTCACTTTTGGTGTTGCAAGTAGCTCTTCAAGAGTAGTGATTGAAGGAATAATACGAGAGGTGATTTGAGTGGCTAGAGGAGAGTGTGGTGGTGAGTCCAATGGAGTTGGTGGAGGTACCATGTTGTGGTTATTTGGTGGTGAGGAGGTGCTCGGTGGTGAAGAGTTGGTTAAAGAAGACAATGGATTAGTGAAACAACAAAGTCAGACACTAATTCTTGCGGTTTTTCTAGGTTATTGTCGTGGAGGAATAATGGAAGGTGGTAGAGTGAAGTTTGAGCTTTGAGAAAAGGTGGATTCTTGGATGTAAGTTTCAATGAGATTATTAAGGTTTTGAAGTGCATTAATTTCGCGAACAATGTCTTCACGGGTTCGTGATTGTTCTTGAGAGGCTTGAACTCTTTTGGGTGCCATGTTTACTAGAGGGCTAAGATTAAGAGAGTGTTGGTGATGGATATGCGAGCACTTTAGGACATTATTTATAGAGGAAAGCCATGCATTACATTGAATGCTAAAACAACAATATAAGAAACAATCTAAGGACTAGATATGTAATCAATGTATGTAATGATAAGGGGTCAAGCACTGAGTCTTAAACTCAGTAAATATTAAATAAAAAGTAGCAAAAGTAAGAAATTTCAAGTTAAAAACGTCAAAAGAAAGACAAAATTGTCTTCTCTCTGGCAGGATCCGCTGGGTCCATCCCTAAAGGGACCCGACATGCGTTAACGCAGGGATCCGGGTATCTGACATAGTCAGACAGAAAAACGGCTTTAGAAAACATCAAGACCTAGTGTGTGTCTATATGCAAACGATGTGGAGTTGCGGTTATCTCGACTCTAAGATACAAAAAGATAGATAGAAATTTAAAATACGTATATATATACGTGAGATAACCCAAACACTCCTTAATTCAATGTAGCTTCGTTTGAATGTACCCAAAAATACATATTAGTTATCTATTCCCTTTAGCATTCAAGAGACATATGAGATGATGCATGAGATTTTTTTTTTACTTTGTATTAACTATGTATGAAAAGATATGAGTATCCTAGACGTGAGAATCTTTGATTAAAAGTATGGGGTGTAAATAAATTTCAAAAAATTGATTGATTAAGATTTTGATGCAATTCCTAACTAAAAAATATATATTTGTTAAAGTTTAAAGATAAATCCCCACAGACTTTGAAGTTTGTGATTAGTGCGAAATAGAATTATTAGACTCATAAGAAGAATTAAAGATGTGTACCTTGTAGAGAGAAGAGAAATTAAGAAGATTATTCCATAAGCGCGAGTCATAAACGAAGTAGGTTGAATGGTTCATGTTTCAATGACTTGGTAAGAATGTCGGCAATGTTGTCTTCAGAAGAAACCTCTTCAATTGAAATGTTCTATTTTTGAACATTATCTCTTAGGAAGTGGTGACGTATTTCAATATGCTTCGTGTGAGAATGCAATACTAGATTCTTGCTGAGATTGATGGCGCCTTTGTTGTCGCAGAGGATGGCAATATCTCTAAGTCGGATGTCGTAGTCTACTAGAGCTTGTTTCATCTATAGTGCTTGTTGGCATGCTTTGCCAGCAGATACATATTCTGCTTCTGTAGTAGAGATAGCTAGTGCGGTTTGCTTCTTAGAGAACGAAGATATCAAGCAACATTACATAAAGGTACAAACACCACTTGTAATTTTGCCATCAACATAATCACCTGCATGGTTAGAATCTGCATATATAATAGTTTCTACCTTGTACCTTTAGGATACCATAACCCCAATTGAGTAGTGCCTTTTATATACCTAAAAATTCTTTTAATAACTTCAAGGTGAGAAGATTTGGATCTTCTTGAAAACGAGCGCATAGGCAAACATTGAACATGATATCCGGCCGACTTGGCGTGAGATAAATTAAACTACCAATCATGCCATGGTACTTAGTGTTGTCTACCAGTTCACCATCTTCATCTTTGGCTAGTTTAGTGTCAGAGGACATTGGTGTTTTAATTGGTTTGGAATCTTCTAGCCCGAATTTCTTCAACACTTCTTTGATATACTTAGATTGGTTAAAGAAGATACCATCTTCTAATTTTTTGATTTGTAGACCAAGAAAGAAGTTTAATTCTCCCATCATACTCATTTCGAACTCGTCGTGCATAAGTTTAGAAACATCATGAGCTGAATATAATATCGTCCACATAAATTTGAACAATGATGATATGTGATTTGTTTTTCTTGGTGAATAAGGTGTTATCTACTAAACCCCTTTGCATATTTGTTATCTAAGAGAAATGTTTTAAGTCTATCATACCAAGCTTTAGGGGTGTGTTTAAGAACATAGAGAGCTTTCTTGAGTTTGTATACATATTCTGGTTTTTTTTAAAAATCAACAAACCCGGGAGGTCGAGACACGTAAACTTCTTCATTTATAAACCTGTTTAGAAAAGCACTTTTAACATCCATTTGTTAAAGTTTGATATCATTAGCACAAGCATAATCAAGTAGGATTATTATAAATTCTAATCTTGCTACAGGAGGATATGTCTCACAAAAATCTATTCCTTCTTGATGATTATATCCTTGTGCAACAAGTCTAGCCTTATTTCTGGATACTATCCCATTTTCATCTAATTTGTTTTTGAAAACCCATTTAGTAGCTGATGCAGAATTTCTGACCAGGTTTTAATATTTATAATAGTTTCGTCTATCTATGGTCTACCTTATGCACTCATGGGCAGTGTACCTGGTCGTGCGTAGTGTAGTATTCGGTAAAGCTGAGGTCATCCTAAGAGCTATGTGTATGGATTCTAACTTAAGTCTAATGTCTCATTTTAAAGGGGGTTTTGATTTGTTTGATTAATTAAACTACTAAACAGAATTGAAATGACAATATTAAATAAAATTAAAATCGACAGGGAGAAAGTGTACTAGCCTAGTTATTCATCCTATCAAGCAATGACTACGTTTTCTAATTATTCCTTCTATTGCTTCAAGTGGGGCATAAGATTCACTAGACTCCTATGGTCAATTCGCCTAGCCTATCTCCCTGTAATCCTTTCTGGAACCAAAGGTACTACCCTTTGTAGTAAGCGAAAGTACGGTAGACTAGTTTGAGTCATTAAGTGCCGCTACATGCTAGATTATTTCTTTGTATGGCCAGGCCTCTCGGAACTTAGACCACACATCTAACTTCTTAAGTTTATCCAACCTGGAGGGTGATCCTATGGTCAATTAGCACACAAGGAATTGGCATTCCTTGCAACCAATCACACTAGGGTCCTATGGTCAATTCCTCTAGTGCAAGAAGTACAATCGGTCTTCAAAACTACCGAAACTAGAGGATCTATCAAAAAACTATGAATGTACACACAAGAAGCAATAATAAAAGCAAAAAACATAATCAAGACATTAAAGGAATCATAACTAGGCTAGCACCAAAGATGCTTAGCCGATCATATTAATAAGAACACTAGATTCAATGGTTTGCATTGAAATGAAAGACATGGAATCGTAATAAATGAAATACGAATCCCTAAAACTTATTGATGTTATGGTGTGATTTCTCCCTTGGAAATGGCTCCGTATGCTGTTGTAGATCGTCCTTATGGAACCCTACTTTGTTCTCTAGTGATTTGTGTTGAAAAGGATATATAAAATGCTGGAAATAAGGTTGGTATTTATAGGCCCGACACAGCTACAGTGTAACCTTGAGTTGTGGTTACGCCGTTACTAGTGTAATCATCCACGATCTTATCCATAAATAGATATTTACGGCGTAACCTATATGGATAGTTACGCCGTAACCTCTTAGGGTTTCATATACGCCGTAATCTTCATTCCTGGTTACGTCGTAATCTTTTCGATGTCATAAGTCCCCTTCTGTTTCCTTTTTACGCCGTAACTTCATACATTGGTTACGACGTAACCTACTTAATCATAAAAATCTCTAATGCTTCAGAATATTATGGCGTAACCTAATGTGGTATTTACGCCATAATATTTGGTTAACGTTGACTTGGTCTTTATGTTTAAATTCACAGATATGGCGTAAGTGCATAGTGGAACTATGCCATAACCTCTTCACAGTCAGCATACTAAGGTGTGTATCTTTGTAAGTTTTTCCCAATTCTGCATCTCTTTTAGATCCTATGCTCATTTATAACCCGGAAACGAAATATAAAGAAATCAAAGCATATATCCATATAAACGATACAAATAATGAGCATATTAGGGGGAATTTGACACTTAAAAATATCAGGGTTATTTGATGTCATCAAATATCCCCCTACTTAAACTCTACTTGCCCTCAAGTAAACCTCATTAGAATCGATTCTAAAATGATATTCCCCAAATTTACTTGGGAATTATGAGATTAAAAACTTCCTATGCTAGAATTTTCAAAGTCGAATACCTCACAAAATGGGAAACACACACTCATACTTTCTCTAATCTAAGTGTCAATTTCGGGGTGATCACTCAATGCACAGTCATAGCATGTATTCTATCATAGGCTTGGTGGTTACACATATCTCCACCACTAGAGCTAAGGTCAAAACAATCTTCGAAGGAAATATTGGGTGAACATTTTATATAGGCAAGGGTGAATTGTCATTACTAATGTGCCACGACAAAGTGGAAAAAACTAATGATACATGACCAAATCTATGGCCAAGACACCAATGATTGCTCGCATCATCACCTAGACACGCTTCATGACTAAAGGTTAGGGTAAGATATGGGATGCACATAAATGGTGTAAAAATAAAATAAGAAGCAAATAGTCTTAGCCTATAACCAATTCATCACCGTCGGCCGTTCATCCAAAATCCAAGCTTCAAGACACAAAAACCGGATCATAATGCAACAAGTAAGTGTGTCATTAGCGGATTTCATGATGAGCACACTACTTGGTCTTCAATATGTTGGTGTAAACACTTCACCAACTCAATCTTCAAATGTGATTGAAGTGGCCTCCTCGATACTAGTCCATTAAGCTTATATCGGCTTAGTGCTATATTTTTTGCACTTTTACATCATAACAATAACAAACTAATTTTTTTAATCATAACTACATAAAATAATAACATCCCCCCCACTTGAGATGAATCATACTTGAGAAACTTTGGGGGGTTTTTAATGATCTTCAAATATATGTCTTTGACGTATGCGTGATTCCTAAATTTCTCTACTTGAACCTCAAACTTGAGCAAATGATGATTTCCTAATCATGAGCTAAGACTACACGATAGGCTAAAGCGAATAGGTGTATTGAAACAATATTGATAAGGGTATGAAATGAAAAGAATGGCTCAGAAGGGTGTATTTAGGGGTATCTTGCACTAAAGATGAGTGCAACAAAAGGGTTTTAACACTGGGGTCAAAGAGTCGAGGTGACTAATCGATAAACGCACATGATTATACACATATGGGCTATTTGGGTGTTAATCCTAAAATATTGCCTTCTCGAATTGTCTCTTCCAAATGTATCAAGCTAACTCAACACACTACTCGTCTATGGTCTCGAAATGATGTAAAGGCTAAATTCTAAAGTTTACATACTACCAGCACACTCAATATTTGGTGGATTTGGGATAAATAAGGGGAAATGAAAATGTTAGGATTTAGTAAATCCAGTTATTGAAGTGTCGGTCACCTCAAGTATATGTAATTGTTAGAAAGCTCGTAGTTGTAGTTATTATAAGTTAAGTAGAATTTAGATAAGTAACACCGTGGAGGACGGACGGGTCTTTACCCACTGTATGCCTGATCCACAGCCCGTAGGTGGCGATTTGTGTAAGACTATAAATACTCTCTACCTCCCAAGGTAGAGAGTTGGAGCTCATAATAAGATTTTCACTTTCTCTCACTAAGTTCCCAAACCTCTAACTCTTTCTCTCTCTAAAACCTTGAATTATACGCCTACTTGTAATCATGTTATGATGTGTTTGTGAAATCCAATATGTTACAAATGGTATCAAGAGCCATGGTTTGATCATCTCTCTTACATATCCTTGGATTTCTAGTGGTTTTAGATGGTTTTTGAGTTTGAAAAAGTTTAGTGGTTTTTGCATCATTTGGATCATTTCTAGTGTTAAAGTTTGAATTTTGGGTGTACTTTTGTGTTTAGAATCATTGTAAGTGCTTGGGTTTTGATTTTATAAGCTTGAATCACTGTGGTTGAGCTTGTTTTGGATTGAAAAGTGTGTTTTTGAAGTTTTTCTTGCTAGCGACTTGGTTCTCGTAGTGTTTTTCATTGTAGCGACTTGCTTCAGTAAAAGGTAGCGAATTGTAATGTTAATTGTTAGCGATTTGGTCCTAGCGACTTGTCTATTAAGACAAGCCGACAAACAGTACAACTTAGTGGATTCTCCACTACGGCTAGCGACTTGGTGAAGTTAGCGACTTGCTTTCAATTTTGTTAGCGACTTGTACTTAGTATTCTTAGCGACTTGGACCTTAGCGAGTTGCTCTTTAGCAACTTGACTGTTTAGCAACTTGTGCCTAGCGACTTGATTCACAGCGACTTGAGGTTTAGCGAGTTGCTACTTAGCGACTTGGTTCATAGCGACTTGTCTTCATAGCGTTTTGTTGACTTTTCCCGATAAAACTTCAAACGGCCATAACTTTTGAACCGTAACTCCATTTTCAGCGTTCTACCCATCAAAACGACCGTGAGAACGAGGAGAATGGCACGCCGAATAAAGGGTCAATCTTCGAGGCCTAAATCCGCTCTGAACAGAAGTTATTGAGGTTTTTATGTTTTTAGACCTAAATTTCTCAGTAAAAACGGGCATAAACCAATCCAAATCACAACCAAACAACATCTCTGCTAATCCCACAAACAATCATATGACCCAACACACAATTGTCTATTATTGTTTCGATCCATCAGTTATCTTAACACGTTCTATTGGTCATTGTATCACGGTTTCGTCTTGATTTTAGTAAAATCTCGCGAAAGATTCTATTTCTCGGTTTAAATCATAGACTTGTAAAATCCCGTGTATTCTACAATATCATGTCTTACACTACTGACCCAGTAATTTCAGAAGTACTTAAATTGTATGATGCTGTGGACAACAATGATAATGTATGCTACACTGAGCGATTAAAGATGCTTGAATTAATCAATGAGGATGTGAGATCTTCATATTCAGAGTCTGAAGAGAGAGAATTGCACTTGTTTAGATTACAGAATGTCATTTAAAAGGAAAGTAGCATTGAACCTTATCATCAACTTCACTCTCACCTCATGTTACTTACACCGATAGGAATGGAACGAACATGCAATGCCCTTTTCCATCAAGATTTATCCACATTTACGGGAACATTACTATTGAACCTAGAATAATTGGAACAACAAATTGATAAAGAAAAGGTTCAAAAGGATTGTTCCAGTGCTGCACTTCAGGTAATCCACAACCAATTTTAGCCACTCATCAATGGGGAATATTCAGCAGATTACGATCAACACTTGACTGGAATTTCCTTCAAAAAACATATTGGAATGGAAATTCAGGAATTCATTGAGACATTTATCCAACTCATGGATAATATGGAAAAGTACATTGAGGAAGCTGCACAAAAGGATGAAAACGTGAATGAGTGTTAGGTGCAATTGAGAGATAGTTGTCATGAGTCGGGTAATGTATCTGTTGAAAGGTCGGTGTTGCTGAATGCGAATGTCGAGACAACAATTAATGATGTAACCAGCTCTTCGCTTACTCCTAACACACAAGAAGTAGATGATGTAATCATAAAGGGAATGAATGTCGGGTACAAACAAAAGATTATAATGTTGAGTCGGATAATGCACCAGATGATGGATCAGTTGACACTGAATACAGAGGCTCAGTGATAGATAAGCTTGACACAGCCAACGGTCCAGTGACTCTTGTTAAACATGATGTGGATGCATATATCAGACCGACAATTAAACAGGTGTCATGTAATGAGGTACCCTTAACTGTTCAATATAGTGCATCTGCTAATTTACCTAAACATACTGATCTTAATGCTGAACATGATTCTAATAGGCTGAGTCTAATAATTTCAAAACAAATGACATGGTTGATAAAAAGGCTTTTGATGAACTTTCAAACAAATTCTCAAAACTTGAAAAACATTGCATTTCACTAGAAATTGCAATACAAAGAAAGCAGGAAAGTTTTCAAACTAAGAAACCATGTAAAAATCCGGAATTTCCTGAATTTCGTGAATTTTTTGAAATAAACAATTTAAAAGATCAGCTTCATGACAAAAACTCGACTATCAACAATTTGAAGAAACGTATTTCTGATATGCATGTGAAAAGTAATTTGGTTACAAGTAATTCTGATGCTAATGCTATTGATGATATTCAAATGAGAAATGATGAATTAGCGATTTGTGTGGCCAAATTACTAAAGGAAAATGAGTATTTGAGAAAGCATCACATAGAACTAAGTGACTCTGTCAAAGAAGCTAGAACTAAGTCAATAGAACAAACAAAATCTTTGATAGCAAAAATTGATGATCTCAAAGCTCAACTTCAGGAAAAGAGTTTCGCTATTGTTGCTTTAAAAAATGAGCTTAGAAAAACAACAGGGAATAGTGTGAACACTAAGTTTTCAAAACCATCAATCTTGGGGAAACCAGTTATTAGACAACCAAATGCTTTTAGATCTGAACGACCAAAATTTTCAAATACGCGGTTTGCCTCCCAAGTTGATGCGAAACAAGTTTTGACAAAACCAGTCACTTCACCTCACTTGCCTAGGAAAATTGATATGAATGACTTGTATAAGAACTCTTATCTAGAAATGGCTAGAAAGAAGGCACATAATCGCAAAGACGGAATTTTAGGTGCAAGACCTAGGGTGATGAATTCTTCGAGATCTCAAGGCACTGCTAGTAGTTCTAAACCATTACCTAGGAACACTAATCTAAAGACTAGGGATTGGCTTACATCTAAGAGTAGTTGCGTTTCGATTAAAGCTATTCCCATAGCAGATCACTCTAAGAAATCTAGATCTATTTCTGAATCCAAACAAGTTGTTTGCTCAAAGTGTCTGAAATGTATCTTTGATGCTAATCATGATAAATGTTTCACAAAATCCCTGAGGAAAGTAAATGCTTATGCAATGGTACAACCTGTTAAGTCTAGGATTTACACTAAGTCATCCACAGTGCATATGAAGCAAATGAAACCAAAAGCCTCACCTAGATGGTTACCAACTGCTAAATCTTTGGAAACTAGGAATAAGGATAAGTCATCCACTATGCATAAGAAGCCTAACAATCCTAGACCTAGCTATAATTGGATACCGTCTGGTAGAATGTTTAAGGATGCTGGACTTAGGTGGATACCTATCGGAAAGCTGTTTACCGATGACAAAATCAGGGTTGACCGTGAAACCCCAAAGGGTTTGGATACTAATGTCACTAACCCAAATATATGCAATCAAGTGTGTAATATTAGTGCAGGTAGTCCTTACTCAGCGATACTCGATCCTTCACTACACGAACTGGCTTAAAGTATGGATTACAAATGGATTGATATCTCATAACTCACGGGTTCAAGTAACTCAATCTTGATATTCTTTCGGCTATGACGTATGTTCACATCAGTTCTGGCCTCGTACTTCAACATTATGGCATCTGCAGATAACACTTCAGGCCCCGTTCCTCAAAGAAAAGAAAGGTGTATGCTTCAGTGCGCTTTATCTTCAAAAGAAGAGAAATCTTCATGTGTATGACCATTCTCATCGACATTCTTCATCAACAAGCTTCATGTTTTTCCACACTCTTTCAACCTTCAAGTGGATCTACGTTCATTCGTGTATATTCTTATTCACTTGTTCAAATCAAAAATGGCATCTTCGGATGTAATTTTTTAGGGGGAGAAGAGTGCATATACTACATGTTGATGGATGCTTGAATTATGGTCATTTGACTCTCCTTCAACGCCTAATGTTTCACTTACTAAGGATAACTGGGATTCATTGTTTCAAGATATGTTTGATGAGTATTTCCAACCGCTAGCGAATGCTGATCATCTAAGAAGTACAACTCAGACTACTCAAGAAGCCCAATCTCTAGTTATTCCTCAAGGCGTTGATAATGACTATCATAATATTGCAGTTGCACTCATGAATAATGATCCACTCTTTGGTATTCCTTTGCCAAATCTTCACGGATTATTGTTCATCTCATTGTGCCCGCTATAAATCAACCTCATGAACATTAAGGAAAATGACTACCTCATCCGCTTGAAGACATTATTGGTGAATCTTCCAAATCAGTATCTACATGTATACCTTTAGGAAGAATGTATTGATGTTGAGGAATCATTTGTTCCGGTTCATTCAGTGGGTCAATGTACATCCGATTGTATGTTGTTTTCACATGTTAGGCATTTGACACAAGTTGATAACTTTGGAGTTAATCATTTATCACTTATTTGAGATTGAAGTTGACTTTCAACAAAGGTGTGTTCTTATTTGATAACTTGCTCGGGCTTAAGAATTTGAGTTGAAGACTTGGTTTATCTAGTTACCAGCAGTCGGGGTGGTTGGTTGAAGACCTGGTTAACTATCACTATTAGGAGTTACGTTGTTTTACTCAGTTTCACATGCAGATGACGATGTGGATAATCTCAAGAGGTGTTAATGTCTCATACTTTGTTTGAGTAGTGAGTACTTAGAGATTTACTTGAAGCATAGATTCTCGACACCATTCTTCCATCATTAAGTGCAAGCTTAAGATACAAATGCGGGGAATTCGACTTTAGTTTCAAGTTTGGTATATCGGGTTTTCTTCAACAGTGGTCACTTCAAATTGTCTACATATGGGTTGATTAAGATAGTCAGAGAGAGTTTCTGTAGCAGTTAATTCTCACAGGATTCATTTGGGCTATTTAAGTTCTTCTCACAAGATCTCAAGTTTATGGGTATATTATGTTTTGCTGATTCTGAGGTATCAAAACCAGCAAGGGGGAAGGAGACATATATCTAAAAGCACAACAAGTAAACATGATGAACTTAACACTTCTACCTGATTGAAGTTATCCCGGAAAGACAATGGTCATAACCGTAGAGAAACTCAGTGTTTATCTCGTAGCCTTTGGTGTATTATTCCAACTATTTGGGGGAAGGATATATTATTCTAACTATTTGGGGGAAGGATGTATTATTCCAACTATTTGGGGGAAATGGTCTCTGGAGACTTTTGGTATGTGTTACTTCAGCGTTCAGTTGGAAGAAATGTGAGAAGAATATGTGGTACGTGAGATGATATTGCTTATCGACATCTTCTATATGATTTATGTTAAAGTGCTTTTGGTTAGTGCTTCATGTACACAATGTAATGATGATTCCAATGAGATCGCAACCATCAGGGGAGAGATATGTGTACATCAAGGTCACACAACATATTCACATGATCGAGCTTAATCAGTTATTCCGGAGTTGACATCCGCAGAGGAGATCAGTGATTCAACCAGTTACTGTGATGTCGTTGTCTTTACTCTGGTTGGGTACGTGTGTACATTATGGTCTAATTGGTTATATAGAAGATAACTGGAATGCACTTGGTAAAATGAAGATGTTGATGTATTGTTCCCCTGAATAGACAACTGGTCAATCTCGAAGAGTAATGTTTACATCGGGGACGCACAATAGATTCATGTGATCGGACTTCATCAGTTATTCCGGATTTGATAACCACTGAGACGATCAACATTTCAACTTGTTTCTTTGGTGTTCTCGTATTCTTCGGGGTGCTGAGCTTCATTCAATGAGACCATTTTTATTCACTTCTACTTCTTGGGGAAATGGTCTTTATTCTTAGTTTGTCGTTTTGGGGGGAAGCTACCAAAGTCTCACTTTCAGAAGGCTCAAGTTCTGACGTCGATTCAAGAGCCTCGAAAGCTTTGATGGTGAAGGTTTAAGAGATGATGACTTCTATCTTCTACAAAGTGCTGAACGATTTCCTATCTCGGTACTCGTATCATCATCTTCTTAAACTATTTCTCTATCATTGTAAATATTTATTCGAAAAACAAAATACAAAATTACAAAACCTTCAAAAAGCAAATAGAAAAATATAAAACTTTCAAAAATCCATAAAAATTTGAAAAATCTTAAAAATTTCAAAAAATATTGTCATTTTATCATGTTTTTCTCGATTCGATAATATCTACGGTCTTTGTGCTGTCATTCAAAGAATGACACGGGACTTTAGATATTGTTCGAATATTAAAAAAAAATCAAAAAAAAAAGAAGAGAAAATGAAACTATGGTTTATTGTCATTTCAGGCAGTAACCCGTTTTTAAAGAAAGAACAGAGCCATGCTTTAACGTATGTTTCAAGTCTCATGCTCTGATTCTACCTAATGAAAACTAATTGCTTTGAAAAAATAACTCGGACTCTATTTTTGAAAATCATCTGATCTGAACATTTGTCAAAATATCTATCTCTCAATCAACAACTTATGTCATTGATTGAGGGGGAGAATGATTTCAATTAAATCAAAAGGTTATTCGTCATACAATTTTTTTCAAAAGATAATCATGCATGTTTAATCAATGGAGTTTAAAGTCTTATAATCCGATCTTTATCAGTTAAAATGTTTTCATAATCAAGTCACAATTCTCCTCAAAAGCTTTCAATATCAATTTAAATCTACAGAGATCACAAATCTCAAATGATTTGAAAATTGTGATCGGGGGAGAATTTGTGATTTAAATTGGATTTAAACTGATAATTCGATAAATGGTTTCATAAGTGTTTAGCAAGCTTTCCTCCCCACATGTGCCAAACGATTTTAAAATTTTCCATGCACATGTTGAGGGGGAGCATCTATTTCAAACCACAAAGAATTGAAACGTGATTGATTTGTATCTAAGTGCAGATTCCTTCTAATATGTGCAAAACTCTTTCAAACCTCGAGGCACATATTGAGGGGAAGCAAACTTATGAAAACCTTATCCTTCCCCAATATGCTTTATCTACTTGATTTGATCAGGGAAGTGATGTTGATATCTTTCAGAAAATGGTAATCAAAGAAGTTAATTCTTCCTCTTACCTCCGTGTGCCAAAACGATTTCATATACATGATGCACATGTTGAGGGGGAGCTTTTTTTCTAAAAATATCAAAAACAATTCAGGTACAAAATGCTTTGATAATATATCACAAGTATCTGGATTGATTTTTCAAATGGTTTTCAATTGATTCCAATGGCAGATGAACAATACCAAATAGACGACCAAATTTACTTTATGTATGGTGATATAAGGATGATAAGGTTAGGTATTTGTTCCCATGATCCGCCAGAACCGGAGGGATCTACCCAGGGACAATCTACTAGATAGTGTAGAAGTCCTTAGGTATGATGAAAAAAGGAGAAAAGTGATATATGGGAAGAGTGCGGACTGAGACTGAGCTAGTACTGGAATAAACCCAACAAGGTTCTAGTTATGAAGTCTCGATAAGCACTGAAGGGGTTAAAGAATGAAAAAGAATTGAATGTGAAAAGGGGTGAAAAGAAATAGCCCTCCATTTATTCAACCTTAGGGCGTAAACCGGTTCAATTCATATATTATTGGTGGTTACCAAGGTAACATCAGTATTGAAGACAAGACGTCATGGACCCAGTGACGCGCTGCACTACAACTTCCCAAACCACTCAAGTTCCTCTTAAAAGGGCTTGTTTCATTCTCACGGGGAACCGACATTATCTATCGACTTTCTCTTAGAGTTCGTTGATATTGAAGAAGGAGACCCTCTCCCTAGTCTCCGGCATAGGAATCAAATATGCACAATTGAGTCTAGTGCCACGAGATCATCATATAAATCTCTTTAGGACACTGTCAATGAAGACTCTCTGTTTCACACTATGTGGAAAGAGAGATTATATCTTATGAGTCCTACGCATTATCCTTGTGGTATTGCCAGAACATCTAAGTGATATGCTAATATATTCACAATGAAGATGGAAAGCCTTTTGGAGCCAACATCAAACAAGCTCCTGGTGGGTGGCATGTGAGATCTATCCAATAGATCAACCATGTGACAACTGAATATAAACAATGGGGTGATTCAATCTTTTGAATCAATCCTGGTTCAGGTTATGGATTGACGGATACCTTTGAAAAACCGGTCGTTGTGCTTAATAACTCTTTTCTTTAGCACATCGACTGTGTACTAATACTTCAAAATAAAAGGTGTTTTATGATTGATAATTGATTTATATTAAAACCTTCGTTGTATTGCAAAAACAATTTCTATTAAGCGGTACACGATTGTTTTTCAAATCTCTTTTCATCAATCAGTGAATCTCAATTCGCTGCTTCACTCACTCCGTGTTGTCTTCTTTGAGACGTTCCGGTTTGAGAACAGCTAGAGCAGCTGCGAAACCCCTATCAAGGAAATTCTTCGAATTATACGATCACAAAGACTTGTACTCGATCAACGGGAACCGTGGGCGCGTGTACTCAATTCAACAAAAGTGATCGAAGACACTTTCATGCGCTTTATTGCTAACTGTTGTATGCGTACGCCGACATTTGCAGTGATCGTAATGAAGCGGTCAATCCATAGCCGCATGCTCACACAACACATTCATTTCTAAAGAAATTATGATTAGTGCATCAACGACTCTGATATTCTCTCTCCATGCTTCTGCTACGCTGCTGCCAATATCATGAATCAACGAAAGCTTCCGCTAATCTGATGAGAAGAAATCTTGATCCAGAATGTGAGCATGTCGGTCCAAATGTCACAACATCACATAATACCAACACCACAATGGATGAGTCAGAGATTTATGATAGCTGATGATCTCAAAGCTGGCCCAAAACTCATTATCACGTGGATCAGTTAAATACCTCCACTAGAATTATCCAAACATGAGGAAAATGAAGAATCAAAGTCTACGAGCTACTGAGCAAAGAATTTAATCAAGAATCCAAGGACAATCTAATGTAATATTTGTTTGTATTCATTGTAATTTGAGGTGACCTCCCTTAGGAGGAGATTGTTAGGATTTAGTAAATCCAGTTATTGAAGTGTCGGTCACCTCAAGTATATGTAATTGTTAGAAAGCTCGTAGTCGTAGTTATTATAAGTTAAGTAGAATTTAGATAAGTAACACCGTAGAGGACGGACGGGTCTTTACCCACTGTATGCCTGATCCACAGCCCGTAGGTGGCGATTTTTGTAAGACTATAAATACTCTCTACCTCCCAAGGTAGAGAGTTGGAGCTCATAATAAGATTTTAACTTTCTCTCACTAAGTTCTCAAACCTCTAACTCTTTCTCTCTCTAAAACCTTGAATTATACGCCTACTTGTAATCATGTTATGATGTGTTTGTGAAATCCAATATGTTACAGAAAAGGTTAAATCTCACCATGGAAATCAAGGGTTATAATGTGCTCGACTAAGGTCGATTCTAGTTAGGTTAGGAAAAACATGTAAAAATTTAAAAAATGGCATAATTTTTCAAAATAAACTAGAAAAACGAGGGCAAGCAAGTTCAAGTTATAATTCTACTCCCGTCCCCCCACTTGAAATGTAAAAAGTCTCTTTTGTACTAAACATGAAATAAAGAAGTGGAAAAAGTAGAATTGGAACGAGAACTCCCCTGGACTTTGCTTTAAAATGAAAGAAGGATCACATTGAAATGCGTGCCTTCGTCTTGCCTCCATGAGAAAATTTCAATTCCCTGAAATCACAACACTACCAACAAGCATGATTCTAAAATAAAAAGGAAAAATAAAAACAAACAAAAACCTAACTCACTTTCGTAGGAATCACGGTTGCATTTAGCGCATGCAACAAGCCTTTTACTCGGTGTCCCGAGTGGACGAGTGAAGTCTCGTGAGGGTTTACAGGGAACAAACCCACAAAGTTCATTTGGAACTAATACACAGTTATGGAAGGTAAGATTAAAATTTAAATTGTTACAGGATAGGTTACGGCGTAACCTCATTGATGAGTTACGCCGTAATTAGTGAAACCTGGGAGTCATCCGATATCAGGAAGATAGTTACGGTGTAACCAAAGACTGGGGCTACGCCGTAAAGTATTAACAGAATGTAAAATTCCATACTGATTCTATCTTTCGAGAGCTTTACGCTATCCACCTTTCTCCAATCCCTTCAAGAATTAAAAACAAACATACCAAACCTAACAATACTAATAAGAAGGAAAAGAAAAAAAAGATAATTCGGGTTGTCTCCCGAAAGAGCACTTTTATTTATTTTACGAGTCTTTAAGTTAGACTCAAAGCTACGGTCATTACGTTGGTGCGAAGTAGATGGCTTCTGAAAGCGCACTATTGTCATTTCCATGGTAAATTTTTGCCCTGTGCCCATTTATCTTGAAAAATTCATCTTCTTTACTAATGAATTCAATTGTTCCATATGGGAATACCCGACTTACCATATAAGGCCCAACCCAACGAGATTTTAACTTCCCTGGAAAAAGATTAAGTCTTGAATTGAATACGAGCACATCCTGTCCCACCTGAAACTCCTTTTCTTTAACTCTAGCATCATGCCATCTTTTGGTATTGTCCTTATAAACTCTCACATGATTATAGGCCTCATCTCTCAATTTTGCAAGTCGATTGATTTAAGATAATTTGTGATTTTTAATTTCATTTATGTCCAAATTAACATTTTTAAGAGCCCAGAATGCTTTATGTTCCAATTCAATTGGAAGATGACAAGCCTTTCCGTATACAATCCGAAATGGTGTGCTACCCAAAGGTGTTTTATAGGCAGTCCTAAATTCCCACAAGGCATCATCTAACTTATCCGTTGAATCTTTCTTGTTGCTGCTTATGGATTTTTCCAAACTGTTTTATTGCTCGATTGGTATTTTCAGTTTGCCCGTTTGTTTGAGGGTGGTATGGTGTTGATAACTTATGAACCACCCCATATTTCATAAGCGCCTTCTCCATTATAGCATTGCAAAAGTGTGTTCCTCTGTCGCTTATAATTGACTTAGGAACCCCAATTCTAGAAAATAGCTTTTTCAGGAATCTGATGACGCTCCTAGCATCACAGGTTGGTAGAGCCTCGGATTCAACCCATTTTGATACGTAATCGACGACGACTAAAATATAACACTTTTTTCTTGAAGGGTTGAAAGGTCCCATAAATTCGATTCCCCAAACATCAAACACCTCACAAACCATGATGTTATTTAAAGGCATCTGATTCCGTAAAGAAATGTTACCTGACTGTTGGCATCCATCGCATTTCTTCACATATTTCGTAGCATTTTTAAAAGTGTTTGGCCAATAGAACCCTGCTTCAAACACTTTTCTTGAAGTCGTGTCAGCTCCAAAATGTCTTCCAGTTGGTCCTGTATGACAATGTTCCAAAATTTATTGTTGTTCTACCCCGAACACACATCTTCTAATGATCCCATCGGCACATGACCTGAACAAGAATGGATCATCCCAGAAATAATATTTTAAATCCAAAAAGAATTTCCTCCTCTGATCGTACGTCTTATTACTAGGAAGGACTCTTGCGGCTAAGTGATTCACGTAGTCATCGTACCATGGATCTAGATCCGGATCCTTAATTCGGGCCGGCATTAGGTGTTCATCAGGAAATGAATCATGTATAGCTTCCTCGTTAATTTTATCAAGTTCAAGATTTTCAAGTCTAGATAAATGGTCTGCCGCCAAATTTTTAATACCTTTTTTTGTCTTTGATTTCGATCTTGAATTTATGTAGCAATAGCACCCATCTTATTAATCTATGCTTAGCATCCTGTTTACTAAACAAATACTTCAAAGCTGAATGGTTAGTGTAGACAACAATTTTAGACATTACTAAATAAGACCTGAATGGTTAGGAAATAATTTTTTGTTCGTTATGTCCTTTGTTGTCATTTGAGTAGTGGTTTGTTTTCTTGTTTAGAAAATAGGTAGTATCTTGTTATGTAAGCTTTATGCCTATGTAACGGGCTGAGATATGATATTTCACTCATATCCATTGTACTTAAACATTTTTGGTTAATATATTTACCAGGGTGCAGGATTACTCCCCTTTACCCAAAAAAAAATAAGACCTGAATTTATCAAAAGCATAAACTACCGCTAACAGCTCTTTTTCGGTAGTAGTGTAGTGTTCTTGTGCGTCATTTAAAGTCTTACTAGCGTAATAAATTGGTTTAAATTTTGTATCCACCCTTTGTCCCAAAACAACCCCAACAGCATAGTCGCTAGCGTCGCACATGAGTTCGAAATCACTAATCCAATCGGGAGCGATAATAACAGGAACTGTAGTCAATTTTCATTTTAAAATGTCGAAGGCATTTTTATATTCATCGTTAAAATCAAATTTTACGTCTTTCATGAGTAGTTGGGTCATAAGTTTAGCAATTTTAGAGAAGTCTTTAATAAATCTCTAATTAAATCCTGCGTGCCCTAGAAAACTCCTGATTCCTTTAAGATTAGTAGGGTAAGGGAGCCTAGAAATTACGTCAATCTTATCTATCAACTTCAATACCAGATTGGGAAATTTTATGTCCTAAAACAATCCATTCCTTAACCATGAAATGAGATTTTTCCCAATTAAGGACAAGATTAGTTTCCTTACACCTAGCTAGCATTTTAGATAACTTGCTTAAACATGAATTAAAGGAGTTACCAAAAACCAAGAAATCGTCCATGAAGACCTCCATGAAATCCTGGCACATATCAGAATAGATTGCTGTCATGCATCTCTGAAAGGTGGCAGGTGCATTGCATAATCCAAATGGCATCCTTCGATATGCAAATGTTCCGTATGGGCAAGTAAAAGTTGTCTTCTCTTGATCTTCAAGAGCTATAGGTATTTGAAAGAACCCAGAAAATCCATCAAGGAAATAATAGAATTCATGCCCTGAGAGCCTTTCCAACATTTGATGGATGAAATGAAGTAGGAAATGGTCCTTCCAAGTTGCATCATTGAGCTTTATGTAGTCGACGCACACTCTCCAACCTGTAATAGTTCTGGTGGGCACCAATTCGTTGTCTTCGTTAACGACCACTGTCATTCCTCCTTTCTTTGGTACAACATGAATTAGGCTGACCCATGGACTATCGGAGGGTGTAATGTCGACACATGAGTATATTTTAGGAAAGTTGTTGAGGATGTGGGTGAGGATGAGGATTTCACACGTGGGCCATGGGTTAACGAGGTAGAGTTTGTGAATGCTAATGGGGGGGATGGTGAGTGGGTGTTTAGGAGATATCAAGAACTTTCTCAAGAATGGGAAAATTGATCAAGTTGTTGCAATAACCAAGTCTTAGTACTCCGATTGCGCTTGACGATCTTACAATAACTCTCAAAGGTCTTTCAGGTACAATATACAGTACATCACAAAGTCCTTATACTTCATAACATTTCAGTGTTTTCTCCTAGACCATCACTGTGTTATCTTAACATTACAATGAGAAACTTAGTTAAGGCTTTCTACAAGGATACAGTTTCTGGAAATGGCAGTGGTGTAGGTGGTAGTGGAATGTTAGACGAATAATAATAAAATTGTTAGAAAAAGAAGAAGAAAGGGTTGAACAAGAGTTGGAGGCTGGTTGAAATCTTATTGATCAACAGGCACATCAAATGAGATTAGACCAAGAAGCATTAATCCATACATCAGAAGATGCAAGGGCTGAACTAGAGTGCTGCTGAACAAGAGTCGCAGCACATACTTAGGCAAGAACAAGAGTTGGAGGAGGAACATGAGAAAAATCTATTCGAATTATATGTGTAACTTAACTTTTAAGATTATGATCAATTAACAAGAATGTCATGTAAGTTGTGCACTTGTAATAGTCACTTTGATAAATGCATAATGTTTTCCCTCCATTTTCAGCATTTATGTTGTCATTACTCTCATCCACTTCTTGTTGAACAACCACATTGATCCCCATTAGACCCGCTTTGACTGCATTATATAAAACCCTACTGGTCTTCATTTCTTTATCACATCAAAGAAGATTCACCATGGTTCAAGAACACGATAGTAAAATGATATGCCTTGACTGTTGGATGGAAAGAGAAAATAGGGCTGAAAGGACATTTGATGCAAGGCCTCTACCTAATAGAGAGAGCTTGTGGTATTCCTGTCCAATGAATTTTTACAGAAGGGGAAACACAATGGATAGAGGTGTTGTTGCAGGTGGTGTAGTGGGTATAGGTGTTAGAAGGGAAAATACAACTACAATTGGTAGAGGTGGTGGTGTAGTGGGCCTAGGTGTTGCTGCATCTTTAGAGGTAGTGGTTCAGTGGGTATAAGACATGGAAGTGGGACTATAACAAACCCCCTGATGAAATTCATGATTATAGGTATCCCCAACCTAGTGACAGTATTGAAGAAGAAAGTGAACCAATTGCAAGTCAAATACTAAGTGAACTCCCTGCAATTCATACACCAGTGAACCACCTACAAGTCATAGACGAAGTGAACCACCTGCAAGTCATTGACCAAGTGAACCACCTGTTGTTGTATTTGATAATATATGTAACTTAATTGGCATGCTGTATTGGTTATGTTATGACAATGCAAACACCCCTTTAATAAGATACATGAAGCCATTTCGAGACGCACCTTAACCTGCAAAATGTAAACTGGAAAATGCAGACTCTAAAAGAAAACTGTAAACTGTCAAGTTCATTTGTTGGTTTGCCATGTCTTTCCAACTTGTTGAAACATACAGACCTTGATAGATCTTGAGCTCGTGGATCGTTATATATGCCTATGTAATCACAAGCACAATAAAAGACAATCTCTACTACTTATATTTATCAGCGGAATATAAACACAAGTAACAAATAACTAAGAACTTCGTGATCCTCTATGGATCTTTATATTAACTAAAACTGAGTTTTTCAATTCGGTACATAACTCATACTATTGTGTTCCTTTTATAGACAAGGAACCCTAAACCAAATCGCTAAACCGTTTCCCAAGAAACGTATAAACTTAAAACTAAAGAAGATATACACAATCACTTCCTAATAAAGCTCATGTATATCCAAACTAAATATACTAAACACGGAATAAACACTTCCGCAGAAACAGACTAATAACTATTACTCTTCAGTAGATTATGTCTTCGGCAGAATCCACTCTTCTTCAGTAGAAACACTTCGGCAGTAAATTCAGCATAATCCAAACTTCACATAATTCCCAACAATCCTCCCCTAAACTAGAATTTGACTTGGTTAAGTTCCAGTTTCATGATAGATATTTAACAAAACAACGCCAGAGGATTGTGTACGAACAGCAACAGCAAAGAATCCAAAGAAGAACATCTCTATGATGAAGAAACGCAGAAACTCCATATCTTTCCAGCAACAAATGACAATAGGTACATCAAAACAAATTAGTTTCATACTATTCTCATCACATCCAGGTGTGTTAACGCCTGTGAGAGGTGAATCATTGAAAATAATGGATTTGATGTCTCTGTACCAATAGCCATCACTACTGGAGTAGCCATATGTTTAAGTTCAAAAACTATGGTACACTAATAACCATCTGATTTATTGGCAAACCAGCAACCATATAAACGGATTTGAAACGTCTTTACCTGTAGTCGTTTGCTCAAGGACTAGTCAATTCTTAGAATTGGTGAATTGATAACCAAATATGGAATGCACTGCCTTTACCACAAGCCATATACATGTGGGCTAGCCAATTCTTGGATTCCAAAAAGGAATAGACCATGGTGAATTGAAAACCATACAACACTCAGCAATTAAGCATGGGTGGTTGCATACCCTATGATTTTTAGCAAACCATTACAGCTATCAACAGATTTGATGTGTCTTTACCAAAGCTGTACCCTTTGGACTAGCTAACTCTTTGACATACACAAGGTATATCTGGTGAGTCAAGAACCATCAAAAGTATACAACAAACCTGCAAGAAAAGTTAGATAAAACCAAAAACATTTTTTTTTAACTAAGAAATAAATAAAACAAAAATTACAAAATACACAAAATAGTACAATCAAGATGAACCTTTATGTGACAGAAGTTGATATTTAATCAAACCAACACATTGTGAAGCATGAAGTTCATCATTGCCAACTGGATTTGGAGGCACTTCCAACTTCTGTCTCAGCAACCGTTCCATAAAAGTAACCGATAAAGGATAGAGCTTATCCGATAGCATGCACAAAATCATTCCACATGTGGTCTGAACCACACGAACAGAAGGCAGAGGATAAAATCTCCAACTCTCAATCTCCCACATATGTGAATTCTTCCAGATAGAATACCCTTTACCTTCTGGAGATTGAGAATCAAACAAAACCTGAAGATCACCAAACAAAAAATATAAACCGAACCTGTTGGTGGATGAAAATTATAATATTGAATGACATGTTCATACAGCATTTTCAAATCATGTCGAGTCACCAAATGAAGAATGTCTTTCAAGAAATTGAACTCAATAGCAGTATCATCCAGTCGATAAATAGTGTTAAGCTTCCCAGCTTTCCAATTGACCAATACCACATGAGCTCCTTCAGGAAAAACTTCAACAGGTCTAACTTTAATAAAGGTAGATTCATCAGCCGCGAGATCTAAATAAGGAGTCTTTGAAGAATGTTTCCTAGCCAATCTGACAGAACTCCTTAAAGAACTATGTTTCCTTTTCACTAAACTTTTCTGCCTCCTACCAGCTATTGGATCTGTATCAATCTTTAGAGCATCATCCTGACCCAATGAGTTATCCAAATCCACATTTGGCAATGCTTCAGAAGAAATCAAAGAAGATTCAGCAGAAACAACCACATCAGAAGAAGGATTAGCTTCAGAAGTTGTTTCAGAAGTAACAACTGGAGAGATCACCAGAGGTAAAACTTCATCAAAATTTTCCACTATCTCAACTGTTTTATGTCTCTTAGCTTGAGGAACATCAGACATTGAAGCAATACTTTCCAATTGAGAAGAAGTAGAACCAGAAGAGGAAAACTTCATAACCATATTATACTGTCTAATCAAAGCATCATCAGACAAAGCATAGATTTGCTTCATTGACATACCAGAATTATACATAGCAGAATTCTTCACAACTCTCCTCATATAATTCCTCTTCTGAGCAACAGTCATAGGTTTTTCTCTTTTGGCTTTATTTCTTTGAGCAAGTAGAGCTCTTCTCTTTGCAGCAGATTCTTGCTTCCTTTGATTACCAAGTTCCACCATTTTATCCACAAAATTCTCATCATCAAAAGATGCTCCTAAGATAAGTTTTGCAAGATTTGGATCAGATGCACCTTGAGTAGTATAAGCATCCCATTGATCATCAGTTATCTTAGGAAGTAATGCATCAAGCTCTAATTTCCTTTCAGGAGACAAATTAGAATCAGACTGATCTTGAAGAAATTTAGCCACAACACGACTCTTCTGCATATTCTTATAATCAGCAAACATCCTAGCCTGAGCTTGACTTTCTTCTTCAGTCACCATACCTGAATTAAGCATATCATCAATCACATGGTCCTGTCCTTTGTCAGAAGATGTCTCAGCAGAACCAATTTGAGCTTCAGAAGGAACAATCAAATCAGCATCAGAAGAAACAGGTTGAGACAATTCCTCAATAGGTGTAGAGAAAACTTCAGAAGAAGAATTTAACTTATACATTCTCCCAGCTATAAAAACTTCTTCATCATCTGCTGAAGGTGAAACATTTGGTTGTTCTTGTATAGATGAGGTTTGACAATGATCAGTAGCAACCTCCTCAACTATAACATCATTAGATACATCAACAACATTTGGCTCCTTTAAAGTTTTAGCAGATACCTTATTCAAATATTGTCTTCTTCTTTTGCTAGCATATATAATAGGCACCTTGCTCTTTGAAGATTCAGCAATAGGAGAAGAAACATCAGATGTAAGAGCTGCATCAGCTAAGATTCCAAGAGATGCATGAAGATTCTCTTCGTCCTCCTCTTCAGAAGAAACCAAACTTCTCTTTTTACCTCTCTGACTCAGTAATTCTTCCAAGTGCTCAACTTTAGTCTCCAATGCCACAATCTTATTACCAAGAATAGACTTGGTCTCTGCAAGTTCTTTCTTTAGATCAGATCCCCCACCTGCATACTTTGTCATCAGAGCATATAATGAGGTAAGTGTAACAGGATCCTCATCTACATCATCTGATTGCTCAGTTGGAATTGGAACTTCATTTGACCGTTCAGGAGTAACAGCAACCTGATCAACATTAGAACATCCTTCACCAAATGGATTCCTAATAGGACTTGGTGTAGGCAATCTATCAATATCAACCTGAACTTCATCAAAATCAACTTGAACCTCATCAATAGAAACTTGAATATCATCAATAGAAACATGTGCAGGTAATTGACTAGGCCATGGTCCAGGTGAAGGTATGGATGCCTCATCAACAGCAGAAGGGCCCTCATCAACATCTACGGAAAGATTAGCATCAGTAGTATTGACAGAAGATATAACAACATTAACCTCATCAGCAGTCTCATTCTCCTGAGGCAACATGGCAGCTAACAAAGGAAAATGTGTCCCCTCAAATTTAGTTCAAGATCGAAGCAAATAACTTAGAAGTCAAAACTCCTATGGGATGAAAAGCTTGGGTTTGTGTAGAAACATTCAATATCATCTGTAAGAACCTAGGGTACATCAAAAACTTACCCTTTTTGCTAGTGATATTTTCAACCATATTATCAAAAATAAACTTAGAAAAATTATAAGTCAAACCCTTAGATAAACAAACAATACCACATCCCATTTGGGTTGAAAACTGATCCCATCCTCCAGACTTATTGCTTACACACTGGAGCAACGTATGAACCAAGAACCTCCACATAGGACAAAGCTTATTTTTAACCACATATCTGTCCTCGTACTTTGATATCCAATCGCCCTAAGCCCATCAAGTACCACTGCAGAATCCGAATGATAAACTCCATTTTCATCATTCAAATGAAGTTGTCTTCTTATCAGGTCTTCTGTGACTACATACTCGTTCCGGTCAACTCTTGCAACTATCTCAAGATCACTTCTTCTCTCAATGACGACCCAAAAATTGAGTAACCAAAGATTCATATATAGCATTTGGAGAATGCGTTAATGCATACTGAATCTTTGATCTTTGTAAGAATGAAATCATCGGCCTATACAACTCATCTCCTCGAGCAGCCCGAAAAGCAACCTTATTATGATCATGTTTAAATTGAAGCGCCATGAGAGATTTTGAAAATTAGGGTTACGATTTGCACAAAAGGAAGTGTTTTGAATGAGAGTAATAAGCGAATCACTTAATATGGGACTAATATATGACGTAGAGAATAAATAGAAATTTCCCAATTTTGGTCAAAGTTGACCAATGCTTACGTGGACTTCTACTTTTACTCATATTTACTTTCAACTTCGGTAGAAACGGAAACCAATCTGCTGAAGTATACCAATCAGCATAAACAGATTAAGTATTCAAGAAGCTTTAGTAAATATCTTTTTACTGTTTCACCCACACGCATTAAATCTCTTGCCACTTGAAACCGTCTATAAAACAATCCCAAAGCACACATCTTCATCAAAAACCCCCAAATATTATTCCAAACCCTAATTCCACCAATACTCCAAAATTAGCCAAAATAAACCATGAGTACCAAACCTGAGATCATAGATCTCACAACCTCATCCTCATCATCATCATCATCAAGTGAAGATACCAATCCATGGCTTTATTACTTTCCAAAACCATATCCATTACCAAAGAGATCACCCTTTCTCTCTTCATCAGAAGATGATATTGAAGAGAATCCAAGTGAATCTGCTGATGATTCTGATGACTCCTATAAGGAGAGAACATCTTACTCCCAACCCCCAGCACCTCATCCTCAACGAAGGCCACGAGCCAAAAATCCACCACTTCCAAAAGATAGAGAGGTGGTTCTCGGTCTTTATGCATCAGGTTTTGGTGCATCATCACATATCGTATAAGGGAAGAACTTAAAGAGAGTAGATGGATTGCATTTTGGTTGAAATAAATAGATGAAGCACAAAGGACACATTATTTTTCTCCATCATCAAATGTGGTCATTGTCATCATCATCGTTTGCATCAATCCATCCTCTCCATTTTGATCCTTAGCATCTTCGTCGAACTGGTCATGCATCTCCAGCCATCAAGATAGAATGAATGGGTGGTTATGCAGGACTTGACAAATGCATATCCAGCATTTAGTGTGAAAGATGTGAGCGATCATGCATATCCAACAACCTGTTAGATGTTGGAACGGATGATATGTAATAGATTAGGATTAGTAGATCATGTAGATGCATTTGATGTTGCTAGTACTGTAGTCGTAAGTCGTAAAAGCTTCTTGAATGAATGAATGATCAATTTGCTTCAGTAGACTTCTTTTGAATGAATCATATAACTTCAAGACATCATCTTCGAAGAAACAAATGACTCACTTCAAAGACTTTGAATTCAGAGAAACAAGCTTTGGCTTTCTTAACCATATCTCACATGAACAATCACTCTGCATACCAAAACAAACACAGAGAAACACAAACCAACAAAGAGAAACACACTAAAATTACATTAGCAGGTTAGAGTTAGTTAGATAAAATCAAACAAATATACAAACATACATAGCAAAATGCAAAGTTATACACAAACCTCCCTGAGGCATATGCCTCCCCTCGAGGCTATGCCTCCCCTTATACTTTGCAGTTAAGGGTTAAGCATACCGATATGGACCACAAGGTGTTGAAACCTTGGTCCATCAAAAGCCTTTGTTAACAAATCTGCCACATTATCATCAGTATGAATTTTGACCACTTTTATCAAATTTTTATCATATGCATCTCTTATAAAGTGGTGCCTGATTTCAATATGTTTTGTTCGACTGTGAAAAACTGGATTTTAACAATGCATATGGTACTTTGATTATCAATAAAAATTGTTGTGTTCATGAAATTGTACCCATAATCCAACAACTGATTTTGAATCCAAAGAAAAAGAACCCGGTCCCACAGCAATTTTGCAGCAAGGCAACGTACTCGCTTCAGTAGATGAGGTAGCCACAATAGTTCGTTTCTTGCATTGCAAGAAATCAATCTCTTTCCAAGGAATTGGCAACCTCCAATGGTGGACCTCCTATCCAGATTAGCACCAGCATAGTCACTATCACTATAAGCTTCCAACTTAAAGGAGAATCTTTTGGATACCAAAGACCTAGAAGAGGTTGGCCTTTGAGGTACTTAAAGATCTTCTTAACAACATTGAGATGGGAAGTCAATGGAGTAACTTGATGTCGCGAACAAACACTCACAGCAAAAAGTAATATCAGCCTTGAAGTGTTAAATACATCAAAGAGCATCATGGGGACGGTACAGATGAACATTCCAGGTGGATCAGCTTCATTATTGGTCTTTGTCTTTGGAGCTTCATAAGGTGTAGTGGCAGTCCTTACACCCTCCATACCAAACTTCTTCAAGATGTCCCTCACATATTTTGTCTGATGATAAAGATACCATCAAGTTTCTGCTGAACTTGAAGACCCAAAAAGAAAGTCATCTCTCCCATGGCACTATCGAAACTCTCCCTTCATAAACTCCTCAAACTCCCTGCACCAAGCTTCCTTTGTGGATCCAAAAATAATGTCATCCACATACACTTGTACAAGAATAATGTCAGTGGAATTCTTCTTTAGGAAAAGATTCTTATCAATTGCACCTCTTCTATAACCATGCTTCAGAAGAAATGTAGAAAGCCTAGCATACCAGGCTCTGGGTGCCTGATGTAGTCCATAAAGAGCTTTGACTACCTTATAAACATAATTAGGATGATCTGGATCTTCAAATCCTTTAGGTTGAGTGACATAAACCTCCTCTTCAATTTCACCATACAAGAAGGCTCCTTTAACATCCATCTGATAGACCATAAAACCCATATAGGATGCATAAGCTAAGAAAATCCGTATGGCCTCAACTCTTGCCACTGGTGCAAACACTTCATCATAATCTATCCCTCCTATTGTCTATAACCCTGTGCAACTAATCCGGCTTTGTTTTTTAATGACAACACCTCATGCATCTCTCTTATTCTTCAGAATCCATTTAGTCCCAATAGCATACTTACCATCAGGTAGTGGTACCAATATCCAAACTGCTGATTTTGGAAATTGTTGCATTTCATCCTGCATTGCTTCAAGCCAACTTGAGTCTTTAAGAGCCTGAGTAACACTGGTTGGTTCCACTTGTGAGAGAAAACAAGCAAACAAACAATGTTCATAGTCTGTGTGATTGTCTCTCTGCTAATTTGAGACATAAGAGATAAAAGCCACCTGACCATATTTAGAACGTGACACTCTTGTTCTAACAGGTGCATTAGGATCACCAGTAATATTAGTTTGTGGATGAGCATTGTTGATCCTCGTAGTAGTAGTGGTGTTGACATCAATTGAGGAATCAAGATTAGTCACAGAAGGTTCAAAGTCAGTATCATAGGAAGGTGTGTTGAAGATTCCTGCTTTAGGTTGATGATGACCAAGATCTGAAGGTTTTGGAAACTGTGTATAAGGTTCTCCAAGGTCTGTTGACACTCTAGTAGAAATAGGAGTAGAGTCAACATGTCTTTCAGCCGAAATGGAGAGGTGAGGAGAAGAAAAGAATCCTTTCAGCGAATTGACATTTCTACCAATTGCTTCATTTGTACTATCTTCAACATTCCTCTCAGCTTCTAAATTGGTTGCATACTCTTGTTTCTTCAGTCTGGCAAGGTCCTCAGCATAATGGAATTCATCTTCCCACACATCAGTTATCTTTGGAAGTGTCACCTACAAAATTGTTAGGAGAGAAGGAAGGTACTACAATGGGTTGTTCATCATCTTCAGACCCACTGTCAGAATGAGCATCCAAAGTTCTTGCACTGGTAGTTGGAGATGCTTGAGAATCTGCATTTTGGTTAGCCATATGTCTAGAATAACCCAAGTAATCAGTCAAGTAATCAAGGTCAAATGACCAAACATGACCTTGTCCTTGAACATTAGGCTTGTCTTCTAGATACCTCAGATTCAATGTCTCCTCAATCTTCTTAGAAGGATACATTGTAAACCCTGTATGCCTTACTATGAGCAGAATATCCCACAATGTAACCATCATCAGCTTTCTCATCAAATTTGCCCAACGGATCACTTGTATTCAAAATTGTCACTGACAGCCAAACGGTTTAAGGTAATGAATAACAGGAACTTTCCCTAAAAGAAGTTCATATGGTGTTTTAAGGTGTGGTCTAGTAATGGACACTCTATTGAGTACATAACAAGCTGTACCAACAGCTTCAGTCCAAAACATGGTAGGAAGTTTAGAGTCTGCCAGAATTGATCTTGCAGCAGCTCTATTAAGGTTCTATTTTTTCTTTCTGCCACCCCATTTTGTTGTAGGGTTCTTGGAGTGCTATAGTCCCTTTTGATTCCTTTGCCCTGCAAAGTTCTATAAGGATTGCATTCTTGAACTCTGTCCCATTATCACACCTAATTCCTTTCACCTTTTTGTTCAACTGATTCTCAATAAGGGTAACAAAGTCTTTCAACACTACAGATGTTTCATCTTTGGTCCTTAGAAAGAATACCCAACAAAATTTACTATAACCATCAGTGATCACTAGACAAAAATATTTATGATCAATGCTTCTCACTTGAGTTGGACCAAACAGATCCATATGAAGCAGCTGAAGAGGTTCAGAAATAATGCTTTCTGCTGTAACAGGAACACCTTTGTAGGAGGCTCTATGCTGCTTTCCTTTGTTGCATGCAACACAGTTATGATCATTGGTGAAAACTTTGGAAGGAAGACCTTGAACAAGACTCAGTTTTGATAGCTGATTAATGGTCAGTTAGTTGACAGGGCCATCCTTCTGTTCCATTTGGTGGACTCATCCACGGATGCTTTAGCCACCAAACATGTTAAGTCACCTGCTGGTTTGACATCTGATAAGTTGAATGTATAAAGATTGGGACTGCGAGGACCTTCAGCAGAATTGAAGTTTCTTGGGAGTTTGAAGTCTTTAGAACAGCACAAGAACATTCATCCTCTGTGAAGAGTACTTTGTTCTTAGTGTCACAGATTTGTGAGACTAAAAACAAATTGAAGTGTTGAAGTTCCTTGACATAATATACATTCTCAAAGTCCAGCTGAGGTGTTTTGATGGTTCCTTCCCAGTAATTAGTCCATCACTTCCTCCAAAGGTTACATTGCCTCCTCCTTCAATGGGTACAAAGTTATGCATCATATCCCTGTTTCCTGACATACTTCTGGAACAGCCACTATCAACAATTCCAACATCTTTATGCTTAAGGGGATGATCCTGAGAGATGCCCATCATGGCAATCTGATCATGCCTATCCTCTGAAGTACAGCTTGCAATCAACCCAACATTATCAGGACCATCATTATCATCCTCCTCATGTTGCTTCCAGTCCACATTGCTATCTAGAGTGACCAAAGCAGCTGAACCCTTTGAAGTTGCCGCCTTCGATACTGCGATAAGAAGTGTATCTTGTTCATCACCAGCCTTTCTTTCTTTGCATTCTCTAGAAAAGTGACCCATCTGTTGACATGTGAAGCATTTAACCTTCCTCTTGTTAAACCTCGCTGGATCTCGTCCTTTGAATCCAAACCTTCTTCCACTTTTGCTCAAAATTCTTGATATCCATGGAAAGCATGGCCAACGCCACTTCACTTCATCTCTTCCATCTCAAGCGGTTCCACTTGATCAAAATCTTCATAGGCCAGATCCTGCTGAGGATCATAATCAGCAAAGAAGGATCCAAGACCATCTTCCATGATCCACTTGATCTAGGATGAGAGCTTGATGAAGGAGCAGCATAAGATGATGATGGATATGGGCTTGGACCATAGCTTGTCTTTGGAGTAGAGGCTCCAACGAATGCAGTGTGACTAGCAGAAGAAGTGATCGAAAAAAGGGCTTCTACATCATGTTCAAGAGCTTTAAGTTTGTGATACAGCTCATCAAAGGTAATCATGTCCAAACCACCTTTAGCTTTTAAAGCTATGCTTACATGTAGCCAGGATGGAGGTAATGACCGAGAAACTTAGAGTTCCAGTCATCATTATCCGGCTTTGCCTGCGCAGTGATTCAACTGACTTAAAATCTTGTGAAACTTATCATAAGCCTCTTTGTTATTCCTTCCTCTTCGAGATTTGAAAGTCCTGAACATGTGTCTCAGCATGGACTTCTTCAGTCTCCTAGACTCCTCATTCCCACCGAACTTAGCCTTAATTGCTAACCATATATCCTTAGCATCTTGCATGAAGTGAAAATCACTCAAGTGATCCTCAGGAATAGCTTGCAGAAGAATGGTTCTCACCTTGGTTTCTCTCTGAACTGCCAGCAATTCTTCAGCAGTTTTGGGAGGAACATTCATCATCTTACCAGTAGCATCCGTGGTAGTCTCTTCAAACTTTTCCTTCAAGACAATCTCCCATAGATTCCAATCAATGTTGGAGATCCGTTCTGCATTCATCGCCCAAAGATTATATTCCTCCCTTTTAAGGTAAGGAAATTTAGCATTGCTATTAGAGAGACTTAGTTGTTGCAGATGGGTGGAGTTTGGTTGTTGGTGATTGATTTCGTATCAACATCTGAACCAGGCATGATGATTTTGTTAGGTGTTATGGGTGTTCAGAAAAACTCGTCCTTAGTATCGTAGAGACTCTCACGAGGCTCTGATACCACTTGTTGAAACATACAGACCTTGATAGATCTTGAGCTCGTGGATCGTTATATATGCCTATGTAATCACAAGCACAATAAAAGACAATCTCTACTACTTATATTATCAGCGAATATAAAACACAAGTAACAAATAATTAAGAACTTCGTGATCCTCTATGGATCTTTATATTAACTAAAACTGAGTTTTTCAATTCGGTACATAACTCATACTATTGTGTTCCTTTTATAGACAAGGAACCCTAAACCAAATCGCTAAACCGTTTCCCAAGAAACGTATAAACTTAAAACTAAAGAAGATATACACAATCACTTCCTAATAAAGCTCATGTATATCCAAACTAAATATACTAAACACGGAATAAACACTTCCGCAGAAACAGACTAATAACTATTACTCTTCAGTAGATTATGTCTTCGGCATAATCCACTCTTCTTCAGTAGAAACACTTCGGCAGTAAATTCAGCATAATCCAAACTTCACATAATTCCCAACACAACTTATAGTATTGCTTTTTGTAAAGTTCATTTTTTGGTATCGGTTGACTTTTAAAAGTCAAAATGGGTAAATCCAAACACCCTCTAAACACTGCAAATTGTATAACCAAGCTGCAAGTTGCAAAGTGTATAACCAAGCTGCAAACTGTCAAGTTCATTTTTTGGTTAGGCATGTCTTTCCAACTTATAATATTGCTTTTTGTAAAGTTCATTTTTTGGTATTTGTTGACTTTTAAAAGTCAAAATGGGTAAATTCAATCACCCCCGAACACTTCAAACTATATAAGCAAGCTGCAAATTGTCAAGTTCATTTTTGATCAGATTCTAACACATCCCAACCAAATGAAAACAATTCACCTCCTACACTATAATTAATACCAGAAAGCATACCACTTAAACTAGAGTTTTTTTTTTGGTGAAAACTAAGAAAAATATGTTACTGTAGCTCCAAACATAATTGTTGCAAGATTCATAATGTGTTTGATACACAAACATCCACTTTCTGTTTAATAAACACAAAATCCGAATCCATTACAACTTACTTGGTACATCCTCAGGCATTTTGTCACATGATTTTTTCTCATAAATTCAAGTATTTCCTCTTTCAGTTCTTAGCTTATATGGGTTTCAATTTTTTTACCATATTTGGCTACAACTTCATCAACGATTTCATCTGTGAGTACAACTTAGACCAATCCTTTTTCCGATGAATGATCATCCCCTATGTTTACAGCTTTCCCTATCAGTCATTCTCGGTTTGTGATTAGGTTGGTTTGAATGTGTGTAGCACTGTATAGCGAATGGAAATTAGGGTTGGGTTGGTTTGGTTTAATTGGGAGAAATGAGGTTGAAGTTGGTTGGGAGTTATAAACCGAGTTTTAAATCGGGTATACGAACGTGGGTTTTAATTTGGATATATAACCCGACAATTAACGCGCCAAAAAAAACAACACACCTAAACTTGTAACAAGAATCGTCCTTGCGGTTTCGCAGCGAAAATGGACCGTTTTGCCCCTCACGTGACATGGGTTAACGGCTAAAACTAACGCCCATCCGGTCAAAGGGCAGGTCAACTCAAAATGGACAACCACAAGGATAATTTTTGAGAGTTAAGGACGAAACATGCAACTATGGCCTGACCACAATGACGATTTATGTAATTAACTCATTTTTATAAAAATAACACAATCATTTCCAATAAAGCATTAAAAGTTGGTTTTTAAAAATTTGGGTACACTTCGGATGACCCTTTTTCTTTTTAGTACAATATAGCTCAAATAATTTAGTTTGTTAGAGACGAAGTAACACAAATTTGTCTAATCAGGATGATACAGCAACAGCGTTCTATTTTTTAATATGATGATAGACATACACATATTTGAAGAAGAATAATATAAGTCTCTAACAGAATCTTTACGTGTCATGTGAAAGGATCCATTTTGCTTATTAATAAACCATGCAAGTCAAGTTTGGTCAATCAAAGTTTCTTCTAAGACATCTGAGTATTGTCGATGTTACGCTCATGACTATCTCGCACATACTAATTTTGATTTTTGTTTGTGACAGGCAACAACCAGGTGTGCCACCACACACACCACCACCACAACCACCACAACCACAACAACATCATAGAGGAGGTGGTGGTCGTAGTGGTGGAGGAAGCAGTTCTAGTGGTGGCCATAGGCGTAGTAATGATAGTGGAGGTCGAGGACGTAGCCGCTACAACCCGTATTAACTCTGTAGCAAAAGTCTAATGTTAATTGGGTTTCGTTAATTAACTTTGGAAAACAATGAGCATCTGGTTTTACATTAAAGGCTTGGATGATTTAAACTTTTTTCAAGTACATTCACTTTAATATCCTCATTTCATGCTTGCTACAATTTGGTTTTAACATCGAAGGGACTATGGAACATCATATATGTTATGAAGTTATATCATTTTTTTTTCTTGATGTTTTAGTCTTGGGTCTTGGCCCTTTGGAACATCATATGTGTTTAGTCATAACAGAGCATGGTCTAATAGATATTCATGTACAACTTTGGAACATCATTTGATGACAATCAAAGGTCTTTTAGTTGGCAGCCTGGAAAATATCAACCATGGTGCATGCATGTGAACTGTTCAAACTTTTATCCAGGTCAAACGAGTTTTTGGAAAAAAAATGCATGTATTCTTAAAGTCAACAAGACCGAAAGTAAAATCTAGAGCAGTACTTTCAATGCTTCACAAATTCATATATATCAAACATAAATTAATGGAGTGGTTGGAGTTTAAATTTTTGCTGAATCTTGTAAGGATCACCTTCAAAAAATCTTGTAATTCTATGGCTTCCATTAAAGAACTAGACCACCTCAAAATCCCACTCGAAGACATCAGATTGGCTACAAATAACTTTTCCGACACTAGTTTCATCGGCCAGAGTGGATTTGGGAGGGTCTACAAAGGCCAACTCCCTATCTCCACATCTACCACTTGCTCTGGCAAGCTGACCACCACCGTCGCTGTAAAACGTTTAGATGTGAAGGGCGGGGAAGGACAACATGAGTTCTTAATGGAGATTGTCATGCTTTCTAGTTACAAACACGATAACCTGGTCTCTCTTGTTGGATTCTCTGAAGGGGATGATGAGAAAATCATTGTTTATGAGCATGAGGTTCGTGGAAGCCTTGATAAGTATCTGGCTACTGATCTCACATGGGTGCAACGCCTCTAAATATGTCTTGGTGCTGCTCGTGGACTTAATTATCTTCATAGTGGTGTGGTAGAGGGGCACAGGGTGTTGCACCGCGACATAAAGAGCTCTAACATATTATTAGATGAGAATTGGGAAGCTAAGGTTTCTGATTTCGGCTTGTCTAAAATAGGTCCCACGAATCAAGAGTTCACTTTTCTAGTTACAAATGCTGCTGGCACGTTCGGCTATGTTGATCCACAATATGTAACAACGGGTGTACTTACAAAAGAATAAGATGTGTACTCTTTTGGTGTAGTATTATTTGAAGTCTTATGTGGAAGGCTAGGAATGATTGGAAACTATGATGATGAGCGTAGGTTTTTGTCTCACTTAGCAAGACTCCGTTTTGAAGAGGGAAAATTAGACGAAATAATCCTCCCAAGTATAAGGAAACAAATAAAGACAAATTCCTTGCAAATATTCTCCAGAATTGCTTATCAATGCCTGGAAATGGACCGAAAACAATGTCCAACAATGGTGTTAATCATGGAACAACTACAAACCTCATTGGAATTTCAAATAGTAAGTTATTGTTTTCATGAACTTAAGTTGAGGGACTGTTTTGATCTTAAGACAATTTCACTTTTGATGACAAAATATTTGTTATTTGATGGTAGGGTTGTCGAAGGATGACACGGATAGGGCTATGGGGATCAAGCACCGGTGGATCTCCTTGGTCATCCCAACTTGGCAGCAATCAAAAGCTTAGAAAGATAACGATAGATCATGAAGATTGGATATATTCTATGTTGGAAAATGAGTTTTGCAAAATGAGTTTTTGCAAATTTTGGACACTATTTAATATATGTATATGTTATATATATTTATGTTTCTTAGTAGCTTTGCGTTCTCCTCGACGAGAGCTTCGCAACGAGCTAAAGTATGTCCAAAATGGAGTTGAAATGAATGAGATATCGTGTCTCAAAGTGAGGCACTTGAAACATAAAAACTTGGAAAAATGAGAGAATCCTACATTGCCCAAAACAAGAAGTGGATGCTTGTTTATAAGGAAATTGTAGTTTTAGCTATCAAATTCCTTTAGGTTGGCTATGCTCCCACTCCTACGTGCGCGCGCGCAGGGGGGGGGTGCAGAAAATGGGATTTTCGGGTCAAAATGAGTTCGAAGCTTCTGAACTCATGCGAGCCCGCGCGACCTGCGGACACGAATGCAGCTCCGAAGCCTCGCATACGTGCGTATCTTTTTGCTGCAGTTTCATTTTTCCAGATTTTCTGTAAATCTATTTTAGGAATAGATTGAAACTTATCAAGTAAGTTTACAGAAATCATTTTTGCTGCAGTTTCATTTTTCCAGATTTTCTGTAAATCTATTTTAGGAATAGATTGAAACTTATCAAGTAAGTTTACAGAAATCAGTTTATGTTTTTAAAAGATATGCAAATCTGTTTTATGTATTAAAAGATTTGCGAATCTGTTTTAGAGATAACAGATTTTCGTTTATATGGCTGAAATATTTTCTTGGAGGACAAGTTGAGTCTTCAATATAAATACAGCCATATGTCTCATTTGTTCTGTGCATTCAGAAAACGCAGCTCCTTACCGGACGAGTTCCAGCAGCTTTTTGATCAGTAACACACGAGTCTTTCAGCGATCTTTCAGGCAAGTTTGTCAGGTCCGGCTGTGCAACAGCTGCGTACGTTGTACCCTGGGAAACAGACGGCGAATCTGTTTTAAGGGAATCGTATTCAATACGAGCCTCGTACAAGAGTCTTTACTGCTTTCGTTTATTCAGTTCTATAGTGTCTGTCTTTGCTTCTACCCGTTCGTGCTGTTTAATTTACTATTGGTTCATGGAATTTATATACTGTTATTCTAATGATTTTATTAATTAAAAGTATACAGTTTAAAACACTTTATTGGCTCGGATTAATTATTAACGAGGATTTTACATAAAAGCCATTTTACGTAATGAAACCTTGTTGAGTATCTTTGGAAATGGAGTTTCGGTTAAACCAGTTTATACATACGAGAATTGGATAGCGGATCTATATAGTTTTTTAAGCGGTTTATCTTATCAGTTTATAGCGAAGCGAAGGTGAGTTTAGATAAACTGATTTCGTGATCCATGAAACCAAGATAGTGTTTTGTTGAATCAGATCACGGTACTAGTAGATACCAATTTCAGACTTGTTTGGCTGACATTGTTTGTTTTTCAGGATGACAAACACTACTACCCTGTGACTACTTACGTGAACATTGTTGATGCGTAGGATTACTAACCTTTGTTGCTAATCATCTTTGAAAACAGAAATTCAATGGCGGAATTTCAAGAGGTGGCAACAAAGAAGATGTTCTTTTATCTCACTACTTTGAACCTTACTGGCGGTTCTTAAAGAGAACCACCTAGCGTGGAACCTCCTGCTTGAGAGGTCAATCCTCTAATCAGCAGTACATTCAAGCCTTGGAAGCATGGAAACATTCAGATTTTTGTGTGCAGCTATGTTAGAATGGTTTGATTGATTCTTTGTACAGCGTGTCTTTGCAAGACCAAGGCTCCAAAATTATGGGAGTCATTGGAGCATAAGTACAAAGCTGAGATCTTGGTACAAAGAAGTTCGTGGTAGCTCGCTTTTTGGATTACAAGATGGTTGATTCAAAGAATGTGATGAGTGGGGTTCAAGATCTGCGAGGTTTTTGCTACACGACATTCATCTTTGAGGGAATGACTTTGAGTGAAACTTTTCAAGTTCTTTGCTATTATTGAAAAATTACCTCCAAGCTGGGTAGAATTCAAGAACTACCTGAAGCATAAGCGAAAGTAGATGAGTGTTGAAGACTTGGTTGTTCGCCTTCGTTATTGAACGGGACAACAAAACCGAGAAAAACACGTATACGCTGATTACGCGAAGGCAAATATGGTTGAGCATGTTTCGTCATCTTCAAAGTCAATGTCAAAGCTAAAGGCAAGGGAAGGAAAGAATGACAAGAAGGGCAAGGGAAGTCACGAAATACCTTGATCCTAAAACGCAATTGTGAAACAGAAATTCCAAGGGTTTGTTTCAATGACCAGCCGGTCACCCGTCTTTAACTGGAAGATTGACGGCGGGTGACTCCGCGCCACGAATATGGTGAATGAAGATGTGGACATGATTGCTATGGTGTGCGTGTCATTGCCATGATCTCTGAAGTTAACATGGTAGGTTCCAACAACAGGGAATGGTGGGTGGATACTGGGGCTACCCATCATGTGTGTGCTGATAAGAGTATGTTTCACTCTTTCAGAGCGGTTGATAGTGGAGAGAAGCTGTACATGGGCAACTCTGCAACTACTGAAATCAAGGGCGAAGGAGATGTAATCTTGAATATGACATCAGAAAGAGCTCAGGTTGACTAATGTCTTGTATGTTCAGAGATTCGCAAAGAATCTTGTGTCCAGTTGGCAATTGAACAAGTTTGGTTTTCGTCTTGTTTTTAGTCTGATAAGTTTGTTCTTTCTAAGAATCAAGTGTATGTTGGTAGGGGATATGCAGAAGGTATGTTTAAACTCAATGTAATGGTTGTTAAGAATGCTATCAATAAAATGAATTCTTCCGCTTACTTGATTGAGTCTTCTAATATGTGGCATGGTCGTCTTGGACATGTAAATTTTAATTCAATGCGTCACTTGATTAAATTTAATTGCATACCTAATTTCCATATTGACTCAAAATATAAATGTGAAACTTGTGTTGAAGCCAAACTTACAGAGCATCTTCAAATCGGTTGAGCGAAAACCGAACCACTTGATATGATACACCTGACATATGTGATTTGAAATCACTACCCAGGTGGTAAGTACTTTATCACGTTTATTGATGATTGTACAAAGTATTGCTATGTTTACTTTACGAAAGTAAAGATGAAGCTATAGACAAGTTTGTTCTATACAAAAAGCGAGTTGAGAATCAACTTAGTAAGAAAATCAAGGTGGTCGAAGTATAGAGGAGGTGATATGTGTCTCCATTCGTGACATATGTGCAAAACATGGAATTAGAACACGAGTTCCTGCTCCTATTCACCTCGTGAAACGGTATTGCGAAAGGAAGAACCGTACAGCAGAAAGAAATGGTTAATGCCATGTTGATAAGTTCGTCTAAGCAAGGACATGTGGGGAAGCCATTTTGGCGGCTACTTATCTTTTAAATAAGATACCTCGTAAGGGAAAAGAAGAGACCTTATGATTATGGATGGGAAGAAAGGCATCATATCGGTACTTACGAGTGTGGGGGTGTCTAGCAAAGGTAGCTATACCGACTCCCAAGGCCCAAAAGATTGGACCTAAATCCGTGGATTGTATATTCATCGGATATGCTAAGAATAGCGATTACTTATCGCTTCATTGTACATGATTGAAAAATCGGATATACAAAGGGTGTACTTTAATGGAATCAAGGAATGCTTCATTCTTTGAAACTATATTTCCTTGTTTAAGAAGGAAGCTGAAGTTCATCTAGAATAGATAAAGAAGTTGTCCAAGATAAGAGACAACGAGATGATAATGATCTCTAAGATGAGAGACAAGATCAAGCTAGGAAGAAGAGGTTGAACCTAGAAGAAGCAAAAGGGCAAGAACAATCGTTTGGACCCGATTTTGTTTCTTTATGGTTGAACGAACCTACTTCATACCGAAGCGTTACTTCCTCGAAGGGCACTCAATGGAAAGAAGCCATTAAAAGTGAAATAGATTCTATTTTACAAAACCATACTTGGGAGCTTCGTGGATTTACCTCCTGGTTGTAAACCACTAGGCTATAAATGGATCTTCAAGACGAAGATGAAAGCCGATGGCACCATTGACAAGTACAAAGCAAGATTGGTTATCAAAGGATTTTGGACAGCGAAGGTCTTGATTACTTTGATACATATTATGGATACTTAAGCGAATAACCTCGATTAGGATGATACTTGCTATTGCTCCTTTAAGAAATTTGGAAGTTCACCAAATGGATGTGAAAACGGCATTTCTAACCGGAGATTTAGAAGAAGAAATCTACATGAACCAACCTGAGGGTTTCATGGCTCTGGACAAGAGAATAAAGTTTGTAGGATTGTTAAGTCTTTGTATGGCTTAAAACAAGCTCCCAAACAATGGCATCAAAAATTTGACCACGCCATGCTAGAGAGTGGATTCAAAATTAATGAATCGACAAATGTGTTTAAGTCAAAGACACAAATAGTGGATATGTAATCTTGTGTTTATATGTTGATGATATGCTTATCGTTGTTGAATTTGCGACAAGATGATCAAAGCTACTAAAGACATGTTGAAATCAAAGTTTGACATGAAGGATATGGGTTTGGTTGATGTGATCCTTGGAATAAAGATCATACAACTCATAATGGACTTCGCGTTAAGTCAAGCACATTATGTGGACAAAATTCTTAATACTCATACGCGGGGATTCATTTCTTCTAGAACTCCAATTGACACCAGTAAGCATCTATCTAAAAATAGAGGCTTAGGTGTTCCTTATAGAGTATTCAAAATTATTGGCATGTTAATCTTATGATGGCGGTACCCGACTGACTTAGCATATGCTTGTTTGAGCTAAGTAGGTTTACCTAGTAACCAAGCTATGCACATTGGGCAGCTATGACTCGGGTACTTCACTATTTGAGATCAGGACGCGATTATTGATCGCATTATGATCGATATCATTTATCGAAGGATCTGATGATCTACAAATTGGATATCTGACATTAAGGATTCTAGATCGACTAGTGGATATGTGTTTACACTAGGAGGGGAGCTATATCTTGAGAAGTCTTCCAAGCAAACGGTTATAGCTAAGTCACGATGGAATCAAATTTATCGCTTTAGATAAATGCGGACAAAGGCGGAATGGCTACGTCAATTAGTAGAGGACATACCAAGGTGGCTTAATCGGTACGGCCATTAGTATAAATTGTGATAGTCAATCGGCAATTGGCAGAGCTCATAGCATAATGTATAATGGAAAGTCTAGACATATCCGTCGATGCGACATAATTCGATCTGAAAACTACTCTCAGCGAGGATTATCTCAATTGACTATGTGAAGTCGGAGAATATCACGGTCCGCTCTGAAAGGCTTAAGCGAGAGAGTTAGTAAGTATGTAAATCTAAGGAATGGGACTAAAGCCCTTGAAGGAATGAGTTTCTATGAAGGAAAACCTAACCTAGTTGACTGGAGATCCCAAGATCCGGGTTCAATAGGACAACCTAATCATAGAAATGTGGGGGAAGTCACATCAATGTGGGGGAGTTACTAAATATTGTAACTTTCCTAGTCCATTCCTATAACAAATGTGACTTGTTGAGAGGTTAAACATATGGCTATAATGATTCAGGATGAAATCATAAAGCATAATGATTCAAGATGAAATCACAAAACATATGTTTTTAATGATTCAAGATGAAATCACCTATGTGAGAGAGAAGTGGGTAGCTTGAGAAATGTGGAAGCGCAATTCCTAAGAGCTCTTGAACCAGGCTAGTGTTCATGACTATAACGAACCGCGACTATGAGGACTTGACATTGTCGGGGAGAGTCTTGTGTGAGTGTAATGTAGCTCACGTAAATGGATAATGAGTTCAAGGACATCGCGTCTACTCGGATCTAGGAGACTAAGTGCATCTCACAAGGGAAGGTTCAAAGGGTACACTACCTATCCTATGCAAGACTTAACACAGAAATTTCACCGAAACTTTCGGTGTGTTTTCGACGATTTCCATTCATGTGAGGGATTGTTGGAAAATGAGTTTTGCAAAATGAGTTTTTGCAAATTTTGGACACTATTTAATATATGTATATGTTATATATATTTATGTTTCTTAGTAGCTGCGTTCTCTCCTCGCGAGAGCTTCGCAAGCGAGCTAAAGTATGTCAAAAATGGAGTTGAAATGAATGAGATATCGTGTCTCAAAGTGAGGCACTTGAAACATAAAACTTGGAAAAATGGGAGAATCCCACATTGCCCAAAACAAGAAGTGGATGCTTGTTTATAAGGAAATTGTAGTTTTAGCTATCAAATTCCTTTAGGTTGGTTATGCTCCCACTCCCTGCGTGCTTGGGGGTTGCAGAAAATGGGATTTTGGGTCAAATGAGTTGAAGCTTCGAACTCATGCGAGCCCGGCGACACTCTGGACAGAATGCATTTCAGAAGCCTGCATGCGTCGCGTATCTTTTTTCTGCAGTTTGAGTTTCATTTTTCCGATTTTACGTAAATCTATTTTATGAATAGATTGAAACTTATCAAGTAAGTTTCTGAAATCAGCTTTATGTTTTTAAAGATATGCAAATCTTTTATGTATTAAAAGATTTGCGAATCTTTTAGAAATAACGATTTTAGTTTATATGGCTGAAATATTTTCTTGGAGGACAAGTTGAGTCTTCAATATAAATACAGCCATATGTCTCATTTGTTCTGTGCATTAGAAGCGCAGCTCCTTACAGGACGAGGTTCCACAGCTTTTGATCATTACACGCGAGTCTTTCGTGATCTTTCGGGCAAGTTTGTCAGTCCGGTTGGTACAACATTTTAGCACGTCGTTGTACCTCAGGAAGCAGAGGCGCGAATCTGTTTAAGAGAATCGTATTCAATACGAGCCTCGTACAAGAGTCTTACTAACTTTTCGTTTATTGAGTTCTATAGTGTACATCTACGCTTCTACCCTATTACGTACATTTTAATTTACTATTTTTGTTTACATTAATTTATATCATTATTCTAATCTTATTTTATTAATTAAAAGTATACACAGTTTCTCACATTCTATTGGTTTTACAATTGAGGAATTTGGTGGTTTTTACTTGGATGGACTTGGTTGCTATTTGAAGGCTACCATGTAGAAAGATTCGAGGCATTCCTAATTGATGAATGACTAACCTTTCGATTCACACCAAATATTCCAGTAAAGATAACGTTTTTTGTTTATAACCTACGGATACTCGATCACTCATTCTTAACTTGCATTGTTGTAGCATGCAATTTATTACTCAATTTTTTTAAAACATGATTTTCTAAACTTATGGAACATTAAAACAAGGGTTATCTAACTGTCATTCCGTAAAAACTTGTATCGACTTGAGCTTTTTATTTATATAATGCCACTAACTGTCTTCACTTCTTTTTCTTGACTCTTTCCTTTTCATTCTCTTTATACTCCTTCATAGAATATGTACCTTTTAGTGATTTTATAGCTTATCTTATTTATTTCACAAAAATGATACAAGTAAAGCAATTAAACAACGACTAGACAATTAAGGTCTACGACTATATATTGTGTGATAAACATCAAATTAATCGCTAATTCATTCCTTTCATAGTAGTCCCATATGCTTTAATATTCCTTTCGATATCATTTGAAAATGAACCCGGATACAATCACTCTTATTATCCTGGGTTCCACAACTACGAGGGTTGTGTACGAAGGTGGAATGGTATTGCATCAACTTGATGGTGTCGAACGATTACAATTTGATCCTATGGCGGAAAAATCACAATTTCAACCTCTAAACACCCGGCGTAATCAAAGATGTCATGGAGCATTAGAACCAAGAAAAAAATTCTCATTTTGTCACATGAAATAAACCCTGGAAACCAAAGTAATATCAATGTTCAAGATTTTGCCGAAACCTTGCTAAGACGATTGTCTCGGGCCGAAGGACTAAACAACGTCGGGTGGTAGGTGATTTGAATTCAAATTCATTAGGTTCGGTTTCAATCAGCGCTTGCCGGATTTTAAGTAGTAGTGCTTATAATGTGGATAGTGACAGCTGTTTCCTCCTGAAATCGCAGCACACACTCGAGGTCATCAGCACCACAAAGCTTCCCGCGACGGCTGATCAAGCACGGTTTGAAAGGTTTATGGATAATTATTAATATTAGTATGACCGGATTCGAACTCGAGACTTCGGGATTACACATTACGTGAGAATTGATGTAAACAATTATAATATATAAAACGTTATTATTATTAATTATTAGTCACGAAATAAAACATAACGATAGTTAATATTTAACGAGGTTTGGTTAACGGTCGTTAAATGTAAACTGAGGACTAAGGATGAAATTAGTGGACAAGAAGGATCTAGAATCCTTTGGGATGCTTGGCGGTCGTGGGCTTCTCAACCCAGGAGGTGAGATTTCTTGGTCACCAAGTTTTTGAAACTATAAATACAAACCCTTTATTCATTATTCTCTAATCTTGGATCACCAATAGACCTAATTTCTCCTCTCCCTCTTCTCTTTCTTTTGTGGCGATCGAACACCCTCACCATAGGGTTTTGATTTGTTTAACTAAAGAATAAGTGTTTGGTTTTATTTGTGATTCAAGAAACCAGCTTTTCACATCAAATCGCTAATAATGCGTGTGTACAAGAACGAGGACAAACACATTGAGCTTGTAATCTTGGTGGTCGACTTTTGTGTGGGTCGAATTTAATAAACCCTAAAAGTTAGGGTTTGGGTTTTAGTTCTTGTTCAATCATCGTTTGATTCTTGAATTGCTAAAAGGCAGCACTTTTCTTGTTTGGTTAATTATTTACATATATTATTCCTATTTACTTCGCGCATGCTTTGATGATGTTATTTGATTTTATATAATTGTTATGAGTATTAAATCCCAACAATGGCATCACGAGCCGTTAATATGATGTAATTAATTACCGAAACACATAAAAATTGAATCTTTATGATTATATGCATGTTTTTATGGTTTCTAGGGTTTTGAATTCGAAACCCTAATTTTATTTATTATGGGTCGATTACCCTTATTTTATTTAGTTAGATTTTAATTTTGTAAAACTTGTAGAAACCCTAGGATTGCATGCTAATTTTATGTGGTTAATTAATGAATAATTGTTATGTGCCATGTAATATGCGTATCTTGGGTGATAATTGTTATGCGGAATCCATGGTGGAACATGCATGTTTTGCCATGGAGTATTGTTATGCTATAAATTGTTTAGTTGATACACACATGTTTTATTTATTTGATAATTATTGAATTGGGAAGACCTCAATTATAACTAATAAAAATTCGTTACGTGCTAATTGGTATATTATTAACTTTGGCTTACGCAATCGACTTGTCGATGTATGTGGCTCATCTACCTTGTAGTTGAAAGCCCTAGTTAATGTATGCATTTATTTACACCTAGAATTGTTTATTAGAGTTTATCGAAATAATTATGCATGTGGCTAATTGTTTTACATATGTTAAATTGTTTAGTTATATGTTTATATTATTTGAGTGTGTTTAATTTTTATTAAAATGCTTTTTGTTTATATATTGTTTTGACATGTTAGTAAGCAAAAGGGTTTTTATGATTAGAAAATTAAATGGACTAAATAATGGTGAAACTGATTTGTTATCTAAGAATTATTCTTGAACTTTTAATCGATTGATCGCTGACTAAATGGTTAGAACGGCTCACCCACTAGAACAAACTATAAAGGGGTTAATTAAGAGTCATACGGTCATCCTGAATGGATGTCTAAGGTTATGCTTTGGCTTACGGTCCTCACTTGTGAGTTCGATTGGAGCTACCTAGTATAACCATTCTATGTACCAAGCATCTTAGTGCAAAGTTGTAAGTTTCTCAACGCATCGATTAAAACTTTGTAGAATTTAATCTTAGCAATTAAAATCTTATGTAAGGTTTTGGAAAATATTATGTTATAAAGTTGTATGCATGCTTCTTTATACATAAGTTTTGATTACACGTCAAAAATTGTACCATTTTAAATTTAAGTTTATGCCATCTAATGATATGAAACACTTGAAGTTGTAATTTAGTTATGTGAGACCTTGATCTAGATTACAATAACAAGGTGAATTATTTTGTTGTGTGAGACCTCACTTAATATTTGCGGTTTCTAAATTAGACAACTTAATTAAGTTAGTTAGTGAGACCTATGACTTAAGGCATAAGATGGGATAAAACATGCTTACATTTTGCATAATTGTTTGGCAAAATTGTAAATCCCATATTTTTTAGGAATTGCAAACTTGTTTGTCAATTATTGTTCTTCGACAATTACCTATTCTATACTTTCATCACTAGCAGATCAACGGATGTGGTGAAACTATGATAATGAGGGTCCTAGATTCAAGGAAAATTCTATGGTTAATATGAATATTGACCAAGGGTATTTTATTTTCTTGAAAGATTTAATTATAGAAAATACTAAAAATTGAATTTTGTTAATTCTTTTGATTGTATTAATGCAACATTAAACCGTAAGCGTGGTTTGGGCTTTGGTAAATTGATCTAGTTGTTTTCAAACAAATGTTTGATCAAGAAAAATTTACTAAAAGACAAACATAAACTCTTTTCCATGGAAGAAGAGTGTGACTCAATCCTATTCCTTTTCATGATTGAGAAAGGTATGTTAGGAACATTAGAATTGTCTAAATTCTAATATATATAACTCATAGCAACTTTAATAGTTAAGAAAATTGCACACCATGTTTTCCTTAAGAGATTTCATTACCCTCAGTTGGTGATTGAATTCTTATATGACATTTTGGTCAACTAGAAAACATGTTTGACATTTTATGAGTTATTAAATTAGAAGCTAGACTAATTACAGCAAAATTGGTAAAAGACAAACTAGTATATTTTATCTAGTTGTTTTGTTTTGACCAATTAAAGGTGCTACACACCATTGTGGGGATAGTAGACCTATTATGGAAGAAATTGCATGCTCAAATTTTTCAAGTTAATAGCATTGATGGATAATCAATCATCTCACAGTAGAATACACTCTTATATTACCTAAGTAATTGTTACGAATGGTCTTACAAAGGGGTAGCAACGTAATAGCGCACTATTTTCACTGGTTAATGAAACACTTACAATGTTGTCAAATCGGTGAGAGTATGGTGTATTACAGAATAAGACATTATTGTAACGTTGTCTAATTCAGTGGGAGTTACAAGTTATTATCTTGGTAATAACTCAGATTATTTCTAGATTTTCTTGAAATAATATATTACGTTCAAAAATGTAGACATTCATATTCTCAAGGATAGTCATGAACGTTTCCTTGATAATTAGGTGCTCCTACATCTACTTGTAATGCTTATATCTCTACGACACTATCATATTGCTCACATAAACAAATGAATGTCATGGTGTTTATCTATTATATGATGTTGTTCTATGCACAAGTGGGAGAAGTATTTATTGTGTGCATAGGAACAACACATACCAATATGATTAATGGATTCTCTTGATCGTAAGGTAAGAGATTAACGTTCTAATAAGATTGTCTTGCTTAAAGAACATGTGTCAAGATTATAACATAGACTACTTTTATGTCTTATGTCATTCAAATCATAGAAACACTTGAAGTTACATTTTAGGTTAAGTGAGATCTTGGCTAGATTGTAATCTCAAGGTAAATCTCCACTTGTCGTGGGATCGGCGTGGATGCTTTTACAAATTTCTTAAGTTGGACACTTCATGGAATGACATAATTAAATAAAGTAATACTATCTTAAATATTTATGTATTTTTAGAATGACATAAATAGATAGAGTAGTATATTAACTTGAAAATAAATTAATTGAAACCATGATGTGGTGTTCATAATTACTTTAAATTATAAATGTTTATGTGTTTCTTTGTAAAGTCACAAACATGAAGTCTTTTCATTATTACAAGACATATAATATAAAAGTATCGTTAACTATTATGTTTCTTATTAAGACATAAATTCATTGGTAAATGACTTATAACGTATAATGAGATTATAACTGTTTATGTTTTCTAGTTGAGACATGGACATGAAGTGACTTGATCAAAAGTACTTGAGTTATAAAGCATGCAATTGGCTTTGAATTTTATTTTACCATTAAGATGATTTAATTGGTAAATAGGTAAGCCAAAAGGAATATGTTTATCTTACATATTGTTAGATTGTCTTACAATATTAATTCTAATGAAATACTGTATGTATATGGAATGTTCAGTTAGAAGAATCAAACATTTGTTATATTGTTTGATTCAAGATAACAATATCTTCTTTTCTTCCAAAAGTTATCAAGGTTAGAAAATTGAGTATTGATTGGATATACTTAACTCAAAATCTAGAAGATTAATAAGACACCATTTTAGTATGGAATGTGATGAATCACATTGAGTCTTATATTGAAGTTTTGAATTGTTAAAACTACTTATGGAGTAGGTTATTAACGAACAAGATTCTGACTTAATCAATGTGTTTTGTAATATCCCAAAAGAAAACAATTTGGTGTTGTTCTACTTGCTGAAGTATTTGTAGATAGTCTTTAAATTACAAAAGCAAGTGGGAGTTTTGTTTAGATCTTGAAGAGATTAAATTACAATTACAAAACACATAATCTTCTAAAATACACTAGTGAATATCATGATGAGGTCAAATATGATATACCTCAAAATGATGGAATTCTCATTCATAGATCCGCAAGGATATCTCAGATAATTGATTGATGTGCTGAGATATATGAGTTGCAGGATCATGGTAAACCCGTTAATCATGATGATGCATTTACCTAATATTGAATTGTGGTAAATTATTCATACTATGAATGTTAAGATGCTGTTCATAAAGATAATCAACTTTGGAAACTTGGTTTATCTTAATAAAGATGAGTTTCTTAAAAGGAAGGAAAACCCTAGTGGTTTAAATCTTTGTGTAGAAATCATATGGACAATATTGTACATGTGTTTAATGCATGACTTGTGACAAGATTATTAATCACACTTAAGCAATGCTGTGATTGAATATTCTTTCCTTGGCACATTAAATATATAATGATTATAATTGTCATACTTATTTTCATTGATATGAAAATGACAATTGGATATTAAAACTCTTTCTTGTGTGATTGCTTTTGCGAGGACGATAAGTAATACAAATGAGTTTTATGAATTCACATAATCTTTGGAAATGTACAAATTGCAAGAATCCATGAATGGATATATGCATGCATCTAGGAGATGATTCTTATGTTTAACTATTAAATCCAAGTTTTGGTTTAAAAATTAAAATAATATAATTTCTAAGTATTCCTGAAAGCTAGTGGGAGTATTATGGTTTTTTTCTTTAAAATCTTATATGATGTGGGTAGTAACATTCCATCTAAGCTAGATGTTAAGTATTAGTTTGGAATGGAACTTCACATGAAAGATTTAGAAAATAAGACATGCAACCTTGGAATATATGTTTATTATTAATAAACATATGCGGTATTAAATAATGAGTCTAATAGAACATGATATATCATTTGTAAAATGGATATGTAGAACATGAATAAAATCTTAGTTTGACACAAGGATTTTTCATGAACATCATGTGATTGTTGTATCATGCTTGAAGGCAAGATGATTTGACAACATTGATAACTAGTGTAATGAATATTCAAATGGAATATGTTTGAATTTAGAATTACATTACTCAGCCTGGATTTGCTCTCAAAATTCTATGGATGAGCAATACAGCAACTGTTGCGTAATTGTCATAGCCAACAAACTTGAAAGTTTGGAAGGCATCAAACATTACACTATAGATATTGAAGTTTATGGATATTTTAAAGAGCATATTGTTGTTTGTATACAATGATCTTTGGTTTAATTGAGATGGCACTCAATACTAGTCATGGGAGGATTTCATCCTTGTAAATGGCCATGTGAACTAGTTGTGCTCAACTAAGAGCATAGTTGCATTATATAATAAAGAATAAGAATACTTTAAACTTTAAAATTGTTTGGAAGTTTGATTGTCATAAATTGGTGCTTGAGGATGTCACACACTTTATGAAATATTATGTGGCAATATCAAGATATTTTGAATGCACACATACAAGAACTTCACTAGTTGAATTCTTAAGTATTCTCAAAATTCCGATAGATCAAAGTTAGTTGAAATTATGCCTTGTCAACAAGTATGATTGTCATTACTTGAGACATAATTCATTAACCAGTATTATCATGCATTGATCTATTTAGTATTTGGATAAGGGATGTTTTGAACAAATATTATTTAAATGAAATAAAATATTGGTTATGTTTATTTTTCATTTTCTTAATATTATATCCTATATTTGCATGTTTAATCCGTGATTAACTTATGTTATTCTAAATAGTCCGTTGTCGATCAATGATATGGGAATGTCATTGAATTAAGACAAATATGAGTTTTGGTAGAATATACTTTTAAAGTATATTGATGCGTGGGACATACCAGATTCACATGATATTCAATGAATTGAATATAGGACTCATCCCAACTTTACATGATGATACTTTATGGATCTTTGTCATTAAGTATATCATGAAGTGTTTATCCTCGAGACTTGAGATACGGATAACGATATGAATGTAGTGCATTTGTGTAAGATAGTCTACGCTATCCGTAGCGGTAGTTATAAGGGCTATTTTAGGAAGTGTTGCAAAGTTCATGAGTTATGTTTGTAGTCAAGAGAATTTGTTCCTTTGAATTTGTTTCAAAGCATAATACTATATTTGGGCCTCTCGTAGGGTTGACAAGATGTTTGTATGGCCATACCCAAGATCTATCTGGAATACGTTCAGAAGATTTGGTAATCTTGTTCAATCATATACAACGAGAAACAGAATATTAACTTATGAAATGACTTGATCCATATTCATAGTTAATATAGTATTAGTAACAAAAGGATAAGTAAAAATGATGAATCATTAAATGGTTTTTCCAGGAGACCATACTCGATTTGATCGGGGGCATTGGCGTGTTAAAACTAGACTAACCAATGTCATTACTATATTAAGTAATATCCAAGTGGGAGCTGAAAGGTTTATGGATAATTATTAATATTAGTATGACGGATTCAACTCGAGACTTCGGATTGCACATTACGTATGAGAATTGATGTAAATAATTAATAAAACGTTATTATTATTAATTATTAGTCACGAAATAAAACATAACGATAGTTAATATTTAACGAGGTTTGGTTAACGGTCGTTAAATGTAAACTACGAGGACTAAGAATGAAATTAGTGGACAAGAAGGATCTAGAATCCCCTTGGGGATGCTTGGCCGGTCGTGGGCTTCTCAACCCAAGGAGGTGAGATTTCTTGGTCACCAAGTTTTGAGAACTATAAATACAAACCCTTGTATTCATTATTCTCCTAATCTTGGATCACCAATAGACCTAATTTCTCCTCTCCTCTTCTCTTTTCTTTTGTGGCCACGTCGAACACCCTCACCATAAGGGTTTTCGATTTGTTTAACTAAAGAATAAGTGTTTGGTTTTATTTGTGATTCAAGAAACCAGCTTTTCACATCAAATCGCTAATAGTACGTGTGTACAAGAACGAAGGACAAGCACGCTTGAGCTTGTAATCTTGGTGGTCGACTTTTGTGTGGGTCGAATTTAATAAACCCTAAAATTAGGGTTTTGGGTTTTAGTTCTTGTTCAATCATCGTTTGATTCTTGAATTGCTAAAAGGTACGCACTTTCTTGTTTGGTTAATTATTTACATATATTATTCCTATTTACTTCCGCTGCATGCTTTGATGATGTTATTTGATTTTATATAATTGTTATGAGTATTAAATCCCAACAGGTTTATGGGTACCCATCTGAATTCTATGGAATGTGCGCAACTTGCGCCCATGATCATACAAGTAAGTGCTGCACTATTATGTGAGAAAGTTGGTGGTGCAAATGTGCAATAGATCACTTTCGGGGTATTGACTATTTGTATTTATTTTTTCTAGTAAAAAAGATTGTCGATGTAAATGCGTGTGTTGGAGCTTTTGAATTTATGGGTATATGTATGATTAAATCTAGTATATAGGTTGATTGTATCTATAAGTTTCTTATATTTAGTTTGGAATTAATAATGTCGATGATGTTTATTTTTCGTGTAAAATCCAACTCTTAAACTTAAACTTGGTCGAAGATGTATTGGAATTTGAAAGTATACATAATTATTATCTTCTTAATTATCATTTACGAGTAATGGTGACCAAAATCATTATCATCAATCTAGTGTCACATCAGTTTTCACTTCACCACCAACAACATATTGTAATAAAACAAATAACTTCATCACCTAAGCATACACCACTTAAACACAAACATACCTCACAAAAACCCAAATTACACACACTTCCTAAATGTATCTATCACAGTTAGTCTATATATCTATATATACTAGGTAATTTTTTTAAGTCGTGCTAAACATGACCCGAGATGATTTCATGGTCGTTTTTTATGGTTGGGCAAATGTGTAGTTTGAACTTTCAAGTCTCACGGTGCCAAGGAGTGTTTATGGTGTCTCACCTAAGTAGCAAGGGAAAATTTTGTTGTAAGTATCGATGTAGAGTAACATGTGTATGTGTTAGTCTTGAGAAATATGGACTTAAAGTTAGCAAATGTGACTTACCCGATATAGTTGTTCAAACAACCCATTGATACTAAAAATTCTGATGTCGAGAGGGTGTTATCCTCCAAATATCCATCAAACAACTTAATCCTCAATGATGGGATTGTAAATTAAGAACATTGATAGGTGCTTTTTGTATACACATTATCATGGTTAACTTACATACAAACACACCTATTTCATTTGAAATGGTACTAGAGTAAACTCCAAATAGTTTCGCCGTTTTAAGCACCATACATCCACTCTCGCCAAAGTTTCAACGGATACATTACTCCGTTAGTAAAGTTAACTATATATACATCCCTCGGTTAAAATACTGGACTAACGGTTGCAAATTATTTCTCCGTTATCTCCTAACAAGATAGTAATGTTTACACCGTTAATCCCTCACGGGTTAATGGTATTTGCAATTGTAGTCCTTTTACGTTTACTTTTGTTTTTATGTTCTTTTCCATTTTACGTTTTAAAATTACATTTTTATGTTTTTAGCCCGTTTTTTACGCTTTCTTCCGTTTTTTCACGTTTTAAGCCTTTTTTTTTTTCGTTTTACGTTTTTTTTACGTTTGAGTCGTTTTTAAGCGTTTTACTTTGTTTTAATTTTTAAAATTACGTTTTTACGTTTTAATTTGTTTTTTTAATGTTTTCGTTTGTTTTTTTATGTTTTCGTGTTCGTATTTTTTACGTTTTAGGTCATTTTTCCAACGTTTTCATAAGTTTTATCCATTTCATACACTTTTATTGGTTTTCGTCTATTATTCTACTTTTGCGTCGTTTTCTTATGCTTTTTATAGTTTTCATTCATTTATATACATATAATATGTATGAAAGCGGATGCATAAATGAATAAACGATATGAAAATGGATAAAATGTTTTACTATATCGATTTTAAAATAACTATTTTGACCCATTTCTTGTCAGAATCATCAAAAGTGTAAATAACAGGGCCAACGTAAAAATAGCGAAAACGTAAAAAAGACAAAAACATAAAAAAGCAGGCGAAAACAAAAAACATACTAAAAACGTGCGTAAAAGGCGAAAACATAAAGCGAGGCGCTCCGTAAAAGAAAGCGGAAGATAACGTAAAAAGACTAACTTGATGCAATCGCAGTTAACCCAGAGGAGGACTATGGTTAAACATTATCTATCTCGTTAGGAGATAGCGGAGAAATAATTTGCACGTTAGTCCTTATTTTAACCGGAAAGGATGTATATAGGTTAACTTTTCTAAGCGAATGATGTATATGTTGAAACTTTGCGAGAGGGATGTGGTCATGGCCAATTAAGCACAAAGATGTATTTTGGAGTTTACTCTTAGTACTATAAAGACTTTTTGTGTTTGACAAGTTGGAGCGAATACGTGCTAAAACGATCAAGAACTATATCAAAATAGCTTAACGAAAATCTTAATGTCTATTGGATATGATATTGGAAGCTTGAAAAATGAAAACATGATGACATGATAGCAAATGGAGCAAAAGAGTGCATTAAGGGTGAGCATCGGTCTAAAACCGGACTAGACCCGGACCGAATTCGACCAAAACCTTAGGCCGAAGACTGGACCGAATGTGTTCGGTCCAGTCCGGGTTGGTCCGGTCCGGTCCAAGAAGGCATAATGGTCATTTTTTACGTAAGACCGGTCCGGACCGAACCGGACTGAGACCGAAATAAGAAAATTTTTGGGACCGAGACCGGACCGATGGTCCTTCAGTCCAGTCGGCTTTCTAGGTCTCGGTCGGTTTTGGGTCTGCAATGCTTTCGGCCTGGAGGTGCATAAGGATGAAGCAAAAGCCGAACAAAGGAATCAACGTTTGTGCATTATGTTGAAGTTGTTGTAGTAATTTGGCCATAAATCCTTCATCTGAACTCCGTTTAGGTGATTCAATCCATGGAAAGAGAAAAAGAAGATCTACACATCAAAGTTAGCATACGACGTATACGGTGGAGGTGCATATCGTACAAAAGGTAAAGTTACTTTTATGCGTGTAGGGGTAAAGGTGCATACGCTATATCGACATCTTGTTCAGCAAATTCTATAAATATAAGTATACACCCTAAACCCACGTTTTACCAATCACTTTTCTACCAGATTCGCTAAGGGGCGACCAAGGCTCATATTCATCCACTCCATCAAAATCCTTGCCACCGTAACACTCTTCCATCATCTCCATCAATCATCTAAACCTTAAACCCTTATTCATCACCATTTCTTGTTTTAAATTCAGATAGAAGAAGATGACTTCATACATGACATGTGTTGCACTTATTATGACCATATCCGACCAAACATTCCGCGATCACTATCGAGATTACGGTTTGATCTTTTGTACATCAATGTTTTATTTGTTTAAACCATTTTTAGATTTTAAAACTTGATGTTGATTTTGATCTTAATGAATATTTATGTCTTCCATCATTGTGCTATTAAATACGGAGTAATTAATAGTTAGTTGTAAGACGATATAATATTATGGTTGTCCCGTTCGTTAATTCGATCCAAGTGACGTATGAGACTAATGGTGCCAATACACATATTCAGGTGCCAAGAATGCTATTGAATTAGTACTAGTTGTTGTCTATGAAACTTCGAAAACCGCAATCTCTAGTAAAACAAATACATTAATATATTGTGATCAAACCGAAAGCTGAAGTGATCGGTTTTTAATTATCGTTTTACAATCGGTTTCATTGCTTACGTTAATTTAAATTTTCTTAGTTTTTATAGTTTAAAGTAGTACTACCTCCGTCCCAAAATTATAGTCTCCTATTGACTTTTTCGGTCTTTCCTTTTTAACTTTGACCTTAAATATTTTTGTTTTACGTTATCAATAGTTGATAGAAAAGTATCTAATGAAAGTACATTTTAAAACACAATCCATTCATATAATTTGCATCAAATATTATATATACAAACAAAAATATTTAGAGTCAAAGTTGTAAAAATAAAGACGAAAAGTCAAATAAGCATAATTTTAGACGAGAAAGAAATAAGATTATAATCAATCTCTCCCACTCAAAAGAATTTACTGCATTTGTTTGGGAAGAGTTCTAGTTAAATACCCTCTTAACGTGAAATAGGTAGGACACCACATAAATCTTCCACGTGTACTTACATACAAGGGTAAATAAGGTATCTCTTAAATATTTTATTTTTGGTACGGGATGCATCTTCTACCATGTTTTTAGGATGCAATATTTGTTTCTCTTTGATCCAGTTAATAATTACATTTTATGAAGTAAAAATTTCGCATCTTCTTTTTTTGATGCGTCATATTTTCCGATCATTGATGAAGCTGTTATTGATCGTGACTTTTGCATCAATTAATGATTTTTGCATCTTGATTTTTACATCAAATTGTTCTTGAATCAATTAATGCGTTGAAATTATAGTCAAATTTGCCTCAATTAATGAATCGTTCATTTCTGGACTGATATACATCATCAGGTTTCATCAAGAGTTTAGCATCATAAAATTCATGATAGAAATCATCGTCAACATCTATTTCAACCAGAAGATCTTCATCTTCTACCTCATTATCATCAACAACGAATTAAACCAACTAAAATCTTTAAAACGAATCGGATGATCCGAATGATTTATTTTCTAGAAAATTAACCTGATTAAAAAGAAAAAAATCAATATTATCATCATCGTGCAGATTCGTTTTTAAGACAACTAAATAGCAATCTTAATTTTGTGGAATATATGAAAACCTTGTTGTTATGCAAATTTCAATAACCAAACTATAAACGTGGTTTGACTATTATATGGTTGAAAGACGTTTTTACCCTTTCTCTTTAATATTTTAATTGATTAATACTATTATAATTCCAAAAAAAATGCAAAACTACCACCTTGCATCTACGCCCTTGAATTGATGATCTAACGGCCAAGATGTTCTCCTACCTTTTTTACAATAAGATGTTATTTTATTTGAACTCATCTCGCATTTGTTTAATTAAATAGGAATTATGAGTTACGATCAAATTAGAATTAAATTAAATGAGAAGGTGAGAAGAAACAACAGTTGCATATATGATATGCACTTAGAGAAATAGATGCATATTTCTTTAAATTTCTCCTTCCTATTTAAAATATATGCTTCTTATTCTTCTCATTTTAATTTCTTTTCTCACTAGATCTCTTTCATAGGAATTATAGCGTTAATTATAAGTTCCTCGTGGATACGATCCCTTGTTTACCCAATTCTGAAGTAGGTTAATTTAGATTATTTCTGGTAGAGTCAACGACCTAGATCAAACATCGCCTAAGAGCTAAAAATGAGTTAAAGTTTGACGGAAGAAACCTTAGGTATGTGACAAAACACTATTTAATACTTGCTCTAAGATTGAAAAAATATTTCTATCAAAACAACAATTTATGTGGCAATTCCAAAAGTTATGTTTGAAGTGCCGGTGACTATAAGATTAACTTATCAGAGTCATCCTGAAATGTAATGGCTAAATACGCTATAAACAAGGAACTAAATATTTTATTAAATAACATAAGAGGATTAGATGTCGTGAAGAGGCTTCCCCTCTTCATCACCGTCACGTCACTGTCACATCACTATAACAAACCTCCACAACTAACAACGGTAACCCCTCACTCACAACAAACCTCAACCTTCCTTTGGGACGCCACCACTACAACTTTATTATTTTTTTTCAAATTTTCAAATAAACTAAATTTATTTCATTAATAATTAAAATACATTAACAACACAATAATAAGAAAAAATACATACGATCATTAAAAACAACGACGGAAAAAAAATACAACACATACTAATGGATCGGATCTTCGGCATCCCACTTGGTGTAATTTTCAAAATCTCCTAAGCGTGAACATACTTGAACTCCTTCCCTGGCGTTGCTCAAAGTTGGTTTGCATTCTCGAGATGATCATGGTCATTTCACCATATTCGTACAAATGTTTGTAAATAGCGTTGAATTTTGGCAATCAACGTTAAATCGACCATTTACCCGTGATTGAATTTTGATTACGATGGTCATGTTAGTGCGATCATTGAACATCTCCATAACGTCGTTCCAAAATAAATCTTCGGAACGGTTATTTCCCATATATTGAGCTTGCGAAATTTCTATCCAAATTTGGACAAGCAACATTTCTTCAAACTTGTTCCAGTTCACATTTTGAGACATTGTTTTTTTTTTAGTTAGAGATATAGAAAGTTGGAATTGATGAAGATGAGAAAAAATGGTGGTTATGGTTTTTATTTATAGGGGTGGTATAAATTTTTTTTTTTTTTTTTTAAAAAAAAAAAGAAAAAAAAAAGGTAAACACAAGCAAAATAAAATCAGATTTAAAATTCAAATTTAAAATAAACGGTATACTTTTGAGCGGGATTATTTAAATTCATATTAAAATTCAAATTCAAAATCATATTCAAATTGGAGCGGGATTATTTAAATTCAAAATTCAAATTCAAACGGTATAGTTTTGAGCGGGATCATGTGTGCCTATATATACAACTCTATCAGATTTGATTATCACACACAACTCACACACACAAAAATGTCTCGCAAAGATTTCTCTCAACAATTCCCAAGTCCACAACAACTGCCGGAAACTACCTTTCCAACTCCAACACAACCTGCGGAAACTACCTTCCAACTCCACAAGAAAAGTTGACGTTTATTCAACACCACCAGAGAAGATGTCTTTCGTTTTCCAACCGGAAAATGTATTTGTAAACACTCCACCTCTTAATAATCCAATTGTTAACACTCCACCATTGTAATCCACATGCTAACAGTCCACAGGTGGACCTCGAAAACAATCCATTTGGGTTAAGTGAGGCTTCCTGATGCGCGTACAAGGCGCGTTCGGGGTCAAAGAAACTTCCTTTTCATCGAGCAAGTTTTTCAACACCCTAGACAGTGAACCTAATCGTTGTAATGTAGTATTGGGTAAGCCTCGGGGATTGATATCATTCTCCAGGGGAATAAGAATTCTAGTAAGAAGTGTACTACGCTAAGGTTGAGGTTGAGTGATAAGGTTTTAAAAGGTACCATTTTGAGGGGTCGTTTTAGCCCTTATTTGATCACTTTTGTATCCGTTATTGCTTAATATCGTTCCTTTTCACTTTTTAGGTCTCTTGAAGGCAAAATGCCGGAATGGCACTTATTTGGACCTAAAAGGCGAATATATGAAGAAATGGCCAAAGTCAAAATCGAGACACTCAAAGTCATTAAAAATAGAAGGCTACGGCGCGCCGTGTTAATTGCGACGTCCGGAGATTTTTAGACGGACAGAACCCAAAACTCAGATTTTCGAGGAGACGGCGCGGGCTTTAAAGAGTAGGCCGTCGCTACTCGACGCGCCTAGATGCAATCCAGACGACGCCGAAGTCGAAGAGGACGCGGCCACCACACAAGGTGACGCCTTCAAGTTAATGTGGCCAAGATGAAACCCTAATGACGGCGCACTCCACTGCGCCAATAAACATAAGGTGACCCGTCGCGATATGTAATCTTATATATAGAATCCGAATTTTTCAGCTTAGAGAGTCTTTGGAGTAAAAACCTAAAACCTAACCTAATTGTCTTGTACAGTATTTTAAGGTTTTAAACCCTATCTTACATCAAGATAAGTATTTACTTCATTAATTCAATTATGTCTTTGATTATTTGTGTGTATGCTTGCATGTTCTCCATGTCCCGCTAATTTATTTGTGTGTTTGCTTAGGAAGTATGAAACTTAATTATTGAATATTGATTGGTTGTTTCTTATCTTAGTTGATCAATGATCTAGTAATGCGATAGGTCATTCGTTGTGTACTTAATGCTTGATTCATCTTTGTGAACCTTAGAATATGATTACCTGAGTAGTTGTAGGCTAAATTATCCAAAGAGTGCCTTAGAATAAGAGTTTATCATCCCTAGTGGGTTTTGTAGATGAGACCCTTTGGTAAGTTCAAAGAGTTAGAGAAACGATACCCTACAACTTTAGACACACAACGCGACTAAGAATAAGGACGTGACAACTCAACCATCAATAGGAGATAACTAATGAGTAGTACAACCTAAGTAAAACACATCTTTAAACTATCACACGAAAGCACACATTAATAGACATAGACTCCCAAAACCTTAGTTTAGATAATTAGATAATAGTAGAGTAATCGGTAGAAATACCAACCCCCAAATCCAATACCCGAGATTCGTACCTTTCCATTTCATAAAATATAAAAATACAAAAATAATCTTCCTCAACCCCAACCTTAGCGTAGTAACTTCATACTAGCATTCCTATTCCCCTAGAGAACGATATCAATACCCGTACCCTAATTACTACACTACAACGATTAGGTTAACTGCCTAGGTGTTATAAAACTTGCTCGAAGAAAAGGAAGTTTCCTTGACCCCGAACGACGCGTGTAGCGTTATCAAGTTTTGGCACCGCTGCCGGGGAATAGAATAGCTAGTTAGCAGTCCACCTCGTTTAGGTTTCTTTGCTTGATTCCTATCAAGTAAACTTTTTCTCATTTTTAGCTTCCTTGTAGTCTATCCCCCTTCTTTTGTGTCTGTTCGTAAAACCCTTTTCATTTGTCGCTATGGCAAGTGAAATTGCATTTGCATCATTAACAAATGAGGAACGTAAATGAATTTCGCAGATTGAATTGGTTTTTATTGTTCTAATGAATTTGTGAGTGAACTTAGAGATATCCAAAAGGAGATGGGTGTAAGGTTGATGGATTTGATATATTCTCAGACTTGTGTGGATTCTATTCAACAATCAAGTATGATCAACTCCTTTAGTGACACCATCCGGAGAATTTTTCGAAAAGCCTCCTATGTATAAACCATCAATTGAATGATCTTAGGCACCATGATCAAAAAGACCTAGTTTTAAGAACATGGAACCTAAACCCGAACAAGATTGTGAGATGGTTATAGTTGAACTGCCTAGTTGCATGCGTGGGATAGATTTCAAAGCATATGACACGTGAGGAATCCTTCTTTAGAAAAATTGAACATAGTGATCAAATTTTGAGAACATTCTTATGAATCGGACAAAGAATTTGAAATGGCTAAAGAAGGATTTGAGATGCTTAGGAGTGTATTTGGGTCAGATCATACTAAAACACATGATGAACATTTAGGAGGTCTAGATATAATGGAGAAAAAGGTGGAAACTCCAAGCCCACAAGCCCTACCATCACTTGAGGAACACACATCACCTATTCTTACCGAAGAAGTAGAAGAGACTATAGGAACCCCGATTGATAGAGAACCGTTGGACCAAACGCCACTAGAGAATGTAGGTTTAGATGCTTGTTGTCATGACCTCTCTTATTCCTAGAAGTTCCTAATTTTCATGAACCAGAGCCTCAACCAAAAACCTTACCCAATTTTCCGTCTTTAGATGTGAATCTTGAAATTGAATTAGGCCCCAATCCACCCATCAAAATAGATAGTCCGGGTAGTTGTTTGATAAAGGTGGTAGACTCTAGGCCATGTAGAGTAGAAGCTAATATAGGAGTAACCCATGACCTTACACACTTATATCACCCATTCATGGTTGATAACAAGAAATACTGGGTTTAAACCGTTTATTAGGTCAAGTTGGATCCTTAACTAAGAATCTTTTGAAGTTGATAGAAGATGATCCATTTTAGGAGAGAGATTTGATTCACCCGCTACACCAATAGACTTAGGTAAGGTTATAATGAATAGAGCACACCCCTTGAGAGCATATAAATCACCCATCACCCTTTCTCTCATGTAGCAAATTTTTACCCTAAGGGTGTGTATCGCTACTATCACCCGCACTTAAACTTAAGTGTAGGGAAAACCTCCCATTTATCCGTTAAATAAGGGTAGAGTCTAGCTCGTGACTCTAACAAAAACAAGCTTCTTGGGAGGCAATCCATGTGTTTTTCCTTTTTCATTTTATTTAGTGTCATATATCTCTTATTAATTGTTTATTCTCATGTTTAAATTTGTAAAAATGCTTTATTTTGTTTTAACCTTGTCTTAATTGCATATAAAGGTATTTTACATAAGGATAAGTGTAGGGAGGATTACACACGTTTTCAAAAGAAACGTAAACATGAGAATAACAATTAACTAAAAGATATTTATGTTTGTTTGTTCGAGTCAAATGCTTGTATCGAGTCATAATGGATGTTTTAGAAATTTTCCAGATTCTAAAGATGTAAATTTTCCGAAATTTTTCCGAAAATCGCAGACCGTTTTTGTCAATAACTGACGGCGTCAGATTGCAACCTGACGCGGCCAGAAGGGTAGTAAAACATCGATTATTTTTTTCTTTTCGAGCTACTTATAAATTTTGGAATTTTCCAGGTCTTAATTTTCTTAGAAATTCAGTAAACATCCATTCCACAAGCATTATATCCTAGTTTAAATCGAGTCTTATATATATTATTACCACGATTTTACGCTAAGGTTTCGTTTGTTTTTTCAAGTGTGCGGTTTAGTTTATCAAGAAGAAGTTACATAAGATTGGAAGGAGCTTTTCACGCATAATTCTTCTTGGAAAGGATTTAACCACCACTTTACACGGATCCTACCAAGCTAATCGGGGGAGTATTAGTTTCTTTCGTTTTTAATTACCTTCTATTATCATAACTTTGATATTTTCGGGAACATTGGGGACAATGTTCAGTTTAAGTGTAGGGAGGGAAAATAAAACGAGAACTTTGAAACTATGCTTATCCTTGACTATTTGCTTTGTCCAATTGTGAGTGTGTAATAAACCATGAGAAAATGTCGGTTAGGGTAATTTTGGCACCAAATTTAAAATTTTTCATGACATATAGGAGTGGGCCATTAGTCTTAACAAAAGCGCCTCATGGATAGGAAGTTGCATGACTAGCACAAAACCCTTTACCACCCAAATTCCACCAAAATGTGAGGATCGCCCTTAGATTAGTAGGAATTAAAGCATTCATCTTTAATGCTTAGAGTGTGAACCGGTAGTATATTAGATTCTAGAACTTGTTTTGTGATGCATTCCGAGATCGCTAGTGAGACTACACTTGTGTAGTTAGGAATAACTAAATGATAAGAGGCATTAGGATAACCCTTGTTTGATACCCGTAATATAATTACTTCTTCCACATTGTTGAGTAATTCCCACACCTTTGCGATATACTCATCTTTAGTACACGATACCCCTAGTTAACCCCTCAGAGCCTATCCTTTTCGCTTCTCGTGATGTTTCGTTTTCCGAATATCAATGAAGAGCATTGTTTACACCCCACCCCAAATATACACCCAAATCGCCTTAGCCTACCCTTTATGCACTCACTTTTAGTGCAAATTTTTGTTATCACCCTAAACCCTTAGTTCAATTATCTAGTTGCTTGCATAAGTTGCTAAGTCGAGTCATATCCTTTGTATACAGCTTTGGGACGATTGGGACTCATGGGAAAAGTTAAATTTTATGAAATGACGAGAAGGGAACGCTAAATTCAAATTCCCTTTATTTGCGTAATAATGTACCCCAAGTGTTTTGATCTTTTCAATTCGGGTCAAATTAGTGTTAGAGTAATAAAACTCAAGTGTAGGAATGTGCCTATAAATCCCTAGTATTTTGATGTTATCGTAGAGGATGGTAGAGTAAAAGTGTATGAAAAAAAAAAATTCGAAAAAAAATAGAAAAAAGAGAGAAAAAAGAAAAATATATAGAAAAAAAAAACATACGGCTACCATCCTACATCTATCTTTTAAATTTATGTTTTTTATTTCTATCTAGAGTTTTAGAGTGTCGAGTCTTGGCTTAGCAACGCCATTCTTCGTATGCATTTAACATAGAGATTTTGACTTGCCACCACTAAATAGCCTATCCCACCAAACCCTTTGTTTCCCTACCGTAAGCCTAACATTACAACCCTTTAAAAGACCTCTTTGATAGTCTTTCCTAGGTGCTTACGCCAAAGCTATGGAGGTTTGATCTATTCTCAAGCCTATGGTAATCTATGTACTAGGACCGTTTAATGAGTGTTTATCTTCCATTTCCAATTTGTTATATTTCATATATACACCAGAGAGAGATGTGAGTATCCAAACACCCCATGTGAGGTGCTAGTATGTAATTTCCGTGCTTGTTATGACTTATGCGGGGCTTATATGTGTTGTGGACTGTTTTGAATTAATGCTTCATGACCCTAACTTATAAATTAATTGGCTTAAAGCACATTTGCTTGAGGACAAGCAAATAACAAGTGTAGGGATATTTGATAAGGTTTTAAAAGGTACCATTTTGAGGGTCGTTTAAGCCCTTATTTGATCACTTTTGTATCCGTTATTGCTTAATATCGCTCCTTTTCACTTTTTAGGTCTCTTGAAGGCAAAATGCTGGAATGGCACTTATTTGGACGAAAAGGCGAATATATGAAGAAAATGGCCAAAGTCAAAATCGAGACACTCAAAGTCAAAATAGAAGGCGACGACGCCGTGTTATTGCGACGCCCCGAGGATTTTGTGACAGACAACCCAAAATCGTATTTTCAAGAGACGGCGTGGCTTTAAAAGAGTAGGCCGTCGCTACTCAGACGCCTAGATGCAATCCGCACACGCCGGTCGAAGAGGACGGCGTACACGACATAAGGTGACGCCGTCGCAAGGTTAACGTAGCTAAGACGAAACCCTAATGACGGCGACACGACGGCGTCACGAAACATAAGGTGACGCCGTCGCATATGTAATCTTATATATAGAATCCGAATTTTCAGTTTTAGAGAGAGTCTTTTGGAGTAAAAACCCTAAACCGAACCTAAGGTGTCTTTGTACAAGATTTTAGGGTTTTAAACCCTATCTTACATCAAGATAAGTATTTACTTCATTAATTCAATTATATCTTTGATTATTTGTGTGTATGCTTGCATGTTCTCCATGTCCGGATAATTTATTTATGTGTTTCCTTAGGAAGTATGAAACTTAATTATTGAATATTGATTGGTTGTTTCTTATCTTAGTTGATTAATGATCTAGTAATGCGATAGGTCATTCGTTGTGTACTTAATGCTTGATTCATCTTTGTGAACCTTAGAATATGATTACCTGAGTAGTTGTAGGCTAAACCATCCAAAGAGTGCCTTAGAGTAAGAGTTTATCATCCCTAGTGGGTTTTGTAGACGAGACCCTTTGGTAAGTTCAAAGAGTTAGGGAGAAACGCATACCTGTTAGGAATTAGAAAATTCCATGTTAAAGTGTCGGTCACCCCAATTATGATCTAGCATAAGTTAGCTCGTAGAACACCTGTTATTTTCGCGGGTTTAGTAGTTTATTAGTTATTTATAGCGTAGTTTAGTGTAGTGTAACACCGCGGGAGGAAGGACGGTCTTTACCCACTGTATCCCCCGATCCATTTCCGATAGGAGGTCGATTATGTAATAACTATAAATACCCCTTCCGTCCATAGAAGGGGTGGTGCTTCTCATTCAATCTAATATTCCATACTTTGTGTAAACCTCTAGCAAGAACACCCTCACTAACTCTCTAACTATAGCAAACATGTATTTTGATCATCCAAGACCACCCGAATCATCAACACAATAAATATAACGATCCTACAATTGGCATCAGAGCCAGGTTGTGTTGTTTTGTTGATTCGAATGGTCTTTTATGCGGTGTTGTTCGGTGGGTTTGATACAGTTTTGATGTTGTTTCTTGAATATGGTGTTAAGATGTTAATGTTTTGAATTGTTTTTTTAGTCTTAATGATTTTTAAACGTGAGTGATGTTTATTAACTGTTTTCATCATTTTTGAATTCGTACTCTTGTGGTCAAACTGGTTTTAAAAGAAAAATGTCTAAACGCTTTTAATGATTTCTAAACGTGAGTGATGTTGTGGACTGGTTTTTGGAATGACTTTTTAACATGTCTTATGTTTCAAAACAGATTATTGGTCTTGTATATGGTTTTATCAGTCTTAACAATTACTAAGCATGTCTTTTGTATGGTCAAATCAATGGGCTGGTTCAAAAAAAAAAAAAAAATTCTTGTTAGCGAACTTATCAAAATGTCCGATTCATTGTACCTATTTCCTAGCAATTTGTCCTTTAACATGGGTTGACCCGGTCAATGGCGAAGGCGTAATATCTTAGCGAGTTGTTGTTGTCCTCTTTGTTTCATTTGACTATTGAGTCAAATGATGTAGCTTAATTTTGTTCTTGATGAAAATGATAGCGACTTATGTTTATAAGTCTGTGATTTGTTAGCGACTTGTCAGGTCAATAGCGACTTAGTGTCAAAGATATTAGCACTTGTTCAAAGAATCTTATGAAGATGAGGAAAGTAGCTATTTAGTGAAGACTTTAACAAAACCATTTCAATAATCATTTCAGTAACTGTTCACTACACAATGTCAAAACACATCAATACTCTATCAACTACACCTCTACAACAACTACATATCCAACTCATGTATCATCATAACAAGTTTAACAACTAAAGATCTCAAAATCTCGTATATCTCATTGCACTTTCATGACCTCAGATTTCTTTTCTCGGGGTTATCATTGATTCATCATGACTAAAAGGTCAAGCCACTCGAGAAAGAAAACATCATTGATCATATAAAAGCCTATGTTCGAAACTTGTAAGAAAAAGATAAAGCAACAATGCTTTCTATTTTTTCTTTTGATTCGTTTTTTTAAAAAATGGATTCCATATATCATAGATCTCAGTCTATCACTTTTGGGTCTCAAAAATAACTCGTCCTATGACTCATGACCAAAAGGATTTTTCATCGATCTTGACTCCACAAATATTCTAAATCAAAAACATAGGATCTCAGAATCGTTCATAATCTCAATCGTTTTAAAACTTGTTTATATGAACGAATCTCATCATAAACCCAACCATATTTAATATACGAACTAAGAAATGTTATTAACAATTGATGTTAACTCAGTTTTCTTAAGGTCGTTTAAAACAATTCACATACGACTTAATCCTATATCTATCTTACCTTCGCTCGTGGTTTAGATCTCAGAGTCACTCATATTATCAAGCCATCCCTGTGGCATTTATGCACGGCTCATGCCATCCCTGTGGCAAGGTCTAAGGAACCGTCTCTCAGCCATCCATGTGGCAAGGACGTCATTACTTGGTGATCATTGATCGGTGTGATATGTTTAGGAAGAATAGAGGATGAGATTTTGAGAGTATTATTAGGGATTGAAGTTTTTGGTGTGATTACCGATGATGGTTGCTTTTTGTGTGAGAGATACTTTAGGTTTGAGGCGATAAGTTTTTTGAGAGCAGATGTGTTGTTTAGAAAAATTAGGATAGTGTGAAGTTGTGTGTTAAATACTTGTTCGACAGGCATAGTGTGTATATGATTATGAGTATGGGCAGAGTTGTTGTTGGACTCTGTGATAATGTGGGCAATGGGCCGAACCTTTGACTATATGACTTGTTGTTGTGATGTCGTATGTTGGATAGCATATATGGTGTCTTAGTCATGAGGCCTCATCTAACCAATTGATTTGGACATAAATATGTTGTTAACCGAATTTTTGTGTTACAAAAATTTAGTTACAATGTTTTATTATTGATTAGTGAGTGGTATTTCGGTCATTAAATTTCAAGGCATATTCACACATTCACGGCTTGTGTTTTTGAATGAGTTCGAGGTGCTTGATCGATATTATTAATTTGGTAATGAAGTGATGTTCAAACCGTTCTATTTGGTCATTAGACGTAGATGATTGGATTGACCTTCATTGACTGGGCATTGATTTGTACAAGTAACCTAGTTTGGACCGTCCACATGATTGGGTCAGATGGGTTTCTCATGATTTGGATTTTATGCGAGTTAATTTATGATGAGATTTGAGACGCGGTGTGTTTTGGGTTATGAATTGTGATGATGAGATTCGTTGTGTTTGGAGGTTTGGTAATTTGGTTTATACAATTTCACGGAAAGATAATATTTTGTCTCGGCTTGAATTTTTATTGGAACTAGGGTGATCAGGTGGTGTTGTGTGTACGATATTTCATATTTGGATTTGAAGTGTGGTTTTCCAGGGGCGTTTACTTATTTTCGTCTTTCTTTCTACCCGTTCGCAAAGATGACTTGTTTGGGCATTTATAGAGATTGATAAAGACTTGGCTATTTAATTACGCTTTGTGATTCTTTTCGCTAACCCACAACGTAACTATCACTTCGGTGTCTCGCCAGCTTGAGAATGTCAAGAGGTTTTGTACATCGGTACACCGCTTTTCACGAGGATTAATACAAGTTTAAGTAACAAACCGAGGAATTTTACTTCATGCCGAAGTTTGGCATACCGGGTTTACTTCTCCATGTGGTCACTACAATAGCCGACAAAATGCGTGAATGATGTGTTTACCAAAGTATTTATTGAATGGATGATATTATTGATGATGTTGGAGAATGAACCGTTGATGAACCGCTGCATGTTCCCCTAAAACAACTATTCACCAAAACCAAAATTGTCATAACACATTCAAGCTGACATTGTTTACGGTTTTGTCTTGATTTTATAAAATCCCGCGAAAGAAACTATTTCTCGGTTTAAATCATAGACTTGTAAAATCCAGTGACAATGGAAACATCCCGTAATAGTAAAGTGCAGTTCCGGATCTATCTTACGGTTTATTCTTGGTTTTGTAAAATCCCGCGAAAGAAACTATTTCTCGGTTTAAACCATAGAGTTGTAAAATCCCGTATTGATGGAACTATCTTGGAGAAAGGAAAATGTATTTCGGGATCTTATTTGATGCTGGTGCTACGGTTTCGGTTTCGAAGAAGAGATAAAAGGGTGTACTTCATGAATTGGATGTATGTTCGGATATTCATCATGGCAGTTTGGATACTTCAAAGTTTTACGGGGTTATGCTATGGTCGGGATGAAACGATTATCAAAGTTCATTTAAATATCAAAGAAGGCTAGATTTGAGCAGTTAACCAGAAGATGTGACAACGGCGTTAATTCAGTATTATTTATTTGAGGTTGAAGTAAAATATCACGGGCGAGTGTACTTAGTATCTGAAGGTATCGGGGATGGTTGGATGAAGATTCTTCATGATCCTTGTTCGAGCTTATTATCAAATACGAAGACTTGGAAATCTAGTTATTGTTGGGTGTTTTTTTCCTTTTCTTTTACCACTTGGGGGAATTGGGCTCGTACCATCACAAAATAACTATCACTTTAAGGAGTTACGTTGTAGTGCTCAGTGTCACATTCAATTGTGGATTTTCAAGAGGTAATGTACGTCTTATACTTGATGGTTGGTTGGTTGAAGAGTATAGAGTACATAGAGAGTACTTAGAGATGCTAATGGAAATCAGAACCGCTCTTTGTTACATATGTGCAAGTTTAAGTCACGAGTTCGGGTTAGTTTACTTCAGGTCAAATTCATCATATTGGGTTATCTCCATCACCGTCACTACAAAGAGCCTCTTGAATGATAATGGGTTGATTACATGTTTTGCCAAAAGAGGATGAAAAGAGAGAGATAATGACGTCTGTTCACATCAGTTCAGGCCTCGTACTCCAAAGAAAAGAAATGTGTACGTGTCAGTGCGCTTTATCTTCTGAAGAAGAGAAATCTTCTTATTAATGACCATTCTCATCAACATGCTTCATACTTTTCCATGCGCTCATCAAGTGAACCGGGCTACCACTGATTGTTTTCTCATTCCGCTTGCTCGATTATAATGAAGATGGCGACATCATGTGATTATTTTGCGGGAGAGAAGTGTGAATAGAACATTCGGATGATTTTCACTTATTTAGTCAAGAATGGCATCTCCGTATGCAATTCTTGAGGGGGAGAAGAAGTGTGAATTTTTTGCATTGTTGATTGATATTTGAGAATATAAATGGTCATACGGCTCTAAACTCATGTAAGAACCGAACTTCTTCTTATCGGGTCATCTTCACATGGAGTTGTTCTTCTAAGAGCCGTTGGTTGACATCTTCACTCGGATTGATGAGTTTATCGACTAAGTGCTTCCGGTTAATGCTTCATGTATACATCAACATGATGATTCAAACAATCTCTCGTCTTGTTTGATGTGATTGGTAGTTTGGTGTTACCATCTTGTGTGTCGTTGAGGCCCGATTGTTGCTTTTCTTGATGAACATCCTTCTGTTCTTGTTTGATTGGGAAGGATTTTAGCTAAGGGGATATGCAAGATGTAAGTTAATTGGGATGCTTTTTGGTGAGATGCTTTTTGGTGTGAGTTGAAGATGTTAATTATCTATTCCCCAACTGGACAATATTGAAGAAGGTCGAGTCTCATGAGTCTTGATAACGCTACACACGTTGTTCGGGGTCAAGGAAACTTCCTTTTCTTCGAGCAAGTTTTATAACACCCTAGGCAGTGAACCTAATCGTTGTAGTGTAGTAATTAGGGTAAGCCACGGGTATTGATATCGTTCTCTAGGGGAATAGGAATGCTAGTAAGGAGTTACTACGCTAAGGTTAAGGTTGAGGAAGATTATTTTTTTATCTTTTTATGTTTTATGAAATGGAAAGGTACGAATCTCGGGTATTGGATTTGGGGGGTTGGTATTTCTACCGATTACTCTACTATTATCTAATTATCTAAACTAAGGTTGTGGGAGTCTATGTCTAATTAATGTGTGCTCGTATGATAGTTTAAAAATGTGTTTACTTAGTTTTATTACTCCTAATTATTTCCTATTGATGGTTGAGTTGTCACGCCTTATTCTTAGTTATGCGTGTGTGTCTAAAGTTGTAGGGTATGCTTCTCCCCTAACTCTTTGAACTTACCAGAGGGTCTTGTCTACAAACCCACTAGGGATGATAAACTCCTACTCTAAGCCTTTTGATGGTTTAGCCTACAACTACTCATGTAATTATATTCTAAGGTTCACAAAGATGAATCAAGCATTAAGTACACAACGAATGACCTATCGCATTACTAGATCATATATCAACTAAGATAAGAAACAACCAATCAATATTTAATAATTAAGTTTCATACTTCCTAAGCAAACACACAAATAAATTAGCCGGACATGGAGAACATGCAAGCATACACACAATTAATCAAAGACATAATTGAATTAATGAAGTAAAGACTTATCTTGATGGAAGATAGGGTTTAAAACCCTAAAATACTGTACAAGACACCTTAGGTTCGGTTTTAGGTTTTACTCCAAAAGACTCTCTACTCAAGACTGAAAAATTCGGATTCTATATATAAGATTACAATTGCGACGGCGTCACCTTATGTTTAGTGACGCCGTCGGTCGCCTTCATTAGGTTTCGTCTTGGCCACGTTAACATTGCGACGGCGGCACCTTATGTCCGTGACGCCGTCCTCTTCGCTTTTCGACGTCGTCGGATTGCATCTAGGCCGCCCGAGTAGCGACGGCCTACTCTTTCACAACTAGACGTCGCCGCTTGTAAATACGAGTTTTGGGTTCGCCCGTCACAACATTTTGGGACGGCCACCATTAGCACCTGACCGCCGCCTTCAATTTTCAAAGCTGTGAGTGTCTCGATTCGACTTTGGCCATTTTCTTCATATATTCGCCCCTTTTCGTCCAAATAAGTGCCATTCCAGCATTTTGCCTTCAAGAGACCTAAAAGTGAAAAGGAACGATATTAAGCAATAACGGATACAAAAGTGATCAAATAAGGACTTAAAGCGACCCCTCAAAATGGTACCTTTTAAAATCTTATCAAATATCCCTACACTTGTTATTTGCTTGTCCTCAAGCAAAATGTGCTTTTAGCCAATTAATTTATAAGTTAGGGGTCATGAAGCATTAATTCAAAACGGTCCACAACACATATAAGCCTCGAAAAAGTCATAACAAGCACGGAAATTACATACTAGCACCTCACATGGGGTGTTTGATACTCACATCTCTCTCGGGTGTATATGAAATATAACAAATAGGAAATGGAAGATAAACACTCATTAACCGTTCCTAGTACATAGATTACCATAGGCTTGAGAATAGATCAAACCTCCATCGCTTTGGCGTAGCACCTAGGAAAGACTATCAAAGAGGTCTTTAAAGGGTTGTAATGTTAGGCTTACGGTGGGGAAACAAAGGGTTTGGTGGGATAGGCTATTTAGTGGTGGCAAGTCAAAATCTCTATGTTACAAGCATATATGAAGAATGGCTGCAAGCCAAGACTTACACTCTAAACTCTAGATAACTGAAATGAACAAACATAAATTTAAAGGATAGATGTAGGATGGTATGTGATGTTTTTTTTTTTTCACTCTATTTTTTTCTTTTTTCTTTTTCATTTTTTCGATTTTTCGATACACTTTTACTCTAAGATCCTCTACGATAACATCAAAATGATAGGGATTTATAGGCACATCCCTACACTTGAGTTTTTTTACTCTAACACTAATTTGACCCGAATTGAAAAGATCAAAACACTTGGGTACATTATTATGCAAACAAAGGAATTTGATTTTTAACGTTCCCTTCTTGTCATTTCATAAACTTTAACTTTTCCCATGAATCCCAATCGTCCCAAAACTGTATACAAAGGATATGACTCGACTTAGCAACTTATGCAAGCAACTAGATAATTGAACTAAGGGTTTAGGGTGATAACAAACAATTGCACTAAAAGTGAGTGCATAAGGGGTAGGCTAAGGCGATTTGGGTGTATATTTGGGGTTGTGTAAACAATGCTTCATTGATATTCCGAAAAACCGAAACATCACGAGAACCGCAAAAGGATAGGCTCGAGGGGTTAACTAGGGTATCGGTACTAAAGATGAGTACAACGCAAAGGGTGTGGGGGGAATTACTCAACCAATGTGGAAGAAGTAATTATATTACGGGTATCAAACAAGGGTTATCCTAATGCCTCTTATCATTTAGTTATTCCTAACTACACAAGTGTAGCCTTACTCTATGATCCGGAATGCATCACAAATCAAGTTCTAGAATCTAATATACTACCGGTTCACACTCTAAGCATTGAAGATGAATGCTTTAATTCCTACTAATCTAAGGGCGATCCTCACATTTTGGTGGAATTTGGGTGGTAAAGGGTTTTGTGCTAGTCATATAACTTCCTATCCGTGAGACGCTTTTGTTAAGACTAATGGCCCACTCCTATATGTCATGAAAAATTTTAAATTTGGTGCCAAAATTACCCTAACCGACATTTTCTCATGGTTTATTACACAATCACAATTGGACAAAGCAAATAATCAAGGATAAGCATAGTTTCAAAGTTCCCGTTTTATTTTCCCTCCCTACACTTAAACTGAACATTGTCCCCAATGTTCCCCGAAAGTATCAAAGTTATGATAAAAGAAGGTAATTAAAACGAAAGAAACTAATACTCCCCTGATTAGCTCGGTAGGATCCGTGTAAAGTGGTGGTTAAATTTTCAAGAAAATTATTATGCGTGAAAAGCTCCTTCCAATCTTATGTAACTTCTTCTTGACAAACTAAACTTGCACACTTGAAGAAAACAAACGAAACCTTCGCGTAAAATCGGCGGAATAATATATATAAGACTCGATTTAAACTAGGATATAATGCTTGTGGAATGGATGTTTACAGAATTTCTAAGAAAATTAAGACCTGGAAAATTCCAAAATTTATAAGTAGCTCGAAAACGAGAAAAAGTAATCCGATATTTACTCCTTTCCCCGTCAGGTTGCAATCCGGACACAAGTTATCCTGACAAAACCGGTTCCATGATTTTCGAAAAAAATTGAAAATTTACATCTTTAGAATCGAAAAATTTCTACGAAAACATCCATTATGACTCGACAACATTTGACTCGAATAAACAAACATAAATATCTTTTAGTTAATTGCTATTCTCATGTTTACGTTTCTTTTGAAAACGTGTGTAATCCTCCCTACACTTATCCTTTATGTAAAATACCTTTATATGCAATTAATACGAAGTTAAAAACAAAATAAAGCATTTTTACAAATTTAAACATGAGGATAAACAATTAATAAAAGATATATGACACTAACAAGCAAACAATTAAACATGGGTTGCCTCCCACGAAGCGCTTTTCTTTATTTAAGAGTCTTGTAGCTAGACTCATAGTCATGCTCCTAGGTTTCCTCACTACCTCTTACGGTTTCTAATGGGGGATTCCATGTTGTAGAAGTGCCCTAAAATGTGCTTCTCTAAGAGTTCATCCTCTCCCCAATCGGTCCTATATTCCGTCCTAGGTCAACCTTATAGAATCCAAAAATCTTAGCCATAACATAACCAACACCTTTTTCCCTATCCTCATCATTCCTATAATAGACCGACAGTTTAAGTTCCTTTTCATCATTAGAGAGTGATGAAAACTTCTCAATCTTAAACGACATTTGGTAAGCTATGTCATCGGTCTCATTCTTGAATCGCACTACTCCAACGAGGGTCATAGGTCATCCCGGTGCTTTCTATGAAAGGTTTTCCTAGAATAACATGGGACAAGCTAGTCAATGGCCGCTAATATCATCCACAATTATGAAGTCCGTAGGGACGTGAAACTACCTACATAAACGGGCAATCCCTTAACTCTACCAAGAAATTGCAACTAACATTAGGATCATTGGGGTCTTGCCTAGTTGGAATAGGCTTTTTCAATATCCAATTGTAATAGGTGCTAGTCATTATGTTGATTGGGGATTTGCGATCAATGTAGGCTTTTGCCACAAAAAGGTGTCCTATGGAACATGGTATGTTAAGATTCCAAGGGTTCCCAAACTTGATTCGGAGGATTTTCCTAACATATGTTGATTGGATACCACGCATGGTGGCAGAGAATCTTCCTAGTAAATTGTTGAAATAGATCACTGCTCTACTACCTGTTTCATCATCCCCAAGTGTATAGTCCTCTTCGTCATTTGTTTCATTAGGTTCAACTAAGGCGATGGCATTGACGAATTGGACATGCTTAGTTAGCTTGCTTGGATCCTTAATCTCTATACATTTAAGGCTCAGAGTTGAGATAGCACTATCCTTCTTATCACTATTAGTTATGGCTTTCAAAAGGTTGTCTATTTTCCTATCCATCTCGGCTTGTTGATGGTTAAAGCGGTCCGAGAGCTTAGCCATTTGGGTTTCTTGGGATGCAACTAGGTTTTGCAACATCCCTTCGATGTTTTGTTGGTTAGGACCATTAGGTGGGGGCCATGAGAAATCATTGGAGGTGAATTCTTTGGTTTGTCCCCAGAAAAGTCGGCTTGCCTTTCCATGCCTCTCGGGTTTATTGAAATTCCTAGGTCCGGTATTGTAGGAATCTTCCTCCCGCCCATTAATACGAGATGCGTAGTCACCGTGTTTGTTGGGGGATCGGTGCTGCGCGCTGTTATGAGGATCACAAAAACGGCTCTCGCGAAGAAACTTGCTCACATGATGTGAAGATTTAGGATTTTCGTAGGAGCTCATGAGGAATTGATGCCGGCCAAAACCGTCAAGCTTTATCACACAAGCCCGCCACTTGTGAATGGCGGACCGTAACAAGCTTAAAACTGCTCAAGCACGAAATCAATGAAGATCAGAGGAGTATAGAGTCTCCCCGGGTCGTTATGTCCCAGCGAGCTATGCAATGGATCAATCAACGTCTAGTGATCGAGAAGTTTGAATGGAAAAGAGAATTGGAATTATTATAACTACGGAAAAAGGACAACAAATAAAAACGGCTAAAATGCAAATTAAAGGAAATTTAAAAAGATTAAAAATATTAAATAAACGCTATCACTATATTTAAAGTGATGAACGTTTAAAACCTAAAACTAAAAACTTACGTTTAAATTAAAATAACGTAAACGTACAAAATAAAAAGTGAAACTTACACAAGATAAATCCTAAAAATATGAAAAATACATTTTTACAATCCTAATGATAAAAGAAAATTTATAGAAAAAGAAAATTATTTTTATAACTAATTATGTAATTATTATTAATTAAAAACTAATTTAAACTATTTAATAATACTCTAAAATAAAAGAAAATACAAAATAAGGCTAGAAAAATAAACTTAAGACTTAGAAAAATCTAAAATATGATAAAACTAATTTTAAAACAGAAAATATATTTTTTAGACTTTTTATGTATTTATTATTAATTTAAAACTATTTAAAACTAATTTAAGTTATTAAAAATACCAAATAAGAGGAGAAAAATTTGGAAAAAATCTTTTTTAAGCTTTTTATATTTATTTTAAACTAAGAAAAGTGAAAAATTATTTTTTGGAACTTTTTCTTAATTATTTGTATTTAAAGCTAATTAAAAATACTTAAAAACTAGATAAAATGTAGAAAAATACCAAACAAGCTAGAAAAAATCAAAATTCAGGGAAACTCTAAAATATTATTAGGAATAAAGGAAAAATAGAAAAAACAAGTATGTGTGGAGGAATAAGCAATCGATGTGGAAGAGCTTATGAAATAAGCACTTATTAAGCCAAAGTCACCAAAAGCTACCCAACTGAAACATAAGCTGCAATAAGCTAATATAACTCAAAAGCAACAAGTTTTAACAACCCTAGACCTTTGATTTGCAAGATGCAAGGGTTTGATGACTTAAGCTAATAAGCCAAAACAGGTTCCTGTGGGCTACTTGCAGCCACACAATAAGCAATCCAATAAGCTAGACACTGGAAATAAATTATAGAGACCTAAAGTAGACCTGGTTGGGAACATGTGCACCAAAACTCAGACCTGGATGAGTTCTTATGAGCCCAATGCATGCAAGGATGAGAAAACTCAGATCAACTGAGTAGTGGGTGGCACTTTTGCCCGAAAGAGAAGCTGATTTGAAGCTTTTAAATAAATCACAAAATTCCACAAAATAATGATAAGAAAGAGGACCAGATGAAGTTTCTAAAACACCAAGTCTCACTGAGTAAGGCCCAGAAATGAATTCAAAACAATTCCCACTAGAATGGCTCAAAACAGATTTTGCATTTTTACTTTTTATGATAGATTTGGCAAAACTCAAATGAAACAAAGGGCTCTTGGACTCTTATTCTACTAACCTAAATACACTTAAAAAGACCAAAAACAGGCATCAAAAAGAGGCTCCTTATTGAAGCTTGATGAACAGTCTAAGGTCTAAAATTCCATTTTCCAACAAAAACTACAAACTGCTCAAATGAGTTTAACACCAACCGAAAACAGCTTATATGGACTAAATAAAGGCTAATCAAACTTGGGGAAAAGACCAAATGAACAGTACCTAGCAAGAACACCTTGAAACCACATTAAGCCAAACACCCCCTAAATAACTAACTGTTAAGGTTTAAACAAGCAAATGAGACATTGAGACCATAACACTGAATCATAAGGTCGTATTGTGAGATAATGAGCTTAAAACACGAAACACATCTTCAAACAACAAAGATTCACTGATAATAATTATGCTAAAATTGACAGTTTTAAAGAGGATGGAATTCAAACTCACATGAAGTCCAGCCAAAAGTAAGCTTACAACAGAACTCAACCACTATTTTAAACCTAAATCCAAACCAGAACCATCTTCAACCCATTTCCAATCTTGAACCAGTTTTACTTCAGTTGTCTTTCGTTGACCAAAGTAAACTTTGAATGAGAATCTGAGTATTGTGTTTCAGTGTAGATAATAAGCTAAACTGAGCTTATAAAAACTTATATGTGAGCTTATACGAGCTTATGATTGCATAACATCAAATACAAACAACATTCAAATGCTTTGAGATTTTTGAAATTGAAATTTGCATAAGTTTAATTCGCATTTGGAAACTGAAAGTGAATACTTAAAAAGTTTTATAATATACTAAAATTACACAACAAAGGACTTAGAAACTTAAATAACACTGAAATTTAAAGAAATTTATTAGTCGACATTTTCTAAAACTAAAGCTACACTACATGGCTCCTTTCTTGCTTCCCTTTCTCCTTTTATACCCCAGTGCTTCTTTTCTCTCTCTCTGCAAATCCCACTTCCATTTTTGACCTTTGGATGATTTAGAGTTAATCCTGGCCATTGATTGGTTTTGGCGGGAAAATGAAGTTTTAACAGGAGAGTGAGATTGAGTGTGGGTAAGGGAAGTAATTAATGATTCCTTGTATTCTTCTGTTTGGAGGGACAAGGGAGGGATAAGGTGAGGAAAGGGGTTGAGTGTTCAAATCCAGGGTTTTAGCAAGAATCAATGTGGGTGAAGAAGAGGACAGGAAGGTTTTTGGCTGCTGGGTGGAAATTAAATTGACCATGAACAATTTTGACCGAGTTAAATATAAAAGGGGGTCCAAAAGCTTATTTGACCTGGGGTCATATGGTAGGCAAGGTCCAAAAATGGTGTAAAGGTCTTAATAATGACAAGGACTAATTATGCAATTTTCTGAAAATCAAGGGCCAATCCTGTCAATATCTCAAAGCTTGCCTCCAAGGACTGAAACTGACAAGTGTTAATATTACAAGGACCAAAATTGCCATATTCCAATTTTCCAGGGTCCATTTTGCCAATTTTCAAATTTTCTGAGGACCATTTTTGTAATTTTCTCAAACTTTTCATATTTTTCACCAAAGGACTAAATTTGACAACTTTTGATTTTAAAAGGACCTTTGGTGACTTTTCTTTTTGAAATTATGTGCTCAGGGACTGTTTTTGACAACTTGAAAACTTGAAAAAAAACTTGGGACTAAAACCGCAATTTTGCAAATTTGATATGTTAAATTTCATCTGATTTTTTGATATTTTGCTTTTAAAACACATAAAACACCTGATTTGTGATATTTTGATGTGTTTCTTAGTGTTTTCAGATGATTTTGCAGTTTATTTTGTACAAAAATGATGAGTATTTAGACACTCATCAATCCCCACACTGAGATATTGCTAGTCCCTAGCAATGATTTGAGAAAACTTAATGGATTTCATCTCTTTACCAAAAGCCATCACTTCTGGAGTAGCCAAATGTTTCAGTTCAAGCAAGAACCATGGTACACCGATAACCATGTGATTTTGAGCAAACCACCACCTTTCAACGGATTTGATTTTGTCTTTACCGAAGCCGCACTTTCTGGACTAGCCAACTCTTAGATAAATTATCAATTATCTTTGGTGAGAATACCAATTATGGTTTTCCACCGCCTTTACCACAAGCCATAAACATGCGGGCTAGCCAACTCTTCACTTTTTAGGATATGGTGAGTTGAATACCATACAATTTTGGGCAAATTGCAAGCCATGTAAACGGATTTGAGAAATCTTTACCAAGAGCCGCTTGTTCTGGATTAGCCAATCCTTTTGTCTTACGGACAAGGCGATGATAACCAAATGAGTAAGTGAAAAACACTTACTCCAAAAAAAAATTTTGGCCAAAAACGGGGAATTGGTATAAGTATATGATAAAATTCGTGAGAATTCCCCCACACTTAGAAATGAATATTGCCCTCAATATTCAAAGTACCGGCGGTTATGCCGAAACAAAGAACGTAAAGGGAAATACTACGCCATTATTTAGAAAGAGGATTTTTTTAAACATGTGGGCAATCCCCCCACACTAGGGTGGTAGAAAATAGAAAGAAGTCAGAAATATGGGTGAAAACCCATATAGTGTGCTATTGTTTTGATTCCGAGTCGCTAGCTTGACTCGAACCCGAATTAATTGGTTCATGGGGAAGCAAAGTGGAAGAAACAATCTCCATCGGACTTTCATTCAAGATGTTTGGACAAACATTTGAAGCACGTGAAAGTTCCACACCGATGAGATATATTCCCGGCTCAAGATAATGGTACATGAAAATGCCGGGATCAAAGATAATGTCTTCATTCCCTAAGGAGTGAAGAAGGAGAAGTGACGTAATATATGAAGAAAAGGCAGAAAATCATGATAGAAATCATGACTAACTCTTCATCCTCAATAGGAGAATTCATAGTTTCATGAATCTCCTCGTTAAGCTCAATTGGTTTAGACATATCCCGGGTGTGTCTAGATCAAAGTAGAAGTTATCATACTCCGGAGGAGATATGATATGAGTGAGTTCATCCGAGAACTCCATGAAGGTGAATGAATCATATTCAGAATTGATATGAGTGGGTTCACCGCGAACTCCTCAAAGGTAAATGATTCATGATCGAGGAGAGAATTATGAGAATGAAAAGTGGTACCGCCACTAATCTTCTCTCCCATATTATCAAAACAGGAGGCTTTCATTTCCGAAATAGAATCATCGGAAAGAATGTCACTACCCTTAATGGGGGTAGGAGATGAAATAGGTTTCTTTTTGAAAGCCTCGATTTTAGAAATGAGAAGACTGACATTCAATAATGTTGCTCGAAGAGCTTCATCTTTGATTTCAAAGTCAGGTAGACTTCATCATTCTCTTCTTATAAGCTAACAAGCTCAGAAGGTGAATCTTCCACATAAATGATGTCTCCACAAGATAACGAATCATCATCATCAAGAATCGAGAGGACATCTCAACATGATCATCATGGAAGACAAGAGGAGGAGGAATATCACACACATGATCAAGAGTTCCCTGTTCTCTCCGGGATTGGGACAAGGTCCTCAACACTAGACTTTATCAATTCGGTCCGATTCCTTCGTGAACAAGTCAAGATGCTCGCCCCCATATTCGAGAGAGAGGTGGAGCCTCGGTGTGATAGCAGTTGTTTGAGATGGAATCTCAACTCCGGGGAGTATCAACCTCGACCGAGGGAGTTGAGAAGTATTATCTCTAAAAGGATAAAACTCTCCTCATCATCATCATATAGAGCTGCCTTGAGAAATTGGGAACGCCTTAGAGCTGCATGCTCTAGGACTAATAATTCTTCCCTAGATTCACGGGCCTTTCGCTCTTCGCAGCAATCAAATCCTCATAAGACTTTCACCACTCACTTGATCCTTAAAGTTTTGCATCATATCATTAAGTGATTTCATTGCGTTTCAAAATCCTGGAGATTTCATGAGACAACGGCTCAGGTGGAGTTTGAACCGTATAATGCTGTGGAGGTTGGAAATTTTCAAACATGTGAGAGTCATGATTGTTACAAGGAACTGAGTTCCCTATTTGACAATCGAAAGCTGAAATGGGAACCCCCATAAGCATTCCCCACAACAAGAAACTGTGAGTCCGAATGGTGAATCATATGGATTTTGGTCATAACCAAAACTCGAGCATCACTGGAAAATGCTCATAGACAAAAGTGTTTCCGGATTGACACTCAAATCCTTGGTGAGGACCTCCACAAAAATTCACAAATGTAGTGATGGATCATATGAATATAGGTCGGTTGGGTGGGTAATTGGAAAAATTTGAGGAGTCGTTAAATGAGTTCTGATTAGAATCATAATCAAATGAATTCCCGAACCACGAATAAACAACTCCGTTATGGATATCATTACCACATTGTACACACGCATACCCCAACGACAGGGTGAACCAAAAAGAGGCTCACCAAAACCGACACAAGGAATAAACGATTGCATTTGAGAGTTATGAAGAGGAATCAGTTTATTCAAAGGATCAACAAAACCAACATGGTGATCCGAATGACTATCAAGTCTCGAAGAACATTTTGAAAAATCAAGAGGTGGGACAAGTGGTGTGCTCTGAGAGCTAGCAATTTCCACCACTTCCGTTATGGTCTCCGGTCCTGGTTCTTGAGAAACGTGAAGATTAGGCAAGTCATTCTTGCTAGTCACCGTGTTTGAACGGGTTCATCGTAATCAATTCTAATTCTTGACCTTTTATCATTGACATAAATTTGTTCGATTAGATTACGGGCTCTAGATTCAAAGAGGTTGTCCTCGTAACCCTCGATGGGTGCTTGGGGTAGCCCGACGCTTGAACTGGTTTGTCAAGATTAGAATGTATTTCAGGATGTGGCGGGTGGTCGAAATAACTTTGAAAACATTTTGATGGATAATTCGCATCAATTGCAAAATTCGCTTGAACTAGGACCTCCACACCGCTCACACACATATCTGACGATGAAGTTGACGAATGTCGACATAAGAATTAAACATATAGAGGATTAAGAAGAGAATCAAATGGTTGAGAGGATACGAAGAATAGAATTAAACGGCAAAAGAGGGTAAGAGAAATAGAATCAACGAATAAGAGGAATGAGAAGAATATTTTTGTGTTTTTTTTGGATAAGAAAATATAAACATATACAGATGGATGGTATGAACAAAGAGTGAATGTCCAAATTACTAATCTGCTAAACGTAGGATAATCAGCACAGCTCCCCGGCAGCGGCGCCAAAAATTTGATGCCGGCCAAAACCGTCAAGCTTTATCACACAAGCCCGCCACTTGTGAATGGCGGACCGTAACAAGCTTAAAACTGCTCAAGCACGAAATCAATGAAGATCAGAGGAGTATAGAGTCTCCCCGGGTCGTTATGTCCCAGCGAGCTATGCAATGGATCAATCAACGTCTAGTGATCGAGAAGTTTGAATGGAAAAGAGAATTGGAATTATTATAACTACGGAAAAAGGACAACAAATAAAAACGGCTAAAATGCAAATTAAAGGAAATTTAAAAAGATTAAAAATATTAAATAAACGCTATCACTATATTTAAAGTGATGAACGTTTAAAACCTAAAACTAAAAACTTACGTTTAAATTAAAATAACGTAAACGTACAAAATAAAAAGTGAAACTTACACAAGATAAATCCTAAAAATATGAAAAATACATTTTTACAATCCTAATGATAAAAGAAAATTTATAGAAAAAGAAAATTATTTTTATAACTAATTATGTAATTATTATTAATTAAAAACTAATTTAAACTATTTAATAATACTCTAAAATAAAAGAAAATACAAAATAAGGCTAGAAAAATAAACTTAAGACTTAGAAAAATCTAAAATATGATAAAACTAATTTTAAAACAGAAAATATATTTTTTAGACTTTTTATGTATTTATTATTAATTTAAAACTATTTAAAACTAATTTAAGTTATTAAAAATACCAAATAAGAGGAGAAAAATTTGGAAAAAATCTTTTTTAAGCTTTTTATATTTATTTTAAACTAAGAAAAGTGAAAAATTATTTTTTTGAACTTTTTCTTAATTATTTGTATTTAAAGCTAATTAAAAATACTTAAAAACTAGATAAAATGTAGAAAAATACCAAACAAGCTAGAAAAAATCTGAAAAATTCAGGAAAACTCTAAAATATTATTAGGAATAAAGGAAAAATAGAAAAACAGGTGCATGTGTGGAGGAATAAGCAACTGATGTGGAAGAGCTTATGAAATAAGCACTTATTAAGCCAAAAGCTCACCAAAAGCTACCCAACTGAAACATAAGCTGCAATAAGCTAATATAACTCAAAAGCAACAAGTTTTAACAACCCTAGACCTTTGATTTGCAAGATGCAAGGGTTTGATGACTTAAGCTAATAAGCCAAAACAGTCCTGTGGCTACTTGCAACCACCAATAAGCAATCCAATAAGCTAGACACTGGAAATAAATTATAGAGACCTAAAGTAGACCTGGTTGGGAACATGTGCACCAAAACTCAGACTGGTGAGTTCTTATGAGCCCTGTGCACTGATGCAAGGATGAGAAAACTCGCAATCAATCGAGTAAGTGGTGCAGGCACTTTGCCCCGAAGAGAAGCCGATTTGAAGCTTTTAAATAAATCACAAAATTCCACAAAAATACTGATAAGAAAGAGGACCAAATGAAGTTTCTAAAACACCAAGTCTCACTGAGTAAGGCCCAGAAATGAATTCAAAACAATTCCCACTAGAATGGCTCAAAACAGATTTTGCATTTTTACTTTTTATGATAGATTTGGCAAAACTCAAATGAAACAGGCATGCTCTTGGACTCTTATTCTACTAACCTAAATACACTTAAAAAGACCAAAAACAGGCATCAAAAAGAGGCTCAAATTATTGAAGCTTGGATGAACGGTCCTAAGGTCTAAAATTCCATTTTCCAACAAAAACTACAACTGCTTCAAATGAGCTTAACACCAACTGAAAACAGCTTATATGGACTAAATAAAGGCTAATCAAACTTGGGGAAAAGACCAAATGAACATTCACCTAGCAAGAACACCTTGAAACCACATTAAGCCAAACACCCCCTAAATAACTAACTGTTAAGGTTTAAACAAGCAAATGAGACATTGAGACCATAACACTGAATCATAAGGTCGTATTGTGAGATAATGAGCTTAAAAACACAGAAACACATCTTCAAACAACAAAGATTCACTGATAATAATTATGCTAAAATTGACAGTTTTAAAGAGGATGGAATTCAAACTCACATGAAGTCCAGCCAAAAGTAAGCTTACAAATGAACTCAACCACTATTTTAAACCTAAATCCAAACAGTAACCATCTCAGCCAACCCATTTCCAATCTTGAACCGTTTTACTTCATTGTCTTTCGTTGACCAAAGTAAACTTTGAATGAGAATCTGAGTATTGTGTTTCTGAGTAGATAATAAGCTAAACTGAGCTTATAAAAGCTTATATGTGAGCTTATACGAGCTTATGATTGCATAACATCAAATACAAACAACATTCAAATGCTTTGAGATTTTTGAAATTGAAATTTGCATAAGTTTAATTGTACTTGAAACTGAAAGTGAATACTTAAAAAGTTTTATAATATACTAAAATTACACAACAAAGGACTTAGAAACTTAAATAACACTGAAATTTAAAGAAATTTATTAGTCGACATTTTCTAAAACTAAAGCTACACTACATGGCTCCTTTCTTGCTTCCCTTTTCTCCTTTTTATACCCCAAGTGCTTTCTCTTTCTCTCTCTCGTCAAATCCCACTTCCATTTTTGACCTTTGGATGATTTAGAGTTAATCCTGGCCATTGATTGGTTTTGGCGGGAAAATGAAGTTTTAACAGGAGAGTGAGATTGAGTGTGGGTAAGGGAAGTAATTAATGATTCCTTGTATTCTTCTGTTTGGAGGGGACAAGGGGAGGGATAAGGTGAGGAAAGGGGTTGAGTGTTCAGGGGTTTTAGCAGAATCAAGTGGGGTGAAGAAGACAGGGAAGGTTTTGGCGTGGGTGGGTTTTGACCGTGTTTTGACCAGAGTTAAATATATAAGGGGTCCAAAAGCTTATTTGACAGGGGGTCATATGGTAGGCAAGGTCCAAAAATGGTGTAAAGGTCTTAATAATGACAAGGACTAATTATGCAATTTTCTGAAAATCAAGGGCCAATCCTGTCAATATCTCAAAGCTGCTCCAAGGACTGAAACTGACAAGTGTTAATATTACAAGGACCAAAATTGCCATATTCCAATTTTCCAGGGGCCATTTTTGCCAATTTTCAAACTTGGAGGACCATTTTTGTAATTTTCTCAAACTTTTCATATTTTTCACCAAAGGACTAAATTTGACAACTTATGATTTTAAAAGGACCTTTGGTGACTTTTCTTTTGAAATTATGTGCTCAGGGACTGTTTTTGACAACTTTTGAAACTTGGGGGACTAAAACTGCAATTTTTGCAAATTTGATATGTTTTTCATCTGATTTTGATATTTTTGCTTTTAAAACACATAAAACACTGATTTGTGATATTTTGATGTGTTTCTGAGTGTTTTCAGATGATTTTGCAGTTTATTTTGTACAAAAATGATGAGTATTTAGACACTCATCAGGAATCTAACTTGATCTTCAAGTTCGATCATCCTAAGGTCGGGAGGAGGCAAGGAGATTGCCTTAACGGTTTTAAAGGGCAACCACGGGTCATCCCAACTTTCATTGTCATAGAGGGCGAGGTCCTCTATTATTTCCCATGATTCTTCCGCGGTGAGTTCACTAAGTTTTCCACCGGCCGCTTGGTCAATGGATCGCTTAGTGGGGAAGTTGACATGATCATAAAAGATTTGGACTTGGAGCCAAAGATCAATGCCGTGATGAGGAACTTTATGAAGTAAGTCCTTGAATCGGGTCCATGCTTCGTAGAGAGATTCACCTTGACGTTGTTGGAACATCAAGATGTCATTCCTAAGCTTAGTGGTTCTCCCTGGGGGGAAAAATTGAGCAAGGAAGCGAGAGGTAAGATCATCCCAACTTGAGATGGAGCCGGCGGGAAGTCGCCAAGCCAATTACTAGCTTGGTCCCGGTATAGAGAATTGGAAGAGACGCAGCGCTGGTCTCCCGGTAGTAGCATCAAGTCGATGGAATCGACGATTTTGAGGAAATCCTCGATGTCTTTTGGATCTTCTGAACGAAATCCATGGAATGCACATCCGTTTTGCACCAACCGGATGGTGTCGGATCGCAGGCCGTAGTTTGGGCTTGGTCGGGAAGCTCAATGGTGTTCCATAGCCTAGGTGGGCTTGGTCTTGAGTACTCACCAAAAAGACGGGCTCTAAGGCGTCATTTGGTGGTGGGTTGATGAATGGTGGTTGGTTATCACCTTCCTTGATGAAAAGTGATGAGATTACGAACAAAGGTCACGAAGAAGGGGGATAGACTAAGAGAAAGCTAAAATTGAGAAAAAGTTTACTTGATAGAATCAAGCAAAGAACCTAAACTGGGGACTACTAACTAGCTATTCTATTCAAGAACCTCAGCGCCAAAAACTTGATAACGCTACACGCTGCGTCGGGTCAAGGAAACTTCCTTTTCTTCGAGCAAGCAGTTTTATAACACCCTAGGCAAAGAACCTAATCGTTGTAGTGTAGTAATTAGGTAAGCCACGGGTATTGATATCGTTCTCTAGGGGAATAGGAATGCTAGTAAGGAGTTACTACGCTTAGGTTAAGGTTGAGGAAGATTATTTTTTATCTTTTTATGTTTTTATGAAATGGAAAGGTACCTATCTCCAATGGGTATTGGATTTGGGAGGGGTTGGTATTTCTACCGATTACTCTACTATTATCTAATTATCTAAACTAAGGTTTTGGGAGTCTATGTCTAATTAATGTGTGCTCGTATGATAGTTTAAAAATGTGTTTACTTAGTTTGTATTACTCCTTAATTATTTCCTATTGATGGTTGAGTTGTCACGTCCTTATTCTTAGTTGCGTTGTGTGTCTAAAGTTGTAGGAGTTGTCTAAGCTGCTTCTCCCTAACTCTTTCAACTTACCAAAGGGTCTTGTCTACAAACCCACTAGGGATGATAAACTCCTACTCTAAGGCGTTCTTTGGATGGTTTAGCCTACAACTACTCAGGTAATTATATTCTAAGGTTCACAAAGATGAATCAAGAATTAAGTACACAACGAATGACCTATCGCATTACTAGATCATATATCAACTAAGATAAGAAACAACCAATCAATATTTAATAATTAAGTTTCATACTTCCTAAGTAAACACACAAATAAATTAGCCGGACATGGAGAACATGCAAGCATACACACATTAATCAAAGACATAATAGAATTAATGAAGTAAAGACTTATCTTGATGTAAGATAGGGTTTAAAACCCTAAAATACACTGTACAAGACACCTTATTTCTTTAGGTTCGGTTTTAGGTTTTACTCAAAAGACTCTCTACTCAAGACCTGAAAATTCGGATTATATATATAAGATTACAATTGCGACGAAAGCGTCTACCTTTATGTTTAGTGACGCCGTCGTGTCGCCGTCATTAGGGTTTCGTCTTGGTCACGTTAACATTGCGACGGGCGCTACCTTATGTCCGTGGACGCCGCCCTCTTCAGCTTCGACGCAGTCGGATTGCATCTAGGCCGCCCGAGTAGCGACGCTTACTCTTTCACAACTAGACGCCGCCGCCTGGTAAATACGAGTTTTGGGTTCTCGCCCGTCACAACATTTTTGGGACGGCGTCACCATTAGACCGACGCCATCGCCTTCGCTTCGCTTTTCAAAGAATGTGAGTGTCTCGATTCTGACTTTGGCCATTTTCTTCATATATTCGCGTCTTTTCGTCCAAATAAGTGCCATTCCAGCATTTTGCCTTCACGAGACCTAAAAAGTGAAAAGGAACGATATTAAGCAATAACGGATACAAAAGTGATCAAATAAGGACTAAAACGACCCCTCAAAATGGTACCTTTTAAAACCTTATCAAGTCTGTTCTACATTTTTTCTGCTGCATGTTAGAAGACTAAAGACGAGTTGCATTTGATTATCCAAAGACTTCTTCATATCCCGAGCATTGTCAGTTTAGGGGAGAGCACTAATTGGGGGAAAGTGATATGTCAGATTTAATCCCCAATTAGATTTGCTCACAATGTACTTCAGCAAGTTGATTCCCACAAGAGCTCAAGTGTTCTTCTCAACAAATATCTAGTATACGGGCTTGCAATGAGTTGCCGATTCTCGGTGTCAAAACCAAAGAAGGAGAAAGGAGACTCACATATAAATACAAAGCGAGTAAACTTGATGAACTTAACTCTTCTAAGTAACTGAAGACATCCCGGGAAGACAAATGTTAGTACCGCAGAGAAACTCAAGGTTTGACTCATGGCGAGTAAACTTGATGAGCTTAATACTTCTAAGTGATTGAAGATATCCCGGGAAAACAATTTTCATGACCGCAGAGAAACTCAAGGTTTTACTCATGAAGGATTTTGTGTTATTATTCCAACGACGTGGGGGAAGAGATGGAAGAGTTAGTTTCTGAAGATGAAAGAGGTATACAAGTGTGTGATGATTTTGATTTTATCACAATCATCAGGGGATAAAGATTGTGTACATTGGGGATGCTCAGCGCTTTTACCCGAGGGCTTAATCTGCGATTCGAGATATAATCACTTATTCTGGTGTTGACATCTGCAGAGATTGTCACCCGCAGAGATAATCGATTCGCCTGCGCTTCTTCAATATTATCGGTTATTCTCTCTTTGGGCATTCGGGTACTTCGGTTCTTGAGCTTCATACACTTTCTTCAGGGGAGAGAAAAATATACATCGGGGTTATTCTTTGGCTATTGGACTTAATCTGCTACTTCGATGGAATGGATTGCTTCAGACTTCAGTGGAAGTGGTCTCTTGACACCTTTTTGGAATGGATTGCTTCAGACTTCAGTGGAAAAGAAATTTGAGAAGATTATTTAAGTGTGGGATGAAACGTTGTGTGGTATTCTATTGGATGATATAACCCTCGAACAGAATCACGGTGATTATTCTTAAAAGGAGCGAAGTAATGATAGTAATGGTGCTGTGATGCTTCTGTGCACTGCTAAGAGAAGCTTGAAAGAAAGCTTTGAATCTGCCACTAAAGGATTTTCGGTTTGGGGAAGCCTAAAGTAGTCCAAAGTCTCTCTTTCTCAAAGGCTCATGTTCTATCTTCTATTCTTGAGCCTCGGAAGCTTTGGTGGTGAATGTTTAAGAGATGACGAATTCTATCTTCTACAACGGGCCGCTCGATATCCTTATCTCGGTTCTCGTATCATCATCTTCTTTAACTATATCATCTATTCTATCCTTGTAAATATTTATTCAAAACAAAATACAAAAAATATAAAACCAACAAAAAGAAATAGAAAATATAAAACCAACAAAAAAAAGAAAATAGAAAATTATAAAACCTTCAAAACCCATAAAAATCGAGAAAATTTCAAAAAAAATACCAAAAATATGTTTTTCTATGACATGTCTTCTGGTATCGATAACATCTACGGTCTTAGAAATGTCATTCAATAATGGCATGGGACCATAGATGAAGTTCGAGCAGAAGGTGTAAATATTCTTTTTCTAAACATGTCTCTAAATATGGCTTACAGCTATTTCGAGTCAGGGCTTAAACTATGGCTTGCGTTACTTTCTTCAGATCAGAACCCGCGCTTAAATCATGGTTTGCTATTATTTGTGATAGCAACCCGCCTTCTTCAAAAGAAAGGAGCAGCTGTCGCTAAAACCAATTTTGCTTAAACCAATTTTTCAAATATTTCGTGCACTTATCCTAAAAACAAAAAAAATGAGGAAAGTATGTCCGAGGATCCCATTGCTTTCCTACAAAATATTTTTCCGCGCCTATAAATTCTTCAGAAAAATATTTGTTGTTTTCTAAAATGGTGGTAAATGAGTTGCTTGTAAATCTATCAGATTCAGAGTTTTTGTGAAAATTGAAAACTCAATCAATGACTTCAACGCTTTTAATCTTTTCAGAAAATAAGTCATTGATTGAGGGGGAGAATGTTTTCAAATTTATATCATCTAACGAACTTTCTTAATTATCCTAATCGTGCTTATTAAAAATATAATTGCCTAAGTTGAAGGACTAGGTTTCTAGGATATGATTGTTAGGTTTAGATGATTAGAGTTTGATGAAACACATTATTCCCATACCTACATGATCTCGATTGATATGTTGGATTGACTTTTATTAGTCAATTGTTGTTTGGGTGTTGTCGACCACCATATATTTGTATGTGTGTTCACTAACATATGCAGATATATTGGTATATAAGAATGTTCCTGATCCGGATCCCACAAATGAACATGATTGGATGCCGCTGGATGTAAGGGTAACGATATCTTGGATTGACAAATGAAGAAACGGAGCTTAATTGGACTTCAATGGAGAGTTGGCATAAATGCAACGTAAGAGGTGGTCTCATTGCATCACAGACAGATGGTTTTCTTCCAAGTGATTGAAGAAACGGAGCTTAATTTGACCTCAGCTGGCATTCAAAATGCAACGTAGAAGAATAAGTCTCACTGCATCGCAGGCGACTCTCTGGTTTTCTTCCAAGCCCTACAAAGAACAACGGAAGCTTCTCAACCACCTAATGTATCTTTGTGCAGGAAGGAGTGACAAGTAGTGAATGATACCATTTTTCTAAAACTTTGAATAATATTGTTTTTGAAAATGGAAAAATATTGTTTTGAAAATAAATTGGACTAAATTTTGAAAATCACGGACTTCATGTTATCAAAACTGAAGTCTCAGTCACTCAATTATTTACTTCTGTCATGGATTGAGGGGAGAGTGATTTAAAATAAAATATTTTCAAACGATATTTCTTCACAAAAGTTTCTTCACAAATAATAGTGGTACGATAATAAGTGGTGATCTAAAGAGTTAATGTTATGTCATGGTATGATTTTTTCTTTAGAATCAAGGTCTTTGAAAATGAAATTTTTTTCTGTTCTTGTTTGATTGTGAAATTGTTTTGTTTTACTTAAAAGATCTCTTAAAAACTATCATACCTGACACTAACAATCTTTAATGTCTTAAAATGGTCCTTATCTGTCATCTTTCAAAATTGAATCTTGCCACGTCTTTCCCCAAAATTTTCTAAATAATTTAAATCAGATGGGATCACAAATCTCAAATGATTTGATATTTTTGATTAAGGGAGAGATCGTGATTTAAATCTCAAATCTGTTTTTATGGAATTGGTTTTAGTCCTTCAAAGGCACTCCTGCCTCCATGTGCCAAACGATTTCTAATACACAATGCACATGTTGAGGAGGAGGATTTATCCAAAAACCAGATGAGTATTTAAACAAGGCCACACTTTCTCCAATGTTTCTAAAACCTAATTAAATCACTTGGGATCCAAAATCTCAAAGGGTTTGATATTTTTGATCGGGGGAGAATTTGTGATTTAATAATGAAATTTGATAAAAGGTGATCATTTTTGATTTAATTGTGCAGGCTACTCTCTCATATGTGCTAAACGCTTTCGAATCTCGAAGCACATTTTGAGGAGGAGCATAACTATCGAGGTACAAAAGCTTTTTAAAGTTATTTATAAAGTACCTTGATTGAGTTATCAAATGGTTTCTTAATGGTTTGTGTGATCGTGGATGTGCTTCAAAAGAACTCTTGCCTCTATGTGATAAAATGTTTTAAAATATCCTATGCACATATTGAGGGGGAGAATTTTACCAAGAAAATCAAATGGCTTTTTCGTATGAAAATTGTGATCAAAGAAAATATTTCAAAGTCCTCTTGCCTCCTTGTGCTAAACAATTTCTAAATCATATGCACATGTTGAGGGGGAGTTTTTTTCTAAATGATCAAAACTATTAAGGTACAAAATGCTTTGATCTCGTATCACAAGTACCTTGATTGTTTTTCCAAATGATTTTTCGATTGGTTTCATGAAGGAAATAACAATACCAAAAGAACGACCAATTTACTTTATGCATGGTGTTATAAGGATGGTTAGGTTAGGTATTCGTTCCCAT
>OU343218.1:184923255-185041196 GCA_910596185.1 Chrysanthemum makinoi | reverse complement strand
TCTTATATCTTAAAGATTACCTTACAAAATTTGAATCCTTTAAAGTCAACCCGAAGATATCTTTTTTTAGGTTACTAGCCAAATAGCAAAACTTACATCATATTAAACAAAGAAACAATGAAGGTAGAAGAGTCATTAAATATAAAATTTGATGAAAGTCCACCCAAACCCTCTCCACCTCTTGTCGATGACGAGATTATAGAAAGTGAAGCTATAGTAATAAAGAAAAGGATAAGTGAAGAAGAAAGAACCTAAGTGATGAAATAATAAACATTAAAGAGTCCAAATATCACCCCATAGATAAAGTCATGGGAAAACTAAGCGAGCGAACATTAAGGTCTCAAGTTCAAAACCAAAGTAGCTTGTTTTGTTTAGTTTCAACCTTAGAACCTAAGAATACACAAGAAGCCATAAAAGATGAGAGTTGGGTAATGGCTATGCAAAAGAACTTAATCAATTTGTTTCTAATGATGTTTGGACACTTGTCCTCCACCTAGTAATCAAACCATAATAGGAACCAAATGGATTTATAAAAACAAATTAGATTCAAGCGGGTAGTGTCTAGGAACAAGGCTAGACTCGTTGGCTCAAGGGTAACCAACAAGAGGGAATAGACTTTGATGAGCCCTAAGCCCCATGGCTAGATTAGAGTCTATAAAATACTTCTAAGCATTATGCTTGTGCTAATGATCTAAAGCTTTATCAAATGGATGTCTAAAGCGCTTTTCTAAATGGTTTCATAAATGAAGAAGTATATGTAGCTCAACCTCAGGGCTTCATTGATTTTGAAAAACCCAAACATGTATATAAATTAAAGAAAGCCCTTTACGGTCTTAAACAAGCTCCAAAAGCTTGGTACATGATGAACTCAAGTCATTTCTAATTAAACACAACTATACCATGGGGTTAGTTGACAACACACTTTTACTAAGAAAAGAGAGTCATATAATCATAGATATATATGTAGATGATATTATATTAGGATCCACGTCCAAGACATGTGTGATGATTTCTCTAAGATCATGCATGATGAGTTCGAGATGAGTATGATGGGAGAACTTAGTTTCTTTCTTGGTCTACAAATAAAACAAGTAGAAGATGGTATCTTCTTCAATCAATCTAAATACATCAAGGAGATGTTAAAGAAATTTGGTCTAGAAGAGTCGAAACCAATTAGGACTCCAATGTCATCCGACACCAAACTCACAAAAGATGAAGGCGGAGAATCCGTAGATAATACTAAATATCGTGGCATGATAGGTAGCCTTCTCTACCTCTCACGACAAGTAGGCTGGATATCATGTTTAGTGTTTGCTTATGTGCTAGGTTTCAAGAAGACCCTAAAACATCACACCTAAAGCCGTTAAAAGAATATTTAGATACATTAAGGGTACAACACAATTAGGATTATGGTATCCTAAGGGCACGGGAGTAGAAACAATTGTATATGCATATTCCGACCATGCGGTGATTCGTTGATAGAAAAAGTTCAAGTGGGGTATGTACTTTCATGGGATGTTGTTTAACATCTTGGTTTTCTAAGAAACAAACGGAACTTGCAATATCAACAACCGAAGCCGATGCGTCTCATGACAAAGCATGCCAACAAGCACTATGGATGAAACAAGCGTTAGTCGAAACTCTGACATTCATCTAAGAGACATAGCCACCCTATGTGACAACAAAGGTTCCATCGACTTAAGCAAGAATCGGTGTTGCATTCTGCGCATATAGAGATTAGTCATCACTTCCTAGAGACAATGTTCAAAGGGGAACATCTCTATGTGAGAAGGTAGCATCGAAGACAACAACATAGCCAGCGTCCTCACCAAACCGTTAAAGCGGGAACAATTCAACCTACTTCGTCTTGGTCTTGGTCTAATGGAACAAGCGTCGTAACTTATTTGACTCTACAAGGTATGTAAACACTAGCCTTCTTCTTTTCAGGTCTAGGATTTCTATTTCATGCACAACTCATAAAACAATAGGGAATTTTCAAAACCCAAGATAAGTTTTCCACATAGCTTTCTTATTTTTTTTCTTTCACACATACACATTTTCAAAGAAAACCTCTTTTCAAAATATTTTCTAAAAGGATGATACCTTTGATTTGTCGTTCTCGTACACAAGATATTTTCCGAAGAAATACAAAGGTATGTATTTTCCCTGGGTCGTTTTCCCAACGAGGGATGAATGGAGTTTAATAACTCCGCATTCGCGTGATTAGGGATTTTTAAATAACGTTTTGAATCTTTCCCAGCTTCAATCGGTTTCCTTGGGTAATTCTTGAAGTTAAGAATTTCTTTCCTCACCTGCATCGTTTTTCGAATATGGAAAGTATTTTGAAAGAAACTTACGAAACATCTCTTCCCAAGTATGAATTGAACGTTTTTAAGGGTATAAAACCAAGATTCGGCTTCATGGGTTAAAGAGAAGGGAAGAGATTCAATCGGATATCATCTTGAAAGCCACATTGCTTCATGGATTGAGAGTAATAGATAAAAACTTGTTGTAGTGCTCATTAGCATTTTCGATCATTGAAATCCATGGAATTGGCAATGCTTTGAAGAACGAACCATACTCGTTTTTCAATCTAAACTTGGTTCCCGAAGCGATCGGGTCCTCCTCGACCGATAAGTGACGGACGATAAAATCCTCCATGGTCAGGATCATGGGGATCAAGGAGAAATCGAGCATTGTAGAGAATTAAACAATATAGAGGGTAAAGAGATAAGAATTAAACATTCAGAGGAAATCGAAGAGTACTTTTGGGTTTTTATAAAATCAAACATAAAAGGAAAACAAATTTTAAAAAGGAAAATATTTTTGGGTTTTTATAAAAGATATATTTACAAAAACAACGATAACTTCTCGGGGAAGGATCTTCATACACGAATCGAGCCCAATCGAAAACTCACCTACATGCCCTCCCGAGCAGCGCCACCATTTTGATTTGTCGTTATCGTACACAAGATATTTTCGAAGAAATACAAGGTATGTATTTTCCCCGCGTTTTCCCCGAGGGATGAATGGAGTTTAATAACTCACGTCGCGTGATGGGATTTGAATGAAAATAAGGAATTTTTGGGGTTTTCTAAGCTACGGAGCAGGGAATAATAAAGGAAAGCATTAAAACTACATAATCGATGATGAAAACAAGGCAAATATGACTGACTAATACATGAAATGAGAACTAAAAGCATAAAATCGTGAATTTATAAAACGCGAATAAAATGCAAACTACATTATTTCTAACCCATGAAAATGAAATACTATTTTTCTACAGCTAAGAATGATATTTAAAATGTATTTGAAATTTAAAACTATTTTTTTGTATTTGTATTGATTTATTTTGAATTAAAAACTAATTTTAACCATTTAAAATAGACTTAAAATACTAAAAATTAGGAAAACATGCAAGAAAATAACAAAATTATTTTTCAAAAATCAAAATTAACTAAAAATAATTTTAAAAACTGGAATCACATTTTTTTGACTTTTTATCAATTTATTATGAATTTAATACTATTTAAAACTAATTAAAATTCTAGAAAATACTAATTAAGCTAAGAAAATTCTGGAAAAATACTTTTTATGACTTTTTGAATATTCTAAAACTAAGTAAATTGAAATTGTATTTTTCCGAACTTTTTCTGAATTATTTGGATTAAAAGCTAATTAAAAAGCCTAGAAAATGAAATTAAATGCAGAAAAATAGCAAAAGACCATGGAAAAATATGAAAACTTCCAGAATATTATAAAATAATGCTGAGAATCAAGGAAAAATAAAAGAAACTACTAATGATCACAGGAACTATGAAATGGGCACAAAACTAATATGAATAAGCACTAGAAATAAGCCAAATAGCCACAATAAGCTACCATAAGCTACCTCAGCAAAAAACTAACTAAAACTAGGCTAATACAACTGGAATGGACCTAATAAGCACAAGCTGGAAGGAATTAAGCATGATATCAGGTTTTAACAAGCTTATGCCAAACGGCCCTTATGCATCTACTTTAAGCCTACATTAAGCTAGCTTAAAAAAAATAACAAAAATAAAATAAAATGACCTAGCAGTAGAAAACCAACCATGATCTATAGTCAAAATTTCACTTCTAAGGATCTAGAATGAAGAAATTAAAAAATCAAAACTATAAGCTATATAGGGAATATAAGGGACCTGATGCAGAATAATAATGGGCAAAGAGCATTATTGAGAACTAAATAGCTACTTAAAAAGCACCTAGGATTCTATCTAAAGGCAAATTAGTTAAACCTAGTTCTAAAGCTACCCTAAGAAGCTAATATTCAACACTTGATTAGATAAAATAAGCTTAAAAACGACTTGTGAACAAACGATGACAAGAGTGAGACACAGTTATGCAGATAAATCAATCCTTAATTTAACTCCTATCTACTTAAAAAGGTTAGAATAAAGTCTACATTATGTCCTATCTAGAAATCAAACATTAAGCATAAAAAGCACCACAAATTAAGTAGATTAAAAGTGTAAATTGAGCTATGTGGAATAGAACCTAAATCGAAGGCTGAACAAATGACGAGATGGTGACTTTTAATCCACAAAAATAATCAATCAAACCCGCTTGTTGATCATACAAACGAAAATTGATGAACTAGAGTGCATTATCAACAATAAAACCATTACAAAAACCTTTGAACATGATTTAGACTATAAAACACTTGATGAAACAGTACATTTGGACGAGAGAAAAGTGGACCTTTAAGATTTGAGAGAAAAGCTTAGATCATAATTTGACGAAAAACCTTGAGTCGATTCTTGAAAAAGCTTTTAAATCGAACTAATATTGATGACCAAAGAAGTTACACTTACAAATCATTTAAGCACACTAACTAAAGCAAAATCAAACACTACTTTTCAATTCCCAAAATGCACTTAACTTTTAAACGAGATGAAGTATAACAAAACTTAAGCAGAAATCAACAATCTTAATAGGAAACTTAACTTTTTAACATTTTTGAATCAAAATTTAACCAAAAAGCTACTTGACTTTGATCTTTGACTACGTTTGACTTATGTTGACTATATTTGACTTTTTTTGCAAAAACTTTGAATTAAGACAAGTAAAGTAAAGTAAAAGCTCACACAAGCTTGAATAAGCTTATATGAGCTTAAGTAACAGTAGAGAAATGCTAAAAACAGAAAATGGATTTGAACAAGATGCTTTGCAAGGAATTTAAAATGAAAACCTTAAATTGAATTAATAAAGGTGAGCTTACAATTCGAAATGAAATAAAAATTACACTACAAAAACATATTAAATGACATGAAAGTAAAATGGTAACAATTTCTAAAGCATGAAATTGGACAAGTGAAATCTGTGGATGTGAGGGGTCTTTTATAGCCATGTTGTGAAGCTCCTAGATGCCTTGGATCCTTTTTCAGCTAACAATCACCACCCTTCAATCTTTCCCATCATCTATTTGATTACATCCGTTGGATCAATTGTATGAGGTGTCTGGCCAATCACAAGCTTCATTATGCCATGCATGTCTGTGACACACCCATAATGTGGGAGCGTGTGAAGGCTTCTAGATCTTTTTAAAGTACGGGTAAATTCTGGAGTGTGGGTAAATGGAAGTACTTAATGAAAATGGGGTTTTCTCGGTTTAGGCGCGTATGGGAAAGGGGTAGTCTTTTTTTATTTTTCTTTGACTTGGGGAAAGGGATGTTTGACCGGGTTGGGTAAAATAGGATACGGGGTGATGTTATTGAAAAAGGGTGAGTTTGTTTGACTGGGTATTTGGTTATTAATTGACCGGAATTTGTTTTGGGTTTTAAGGGTAAATGGGTAACGGGTGTAAGTAAAAAGAATGGGCTTGGTTAAAGTTTGGGGTTGGGTACAAATGGTTTGGTTTATTTTTGGTTTTGGATTTAGAAGTATTATTTTGATAATAGTACACTAAGGACCATACATGTAATTTGGTGAATTTCAAGGACCAATAGTGTACATAATGAAATGGTTAAGGTAATTTTGGTACTTTGGTAAAGTGGAATTAGTGAGGGGTGTAAAGTGACAATATGAAAAAGTTGAGGGGTTGTTTGTGTAAAATGACAAAGTGAAAGGTAAATTGTGATAAACTCCCAAATCATGTCCCGAACTCAAATTTGATCTTTTAAGCACTAAAATCCACGAAATAGCATCCCGGTCGAACACATGCACCCTCTTTCTACCTGCTCGGTTTTTCTTTGGTTTGGCTTTTAACTGTGGATTTCATCATTTCCGTACACGCACATGCATAAACTCAAGAAACCAACAGATATTAACAATAAACGCTCTTCTTGGTTTATTTTGGGCCTGATTTGGTAAAGAAAAGGTGTGTGTTTTAGCACATACCAACCTTCTCGTATCAATTTCACAAAAGCAATTTCTCACGACTAGGACAAATCGCTTTTTCATTATTAATACAAAGTAAAAACCCGTTTTCATTGCATCTCATGTCTTTTGAATGCTAAAGGGGACACATAACTAATATGTGTTTTCGGGTACATTCATTTAAGCAACAATGAATTAGGAGCATTGATAACACCAAATTACGTACTTATGTACTAAATATGTGTTTTCGGGTTATCTCAATAGGATGTTTTTCTACTTCTAGTTTATTTTTCTTTTCCTTTTAGGGTTCGAGATAACCGAAACTCCAAATAGTTTGCATATAGGCACACACTAGGCAAAATGTTTTCAAAAGGAAAAATTTGGTCTGCTGCATCACCAGACCACGGATCCCACCTTCATGCTTTGGACCGGATCCCTCAGGGAAGGATCCGTGGGATCCGTGAGAAAGAAGCTTTTTCTATTTTTTCTCATTTTGGATGAAAAATCCACATTTGTTTTCTTTTTGGGAGTATGCTCTTTAATGCTTGTGTTCTCATGATCACATGCCTTAAATTCATATCTAATCATTAGATTTTAATCCACATTTTGGGTCAAGCATTCATTACAATGCTTTGTTTTTCTATATATAGAACTCCCAAATGCTTGCATAATCCATCTCATCCTCACAAACACAATACACCATGTCATCCAAAAACCCTTTAGATGAATCACCTAGTACAAACAATCACATCCATGAAACTCAAACCTTTGTAATTCCACCTTCCAAAATACCAAAATCAAACTCTAGGATATCCGCACGGATTAACATCCGATCTTGTTGTTTAGCAAAAACCATCATATGGCTCATCACCATCAAATAACTCACCACAAGATGCTTCCATTATAGCACCTCCCTCATCACCACCAAGTACACCAACTTCATCACCAAATCATTCACCACCTAAAATCACTCTTTTGGAACTCCTTAACTTCAAACAAGATCTCCACAACCAAAGCAAAAAGAATTAGCCTTTTTGACACCTCCAACTTCTCCAAATACAATATTCAATGATCTTGAAACATCACCACCTTTAGCTCCCATTAAACTACAAGAACATCTAGGTTCTTTTCCACCACCACTTCCAATCATTCCGGACTTTGATCCGTATTTTCCTATTTTTCCACCACAACTTCCGCAAGTCACAAATCAAAACAACCCGGAAAACTTCCGCACTCATTACCCACATCATTTACATTGTGAACATTGCCAATCCACTAGGGAAATCGCAATAAAAGTTAAGGAAGAAATGCGTTTCATACTCAACCTCATCCTTGATCGCATCAATACCATCACTCATCAAAACCTCCATCCATAACCTTATGCAAGCATGGAAGGAATCACTACTACTACTTTATACTTTTAGTATTTTTTTTGAAGTCATTTTCAAGAACAAGTCTTGTTCTTATTTTTATATGCTTGTAAGTGGCATAAATACCACTACAATTTGTTGTTTTATTACAAGGCTTTGTTTACATACCTTGGCTCCCAATCTTGATTCTCGTCCATCACAAGATTATTTAAGCATGTTACTAACCTTTCTCTTTGTAGGATTTTTATTTTTCTTCACTTGACGCCCCAAAAAGGGGGCTACCGTCAAGGGGAGTAGAAATCGGGACTACTTTTCCACACTTTTATGTTTATTTCTTCCAAGGGTTAACTTTTGTTTCGACAAAAAGGGGGAGAAGAAGTAAAACTTAGGGGCTTTCAAAACTTACATCTATTCTTAAGTTTTACTCATCATAACATTTTGTTTTGTCATCAACAAAAGGGGGAGATTGTTAATACAAATAAACCGTAAAAACGTTTATTAATATTTTTGCGATCTCTTTGTGTTTTGTTGATAACAAATATAATGTTATCTTAAGTATAATTATAAGGATACATGTTATTTTTGTAAAGCATTTACATATAGCCATTTAAATACAAAATGTAATAATTAAGCATTTGTTGTAATAGTTTATTAGGATGGGTAAAACCATAACTATGGACCATAACCCATGGATCATAACCCATAACCAAGTTGGCTAGATGCAATGTATACTTAGATACATTGAATCTAAAGAAAAACCATGGACCAACCCATAACCAAAAAAACCCATGGGCAAAGAGGAGCGTTCCACGGATCCCTAGGATTACACTAGACGGATCCTAAGTGGAAGGGATCCGTGGGATCCGAGGATGAAGAATTATGCCTATAAATAGAGAGCCATTTCTTCATTCTAACTCACCCCTCTTCTTACTAAATCTCATACACTCTCATTCTCTTCTAACATATAGATCACTTGATCTAGAGAGTTGTTCTTCTTTCTTTCTATTTGTGATCCTTATATAGGTCCTTCTCTAAGGCGAGATCACGAGCATTCTACAAGTCATCCAAGCAAGGGGTCCTTGATTGATTTGTCACTCATAAGATTTCATGGCGAAGATCTTGTATTTGATATTTCACATACTTGTTGTGTAATAGTCATGTTGGTTTGGTCCACCGTGCTATAGACTCGGTATTTAGCTTTGTACAGGAAAAAGTGTAAGCAACGTTGTGAAGGCTTCTCTGCCAAGTGAAGGAGTTTGTTGACATAGTACTCTCGAGTATGTGACTCGGGGGTGGAGTAGGAGCAATGAAGGTGTCCTTGTAGTCGAACCACTATACATCGGTTGTGTCTTTTCTTTCCCTTAGCTTTACTTTATTTATTTGCTTTATCATTAGATCTATACTTTCTCTACATCCATAAGATCTCACATATTAACGAATCTAAAAGTTTTTGAAACTAACTTAAAATCGGCAAAACTATTCAACCCCCCTCCCTTCTAGTTTTCCATAGATTGATCTAACCTAAGATCTAGTTGGATATTTATTTATTCCTATTAGACTGTATTAGATTTTATCAATCCTAAACTTGCATTAATTTTAATCCAAGAAGTATTAGTGTTTGGTTTAACTGAAATTCTTGTTTCTAAAGTTTCTAGTCGAATGATTTAGCAGCAAGGTTTTGGTTTCTTTGTTCATGACACATCTCGGACAAAGGAGTACATATATATCGGACAAGATTGTCCGATATCGGGTAAAGGGGAGAATTGTTCTTGGGCAGTGGTGGTTCTCGGACAGTTGGAATAGAAGGTGTTCTTGGTTTCATTGTTCGTGGTATTCAAGTAATTCAAAGGGTTGATTGGTAAACATTCTCGACTAGCATTTATTCGAACGTACTTGGTTTAAGTGTTTGTGTGTGATACTCGTAGAGGTATCTATTGTAGATACTTGGTTTCTTGTTCGTGTTATAGCATGCAGTTGACATCGAGGGTTAGTTTTCTTTTATCCCTTTTATTAATTAATTGTCATATTTATTAATTGGTTTTTAATTACGTGTTTAACCTAATTGCAATTACTAGATCCTTATCCGTTGCATACTCGTAGAGGTTAATGGTTAACTTAGTTCTAAAATCCCAACAGCAAGAACAGATAGATCATTAGGACTATAGAGATGGCAAGTTGGGTAGGGTGGTCAAGTTGGCTAATGGGTCAAAAAGGACAACTTCTAAGTGGGTCAATATGTCTTGGGCCGGGTCGATCCATATACACGCTATTTAATCTATTTTTTGAACTTGATAACTAAATGTTGCGCTAATAATAATTTTAAAAACATTATTATTAGTTAATTACATAAATCGTCCTTGTGGTTAGGCCATAGTTGCAAGTTTCGTCCTTAACTCCCAATAATTACACCAATCGTCCATGTGGTTGTCCCTTTTGAGTTGACCCGTCCTTTGACCCGGACGGGCATTAGTTTCAGCCGTTAACCCTGGTCATGTGAGCGTCACGCGAGGGGTAAAATGGTCCATTTTTGCTGCGAAACCACATGGACGATGTTTGTTACAAGTTTAGGTATGTTGTCCATATTCCCACCCCAATCGAAGCTCCTTCACCATTATAACCCCCCACCATCACCGAAGTTCTTTCACCATTAAAACCCCCACCACCACCGAGGCTCTTCGCCAACACCTAACTAAATAAGGAAATGAATTCACCCCCAAATGATCAATGGGAACAATCCCTTGATATAGACGACTTCGATCTCCGACCAACCCCGGTCCTCCGTCTCTGCAATAACCACCAAATACACCCTGGAAAACCTGTTAGAATGATACCAGGTTCTGCGGGTTTTGTTTAATCAGCGAAGCTTCATAAAATAGCGGATACTCGGGAAGGTGGGGAGGAGAGTATAATGACGACACAGGAGTATATTAGGAAAGTTGTTGAGGATGTGGGTGAGGATGAGGATTTTACACGTGGGCCATGGGTTAGCGATGTTGAGTTTGTGAATGCTAATGAGGGGATTGTGAGTGGGTGTTTAGGAGATATCCAGAATTTTCTCAAGAATGGGAAACTTGATCAAGTTGCTGCAATAACCAAGTCTTAGTACTCCGAATGCACTTGACGATCTTCATAACATTTCAGTGTTTTCTCCTAAACCATCACTACATTATCTTAACATTACAATGAGAAACTTAGTTAAGGTTTTCTACAAGGATACTATTTCTGGAAATGGCAGTGGTGTAGGTGGTAGTGGAATGTTAGACGAAGAAGAAATAATCAAATTGTTAGAAGAAAAAGAAAAGTTTGAACAAGAGAAAAAGAAGAAAGGGTTGAGCAAGAGTTGTAGGCTGGTGGAAATCTATTGATTAACACGAACATCAAATGTGATTAGACCAAGAAGCATTAATCCATACATCAGAAGAAGCAACGCTAAACTAGACTGGCAGAACATACTTAGGCAAGAACAAGAGTTGGAGGAGGAACATGAGAAACATCTATTCGAATTATATGTGTAACTTAACTTTTAAGATTATGATCAATTAACAAGAATGTCATGTAAGTTATGCACTTGTAATAGTCACTTTGTAAAATGCATAATATTTTCCCTCCATTTTTAGCATTTATGTTGGCATTACTCCCATCTACTTCTTATTGAACAACAACATTGATCCCCATTAGACCTTTTTTGACTGCATTATATAATACCCCACTGGTATTCGTTTCTTTATCACATCAAAGAATATTCACCATGGTTCAAGAAAATAGTAGTCAAATGATATCCCTTGACTGTTGGATGGAAAGAGAAAATAGGGCTGGAAGGACATTTGATGCAAGGCCTCTACCTAATAGAGAAAGCATGTGGTATTCCTGTCCAATGCATCTTTACATAAGGGGAAACACAACTGATAGAGGTGCTGCGGCAAGGGTATAGTAGGTCTAGGTGTTAGAAGGGAAAATACAACTACAATTGGTAGAGGTGGTGGTGTAGTGGGCCTTAGGTGTTGCTGCATCTTTAGAGGTAGTGGTTCAATGGGTATAAGACATGTAAGTGGGACTATAACAAACCCTGATGAAATTCATGATTATAGGTCTCCACAACCTAGTGACAGTAATGAAGAAGAAAGTGAACCACCTGCAAGTCAAATACCAAGTGAATTCTCTGCAATTCATACACCAACTGAACTACCTACAAGTCATAGACGGAGTGAAACACCTGCAAGTCATTGACCAAGTGAACCACATGTTGTATTTGATAATATATGTAACTTAACTGGTATGTTGTATTGGTTATGTTATGACAATGCAAACACCCGTTTAATAAGATACATGAAGCCATTTCCAAACGCACTTGCAAAATGTAAACTGCAAAATGCAGAATCTAAAAGCAAACTGCAAACTGTCAAGTTCGTTTTTTGGTTTGCCATGTCTTTCCAACTTATAGTATTGCTTTTTGTAAAGTTCATTTTTTGGTATCTGTTGACTTTTAAAAGTCAAAATGGGTAAATCCAAACACCCTCTAACACTGCAAACTGTATAACCAAGCTGCAAGTTGCAAAGTGTATAACCAAGCTGCAAAGTGTCAAGTTCTTTTTTTGGTTAGGCATGTCTTTCCAACTTATAATATTGGTTTTTGTAAAGTTCATTTTTTGGTATTTGTTGACTTTTAAAAGTCAAAATGGGTAAATTCAATCACCCCCTGAACACTTCAAACTGTATAAGCAAGCTAGAAAGTATACCAACTAAACTAGAAATCATACCAGTTAAACTAGAGTTTTTTTTGGTGAAAACTGAGAAAAATATATTACTGTAGCTTCAAACATAATTGTTACGAGATTCAGAATGTGTTTGAAGGACATACACAAACATCCACTTTCTTCTGTTTAATAAATACGAAATCCGAATCCATTACAACTTACTTGGTACATCCTCGGACATTTTGTCGCATGATTTTTTCCTCACAAATTCAAGTATTTCCTCTTTCAGTTCTTAGCTTATATGTGTTTCAATTTGTTTACCATATTTGGCTACAACTTCATCAACGATTTCATCTGTGAGTACAACTTTAGACCAATCCTTTTTCTGATGTATGATCATCCCTTGTAAACACAACCTTTCCCTTATCAGTCATTTCTCTATTAGTGATTGGGTTGGTTTGGATGTGGGTTTTAATTCGGATATATAACCGACAATTAACGTGCCAAAAAACAACCACACCCCTAAACTTGTAACAAGAATCGTCGATGTGGTTTCGCAGCGAAAATGGGCCGTTTAGCCCCTCACGTGACCAAGGTTAACGGCTAAAATTAACGCCCATCCGGTCAAAGGGTGGGTCAATTCAAAATGGACAACCACATGGACGATTTTTGAGAGTTAAGGACGAAACCTGCAACTATGGCCTGGCCATAAGGACGATTTATGTAATTAACTCATTATTATAAAATAACACAATCTTTTCCAATAAAGCATTAAAAGTTAGGTTTTTAAAAATTTGGGTACACTTCGGATGACCCTTTTTCTTTTTAGTACAAGAGAAAAGTTCCATACGGAACAAGTTTTATCTAAAGAACAAATGGTTAGATCTCAACCATCCATCCATTTGAATCCAACGGATTAGATTAATCTACATTTGAAACTAAAATTATACTAAAGGGGTCATTTTTGTAATTTCACATTCTCATTATACTCAAACGCAAAAGCGTGAAAACCACACACAGCTTCCTTTCATCTCAGCCTCTCAACTTTGATCCCCAAACCATCTTCAGCTACAACCACGCCAACCACCGCCAAACCGCTCAAACCACCCCCAAAACCACCGCGCAAACGTAAGTATTCATTTAAAATGGATATTCGAGAAGATTGCCCTATCTAAAAGGCGATTCTTGGCAAAAGGTGCTTCATCTAACGTTCCTAATGAAAGTAAGCTTCAAAATTAATTTTTTAATTATTTTTGATTAATTAACATCAGTTGCTTTTTTTTGATTGAATAGTTGTGGAAAATTTGTGATGGATTAAAGTTTGTGTTATAAGAATCAGCTTATATTGCTTATTTTAGAGCTTAATTTGTGATTAAAGAGTTGTGACTGAAATTTGTGATTGAAGAGTTGTGGCTGAAATTTGTGATTAGATTGCTTATTTTAGAGCTTAATTTGTCAGCTTATTTTAGAGTTTTATGAGGAGACTGCTAAACGAGGGGTGTTATGAAGTTAATGCTATGTTTGGCGAAACTAGCACCAGTTAGTGGTATTTGGTAAATATGTGAGATTAGTAGCTTGTAGAGTAATGCAGAACGTACATGCTTGGTATATATGTGTATGGGACTACCTAAGTTGTAAGGAAAAGTATAAGTTGAATGAGTAGATGATTGAGCAAAGCGTGTTTGATTGTGTACGAGTTTCGAATCGATTGCGAGATACTTTAATTAGTAATGTAGAATGTATATTGCCTAAGCGGTGTAATTAAGTTAGCTATTAGCGTTGATATGTGTGTGTATATGTATACTACGAAATATATGAATCTTATTGTAATTGATTAAGTGACTCAAGAAAAAATAAGTAATGTAGAATGTACGCACTTGCTAAGTAGCGTATCGATTAGGTATATGTATGCTTATTGAGAACCGTGACAAGTCGCGTTGCTAAATACGTGTAATTAGTAATGTAGAATGTCACGTTGCCGCTATGTAAACTAATAAGTTAGATAGATTATTGAGGACCATTGACTAGTCTAGCGTTTGGGCGGTTTGGTAAATACTTGTAATTAGTAGCTTGCAGAGTAATGTAGAATATAAGCTCTTGCTGAGTGGCCTAATCAGTTAGGTATATGTATGCTTATTAAGACTCTCACGTTTAGTAATGTAGAATATAAGCTCTTGCTGAGTAGCGTAATCAGCTAGGTATATGTATGCATATTAAGACACTTGCGTTTGCTAAATATGTGTGATTAGTAGCTTGTAGAGTAATATGTGCTGTAGCTTCGACTTCTATTGTGCCAGCTTGCTAAACCATTGATTCTGTGCGACATAGATAATTATAATGTTGTACAACTAATTTGTCATGTATTCATCGTTTTCTATATTTGTTGAGTTTTGAAATTTATATGTGTTTGTTGCAACTTGCAAACTGAATCAATTTGCAGATTAATGTTAATATATTTAATCTCTATCTAGAAGATACTCAATGGTTTTCGTTAACAGATGGCATAATTGGAGCAGAAGTTGTAATTATATATTTTTTCTATTATCTAGCTTTCATTGTACCTTAGTAGGCATGGTTAAAGTATCCATTTACTGAATGTGGAAGGTAATAATTCACAGTCAATCCCATGGGATTCACAGTCAATCCCATGGAATTGACTGTCAATATTTGTTTTTTGTTATAAAGTTGTTTATATTGTGTTTTTTAATGTAGATGTGATGAAAAGAAGAAGATATTGAAGAGGGATGTTGTTGTAAAGAGAGAAGAGGCGTTTCTTCTTTTCGATAAAGAAGAAGATATTACCAACGGATGAGGGAAAGAGAAATGAAGGGAAGGGTCCGTTGAAGATTCAGAAGGACGATTCTCCGAAGATGTTATACTGACGATGTTATGAAGCATCTTTTGAAGAATATGTTGCGAATCCTTGCTTAAAGGATTTGTTAAAGATTTTATGTCTTTTTTGAATGCTAGAACAATTGTCCAGTTAGGTGTTAATGGTATGGTAGACGAGATCATGTGAATGGGAACTTGTGCATGGTAGAACAATTGTCCATTTAGGCGTTAATGGTATGGTAGACGAGAACATGTGCATTATTTTGTCTTTTTAAAACTTCGAATGGTATAACAGACGTTTGTGGTAGAACTATTATTTGTCTTTTTATCATTAATTATGTGAATCCTGGGATTCATTCATAATCCCAAAGGATTCTTTATGATAGACTCTTTTCCACTTAATTTTTTGAAAATATGTGTATGGTAGAAGAGAATATGGAAATAATCCCATGGGATTCATACACAATCCCATGGGTTTCATACACAATCCCATGGGATTCCACTTAATCTATTAACATATTACTATTTCTGTATCCCTTAGGGATTCATATACAATCCCATGGGATTCATACATACAAGTAAGAAACAAGATATATTCAAAGTGAATCCCATGGGATTCATATACAATCCCATGGGATTCTTACAGAATATAAGTAAGAAACAAGATATATTCAAAGTAAAAAAAGAATTTTCTTTTCAAATCATCTAAATATTCAAGTAAAGATGAAAAATAACTAACAAAACCAAATTCTATTTGCAAATCATCTAAATAATCAAGTAAAGAAGAAAAATAACTAACAAAACCGAAACCGAATATAAATAATCAAGAAACTTTGGTTTCGGCTTTCGCATGCATTTGGCTTCTCCGGACAGGTTGGTTTTTTTAGCCTATTCGGTTTCCCATGAACATATTAACATCCCGCATTTCATTCTTAAAATCTAGAACTGTCCCATGAACATATTCATACCACCCTTATACTCGTTAGCAAGTTGTGAGCCGTGTTGGACCAATCTTGTTCTTTGCACTTTAACAACAAACATTTTTCGCTTGTGTCATTCTTCTTTGCTTTTTGGTAAAATGTTTGTACTCTTTTGGTATGAGCATATGGTTGTGTTTTAATAAACGAACTAGCTTGTATTTTCCGAAATGACATCCAATTCTAACCTTATACGAGCTTTACAACCTTTGTTATATAAAAAAATATTTTAAAAACATGTTATACAAAAAAAATAAAATAAAATCCCATGGGATTCACATTGAATCCCATGGATTTCATAAAGAATCCCATGGGATTTACAATGAATCCCATGGGATTCAACATCATTCAAGTTATATGTTACAAGTCTTTCAATGAATCCCATGGGATTCTTTGGAAATCCATGGGACTCACATGTGAATCCCCGGATTTCATTAATAATCTCAGGATTCAACATTATCTCATGACTAAAGTTATATATTACAAGTCTAAAATATGTTAGCTTTACTACTGTACATATCTATAGCTTCATCTAATGTTTCATAGTATTTTCCCTACTGGTACGGAATTCCTTCTTGTACATGAGGCTTCCATATCTTGATCCGCCCGTGTCTCAGCGTGTTCATATAAAGTTGGTCTTGGTGATTTTATAGAATCGTATATAAAAAGCGGTTGGGATTAAGATAACTTAAGTATGAATCCTATGGGATTCTGTATACATATCTATAGCTTCATGTATGAATCCTATGGGATTTTTATGAAATCCTAGGATTCATTATCCTATGGATTTCATAAAGAATCCCATGGGATTCGCATGAATCCTATGGGATTTCATAAAATCCCATGGGATTGTGTATGAATCCCTTGGGATTCATCATGAATCACATGGGATTCACTTTGAATCACATAGGATTCACTGTGAATCACATGGGATTCATCCATGAATCCCATGGGATCTCAAATGAATTTAAGTATCTTTTTTAGTTTACCATTAAACAACAAAATCAGAATCAGAGGGATTATGAATATACATGAATCCCATGGGATTCATCATCTATGAATCCTATTAATCAACAAAATCAGATTCCTAAGGGATTTTACCATCATGTTCCTTCATATCAACTTCTGTGAGTACTTCATCTACATCATCATCGTAGCGACATCATCTACATCTTATGTAACCACATCATCTATGTCAATCGGATTTGTTGATGAATCCGGCGGATTTGTTAACGATTCCGGAGGATTTGATGACGAATCCGCGGTTTGATGACGATTCCGATGGTTTTGATGTCGATGCGGCCATTTGATGAAGAATCTGGTTGGTTTGATGATGAATCCGTCGGATTCATTGTGATTCCGGCGACGTTTGATGATTCCGACGGTTTTGATGTCGATGCTCGGATTTGATGAAGAATCGGTTGTTTTGTTGATGAATCCGTCGGATTCATGGTGATTCCGCGGCGTTTGATGATTCCGACGATTAGATGCAGGAGATGAGATCCGAGATATAGATTAGATCTGGAATTGGGTTTTGATGATGAAAGTGGTTTGTTGAATGAGTGGATTTGAGATTATTTTTCTTTTTATTGTAACATGTGATTTTACTAATATGCCATTCTTTTTTATTATCAGATGGATTGTGAACCATTAGATGAAAGAAGATTGGATGGTTGAGATCTTCTCATTTGTTCTTTGGATAACATTGGTTTTGCATAGATCTCACCTCTTTAGTACAATATAGCTCAAATAATTTAGTTTGTTAGAGACGAAGTAACACAAATTTGTCTAATCAGGATGATACAGCAACAGCGTTCTATTTTTTAATATGATGATAGACATACACATATTTAAAGAAGAATAATCTAAGCCTCTAACAGATCTTTTACAGTGTCCATTTTGCTTATTAATAAACCATGCAAGTCAAGTTTGGTCAATCAAAGTTTCTTCTAAGACATCTGAGTATTGTCGATGTTCTGCTAATGACTGCGTGTATCTCGGCATACTAATTTTGATTTTTGTTTGTGACAGGCAACAACCAGGAGTGCCACCACACACACCACCACCACAACCACAACAACATCATAGAGGAGGTGGTGGTCGTAGTGGTGGAGGAAGCAGTTCTAGTGGTGGCCATAGGCGTAGTAATGATAGTGGAGGTCGAGGACGTAGCCGCTACAACCCGTATTAACTCTGTAGCAAAAGTCTAATGTTAATTGGGTTTCGTTATTAAATTTGGAAAACAATGAGCATCTGGTTTTACATTAAAGGCTTGGATGATTTAAACTTTTTTCAAGTACATACACTTTAATATCCTCATTTACTGATTGCTACCATTTTGGTTTTAACATCGAAGGGACTTTGGATTTTGGAACATCATATATATGTCTTAATATCATATACGTTTTAGTCATAACACAGCATTAAATATATCATGGAACATCATTAAGGATCACCTTCAAAAATCTTGTAAATCTATGGCTTCCATTAAAGAACTAGACCACCTCAAAATCCCACTCGAAGACATCAAATTGGCTACAAACAACTTTTCTCAAACTAGTTTCATCGGCCAGGGTGGATTTGGGAGGGTCTACAAAGGCCAACTCCCTATCTCCTCATCTACCACTCTCTCTGGCAAGCCAACCACCACTGTCGCTGTAAAACGTTTAGATGTGAAGGGCGGGCAAGGACAACATGAGTTCTTAATGGAGATTGTCATGCTTTCTAGTTACAAACACGATAACCTGGTCTCTCTTGTTGGATTTTCTGAAGAGGATAATGAGAAAATCATTGTTTATGAGCACGAGGTTCGTGGAAGCCTTGATAAGTATCTGGCTACTGATCTCACATGGGTGCAACGCCTTCAAATATGTCTTGGTGCTGCTCGTGGACTTAATTATCTTCATAGTGGTGTGGGAGAGGGGCACAGGGTGTTGCACCGTGACATAAAGAGCTCTAACATATTATTAAATGAAAATTGGGAAGCTAAGGTTCCTGATTTCGGCTTGTCTAAAATAGGTCCCACGAATCAAGAGTTCACTTTTCTAGTTACAACTGCTGCTGGCACGTTCGGCTATGTTGATCCACAATATGTAACAACAGGTGTACTTACAAAAGAATCAGATGTGTACTCTTTTGGTGTGGTATTATTTGAAGTCTTATGTGGAAGGCTAGGAATGATTGGAAACTATGATGATGAGCGTAGGTTTTTGTCTCACTTAGCAAGACTCCGTTTTGAAGAGGGAAAATTAGACGAAATAATCCTCCCAAGTATAAGGAAACAAATAAAGACAAATTCCTTGCAAATATTCTCCAGAACTGCTTATCAATGCCTGGAAATGGACCGAAAACAACGTCCAACAATGGCGTTAATCATGGAACAACTACAAATCTCATTGGAATTTCAAATAGTAAGTTATTGTTTTCATGAACTTAAGTTGAAGGACTGTTTTGATCTTAAGACAATTTCACTTTTGATGACAAAATGTCAAAATATTTGTTATTTGATGGTAGGGCTGTCAAAGGATGACACGGATAGGGCTATGGCGATCAAGCACCGGTGGATCTCCTTGGTCATCCCAACTTGGCAGCAATCAAAAGCTTAGAAAGATAACGATAGATCATGAAGATTGGATAAATTCTATTGGTTTTATAATTGAGGAATTTGGTGGTTTGTTAGATTCATCTCAACATCATGGTGGTGCTGGTGGTAAAAGTGGCGGTGAAATTTCAGAGGTGAAAATTTTCAACTCAGTTGACATGTTTATACACTTTTTATAGCATCAAGTTGTCAAGAGTTAAAATGGGCCAAAACTGAAACTAATCACCCAGTACATCCTACATATAATATTACCCTTTATGAATGTACAGACAATAAAAATTTCCAGTGTTATAGATGCTTTGACAATCTTGGAGAGAAAAAAGCTATATATTGTGAGGATAGTACAATATATTTTTTAAGAGATGGTTGAGCAAATAATCAAACATATCTACCAACTTATGTGATACACACGAGTTCTTGTGATCAATAGTAGCTCCTTGTCATATAATGATCCTTGTAACAACATGATCTTTGTTGGTATTTGTAGATCAACTTTGATGCCAACGAAGAAATAACGGGAACCACTGGGCGCTATGGGCCTTGTAACAACATGATCTTCGTTGTGTTTTGTGACAAACAAAACTAGGCATGGGCCTTTTGGTAAGGAGACTGGAACTCCTTTCTCTGTTCCTTGGGAATTAGGCTCGTTTGCAGGGTTTTATGGCCATGATGGCTTTTACTTGGATGGCTGGGTTGCTATTTGAAGGCTACCATGTAGAAAGATTCGAGGCATTCCTAATTGATGAACGACTAACTTTTCGATTCACACCAAATATTCCAGTAAAGATAACGTTTTTTGTTTATAACCTACGGATACTCGATCACTCATTCTTAACTTGCATTGTTGTAGGATTTTATTCCTCAATTTTTTTAAAACATGATTTTCTAAACTAATGGAACATTAAAACAAGGGTTATCTAACTGTCATTGCGTAAAAACTTGTATCAAATTGAGCTTTTTCCCTTTTATTTATATAATGCCACTAACTGTCTTCACTTCTTTTTCTTGACTCTTTCCCTTTTCATTCTCTTTATACTCCTTCATAGAATATGTACCTTTTAGTGATTTTATAGCTTATCTTATTTATTTCACAAAAATGATACAAGTAAAGCAATTAAACAACGACTAGACAATTAAGGTCTACGACTATATATTGTGTGAATCGCTTATCAAATTAATCGCTAATTCATTCACTCGCATAGTAGTCCCATATGCTTTAAAATTTTCGATATCATTTTGAAAATGAACCCAGATACAATCACTCTTAGATCCTCGGGTTCCACAACTGCGAGGGTTGTGTACGAAAGGTGGGAATGGTATTGCATCAACTTGATGGTGTCGAACCAGTAGAATTTGATCCTATGAGCGGAAAAATCACAATCTCAACCTCTAAACACCCCGACGTAATCAAAGATGTCATGGAACGTAGAACCAAGAAAAAAGTTCTCATTTTGTCACATGAAATAAACCCTGGAAACCAAAGTAATATCAATGTCCCGAGCCACTTCCCCTCTTCATGGATGTGACAATACAATCATCATCCTCCTCTTCATCATAATCATCAACTTCATCCATCACACGACGTATACAACTATTATCTTTCAAAGATTGTTTGTTTTTCATGTACAATCCAACTTGTACTTTAACATGATCAGGAACTCTAGGGCAGTCAGTAACACCACGCATACCTCGAGCCAAATGTCCCTTTAACCGAAATGCTCCTCCCTTAGTTACTTTACCACAGAAGTTACATGTAAAGTTGTTTCTATTTTGTGGATCTTGGACTGCAAATTGGTGAGCTATGTCCTTAGAATCAGTTGATGCACAAGAGGGGTTGGGGTTGGTTGAACCCGAATCATTTCCAGCATCCATTCTAAAATTAAGGTTAGAATTTTAGAATTGTAATTTTGATGATATTTATCAGAAATTACAAGAAGATTATAGATAAAGAAAGTTTAGAAAGAAGAAAATAAGAGTTTAGAAAGAGAAATTAAAATGGTAAAAAGAAGAAATTAAAGAACTCACCAATTGATAGTAGCAGGTAAGAGGCAGTTGATGAAGAAGATAGTAGCAGGTAAAAGGAGGTGCTCAATTATTGGGGGGAATGAGAATTAGGTCGGTTCTTTATTTTTTTGTAAGTTATATGTGAAATTGGACCCATATCTAAAAATACAGCCCATTAGAAGTAGGCCCATTACTTTTAAATAAGTCCAATTTAATCATATATCAAAAGATACGATACAGAAGTTGCTGACGCTCAAGATCACCGATATCGATGCTACTACAAGAGATCACTCGCATCCCGTGAACGCGACGCAAGATGGGTCCGCTTAACAGCCTCGCATACAACGATCACGCATCAGCTTCCGATGCGCGCTTTTAAACACGATTGGCTACAACTTCATCAACGATTTCATCTGTGAGTACAACTTTAGACCAATCCTTTTTCCGATGAATGATCATCCCTCAAACACAGTCTTTCCCTTATCAGTCATTTCTCTGTTGGTGATTGAGTTGGTTTGGATGTGTGTAGCACTGTATAGCGAATGGAAATTAGGGTTGGGCAGGCTTGGTTTAATTAGGAGAAATGAGGTTGAGGTTGGTTGGGAGTTATAAACCGAGTTTTAAATCGGTTATACGAACGTGGGTTTTAATTCGGATATATAACCCGACAATTAACGTGCCAAAAAAAACAAAACACCTAAACTTGTAACAAGAATCGTCCCTGTGGTTTCACAGCGAAAATGGACCGTTTTTGCTTCTCAGGTGACCAGGGTTAACGGCTAAAACTAACGCTCATCCGGTCAAAGGGCGGGTCAACTCAAAATGGACAACCAATTTTTGAGAGTTAAGGACGAAACCTACAACTATGGCTTGACCACAGGACGATTTATGTAACTAACTCATTACTATAAAAATAACACAATCTTTTCCAATAAAGCATTAAAAGTTAGGTTTTTAAAAATTTGGGTACACTTCGGATGACCCTTTTTCTTTTTCGTACAATATAGCTCAAATAATTTAGTTTGTTAGAGACGAAGTAACACAAATTTGTCTAATCAGGATGATACAGCAACAGCGTTCTATTTTTTAATATGATGATAGCCATACACATATTTAAAGAATAATATAAGCCTCTAGCAGATCTTTTACAATGTCATGTTAAAAGGATCCATTTTGCTTATTAATAAACCATGCAAGTCAAGTTTGGTCAATCAAAGTTTCTTCTAAGACATCTGAGTATTGTCGATGTTCTGCTCATGACTATCTCGGCATACTAATTTTGATTTTTGTTTGTGACAGGCAACAACCAGGTGTGCCACCACACACACCACCACCACAACCATAACAACATCATAGAGGAGGTGGTGGTCGTAGTGGTGGAGGAAGCAGTTCTAGTGGTGGCCATAGGCGTAGTAATGATAGTGGAGGTCGAGGACGTAGCCGCTACAACCCGTATTAACTCTGTAGCAAAAGTCTAATGTTAATTGGGTTTCGTTAATTAACTTTGGAAAACAATGAGCATCTGATTTTACATTAAAGGCTTGGATGATTTTAACCTTTTTCAAGTACATTCACTTTAATATCCTCATTTACTGCTTGCTACAATTTGGTTTTAACATCGAAGAGACTTTGGAAAATCATATACTCCGTATGTTATGAATTTATATCATTTTTTTTCTTGATGTTTTAGTCTTGGGTCTTGGCCCTTTGGAGCATCATATGTTTTTAGTCATAACAGAGCATGGTCTAATAGATATTCATGTACAACTTTGGAACATCATTTGATGACAATCAAAGGTCTTCTTAGTTGGCAGCCTGGAAAATATCAACCATGGTGCATGCATGTGAACTGTTCCAACTTTTATCCAGGTCAAACGAGCTTTTGGAAAAAAATGCATGTATTCATAAAGTCAACAAGACCGAAAGTAAAATCTAGAGCAGTACTTCAATGCTTAACAAATTCATATATATCAAACATAAATTAATAGAGTTGTTGGGAGTTTAAATTTTTGCTGAATCTTGTAAGGATCACCTTCAAAAATCTTGTAATCCTATGGCTTCCATTAAAGAGCTAGACCACCTCAAAATCCCACTTGAAGACATCAAATTGGCTACAAATAACTTTTCCGACACTAGTTTCATCGGCCAGGGTGGATTTGGGAGGGTCTACAAAGGCCAACTCCCTATCTCCTCATCTACCACTCTCTCTGGCAAGCCAACCACCATTGTCGCTATAAAACGGTTAGATGTGAAGGGCGGGCAAGGACAACATGAGTTCTTAATGGAGATTGTCATGCTTTCCAGTTACAAACACGATAATCTGGTTTCTCTTGTTGGTTTCTCTGAAGAGGGTGATGAGAAAATCATTGATTATGAGCACGAGGTTCGTGGAAGCCTAGATAAGTATCTGGCTACTGATCTCACATGGGTGCAACGCCTTCAAATATGTCTTGGTGCTGCTCGTGGACTTAATTATCTTCATAGTGGTGTGGGAGAGGGGCACAGGGTGTTGCACCGCGACATAAAGAGCTCTAACATATTATTAGATGAGAATTGGGAAGATAAGGTTTCTGATTTCGGCTTGTCTAAAATAGGTCCCACGAAGGCACGTTCGGCTATGTTGATCCACAATATGTAACAACGGGTGTACTTACAAAAGAATCAGATGTGTACTCTTTTGGTGTAGTATTATTTGAAGTCTTATGTGGAAGGCTAGGAATGATTGGTAACTATAATGATGAGCGTAGGTTTTTGTCTCACTTAGCAAGACTCCGTTTTGAAGAGGGAAAATTAGACGAAATAATCCTCCCAAGTATAAGGAAACATATAAAGACAAATTCCTTGCAAAGATTCTCCAGAATTGCTTATCAATGCCTGGAAATGGACAGAAAACAACGTCCAACAATGGCGTTAATCATGGAACAACTACAAATCTCATTGGAATTTCAAATAGTAAGTAATTGTTTTCATGAACTTAAGTTGAGGATCTGTTAGATCTTACGAAAATTTCACTTTTGATGACAAAATATTTGTTATTTGATGCATGGTAGGGTTGTCGAAGGATGACACGGATAGGGCTATGGGGATCAAGCACCGGTGGAACTCCTTGGTCATCGCAACTTGGCAGCAATCAAAAGCTTAGAAAGATAACGATAGATCATGAAGATTGGATATATTCTATTGGTTTTACAACTGAGGAATTTAGTGGTTTGTTAGATTCATCTCAACATCATGGTGGTGATGGTGGCAAAAGTGGTGGTGAAATTTCAGAGGTGAAAATTTTCAACTCAATTGACATGTTTATAACTTTTATTAGCTTCAAGATTTAAAATGGGCCAAAACTGAAACTAACCACCCAGTACATCCTACATATAAATATTACCCTTTATGAATGTACAGACAATAAAATTTTCCAGTGTTACAGATGCTTTGACAATCTTGGAGAGAAAAAAGCTATTGTGAGGATAGTACAATATATTTTTTAAGAGATGGTTGAGCAAATAATCAAACATATCTACCAACTTATGTGATACACACGAGTTCTTGTGATAAAGCTCCTTGTCATACAATTATCTTTGTAACACATGATCTTTGTTGGTATTTGTAGATCATTTTTGATGCCAACGAAGAAATAACGGGGATACTTGGAACAGTTGGAGTAAGCACTGGGCGTTATGCAGGTCATACAGTAATATCATCATTGTGTTTTATGACAAACAAAACGAGGCATGGGCATTTTGGCAAGGAGACTGGAACTCCTTTCTCTGTTCCTTGGGAATTAGGCTCGTTTGCGGGGTTTTATGGCCGTGCTGGCTTTTACATGGATGGACTTGGTTGCTATTTGAAGGCTACCATGTAGAAAGATTCGAGGCATTCCTAATTGATGAATGACTAACCTTTCTATTCACACCAAATATTCGAGCAAAGATAACGTTTTTTGTTTATAACCAACGGATACTCGATCACTCATTCTTAACTTGCATTGTTGTAGCATTTTATTCATCAATTTTTTTTAAACATGATTTTCTAAACTTATGGAACATTAAAACAAGGGTTATCTAACTGTCATTGCGTAAAAACTTGTATCGAATTGAGCTTTTTATTTATATAATGCCACTAACTGTCTTCACTTCTTTTTCTTGACTCTTTCCCTTTTCATTCTCTTTATACTCCTTCATAGAATATGTACCTTTTAGTGATTTTATAGCTTATCTTATTTATTTCACAAAAATGATACAAGTAAAGCAATTAAACAACGACTAGACAATTAAGGTCTACGACTATATATTGTGTGAATCGCTTATCAAATTAATCGCTAATTCATTCACTCGCATAGTAGTCCCATATGCTTTAAAATTCACTCGATATCATTTTGAAAATGAACCCAGATACAATCACTCTTCGTATCCTCGGGTTCCACAACTGCGAGGGTTGTGTACGAAAGGTGGGAATGGTATTGCATCAACTTGATGGTGTCGAACCAGTACAATTCGATCCTATGAGTGGAAAAATCACTATCTCAACCTCTAAACACCCCGATCCTATGAGGGTTCTCATTTTGTCACATGAAATAAACCCTGGAAACCAAAGTAATATCAATGTTCAAGATTTTGCCGAAACCTTGCTAAGACGATTGTCTCAGGCCGAAGGACTAAACAAGGTCGAATTGGTAGGTGATTGGAATTCAAATTCATTCAGGCTCAGTTTCAATCACCGCTTACCGGATTTTAGTAGTAGTGCTTATATTGTGGATAGTGACAATGAGCTGTTTCCTCACGCAATGCGCACCACACTCGAGTCATCAGCACCACAAAGCTTCCCCGCGACAGCTGATCAAGCACCTGTTTATGGGTACCCATCTGAATTCTATGGAATGTGCGCAACTTGCGGCCATGATCATACAAGTAAGTGCTGCACTATTACGTGAGAAAGTTGGTGGTGCAAATGTGCAATAGATCACTTTCGGGGTATTGACTATTTGTATTTATTTTTTCTAGTAAAAGATTGTCGATGCATGCGTGTGTTTGGAGCTTTTGAATTTTGTGGTGTGTAATTAAATCTAGTATATAGGTTGATTGTATCTATAAGTTTCTTATATTTAGTTTGGAATTAATAATGTCGATGATGTTTGATTTTCTTGTAAAAGCCAACTCTTAAACTTAAACTTGGTCGAAGATGTATTGGAATTTGAAAGTATACATAATTATCATTTTCGACATTTCAACCGAATAATTGGGAAAATATTATTTGATAAGAGTGAGTGTAATGGTGACCAAAATCATTATCGTCAATCTAGTGTTAAATCAGTTTTCCACCACCAACAACATAATGTAATAAAACAAATAACTTCATCACCTAAGCATACACCACTTACACACAAACATACCCCACAAAAGCCCAAATTACACGCACATCACCTTTGCACAAGGTCTACTAAGTAGTCGTGATCTTCCTTTCTTCCATGACCAAGGACTCAAGGAGGGAGTATCATAAGGACCACGCGTACTTAATGCTCACCAACGCGTCCTAAATGTATCTATCACAGTTAGTCTATATATCTATATATACTAGATAATTTTTTAGGTCGTGCTAAGCATGACCCGAGATGATTTCATGGTCGTTTTTTATGGTTGGGTAAATGTGTAAACTACATGGGTTTGAACTTTCAAGTCTCACGGTGCCCAAGGAGTGTTTATGGTGTCTCACCTAAGTAGCAAGGGAAAATTTTGTTGTAAGTATCGATGTGGAGTAACATGTGTATGTGTTAGTCTTTAGAAATATGGACTTAAAGTTAGCAAATGTGACTCACTTCGATATAGTTGTTCAAACAACCCATTGATACTTAAGGAAATTCCTGATCGAGAGGGTGTTATCCTCCAAACGTCCATCAAACAACCTAATCCTCAATGATAGGATTGTAAATTAAGAACATTGATAGGTGCTTTTTGTATACACATTATCATGGTTAACTTACGTACAAACACACCTATTTCATCTGGAAATTAGTACTATAAAGACTTTTTATGTGTTTGACAAGTTGGATCGAATACGTGCTAAAACGATCAAGAACTATATCAAAATAGCTTAACGGAAACCTTAACATCTATTGGATATGATCTTGGAAGCTTGGAAAATGAAAACATGATGACATGATGTCAAATAGAGCAAAAGAGTGCATTAAGGGTGAGCATCGGTCCAAAACCGGACCAGACCCGGACCGAATTCGGCCAAAAACCTAGACCGAGGACTGGACCGAATGTGTTCGGTCCAGTCCGGGTTGGTCCGGTCCGGTCCAAGAAGGCATAATGGTCATTTTTTACGTAAGACCGGTCCAGACCGAACTGGACCGAGACCGAAATAAGAAAAATGTTAGGACCGAGACCGGACCGATGGTCCTTCAGTCTAGTCGGTCCAGTCGGCTTTCTAGGTCTCGGTCGGTTTTGGGTCTACAATGCTCAGCCCTAGAGTGCATAAGGATGAAGCAAAAAGAATCCGAACAAAGGAATCAACGTTTGTGCGGCGTATGTTGAAGTTGCTGTAGTAATTTGGCCATAAATCCTTCATACGAACTATGTTTTAGGTGATTCAAAGATCCATGGAAAGAGAAAAAGAAGATCTACACATCAAAGTTAGCATACGACGTATACGGTGGAGGTGCATACGCTGTACAAAGGATACAGTGCATATGCCGTGTAAGGGTAAAGGTGCATACGCTATATCGACATCTTGTTCATCAAATTCTATAAATACAAGTATACAGCCCTAAACCCAACGTTTTACCAATCACTTTTCTACCTGTGGCTAAGGGACGACCAAAGGCTCATATTCATCCACTCCATCAAAATCCTTGCCACCGTAACACTCTTCCATCATCTCCATCAATCATTTAAACCTTAAACCCTTATTCATCACCATTTCTTGTTTTAAATTCAGATAGAAGAAGATGACTTCATACATGACCTGTGTTGCACTTATTATCACCATATCCGACCAAACATCCCGCGATCACTATCGAGATTAGGGTTTGATCTTTTGTACTTCAATGTTTTATTTGTTTAAACCATTTTTAGATTTTAAAAATTGATGTTGATTTTGATCTTAATGAATGTGTTATGTCTTCCAGCATTGTGTTATTAAATACTAATAGTTAGTTGTAAGACGATATAATATTGTGGTTGTCCCGTTCGTGCCAATTCGATCCAAGTGACGTATGAGACTAATGGTGCCAATACACATATTCCGTGCCAAGAATTAACTATTGAATTATTACTAGTTGTTGTCTATGAAACTCGAGCAACCGCAATCTCTAGTAAAACAAATACATTAATATATTGTGATCAAACCGAAAGCTGAAGTGATCGGTTTTTAATTCATACGTTTTAACAATCTCAATTTCATTGCTTACGTTAATTTAAATTTTCTTAGTTTTTATAGTTTAAAGTAGTAGTAGTAGTTATAATCAATCTCTCCCACTCAAAAGAATTTTTATTTAATCAAATAGGAATTATGAGTTACGATCAAATTAGAATTAAATTAAATGAAAAGGTGAGAAGAAACAACAGTTGCATATATGAGATGCACTTAGAGAAATAGATGTATATTCCTTTAAATTTCTCCTTCCTATTTAAAATGTATGCTTCTTATTCTTTTTATTCTAATTTCTCTTCTCACTAGATCTCTTTCCTAGAAATTATAGCGTTAATCATAAATTCCTCGTGGATACGATCCCTTGTTTACCCAATTCTAAAGTAGGTTAATTTAGATTATTTTTGGTAGAGTCAACGACCTCGATCAAACATCGCCTAAAAGTTTGACCGAAGAAAGCTTAGGTATGTGGCAAAACACTATTTAATACTTGCTCTAAGATGGAAAAAATATTTCTATCAAAACAACAATTAATGTGGCAATTCCAAAAGTTATGTTTGAAGTGTTGGTGACTATAAGATTAACTTATCAGAGTCATCCTGAAATGTAATGGCTAAATACGCTATAAACAAGGAACTAAATATTTTATTAAATAACATAAGAGGATTAGGTGTCGTGAAGAGGCTTCCCCTCTTCATCACCGTTACGTCACTGTCACATCACTATAACAAAGCTCCACAACTAACCACAACTAACACCCCCCCTCACTCACAACAAACTTCAACCTCTTCATTTGGGGCCACCACTACAACTTTATTTTTTTTTTCAAATTTCCAAATAAACTAAATTTATTTCATTAATAATTAAAATACATTAACAACACAATAATAAGAAAAAATAAATACGATACGTAAAAAAAACGACACGGGGAAAAAAAATACAACACATACTAATGGATCGGATCTTCGGCATCCCACTTTGGGTAAATTTTAAAAATCTCCCAAGCGTGAACATACTTGAACTCCTTCCCACCAAAACGTTGCTCAAAGTTCAGTTTCGCATTCTCGAGATAATCGTGGTCATTGTAACATATTGGATTTCACAAACACATCAAACCATGATCACAAGTAGGCGTATACTTTAGGTTTTTAGAGAGAGAAAGTTTAGAGGTTTAGGGAACTTAGTGAGAGAAAGTAAAAGTATTATTATGAGCTTCAACCCTCTACCTTGGAAGGTAGAGGGTATTTATAGTACTTTACATAAACGCCACCTACGGGCTGCGGATCAAGCATACAGTGGGTAAAGACCCGTCCATCCTCCACGGTGTTACATAACTAAATACTACCTAACATAAAATAACTACGACTACGAGCTTTCTAACGATTACATATACTTGAGGTGACTGACACTTTAATAACTGGATTTACTAAATCCTAACAATCTCCCCCTAAGGGAGGTCACCTCAAAATACATTGAATACAAACAGATATTACATTAAGATTGTTCTTGGATTCTTGTTAAAGTTCTTTGCTCAGTAGCCCGTAGTCTTTGTTTCTTCATGTTTTGCATGTTTGGTTAATCTGAGTGGAGGTCTTTAACTGATTTACGTGATAATGAGTAGCCAGCTTTGAGATCATTAGCTAACATAAATCTCTGACTCTTCCTTTCTCCAGGATGGTTCCATCATCACGGGATTTTACAATTCTCTGGTTTAAACCGAGAAATAGTTTCTTTTGCAGGATTTTACAAGACCAAGAATAAACCATAAGATAGATCCGGAAATGCACTTTATTATTACCAGGATGTTTCCATTGTCACGGGATTTTACAAGTCTATGATTCAAACCGAGAAATAGATTCTTTCGCGGGATTTTACTAAATCAAGACAAAACCGTAAACAATGTCAGCTTGAATGTGTTATAACAGCTTTGGTTCCGGTGAATATCTATTTTATGGGAACATGTAGCGGTTCATCAACGGTTCATTCACCATCTTCAACACTATCATCAACAATTCTTTACCCATATGTAGATAACTTCATAAACCATACTAAGTCAAGTAGCATAAACTACTTCCCCCTGAGGTTGACTATGACACACCAAAGTACACGTTTCTCCCCCATGATGGTTTCGAACTATCGGAAGCATCATAACGTGTACGACCATCTGCACGAAAAGTTCTTGTCATAAGCAAGCATCTTGAAAAATTATGAATGACGTTGAATATTCTTGAAAGATTTTGCTTAGACTGTGAAGTATCATTGACATTCTGTGGCGTCGAATAACTCATGAGAATTGCTGATCACATCTCAATCATTAAATACTTTAGAAAACACATCATTCATAAGATCAAAATAAATCTCAACCCAATAGTGAATTTAGTCCATAAGCCCAAAATAAATCTCAACGCGCATATCCATTAAGCATTTAAGCATTAGAAGGCTCAGGACATCAAACACCCAAGTCCAAATTAGTTAAACACATGCCCAGGCCCGACTAAAGAATACCATTCGATCCAACATTACAACATGGCCCAATAAGTAATCCAATACCCACAATATCCGTTACATCTAAGTCCAACATTAATTACTTAAAACACGGTCCATGCCTCCTGATCTGCGCAAAACCGTCAAGTCTAATCACACAAACTGGTCACTTGTGAATGACCATCCGTAACAGACTTAAAACAGTTCAGACACAAATGCAATGAAGATCTGAGGAGGATAGTGTTTCCCCGGGTCGTTATGTCCCAGCGAGCTATGCAATGGATTATCAAACGTTTAGTGATCGGGAGATTTGAACGGAAAAGGAGATTGTGAATTATTATAACTACAGGAAAAGCCAACAAATAACAACGGCTTAAATGCAAATTAAAGAGAATTAAAAAGATAAAAACTATTAAATAAACGCTATCACTATATTTAAAATGATGAACGTTTAAAAATTAAAACTTACGTTTAAATAAAAATTACGTAAACGTACAAAATAAAAAGTGAAATCTAAGAAATAAAAGTCCTAAAAATATGAAAAATACATTTCTACAATCCTAATGATAAAAGAAAATTTATAGAAAAAGAAAATTATTTTTATAACTAATTATCTAATTAAAAACTATTTTTAATTATTAAATGACTACCTAAAATACAAGAAAATAGGAAAATGAGCTAGAAAAATAAGATTAAGACTTGGAAAAGTCTAAAATATCAAAATAGACTTTTCAAAACTATTTTTGTATTTTTTTGATTATTTTTCTATTTTCTATGGATTTTAAACTATTAAAAACTAATTAAATCACTAAAAATTACCAAATGGACTATGAAAAATATGGAAAATTACTTTTTCTACTTTTTATATTTATCTAAGCCTAAGAAAAATGAAAAATTATTTTTTTGAATCTTTTCTTAATTTTTTGTATTAAATGCTATTTAAAAAGTGCTAAAAACTAATTAAAATCAAGAAAAATAGCAAAACAGCTAGGAAAAATCTGAAAATTTCAGGAAAAGTCTAAAATAATATAAGGAATAAAGGAAAAATATAAAAACAAGGTGCTATGTGGATGAATATAGAACTGCTATGGAAGTGCTTATTTGAAATAAGCACTTGATAAGCCAAAAGCTCACCAAAAGCTACCAAACTGATAAACAAGCTATAATAAGCTAAGATAACTACAATGGAACAAGTTACAACAAGCTAAACCTACTGGATTGACAGATTGCTAAGATTTGATGTTATGATATTATAAGCTAATGACAGATTTAGGTGGCTACTTGCAGGGGGAAAATAAGCAATCAAATAAGCTGGAAACTAGAAAGCAATGATTGGAACTAGTAGTAGACCTGGTTAAGAGTTTATGAACCAAAAATCAGACCTAATGGAGCCATGATAAGCTCTGTACAAGCTATGCAAAACTTGCTCAAACCCTGTGCAGGCCACTGTGCTCTGCACAGGGCACTTGGACCCATTTTGATAAGATCTTTGGGGCTTAAAGAAAATTTGTAAAAATCTGGGAAAATGGTAATGATAAAATAGACCAAGGGTACTTTTCAAAACCACAAGTTACATTGAAATTGGCCCAGAACTGAGCTCATGAAAAATCTTCCTATTTGGCTCAAAACTGGAATTTGCAACATTTGACTTTTTAAGAAAAACTGAAAGGTTGACTATTTGGAACTTTGATCTTGAATTATGAACTGATAATGATGTGTTAAGGTGGAATGAAGTTAACAACAGCAAGGTTTATGAAATTTAAACTCAAAACAAGATTTGGCTTTTATAAAAAACTCAACAGTAAGCTGCTAAGGAATTTAAGAAGTAATTTTGACTTTGAGTCCTTGCAAACAAAATATTAAGACTGATATGAGCATGAAATGGCTAAGCAAGCATGAAACAACAGAAACCTATACTTGCAATAACCTGAAAGACAGGTGGCACAGCAATTCCAAACACCCCTTATAACAGCTGTTATGAACAAAAAATGAAGCTAACTAGTAATCAAACTTGAACCAATGATCAAAATGAGCTATCATAACCATATTACAACTATATAAACAGTTTTAAACAATTGGTGATCACAGATACTCAAACAAGAATGAAATACAAAATGGACTAAAAGATTGAAACTGAGAACTCACCCACATGTGTTCAACTGATGTTGCAGGCTAAACTCAAATCCCAAGAACCACTACACTAATCTATTTAAACCCATATTCACCTCTGCAACACCCAAATCAGCTTCTATTCCAATTTGAACCCAAAGTTGACTTTTGTTGACTAGTATCCAAACTTGATTGAAACCTGAACTTAAGCTTATACAAAGCTATAAGAAGCCTATATAAGCTATTTAGAGCAGAGAGTAAAGCTATTTGAAGCTTTTGTCTCAGAATTTAAAATGGAAAAATCCAACAGTAATGCACAATTGTGAAATTGGATAAAAACTTGGAATTGCTTATTCAAAACAAGTTACACTGAAGGTTTTACTTAAAATGAGATACATGAAAACTGAAATTACATTCTTTTAACTAAAACTAAAACATTCAATTTAAAAACGACATTAAGGTAAATAAAAAATAACTAACTACTCTTTTACTTCTCCTCTCTCTTCCTTTTTATACCCAAATGTCTTCTTTTCTTTCTCTCAGCAAATCCCACACCTGTTTTTAGCCTTTGGATGACTTTAAGTTAATCCTGGCCCTTGATTGGTTTTGGCGGGAAAAAATGGATTCAACAGCTATGTGAGATTGAATGCATTAAATGCATTTAGCAAGTAGGTGAGGAGAGGGGGGACAAAGTGAGGTGATAGAGTGAACTGGTAGGAGGCTGGAGGAGGGGGGATGGGTTCCAGACAAAGTTGTCGGGGAAGACAGTGGATAGGGGGCGGGTTGTTTGTTTGTTTAAACTGTGGGTTTGGGTTGGTCGGGTCAAGGGTTTGGACCGGGTAAAAGATTGGGCCAGGGGGTATTTGTTTTGGGCTTGGGTTGTAATTAGGTCCGAATGGTTTGGCTTAGTAATACATAAGGACCACAAGTGTAATATCTCAAAACCAAAGGACCAAATTTGTAAAACTGAAACCCCAGGGACCAAACATGTACTTTCTGAATTTATGATCCAAGGGTTTGTTTTGACAATCTCAAAAATCCAAGGACTATTATTGCCAATTGTGAAATTCCAAGGATTAGTTTTGAACATTTTTGGATTTTCAGGGACTAAAATGTAATTTTCTCAAAACTTTTAGATTTTTCACCAAAGGACTAAATATGACAATTTATGATTTTAAAAAGACCTTTGGTGACTTTTCTTTTGAAATTTTGGCTCAGGGACTATTTTTGACAATTTTGGAAACTTGGGGGACTGAAACTGCAATTTTGCAAATTTGATATGTTTTTCATCTGATTTTGATATTTTTGCTTTTAAAACACATAAGACACTGATTTGTGATATTTTGATCATTTTGATGTGTTTCTGAGTGTTTTCAGATGATTTTGCAGTTTATTTTGTACAAAAATGATGAGTATTTAGACACTCATCAATCCCCCACACTGAGATATTGCTAGTCCCTAGCAATGATTTGAGAAAACATAATGGATTTTAATCTCTTTACCAAAAGCCATTACTTCTGGAGTAGCCAAATGTTTCAGTTCAAGTAAGAACCATGGTACACCGATAACCATGTGATTTTGAGCAAACCACCAGCTTTCAACGGATTTGATTTTGTCTTTACCAGAAGCCGTACCCTTCTGGACTAGCCAACTCTTAGATAAATTATCAATATTATCTTTGGTGAGTCGATTACCAATTATGGTTTTTCCACTGCCTTTACCACAAGCCATAACCTTGCGGGCTAGCCAACTCTTCACTTTTTAGGACATGGTGAGTTGAGAACCATACAATTTTGGGCAAATTGCAAGCCATATAAACGGATTTGAGAAATCTTTACCAAGAGCCGTTTGCTCCTGGATTAGCCAATCCTTTTTCTTCTACAGACATGGCGGATTGATAACCAAGGCGAGTAAGTGTAAAACACTTACTCCAAAAAAAATTTTGGCCAAAACGGGGGAATTGGTATAATTATATGATAAAATTCGTGAGAATTCCCCCACACTTAGAAATGAATATTGCCCTCAATATTCAAAGTACCGGCGGTTATGCGGCAAACTCGAGAACGTAAAAGGGAAATACTACGGCCATTTATTTGGAAAGAAGATTTTTTTTTTATACACAACATGTGGGGCAACCCCCCCACACTAGGGTGGTAGAAAATAGAAAGAAGTAAGAAATATGGGTGAAAACCCATATGGCGTGCTACTGTTTTTGATTACCGAGTCGCTAGCTTGACTCGACCCTGAATTAATTTGTTCATGGGGAAGCAAAGTGGAAGAAACAGTCTCCATCGGACTTTCATTCAAGATGTTTGGACAAACATTTGAAGCACGTGAAAGTTCCACACCGATGAGATATACATAGACAGACCCGGCTCACAAATGATAACTGAAAATGCCGGGGTCAAAGATAGTGTCTTCATTCCCGAAGGAATGAAGATGAAGAGAAATCACAAGATATTTGAGGAAAGGAAGAAAGACTTTGATAACAATCAAGATCCATTCTTCATCCTCAAATGTAGACGTATCAGGAGGAAGGGTGAAGGTAGTATCATCAATAAGCAAACTCATACGATAGAGTACACCTTCCTCCGAGCTAATATCATCCTCAAGATCAAAGCAGAAATGATCATGTTCCGGAGGAGATATGTCATGAGAGAGTTCACCGGAGAACTCTTTATGAAGAGAATCATTCACATGAAGTGAATTTGTGAACTCTTGTTCCATTGTGGGCTCATCACTATCCTCAATCTGAGTATCAAAGAGTGGATTCTCAGAAATTGAAGTGAATTCAGAGTTGAATTCAAATAGAGGATTGGTGAAAGTAGCTTTGAATATTTCGGGAACAAAGTGATCAACATTCTCTATTGGATTGTTGGGATAAGAAGTGAGTGAACGATCATTATCAATGAGACTTTCAGTCTCTCCCAGATCGGCTTCGAAGTCAAAGAGTGGATTGATGTGAGTGAGTTCACCGGAGAACTCCTCAAGAAGGGGATCAGCATCAGATTGTGGAAGTGATGCCTCAACGTACTCGATGTCTCCATATGAAGCACAATCTTCGCTAAGATCAGAGAAAGTTTCAAAATGATCTTGAGAACACTCAAGAGGGGAAGGGATATCACACACATGATCAAGAATTCCCTGTGACTCTCTTGGGATTGAGACAAGGCTCTCAACACTAGACGATTCCATTTCTGGAATAGTGCTAAGAAGCTCATCCCCCATGTTTAGAGAGTGAGCGGGAGCTTCGGGTGTGATAGCAACAGACTGAGGGAGTTTAGAAGGACTAGCATACATATGTTTTATACTTAACATTTGTTCTTCTGCTAGTAATTCCATCATAGTCTTTTCTCCCTGATTTTTCATGGAAGGAGTCTCAACTGATGAACTATTATAAAATTGTAAGATATCAAGGATATCTTCATCATCATCGTCGTCAGGAATGAAACGGAATCGAGAGCTAGATTTGGCTGCCTTTTGTATTTTAACTAATTCCCTAATAGAGTTTTCACTGGCGATCTGGGAATCTAATTTAGCAGCCTGTTCTTCAGCTAACAATTCTTCCATTGATTTTTGATTTGGATTATCTTGGGAGTGTTTACATTCCTTCAAATCTTTCACTAAATCCAAAAGATTAAGGAGAAGATTTTGAGGAAGTGGGTCAGGCTGGTACTGTAGAGGTTGGTCATGGTACGAAGAGTCGTAATTGTCACAAGGAAATGGATTCCTTGTTTGACAATCCGAGCTAGAGTGAGGACCTCCACAATACTCACAACAGTAAAACTGATGTGGCTGTGAGTGGTGTGTGTTGTAGTCATAATTGTTATCAGGAACTTGCTCATAGACAAGCGTGTTTCCTGATTGACAATCAGAACTGGAATGTGAACCACCACAGTACTCACAATAGTAAAATCGCTCTGAGTCTCACAGTGTGGCAGCTGATGGAATAAATCAGTCGTGTCATGGTAGGAATAGGGATCTTGGTTATAGACAGACCCGTTTCCTGACTCCACCATGCTACAACTGGGGCAATTGCCACCATTATAAGGACCACCACACCATTGACAACCAAGAGGGTGAGGATAAGACATAGAAAGAATCAAAGGTTCTTAGAGGGGTAGGGATGAAGAATCAAAGATGTGAGAGGGTAAAGAAGAATATTTTTGGTATTTTTGGATAAACATTTTGCAAAAACAAAGAATGAAAATCTTTTTGGATTTTTGATTTTTAAAAGAAAATATAAACATACAGATGGTATAAACAAAGAGTGAATATCCAAATCACTAATCTGCTAGACGGAAGATAATCAGCACACACAGCTCCCCGGCAGCGGCGCCAAAAATTTGATCTGCGCAAAACCGTCAAGTCTAATCACACAAACTGGTCACTTGTGAATGACCAGCCGTAACAGACTTAAAACAGTTCAGACACAAATGCAATGAAGATCTGAGGAGGATAGTGTTTCCCCGGGTCGTTATGTCCCAGCGAGCTATGCAATGGATTATCAAACGTTTAGTGATCGGGAGATTTGAACGGAAAAGGAGATTGTGAATTATTATAACTACAGGAAAAGCCAACAAATAACAACGGCTTAAATGCAAATTAAAGAGAATTAAAAAGATAAAAACTATTAAATAAACGCTATCACTATATTTAAAATGATGAACGTTTAAAAATTAAAACTTACGTTTAAATAAAAATTACGTAAACGTACAAAATAAAAAGTGAAATCTAAGAAATAAAAGTCCTAAAAATATGAAAAATACATTTCTACAATCATAATGATAAAAGAAAATTTATAGAAAAAGAAAATTATTTTTATAACTAATTATCTAATTAAAAACTATTTTTAATTATTAAATGACTACCTAAAATACAAGAAAATAGGAAAATGAGCTAGAAAAATAAGATTAAGACTTGGGAAAGTCTAAAATATCAAAATAGACTTTTCAAAACTATTTTTGTATTTTTTTGATTATTTTTCTATTTTCTATGGATTTTAAACTATTAAAAACTAATTAAATCACTAAAAATTACCAAATGGACTATGAAAAATATGGAAAATTACTTTTTCTACTTTTTATATTTATCTAAGCCTAAGAAAAATGAAAAATTATTTTTTTGAATCTTTTCTTAATTTTTTGTATTAAATGCTATTTAAAAAGTGCTAAAAACTAATTAAAATCAAGAAAAATAGCAAAACAGCTAGGAAAAATCTGAAAATTTCAGGAAAATTCTAAAATAATATAAGGAATAAAGGAAAAATATAAAAACAATGTGCTATGTGGATGAATATAGAACTGCTATGGAAGTGCTTATTTGAAATAAGCACTTGATAAGCCAAAAGCTCACCAAAAGCTACCAAACTGATAAACAAGCTATAATAAGCTAAGATAACTACAATGGAACAAGTTACAACAAGCTAAACCTACTGGATTGACAGATTGCTAAGATTTGATGTTATGATATTATAAGCTAATGACAGATTTAGGTGGCTACTTGCAGGGGGAAAATAAGCAATCAAATAAGCTGGAAACTAGAAAGCAATGATTGGAACTAGTAGTAGACCTGGTTAAGAGTTTATGAACCAAAAATCAGACCTAATGGAGCCATGATAAGCTCTGTACAAGCTATGCAAAACTTGCTCAAACCCTGTGCAGGCCACTGTGCTCTGCACAGGGCACTTGGACCCATTTTGATAAGATCTTTGGGGCTTAAAGAAAATTTGTAAAAATCTGGGAAAATGGTAATGATAAAATAGACCAAGGGTACTTTTCAAAACCACAAGTTACATTGAAATTGGCCCAGAACTGAGCTCATGAAAAATCTTCCTATTTGGCTCAAAACTGGAATTTGCAACATTTGACTTTTTAAGAAAAACTGAAAGGTTGACTATTTGGAACTTAGATCTTGAATTATGAACTGATAATGATGTGTTAAGGTGGAATGAAGTTAACAACAACAAGGTTTATGAAATTTAAACTCAAAACAAGATTTGGCTTTTATAAAAAACTCAACAGTAAGCTGCTAAGGAATTTAAGAAGTAATTTTGACTTTGAGTCCTTGCAAACAAAATATTAAGACTGATATGAGCATGAAATGGCTAAGCAAGCATGAAACAACAGAAACCTATACTTGCAATAACCTGAAAGACAGGTGGCACAGCAATTCCAAACACCCCTTATAACAGCTGTTATGAACAAAAAATGAAGCTAACTAGTAATCAAACTTGAACCAATGATCAAAATGAGCTATCATAACCATATTACAACTATATAAACAGTTTTAAACAATTGGTGATCACAGATACTCAAACAAGAATGAAATACAAAATGGACTAAAAGATTGAAACTGAGAACTCACCCACATGTGTTCAACTGATGTTGCAGGCTAAACTCAAATCCCAAGAACCACTACACTAATCTATTTAAACCCATATTCACCTCTGCAACACCCAAATCAGCTTCTATTCCAATTTGAACCCAAAGTTGACTTTTGTTGACTAGTATCCAAACTTGATTGAAACCTGAACTTAAGCTTATACAAAGCTATAAGAAGCCTATATAAGCTATTTAGAGCAGAGAGTAAAGCTATTTGAAGCTTTTGTCTCAGAATTTAAAATGGAAAAATCCAACAGTAATGCACAATTGTGAAATTGGATAAAAACTTGGAATTGCTTATTCAAAACAAGTTACACTGAAGGTTTTACTTAAAATGAGATACATGAAAACTGAAATTACATTCTTTTAACTAAAACTAAAACATTCAATTTAAAAACGACATTAAGGTAAATAAAAAATAACTAACTACTGCTTTACTTCTCCTCTCTCTTCCTTTTTATACCCAAATGTCTTCTTTTCTTTCTCTCAGCAAATCCCACACCTGTTTTTAGCCTTTGGATGACTTTAAGTTAATCCTGGCCCTTGATTGGTTTTGGCGGGAAAAAATGGATTCAACAGCTATGTGAGATTGAATGCATTAAATGCATTTAGCAAGTAGGTGAGGAGAGGGGGGACAAAGTGAGGTGATAGAGTGAACTGGTAGGAGGATGGAGGAGGGGGGATGGGTTCCAGACAAAGTTGTCGGGGAAGACAGTGGATAGGGGGCGGGTTGTTTGTTTGTTTAAACTGTGGGTTTGGGTTGGTCGGGTCAAGGGTTTGGACCGGGTAAAAGATTGGGCCAGGGGGTATTTGTTTTGGGCTTGGGTTGTAATTAGGTCCGAATGGTTTGGCTTAGTAATACATAAGGACCACAAGTGTAATATCTCAAAACCAAAGGACCAAATTTGTAAAACTGAAACCCCAGGGACCAAACATGTACTTTCTGAATTTATGATCCAAGGGTTTGTTTTGACAATCTCAAAAATCCAAGGACTATTATTGCCAATTGTGAAATTCCAAGGATTAGTTTTGAACATTTTTGGATTTTCAGGGACTAAAATGTAATTTTCTCAAAACTTTTAGATTTTTCACCAAAGGACTAAATATGACAATTTATGATTTTAAAAAGACCTTTGGTGACTTTTCTTTTGAAATTTTGGCTCAGGGACTATTTTTGACAATTTTTGAAACTTGGGGGACTAAAACTGCAATTTTTGCAAATTTGATATGTTTTTCATCTGATTTTGATATTTTTGCTTTTAAAACACATAAGACACTGATTTGTGATATTTTGATCATTTTGATGTGTTTCTGAGTGTTTTCAGATGATTTTGCAGTTTATTTTGTACAAAAATGATGAGTATTTAGACACTCATCACCTCCATGGACGAAATTAGCTCAATGCCTATAATAGCTTTTATTATTTGAGAGTATAATCGTAATTCCGAAATCTAAAGCTTTCATAAAATATGAGGCTCTTGACATATCCCAAGTTGAAACGTCGACCATATTCAAAGCTTATATCAAGTATCAATTGCAAATGACCAAACGTTAATATCAATCCCAGGCCTGGTCCATGAATTAATTATCATACTCGGCCCATGAAGTAATTATCGAATCCAAAAATTAGATCCCATAACAATTCAGATCGGCTCATTATCTAACCAACATCTATGTCCGTCCTAACCATATGTACGTGTACCCATAATACTCGGCCCATGTGCTTCCAGTTAGACCCTAAACATCACAACGTATACCCTAAGTTCACTGGTATATTAGTACCCTTAACACACACATGGTCAAACCCTAATGACACAAACAAATCGCCTCCCATCAGTGTTATTACTCTCACCCCACCCTAAGTTTCATCAAAACAAATACGCCTCTCATATCATCTGATAATCCTCTTGTTTTTCTTAATCTCATTTTCAAAGACCAAAATGATTCAAACATCAAATATCAAAACAAACCATGTGCACACCATGACCTCGCCATAGGGATGGCTTGAAGGTCTTTGGTTTCAAGTTACTTAGATCCGCCACAGGGATGGCAAGGGATAGGTGACTAGCTTCGAGATCAAAACCAAAGAAAGGGTAAGTTTTTCTTTGTTCATTTGTTGTTGTTATTGAGTCACAAACGAGCCAAGGACATGAGTTAACATACTTGTTAATATCATTCCTTTAAGATTCGGATATTATCAACAACAACAAAACGTTTTAGATCCATGAAGCACACGATCTTTTGTGTATAGATCTTTAAAGGTCTGTGCGTTTGATGAACCTTACACAAAAGAATCAAATCTGAGATCAATTAAATGACATTAAATTTCATTTCGAATTCCTTTTAGATCTGTGATGGATTTATCGTGTGTATGACCAATGATGTCTAGATGTTTTACCATGAGTAGCCACGATGTTACTGAGATCTTTTACATTTTTTCATTTGTTTTCGTTTCTAGATTTATGCAATAAGATCTGTGATGATGTACTTGGGTTTTAAAGGATCTAAAGAGATCTATGATTTATCATAAACCCACGAGAAAGTATGAGATTGTTTGTTGTACATTTGATTTTGTTTGTATGACCCCGAGTTGTGATGTTTGCATTTCATATTGAACGAATCGAGTCATGGGATATAACTTCAATGTTATATTACATATTCATTAGATTCGGATATTAACAAGATCGATGATGAGATTCTTTGATGTTGTTTGGATCTGAAAAGATTAGACACGAAACATAAAGAAATCTGAGATCATGTGTCAACTTTTCTTGGATCGGTGATCGTTGAAGGAACCTGAGGTCGAGATGAGTTGCGACTAGAGTTGGCTATGGTTAGTTAACAGTCGAGATGCAAAATGTCTTGGACTGATGAAAGTGGTACTGAGTTTCATGAGTCGAGTCTTTAGGTATTGGTATAGGTTGTTGGTCATGGTCATTCTTCTTCTACCTTTCTGTCAAGTCGCTTCATGTCACAAGTCGCTACTTGACTCATTATTTGACAACCCGCTTCAGTTTGACTCAAAAGTCAAACCGCCACCTGATATTAGGACAAGTCGCTACATTATAGCAAATCGCTGTGACTTGTAAAGACAAGTCGCTTTGAAGATTCAATGAATCTGGACTGAATAATGACAAGTTGCTAGCAAGATTATAAGGACAAGTCGCCATTGACTTTTTTGACTTTTTGCTCCGGCGATTTTTCCGACCAAGTTTTCGACCATATTCATAACAAACCCAGAAAAAGCATAAAATGTTATCTTTTTGACCACGTAAATCTGACCATATGACCACTTATCTTCACAGTTTGGTACAAAGCCATAAAAATGATAGTTACAAGACTGCAGTTTGGACAAAAACAGATTATTGGACTTTGACACAAAACAGATGTAACTTTTGTAAAGACTATTGGACTTTGACACAGAACAGATTAAACTTTTGTAAAGACTGTTGGACATTGACCAGATAAAGGATACCAAACATGAGTAAACTGTTGACCACAATAAACAGAAAAAGAATTTTCCGACCAAAAAGTACAAAAAACCATGGTTGTCAGGATCCCGATCCTGATCTTAGGATCTTACGATTTTACGATACTGTAAAGCAAAAATGATCCGGATCCTACATAGGATCTTTACAAGCTTAAGATCTTATAGGATCCCGATCTTGACCATACGATCTTACGATCTAATCCGATCCGATCTTACTCTTCTCGGATTACAAACTAAAAAACTACAAATTTATGGGTTGTTTGTTTGTAGAATTCAAAAAACAACATGTTAATCTTTTTAAACATTTTATAATCATAATTTAGGACAACATTTATATGAAACATTCATAGTATTTTGTGGTTATAATGTATTTGAATTTGTAGATTTGTATAAAATTACATAAACTATTAATAAATAACATTAGAGTAGGATCTTAAGATCCCGATCCGATCTTACGATCACGATCTTGCAAAGACAAAAACGATCCTGGGTAGGATCCCGATCTTGACAACCTTGCAAAAAACAGTTTGACACAAGATTCAAAAAACCACAATAAATCAACACAACACAATAACCTTGGTACGAAACCACACAAATCAACACAACACAATAACCATGGCTCTGATACCATTTGTAACATATTGGATTTCACAAACACATCAAACCATGATCACAAGTAGGCGTATACTTTAGGTTTTTAGAGAGAGAAAGTTTAGAGGTTTAGGGAACTTAGTGAGAGAAAGTAAAAGTATTATTATGAGCTCCAACCCTCTACCTTGGGAGGTAGAGGGTATTTATAGTACTTTACATAAACGCCACCTACGGGTTGTGGATCAGGCATAAGGTGGGTAAAGACCCGTCCGTCCTCCACGGTGTTACATAACTAAATACTACCTAACATAAAATAACTACGACTACGAGCTTTCTAACGATTACATATACTTGAGGTGACCGACAATAACTGGATTTACTAAATCCTAACAGTCATTTTCACCTCTTCGACGCTGCAAATGTTTGTAAATAGTGTTGAATTTTTGGCATTCAACGTTAATCCTCGACCATTTACCCGTGATTGAATTTTTGGTACGATGGTCATCAACATCTCCATAACGTCGTTCCAAAATAAATCTTCGGAACGGTTATTTCCCATATCTCGAGCTTGCAAAATTTCTATCCAAATTTGGGCAAGCAACATTTCTTCAAACTTGTTCCACTTCACATTTTGAGACATTATTTTTTTTTAGCTAGAGATATAGAAAGTTGGAATTGATGAAGATGAGAAAAAATGGTGGTTATGGTTTGTTATTTATAAGGGTGGTATAAAATTAGAGTTAAAATTCAAATTCAAAATTCAAGCAAAATAAAATCAGATTTAAAATTCAAATTCAAATTCAAAATAAATGGTATACTTTTGAGCGGGATTATTTAAATTCATATTAAAATTCAAATTCAAAATCAGATTCAAATTGGAGCGGGATTATATAAATTCAAAATTCAAATTCAAATTCAAACGGTATAGTTTTGAGCGGGATCATGTGTGCCTATATATACAACTCTATCAGATCTGTTTATCATACACAACTCACACACACAAGTTACACACACAACTCACACACACAAAAATGTCTCGCAAAAATTTCTCTCAACAATTCCCAAGTCCACAATAACTGCCGGAAACTACCTTTCCAACTCCAACACAGCTGCCGGAAACTACCTTTCCAACTCCACCAGAAGAAGTTGAAGTTTATTCAACACCACCAGAAGATTTCTTTCCGTTTTTCCAACCGAAAAATGTATTTGTAAACACTCCACCTCTTAACAATCCAATTGTTAACTGTTAGGATCGTTTTAATGGATGATTTGGTGAATCGGGAGGTCTTGGAAGATGTAAGAACACCATATTCAAGTTAAAGAGATAAAGTATAGAGAGATGGGAGAAACTATGTGTGTTTTATTATTGAAAGGTGAAGTTACACAAATGAGACTCACCTCTCCATGGAAGTATGGAGGGGTATTTATAGCCTAGCACATACATCTATTACAATATGACATAATAAGTCCATGTGTTTTGGCTAACTAGGATAGATAATGTAATCCCATAAATGTCGCTCCATTTCTCTGTTAGGAGCGATTCCAACAATCTTCCCCCAATGGGACGACATAAGGGATTACTTACAACATTTACTACAAATATAGAAAACAAATAAAGAAAGGTCTTCATAAGCTCTTCAAGTGCTGAGGATGATGAAAGTTTACGCTCTTTGTCTTCTTCTTGTACCTTGACTTGAGAACAATTTTCTTCACTTATAGGCAAATGATGTAATATGCATGAATTGGATTAACTTCCCCCCAAATCATGCTGCATGTCTTTAATAGCTTCTCCGTACACTTCTTTTTGGCGAAGTTTCTGAATCAGCTTCCCCCCAAACTGACAACCGTCTTCAGCAGATTCGAAACTTTGATGTAGTAAACATTTCTTCTAACTTTTGAAATTTTCAGTACGCAGCGGAATTTGTGGATGAGCAGTAAACCACACAAGGTAAATCTGACTTATTGCGGAAAATCCGTTCGGGGGTAACATGGAAGAAATCAACAAGATCTTCTCATGTATGTAGATGCTTCACACCAAACAAACCACGAAAGACGAAATGAAACGACTTCCCCCTGAATGTTGCAGTCTATCGGAATAATAGTTACCTTTGAATCTGCAATTACTCGATAAAATGACCGTGTGTAAGGCATCACAAGATCATATTTAGGTAACTTCACGCACGATAACTCTGTGAAAGTGAGACAATAACACCAACTTGAGAAATTTGCACCACATATCGTCTCATTTCTTCCCCCTGATTGAAGAAATTCATGAAGGGAAACGGGTTTTTGAAAAAAAATCCAAAAACATCAAAGAAGCAATGAACACCAATACTCTCTTCCCCCCGATGTTTTCAATGAATCAAAATCATACACCACGTATGTTGATGATGAATTGGAGACAGCGAAACCATGTATGTCCAAGTAATCGAACAACAGTGAAGTACCATAAATATCATGTGAGAATCAATTGCTGATAAGACTTCTCTACTCATGTATACTCTTCTCAGCTAACTCTTTACCGACCCCATTATCATTCTGACTGCTTTTTGTAGTGACTAATGATGGAGAAAACTCAATATGACGAACTTGAGACTGAAGTAAAATAACCCGAACTTGTGACTTAAACTTGCACTATTGTCAGACGAAGAACCCTTTTTTTATCATCATCGGAAAAAGGGTAAACTTAAAGTTTCTTAAATTATCCACACCTTAGTGTGACACTTGAGCACAACAATGTAACTTCTTAAAAGTGATAGTTATACGTTGTGAGCACAACAACGTAAACCCTTACATCAGGTACAACTAGACAACTCAAGTCTTTGTCATTCGTAACGGTTAAAGCTCGAACAAGGATCTCGAAGAATCATGCATCCAACCAACCCCGATATCTTCAGATACTAAGTACACGCACCAGTGATATCCCACTTCAACCTCAAATAAATAATAGTGAATTCACGCCGTAGTCACATCTTGCGATTACATGCCCAAAACTAGCCTTTATTAATGGTTTAAATGAACTTGATAATGGTTTCCCGATCTTGTCAAAAAAATTGTATCCCCGTGAAAATTTATCATACCAAAATACCACTCATTTTCAATATTAAAAAAATTTAATATCCAAAAATAAAATTCGGATAGTATTTTTTTTTATAGATCATTTATATTTGTAACTCAGTCCAAGTAATCGTGGCCCAATCCGGATCCATGTAGCAGTCCGTATCAATTTCGGATATGTCACAAGGCCCATCAAACGTGATACTCAATCCAGAAAACAAATCATAACCCGGTATAGCCCAATCATAACCCGGTAAAGACCACAACAATGTTAAATGGTATAAAACGAGGTGGGTGCCTGTCCGCCGCGTTGCGGCGGGGCGTCAGTTTATGTGATTGATCTTTCAAGTATTGTGTACTTGTAACTGTCTTGAGATAAAAAAAACATATGTTTTCCTACCATTGATAGTTCATTTATAGATAGCCATAAAACAGAAAATTTGCAAACGGCTAGTGTAACACATGATTTAACAACAGTAAATTTGCAAAAATCAATGCCATGTTTCAAGTAAATTACAAAAGCCAAGATAAAATGGTACTAACAACCATAATACTATGCTATGCATGCAAGAGTAACTTAACTGATCTTAAAATCGTACAAATTTAACACAAACGACAATAGATGATCAGTGTGTGGCAGCTTACTTCATAACCGACCTTTCTAGATATTGTAGATCAAAATCTGGTCATCAAGTACATAAAATCTGGTCATCAAGTAAAGCCAGCAGGTACAATAACATTTTTATGCAAACTATATGGTCTCCACTTATTTCTGCGCATGCACTAATACACATTGGTGGCAAGAACAATGTAGTTTCATGCTTGAAACGTGTGAACACGAAACAATTAACTTTAAGGAAATTTAGTATCTGATTTAAGGCCACAGGATGCTTACCAGGCAAGTTTAGCAGCCTTAACCATCTCAACAATTGCAGTTTCGGACGCAATATGAATGGATCTGATTAATGAGCATCTAGTATATACATGTCTTACGCCATAGACCGTAGTCGCAGATAAGAGTTGTAAGTGAGATGCCTGGAGGGTATGACTTCAATGAAATAGTATGTAAAAAAAAGTTGATTCACTTAGTTATACTAATATTGGTAGCGTGTTTAGACCCATTTATTTAAAAATAGGTTTATTCGACTTAATTTTTTTTTATAAAAATAGGCAAAAGCTATGTCAATTTAATTGCAGGTCTTGTAATCATATTTTAAACTAAGCCATACTATTAAAATAAATACGGTACACAATGTCAGCGAAAGATGATCCAATTTACCATAGAACGACCTCTTTTGACCCAGAGTGGCTCTTTTATAAGGATTTCATAAAAGGTCTCAATGTCAACAATTAACTATGGATAACTTAGATTGGCCATGAAACGACCCTATTTGACCCGTTACCTGACCCAGCCTGCCTTACTCCAGCAGCTTTCAAAGCGATGGTCTTCATCAACCTCACATGCGCGAGTTGGATAAACTTCCGCTGTTTTTCCATATTAAAAGAAGCCAATATTAGTGTGACACCTAATAAGAAAAATCAGTAACATAGGGATTTTAGTAATATCAAAATACCTTTTCTGCGTTGCACCCCGATTCATGTTCCATACCGATTTTCGTATTGATCTAAAAACTTTTCTACAGATCCAAACAGCCCTACAAAACACTGAGATAATGGGAAAAAATTACGCCCACATCTTGTTAAATAAAACTGTATTTAACTAAGGTGTAACATAAGTCATCTTGCTGTAAAGTCATGCTTTCGCAAGCAATAATATATAGTATTACTTTCTTTGCAGCTTTTAATTCAAATACAATTAGAAGCTCATAAGCCATAAGCTTTTTCCAATTTTCATATAAGCTCGGAAGCCCGAATAATAAGCTAATCCAAAAATCGCCTACATTTTTATGGATGTAACACCAATTAAAGTTACGCTTGTAGATTTAAATATGCCATAACTTTTTCAATCTTCAAATAAGCCAAGATAATAAGCTAATCCAAAAGCCCTCTATATTTGTAAAGATCTAACAGCAATTTAACAGAAAGCCTGTTCCATTAAGTCATACGATTGAAAAATCAGAACGCTTTCTACCTAGGCCATCAGCTTCAACGTCTTTTGATATTCCATGTGCTATCCACTCTACTAACCTGAAAAGTTTATGTTGCATAACTTATTAACACCAAAATTATGAAATAACTACTGTCAAATCAAAATCTTTTTACAGGCTTACTCTTTTTGCTAAACTATGACTATCAGTAGCTTGTCCTCTTCTTGCTCTAACATGAATATAATCCTTTGGTGCTTTGGGTGACTTTGGATTTTCCTCTGTTTTACCACCACTTTCTTGTTCCGGTTTCTTCAATCTTTTCGAATTCGAATCATCATTTGCTCCTACTTCCTAAAATTTTAAACATTTACAATTTTTATTCACATTCCAGTAATAAAGTTAACAAAAAGCATCACCGAGACACCATATATTAAAAAAAAACAAAGATACTTTACTGTTTTTAGTTTGACCCAAAAAAGGTTCCCACTTACAAACTCGATCTTAAATAATAAATTTTAACTACAGTAAAAGGTTAAGAGTTTATTACCTTTTTTTGCGTTTGATGCGCCTTTTCTTTTTATGCTTTCATTGAGTCACCTAAGTATTGATCGTTTATACCTTTCCTCAGCCTCATCTGTTGTTCTCACGCCCTCGGTTTTATGCACGGCAAATAAGCGTCTCAATAAGCAATTAAAATAGCCCTTAAAAACGATTAAAATAGCCAACAATGACTATACACTACATACGTATTTCATAAGCTTTTGCTCACACAAATGCTACAAAAATCAAGGAAAACTTAAAAGCTAACCACCCTATTAAATTCCAATACTAAAGAAATCCACAACTCACAAACGAACACGTCTACATTGACAAAACAAAAAAAATATTAAATGTTTGTTATACCTTTTATCATTCCCAATTACCATATAAAACAACACATTCAATTCCTCAACCGGCAACTCCTTGCAACCTCTTCACCTTTACACCAAACAGACAATTTAGCACACAAAGTTAAAAGTTCAAATCGTTTAAAAAAAATAGCTCCAGTAAATTAAATCAGCCTCAAACATAATCAAAAACAAATCCCTGGAATTAAAAAGTTAGCGATTTTAGTAACACCTGCGATGTAGCAGTTCCAATGAGAGATTCTGTCTTCGAGTTCGCCACTGCTAATGACTCATCTGCTCTTGCAATCTTCACCTCCTGGACAACCTCCCAGATGTTAAACTTACATACATTAAAAAATAGGTGAAACATGTTTATTAGAGCATATGTTTATTTTTAAGAAACCAAACAATTAAAACATAAAAGGTTAAAAAGAGGTGAAGAGCAATACGTTTAATATGGGCTGGTATTTGTGTCCGTCAAGAAGTTATCATCGTCGGTGGACAAAACAAAGATTACATCACCTAATCTGAAAAGGGTATAATAAGATTCAATCAGATCCTTCAAAAAACTGCAAAAAGATTGAGAAAAACCAATCAACAAACAATCTTTATAAAAATATAAAGGTACCCAACCTAAAAAAGCTTTTGATTATTATCACTACTTTGAAGGTTAAGCAGGCAACTCAATAAAACAACCGATCAAGATTGATACAAAATTTAACATAATATTCACCTTGTTTCTTCAAGTGCAACATTCTGCGGGATACCAAACATCGATTCTGCTCCGTTTTTTTTTCCGTTGCAGAAAAAATATTATTACCTGATTCGCCATCAGCTGGTCACTCGGAAGTCTTGTTCTTCCTGCGTCTTTGATAATGAATCTTCCTGTTGTTTAGAAAGGAAAACCTCACAAAAAAACCTGGTGTAGAAAGTTTGGAAGGCGGTGGAAAAGCTGGATGTTTCATGATAAGATCATAGATATCAAGGTTTGAGATGGGCTGAAGTTGAGCCCAAGTTCTAGCCTGCAAGTTTATCAACTTATTCGACGTCGTTTCAAATCTCTTTTAATATATATAGTAATGAATACCCTATTATCATTTGTATTAACCCTAATCCCACTTAACACAAACAGCGCCCCCATCTCATTCTCACCACCAAGCCCTGATATCACAACCGAATCTCAATCCTCTAATCTTTATACACTCAGACCAAATGACTCACATATCCATCATCATCTTCAATTAATACCCATTCTCAACCAAATGAATTGAATGCCCAAGAAAATAAACAAACCACTTTACCGTGACCTTAGTTACATTTTCAGTTCAATCCGAGTCAAGAGAGCACGTGAATGGCTTAAAGACCCTTTGGAGGGTCACGGTAAGGTCGACATCTTGTTTTCGTGTAGTATTATGTTTGAACGAATTGAAGAAAAGATGTAACACAATTGTTAATAATCTTTTCTTTTTTTTCGGATATACAAAAGAAGCAAATCTTCTATAGTGATCTATGATGATATATTTTCGTTTGTTTGAATGACCTTTGAAGGTCTATGGACAATTTGTAACATTCGAAAATAGTTTTCTGAGGTCATAAGAATCTTTAATTTTTAAGTACCGAGTCATTGAATGTGGTCTTAGGTTGTTGTTAGACGATGGTTTAGGATAGAGCGATGATTTGTTTGATGTAGATAAAGAATTTGTTTCAGTCGATTTGTGGGGTTCTTGAACTGAAGTCACAAGATTGGTATTATTGGTATTCTTGTTTGCAGGTCCAAGCCTTGGTCATTTCTGGTCTTAGTCGTAAAATAGTTCCATAGTCTTATGTGTAAAACATAAGCCCCTAATGCGTAACCTATAACTTATGCGTAAACATAGTTTTATGCATAAACAAAGTTACGCGTAAGCCAATTTTAGGCGTAAAGATGGGATCTTACTCGTAAGCTTAAAGCTTACGCGTATGCTTATGCGTAAACATACTTTCTTACGAGTAACTTTCCAAGTTACTCGTAAATGGACTGAAGATGACTCTTAGGCGTAAAAAACAAGGGTTTGGACCCCTCGTTGACTTTTTCCGGCCATGTTTTCCTACCACTTTTCCGTTCAGATTCATAAACCCAGAAAGAGGGTATAAAAACCATTCTTTTTACCCATTTTGACTATGATATGACCAGATGACTAAAAATAATGACCAGATGATGACCACCAAATATTCACGAGATGGACAAAAAAAAACAAGTCACAATATGTAAGTTAACAAGAAACTGATTCCTGGACTGTTGAGACACAAGAAACAGAAACTAAAAACAGCAAATAAGGTTGACTTTTTTTTTACCAAAATGATACAAGTAATCTTGTGAAAATTTTTTAAATACAAAAACTAATGTGAAAGGTTGAAACTTTGGTAAAAAAACAAATTTTTAAACAAGATTTTGACAAGATAACATCACCAAAATCAACCACAAATAAAAATCCGACCTTGCTCTTGATACCAATGTTAGGATCGTTTTAATGGATGACTTGGTGAATCGGGAGGTCTTGGAAGATGGAAGAACACCATCTTCAAGTTAAAGAGATAAAGTATAGAGAGAAGGGAGAAACTATGTGTGTTTTATTATTGAAAGGTGAAGTTTCACAAATGAGCCTCACCCCTCCATGGATGTATGGAGGGGTATTTATAGCCTAGCACATACATCTATTACAATATGACATAATAAGTCCATGTGTTTTGGCTAACTAGAATAGATAATGTAATCCCATAAATGTTGATCCATTTCTCTGTTAGGAGCGATTCCAACATTAACACTCCACCTGTTAACAATCCACCTGCTAACAGTCCACAGGTGGACCTCGAAAACAATCCATTTGGGTTAAGTGAGGCTTCCTGATGCGCGTACAAGGCGCGTTCTGGGTCAAAGGAACTTCCTTTTCGTCCAGCAAGTTTTTCAACACCCTAGGCAGTGAACCTAATCCTTGTAATGTAGTATTAGGTAAGCCTCGGGGATTGATATCGTTCTCTAGGGGAATAAGAATACTAGTAAGAAGTGTACTACACTAAGGTTGAGGTTGAGGAAGATTCTTTTTTATCTTTTTATATTTTTTTTAGAAAGCTAAGGGTAAAATCTCGGGGCTTGGATTTGGGGGGTGGTACTTCTACCAATTACTTCTACTATCTAATTATCTAAACTATGGGTAGTCTATGTCTTTTTGATGTGTGCCCGTATGATGATTAAAAATGTGTTTACCTAGATACTATTACTCCCTAGTTATCTTTTATTGGTGGTTGAATTGTCACGTCCTTATTCTTAACGCGTTGTGTTTTCTAAGGTCGTAGGGTGTGCCTTTTTCTCTAACTCTTTGAGACTACCTTAAGGTTATTGCCTACGAAATCCTCTAGATTAATCGTAAACTAACTTTAAGGTTATCCTTGGATGTTTAGACTACGAAATCCGCTAAGTAATTAATAAACTAAGGTTCACAAAGATTACTCAAGCATTTAAACACAACGATAGCCTAATTGCACTCCTAAGCCAATTACAATTAAGATAAGAGACAACCAATCAATAATTAATAACTAGGTTTCATAGATCTAAGCAAACACACAAGAAATTTAGCCGGACATGTTAAACAAGCAAGCATACACACATTAAATGGAAGACATGATGAAATCAATGGAATAAAACACTTATCTTGATGAGTAAAATAGGGTTTGGGAACCCTAAAATACTGTCCAAGTCGGACTACAAACGTTTAGGGTTTTTACTCCACAAGTCTACCTCCTAAAATTCTGAAAATTCGATTTCTATATATAACTTTACACTTGCGACGGCATCGCCTAATAGGTGGGACGCCGACAGATCGCTGTCATTAGGGTTTTCGTCTTGGCCAAGTTATCGTTGGTACGACGTCACGTTGTAGTTGTGACGCCGTTGGGCTTCAGTAGGGACGTTGTCTGATTCTGGATCTGGGACGTCGTCTGATGAAAAGTCTTAGTGACGCCCTTCCTCTTCAAAGCCTGACGCCGTCAGGTGTATTTTAGCAAAAAGTCTACTGAGCCATCCGAGATTTTTATTAGAATAAAGGGACGGCGTCGCCCTTTGATTGGGACTCCGTCAGGTTCAATTTCAGTAGGTTGATTAGCTTCGATCTTTACTTTGCCATTTTCTTCATGAATTCACTCCTTTTCGTCCAAATAAACATCATTCCAACATTTTGCTTCCAAGAGACCTAAAAAGTGAAAAGGAACGAAATTAAGCAGTAACGGATATAAAAGTGGGCAATTAAGGGCTTAAATGACCCCTTAAAAGTGTACGTTTTAAATCCTTATCACTTCCCTTCTTGAACTTGTGCAGGACGAGGAAAATTATAAAGAGATTATGGAACAGGAGGCACGCGAGGAAGCTGCTCGTCGTTAACAGGAAGCCAGAGAAGCTGAATATCTTAGGGAGAACTACTTTGACATCATGGAAAGAAAGTACTTTAATGGCGAGTTTTATTCCTCTTCGAGTGACGAGGGTTGGAACTCAGATGATTCATATTCTTAAGTTTTAGTAGTTTTATTTCCATCAATCTCGTTGTAGTTTTAATGTTTAAGCATATTATGTATTTCTTTGTTTTCAATTAATCTTCAATTAATGTAGTGTTTTAACTTAAATGTTCAATGTAATTTGTGTTTTTAATTTTATATTTGCATTCTTTTTTCCTCTAAAGTCATTCATCTTCTATTATACAAAACACTTCACCTTCAAAAACAATTTATATTTTTTTCCCTCCAAATATATTCATATTCCAAAACACAAAAAAAGAGAAAAAGAGAAAAAAAAAAGTACAGCGCAAATCTTCGTCGTGTAGACGAAGAGGAAACTGATGGCGAGCTACGGTGAGGTAGTCTGGTGTCGCGGCGAAGGTCCACGTCGGATGGCGAACCATCATGACGAGCCCACACCTAATCCTCTAAGTGTTCTAACTTCTCAAAATATATAAAAAAAACTGACGTGTCAGTTCAATTTTAAAATGTTGTGTCATCATTTCAACGACTTGGTAAAACTATAAAGAGAGAGGTTAGTTTTTTTGAGGTATTTTATTTTGCTTACCCATAAATCCATACTTACTAAGGGATAAATCCTCACCATCCATCTAGTTTGATCTAATGGTGAGGATTAACCTAAAATTTAAAGGTAAACTTAAGTTCATGTTTTTTTTTTCTTGTCTTTTTGTCTTTCTTTTTTATTCAGATATTTTATTTTTGTCTTTTTAAATTTTTTTAAATTCACGTTTTTTATTATTATTTTTTTTATTTTTGTTTATTTTTAAATTTGAGTTTTTTTAAATTCGCTTTTTTTTATTAATTTACGTTTTTTAATTCGCGTTTTTTTTCTTCGCTTTCATACGTTTTCGTCTGTTTTCATACGTTTTTATCTGTTTTCATACGTTGTAATCCGCTTTCATACGTTTTTGCCCGTTTTCATATGTTTTCGTCCGTTTTCATACCTTTTCGTTCGTTTTCATACGTTTTCGTCCGGTTTCATCATTTTTCTTTCGTTTTCGTCCATTTTTCATACTTTTTCATCCATTTTCAAACGTGTTTTTACGCTTTCATACGTTTTCGTCCGTTTTCATACGTATTCGTCCATTTTCTTACGTTTTTTTCCGTTTTCTTACGTTTTCATACGTTTCTGACTATCACAAGTGATTTATGTGATATTCAGAATATCACCTGTGATTTTATGAATATCACTTGTGATTTTCTGGATATCACTTTGTGGTATTCTGAATATCACTTTGTGGTATTCTGAATATCACTTGTGATTTTCATTTTACAAAACATTAGTTGAAAATCACTTGTAATATTCAGAAAATCACTTGTGATATTTTGAATAGAATATCACAAGTGATTTTCTGAATATCATAGAATATCACTTGTGATCATCTGAATATCACATAATATCACTTGTGATACTCAGAATATCATTTGTGATACTCAGAATATCACTTATGATACTCAGAATATCACTTGTGATATTCAGAAACATATGAAAACGGCCGAAAACATTTAAAAACGGACAAAAACGTATGAAAACGGACGAATATGTATGTACTCTAAACCAAAATTTGACAATTTTCTCTTTATACGTGGTAAATATACACTTACATATTTTTATAAGTATCAAGAGCCATGGTTTGATCATTCCTCTTACATGTTCTTGGATTTCTAGTGGTTTTATATGGTTTTTTGGTTTGAATGAGTTTAGAGTAGTTTGCATCATTTGGATCATTTCTAGTGTTAAAGTTTGGATTTTGATTGTACTTTTGTGTTTAGAATCATCATAAGTGTTTAGGTTTTGATTTAGAAGGCTTGAATCATCTTGGTTGGACTGTTTTTGGATTGAAAAGTGTGGTTTTTTGAATATTAGTACGAAGCGAGTTGCGTCTCGGTGTACGTTTCTTGGTTGTGAGTTGACTTGTTCATTGAAGCGAGTTGTCACTTTAGCGAGTTGTCGCTTAAGTAAGTTGCTTTGAAAGTGAGTTATCAGCTTATGCGAGTTGTCATCTAAGCGAGTTGTATCTTAAGCGAGTTGTCGTTTAAGCGAGTTTCCTTGGAAGCGAGTTGTCAGCTTATGCGAGTTGTCACTTAAGCGAGTTGTGCCCTAAGCGAGTTGTTGTAGAAGCGTGTTGGGTTTTATGCGACTTGACTATTAAGCGAGTTGTCTGTTTATGCGAGTTGTGTTTCATGCGACTTGTCTATTAAGCGAGTTGTCATCAAAGCGAGTTGACTGGGGTGCGAGTTGTCTTGGATGCGAGTTGTCTTGGGTGCGTTTTGTTGATTTTTCTCGACAAAACTTCAAACGGCCATAACTTTTGTACCGTAACTCCGTTTTCAGCGTTTTACCCATCAAAACGACCATGAGAACGAGGAGAATGGCACACAGAATAAACTAAAGTTTATTCTGGTCAACCTTCGAGGCCTAAATCCGCTCCGAACATAAGTTATTGAGGTTTTTATGTTTTTAGACCTAAATTTTTTTGTAAAATCGTGCAACAACCAATCCAAATCTCAACCAAACAACATCTCAGCTAATCCTACAACCAATCATAAGTCCTATCACACAATTGTCTATCATTGTGTCAATCCATCTGTCATCTTAATACGTTCTACTGGTCTTTGCTAAACGGTTTGGTCTTGATTTTAGTAAAATCCCGCGAAAGATTATATTTCTCGGTTTAAATCACAGACTTGTAAAATCCGGTGTATACATCAACATCATGTCTTACACTCCTGATTCAGTGATTTCAGAAGTACTCAAACTGTATGATGCTGTAGACAACCATGAGAATATTAGCTATACTGAACGGTTACAGATGATTGATTCAACTAATGATGATTTGAGATCTTCATGCTCTGAGTCCAATGAGAAAGAATTGTACTTGTTCAGGCTACAGAATGCCATGCAAAAGGAAAGCAGCATTGAACCTTATCAACAACTTCACTCTCACCTCATGTTACTTCTACCCATAACAATGGAACGAACATGTATTGCCCTCTTCCTTCAGGACTTATCCACATTAACAGGAACTTTTTTGTTAAACTTAGAGCAATTGGAGCTACAACTTGACAAAGAGAAGGTTCAAAGGATAGTTCGATCTTTGCACTTCAAGTGATCTGCAAACAATTTCAGTCATTCATTAGAAGGGAATTCTCATCAGATTATGATCATCACATGACTGAAATGTCCTTCAAAAGAAACATCGGAATGGAAATTAAGGCATTCACTGAGACATTTATCCAACTCATGGATAATGTGGAAAAGTACATTGAGGAAGCTGCACAAAAAGATGAAAACGTGAATGTGTGCCAGGTGCAATTGAGAGATAGTTGTGATGAGTCGGGTAATGTATTAGTTGAAAGGTCGGGTATTGTTGAATGCAGAATATCAGAGACAACAAAGAATGATGTAACCAGCTGCTCAGATTCTGTCACACAAGAAATGGATGCTGTGATCAGAAAGGTGAATGAATGTCGGGTACAATCAATAAATTGTAGTGTTGAGACCAGTAAGGCATCGGATAATAGATCAGTTGACACTGAATGCAGAGGCTCAGAGACAGATAAGCTTGAAACAGTCAGTAGTTCAATGACTCTTGTTATACATGATGTGAATGCAGATATCAGACCGACAAATGAACAGGTGTCATGTGATGAGGTACCCTTAACTGATCAACATAATGCATCTGCTAATGTACCTAAACAAACTGATCTTAATACTGAACATGATTCTGATAAATGTTCCTTGGTTTAGGTTGAGTCTACAAAATTCAAAACAAATAATATGGTTGATAAAAGGGTTTTTGATGAACTTTCAAATAAATTCTCAAAACTTGAAAAACGTTGCATTTCTCTTGAAATTGCAATACAAAGAAAAGAGGAAAGTTTTCAAACTAAGAAACCATGTAAAAATCCCAAATTTCCTGAATTTCCTGAATTTTTTGAAATGAACGATTTAAAAGCTCAGCTTCAAGCCAAAAACTCGACTATCAACAATTTGAAGAAACATATTTCTAGTATGCATGTGAAAAGTAATTCAGTCATGACTGCACAAGTCATTGATACTATTATAACAAGAAATAATGAACTGTCAATTTATGTGGCTAAATTACTAAAGGAAAATGAGTCTTTGAGAAAGCATCACATAGAATTAAGTGACTTTGTCAAAGAAGCTAGAACTAAGTCAATGGAACAAACAAACTCTTTGATAGCAAAAACTGATGATCTCAAAGCTCAACTTCAGGAAAAGAGTTTCGCTATTGTTGCCTTAAAGAATGAGCTTAGAAAAACCGTAGGGAAAAGTGTAAACACTAAGTTTACAAAACCATCAACCTTAGGGAAGCCAATTTCTCATCCCACTAGAGACCGATCCGTTGTTAGGCAACCTACTGCATTTATATCTGAAAGAACAAAATCATTAAAGACAAGGCTTGCCTCCCAAGTTGATGCGATACAAGTTTTGTCAAAACCAGTCACTTCACCTGAGTTACCTAAGAGTAATGCTTCTAGTTCCGTTAACCCTCAACAAGTAGCTACTTCTACTCCCAGCACCTCTAGGAATAGTTCTAAAACAGTGTCAAAACCAAGCATTAAAACCCAAAATTCATATGATATGAATGACTTGTGGAAGAACTATTATCTAAAAGAAGCTAGGAAAAAGGCACAGATTCGAAAAGACGGAATTTTAGGTGCAAGACCTAGGGTGATGCATTCCACGAGATTTCAAGGCACTGCTAGTAGTAGTAAACCATTACCTAGGAACACTCAAAAGACTAGGGGTTTTCTTGCATCTAAGAGTAGTTATATGAAGAAGAATGCTAAGCATGTAGAAAATGAAACTAGAAATTCTGAGTCTTTTCCGAATAAGAAACATTTTCCTAACTCACATGCTAAGGTACAATCCACTAAGACTACTAACATGGCTAACGTTCAATATGTCATGAAGCAAAACAAACCTAAAATTTCACCTAGATGGATCCCAACGGCTAAATCTTTGGAGTCTAGGAATACCAATAAGTCTTCCACTGTGCATAAGAATATCAACAATCCTAGACCTTGCCATAAGTGGATACCGTCTGGTAGAATGTTTAAGGATGTTGGACTTAGGTAGATACCTACCGAAAAGCTGTTTACCGATGGCAAAATCAAGGTTGACCGTGAAACCCCAAAGGGTTTGGATGCTAATGTCACTAACCAATATATATGCAATCAAGCTTGTAATGTTAGTGCAGGTAGTCCTTACTCAGTTGCAGATACTTTGATCCTTCAATACATGGACTGGCTTAAAGTATGGATAACAACAGGATTGATATCTCATAACTCACGGGTTCAAGTAACTCAATCTTGATATTCTATCTGCAATGACGTCTGTTCACATCAGTTCAGGCCTCGTTCTTCAACACAATGGCGTCTGCAGATAACACTTCAGGCCCCGTTCCTTAAAGAAAAGAAAAGCGTACAATTCAGTGCGTTTTATCTTCAGTTTAACAGAAGTTCTCTCAAGAATGACCATCCTCATCTACATTCTCCATCAACGAGCTTCATGTGTTTCCCATGCTCATTCAGTCATCAAGTGGATCTACGTTCATTGGAGTATATTCTTATTTACTTGTTCAAATCAAAAATGGCAACATCATATGTAAATTTTGAAGGGGGAAAGTGGATCTACATGTTGATGGATATTTGTATAATGGTCATACGCCTAATGTTTTACTTACTAAGGATAACTGGGATTCATTGGGGGATTCAACTGGTTCACCTTCTTCAATTTCCATTGATCAAGATGCACCATCAAAGAAGTACAACTCAGACTACTCAAGAAGCCTAATCTCCAGTTATTCCTCAAGGCGTTGTTAATGACTATCATTGTAGTTGCACTCATGAATAATGATCTGCTCTTTGGTATTCCTTTGCCAAATCTTCACGGATTATTGTTCATGAATCATGATCCGCTCTTTGGTATCCCTTTGCCAAATCTTCACGGATTATTGTGCATTCTGTAAATCAACCACATGAACATTAAGGAAAATGACTACCTCATCTGCTCGAAAACATTATTGGTGAATCTTCCAGATCAGTCTCTACATGTATACCTTAGGAAGAATGCATTGATGTTGAGGAATCATTTGTTCTGGTTCATTCAGTGGGTCAATGTACATCCGGTTGTATATTTATTCACATGTTGGACATTTGACACAAGTTGATTACTTCAGAGTTAATCATTTATCACTTATTTGAGATTGAAGTTGACTTTCACAAAGGCGTGTTCTTATTTGATAACTTGCTCAGGCTTAAGAATTTGAGTTGAAGACTTGGTTTATCTAGTTACCAGCAGTCGAGGTGGATGGTTAAAGACCGACTATGTGGATAATCTCAACAGGTGTTAATGTCTCATACTTTGTTTGAGTAGTGAGTACTTAGAGATTTGCTTGAAGCATAGATTCTCGACACCGTTCTTCCAACATTAGTGCAAGATTCAGATACAAATGCGGGGAACTCTTATTCAGTTTCAAGTTTGGTATATCGGGTTTGCTTCATCAGTGGTCACTTCAAAATTGTCTACATCTAGGTTGATTAAGATAGTCAGTGAGAGTTTCTATAGCAGTTGATTCTCACAGGATTCATTTGAGCTAATTTGTTGTTCTTCTCTATTTCAAGATTATTTGGTATGTATAATGTGTTGCTGATTCTGAGGTATCAAAACCAGCAAGGGGGAAGGAGACATATATCTAAACACACAACGAGTACACGTGATGAACTGAATACTTTCTCTCTATTGAAGTTATTCCGGGAAGACATATGTCAAAACCGCAGAGAATCTCAGTGTTTAACTCGTAGCCTTTGGTGTGTTATTCCAACTATTTGGGCGAAGATTGTATTATTCCAACTATTTGGGGGAAGGATATATTATTCCAACTATTTGGGGGAAGGATGTATTATTCCAACCATTTGGGGGAAGTGGTCTCTGGATACTTTTGGTATGTGTTAACTCAGCCTTCAGTAGGAAGAAATATGAGAAGAATACATGGTGAGTGAGATGATATTTCTTGTCGACATATTCGATATGGCTTATGATAAAGTGCTTCTGGTTATTGCTTCATGTACACAATGTTATGATGATTCCGATGAGATCGCAACCATCAGGGGAGAGATATGTGTACATCAGGGACGCACAACAAGGGCTTAATCATGTATTCTGGGTTTGATAACCGCAAAGATGATCAGTGTTTAAACTTGTTACTTCGGTGTTCTCGTGTTCTTCGGGGTGTTGAGCTTCATTCAATAAGACTGTTTCTCTTCACATTCTACTTCTTGGGAAAATGGTCTTTATTCGAAGATTTTCGGCTTGGGGGGAAGCTACCAAAGTCTCACTTTCTGTAGGCTCAATTTCTGTCGTCCATTCAAGAGTCTCGAAAGCTTTGGTGGTGAAAGTTTAAGAAATGATGAGTTCTATCTTCTACTAAGTGCTGAACGATATCCTTATCTCGGTACTCATATCATCATCTTCTTAAACTATATCATCTTATTTGTATATATTTATCAAAAAGGAAAATAGAAAAATATAAAATTTTCAAAAAAAAAATCAGAAAATTTGAAAAATTCTAAAAAATATTGTTTTCTCAAGACATGTCTTCTGGTATCGATAACATCTACGGTCTTAGAAATGTCATTCAATAATGGCACAGGACCATAGATGAAGTTCGAGCAGGAGGTGTAAATATTCTTTTCCAAAACATGTCTCTAAATATGGCTTGCAGTTACTTCAGACTGTAACCCGCTCTTCAAAATATGGCTTGCTATTATGTCTGATAGCAACCAGCTCTTTTAAAAGAAAGGAAAGTGCTGCGCTAAACCATTTTTCAAAATTCGTGCACTTATCCTAAAAACAAATTGAGGAAAGTATGCCGAAGAACTGCTGTTCCTACACAAATGTTTTTCCTTCTATAAATTCTTCAGAAAAATATTTGTTGTTTTAAAAATGGTGGTAAATGAGTTGCTTGTAAATCAATCAGATTCAGAGTTTTCGTAAAATTTGAAAACTCAATCAATGACTTCAGCGCTTTTTAAACTTTTCAGAAAAATAAGTCATTGATTGAGGGGGAGAATGTTTTCAAATCTATATCATCTAACGATCTCATCTAATTATCCTATATACTTAAATGTAAAACATGTTAACCTACGTTGAAGGACTAGGTGCCTAGGATATGATTGTTAGGATTAGATGATTAGAGTTTGATGAACACATTATTCCCATGCCTTTGCATGATCTGATTGATATGTTTAATTGACTTTTATTAGTCGATTGCTTTTTGGGTGTTGTCGACCACCATATATCTGTTTGTGTTGACTAACGTATGCAGATAAGATGGTTATAAGAATGTTCCCGATCCGGATCCCACAATAGAAGATGATTGGATGCCGAAAGGAAAGGGTAACTATATCTTGGGTTGATAAATGAAGAAACGAAGCTTAATTTGACCTCTATGGAGAGTTGGCATGAAAAAATGCAATGTAAGAGGTATCACTGCATCAGCAGATTGTTTTCTTCATCATCAAATAAAGAAACGGAGCTTAATTTGACCTCTATGGATAGTTGGCATGAAAAAAAAATGCAACGTAAGAGGTCTCACTGCATCAGCAGATGGTTTTCTTCCAAACCTCCAGCAACAACAACAAAAGCAGCTTAACCACCTAACGTATCTTTGTGCAGGATAATAGTGATGATACCATTTTTTTTAAACAATTTTTGAATAATATTGTTTTGAAAATGGAAAAATATTGTTTTGAAAATAAATTGGACTTAATTTTGGAAATCACTGGACTTCATTTTATCAAAACTTAAGTCACTCAATCAACGACTTCGGTCATCGATTGAGGGGGAGAGTGATTTAAAATAGAATATTTTCAAACGATATTTCATCTATCAAGTCCGTTTTAGGGGGAGAGTGATTTCTATCAAGTCCGTTTGTGCTAAATAAGTGGTGATTTAAACATTTAATGTTATGTCATGGTATGATTGTCTTTAAAAATCAAAGATCTTTCAAAATGAAATCTTTTCTGTTCTTGTTTGATTGTGAAATTATTTTATTTTACTTAAAGATCTTTTAAAAATATCATACCTGACACTAACAATCTTTAATGTCTTATATTGATCCCTATCAGTCATTTTTCAAAAATTAAATCAAGCCACGTCTTTCCCCTAAAATTTTCCAAATAATTTAAATCAATTGGGATCACAAATCTCAAGAGGTTTGAAATTTTTGATCGGGGGAGAGATAGTGATTTAAATCTCTTATCTGTTTAAATAAAATTGGTTTTAGTCCTTTAAAGGCACTCCTGCCTCCATGTGCCAAACGATTTCAATATATGATGCACATGATTGAGGAGGAGCATTTATCCAAAAACTATATGAGTATTTAAACCTGGCCACATTTTCTCCCATGTTTTCTAAACCTTATTAAATCACTTGGGATCCAAAATTTCAAAGGGTTTTGATATTTTTGATCGGGGGAGAATTTGTGATTTAATAATGAAATTTGATAAAAGGTGATCGTTTTGATTCAAATGTGCATGCTGCTCTCCCATATGTGCTAAACGCTTTCGAATCTCGAGGCACATATTGAGGGGGAGCATTTCATAAGAAAATAAACTTTCAAGGTACAAAGATTTCTATGTTTCAACATAAAGTACCTTGATTGATTTTCTAAATGGTTTCTTAATGGCTTTTGTGATCGTGGATGTACTTCAAAAGAACTCTTTCCTCTATGTGATTAAATGATTTCATATATCCTACGCACATATTGAGGGGGAGAATTAACCTAGAAAATCAAATGGCTTTTTCCATGGAAATTGTGATCAAGAATATATTTCAAAGAACTCTTGCCTCCATGTGCGAAACAACTTCAAAATCATATGCACATGTTGAGGGGGAGCATTTCTAAATGATCAAAACAATTAAGATACAAAATGCTTTGATATTATATCACAAGTACCTTGATTGATTTTCCAAATGATTTTTCAAGTGGTTTCATGAAGGAAAGAACTGTACCAAAAAGACTGACCAATTTACTTTATGCATGGTGTTATAAGGATGGTTAGGCTAGGTATTCGTTCCCACGATTCCGCCAGAGCCAGAGGGATCTACCTAGGGACAATTCACTAGATAGTGTAGAGTCCTTAGGTATGATGAAAAAAAGAGAAGAGTGATAAATGGGAAGAGTGCCGACTGAGATTGAGCTAGAACTGGAATAAACCCAACAAGGTTCTAGTTATGAAGTCTCGGTAAGCACTGAAGGGGTTGAAGAATGAAAAAGAAATAAAAAGTGAAAAGGGTGAAAAGAAATAGCCCTCCAATAATTCAACCTTAGGGCAGAAACCGGGTTCAATTCATATGCTACTGGTTGTTACTAAGGTAACGCCGGTATTGAAGACAAGACATCATGGACCTAGTGACGCACTGCACTAAACTTCCCAAGCTAATCAAGTTCCTCTTAAAAGGACTTGTTTCATTCTCACGGGGAACCTACATAATCTATCGACTTTCTCTTAGAGATTGTTGATATTGAAGAAGGAGACCCTCTCCCTAGTCTCCGGCATAGGAAACCAAATGTGCACAATTGAGTCTAGAGCCAAGAGATCATCCACAAAATCTCATCAAGACACTAATTGATGAAGACTTGCTGTTTCATACAATGTGGAAAGTAAGTATATATCAAGAGTCCTACGCATTATCCTTGTGGTATTGCCAGAACATCCGAGTGATATGTAAAAGTATTCACGATGAAGATGGAAATCCTTCTAGAGCCAACATCAAACAAACTCTTGGTGGGTGACATGTGAGATCTTTCAAAAGATCAAGCTTGTGACAAGTGGATAGAAACGATGGGGCGATTCATTTTTGAATCAACCTTGGTCCAGGAACCGTTCGACGTGCAAATCTTCTTTTCTCTAGCACATCGAATGTGTATTCATGTTTTCAAACACAAAAAGTATCTCTGATTGAAAAAATACTTTTGGAAAAACTGTTCGATGTGCAAATATCTTCTTTTCTCTAGCACATCGAATGTGTATTCTCTTTCAAATACAAAAAGTATTTTAAATTGAAAATTGATCTTTCTCATAAAACCTTCGTTGTATTGCAAAAATCTTTCTTCTAAGCAATACGCGATTGTTTTCAAATCAAATTTTCATCAATCAGTGAATCTCAATTCGCTGGTTCACTCACTCCGTGTTGTCTTCTTTGAGACGTCCCTGTTTGAGAACAGCTAGAACAACTGCGAAACCCTGTCAAGGAGATTCTTCGAATTATACCTGATCACAGGCAGTACTTGTACTGATCAATGGGGAACCGTGGGTCGTGTACCTCAATTCAACAAAAGTGATCAAAGACATTTTCGTGTGTTTTATTGCTAACTGTTGTTTGCAGGTACATTTGGACGGTTGCATACTGATCGTCAATTGAGAAGTCAATCAAAAGCCGCATGCTCACAGCATCCACACTTAATTGAAGAAATCATGACTAGTGCATATCTACATAACCTGGCTCTGATATTTTATACTATGCTTCTGCTACGCTGTTGCAAATATCATGAACCAATAAAGCTTCTGCTACTCTGATGGAAAGATGTCATGATCCTGAAAGTGTGAGCATGTCGGTCTAAAAGTCACAACATCACATGATGGCAACACAATAAAGGGTTATCCAGAGATTTACTGTGGCTGATGATCTCAAAGAAAGCTCGAAGATCATCAACATGTGGATCAGTTAAAGACCTCCACTGCTAAAGCACAAAGATTGCAAAATTTGAAGAATTGAAGTTTACGAGCTCAAGAACGAAGTCAAGAATAGAATGCTAGGATTCAAAATGTAAATCATGGGGTGACCTCCCTTAGGGGGAGATTGTTAGGAATTGGAAATTCCATAGTGAAGTGTCGGTCACCCCATCTATAATCTAGCATATGTTAGCTCATAGACATATCGTTATTTAGTAGTTTATTAGTTAGTTATTAGCTTAGTTTAGCTTAGTGTAACACCGTGGAGGAAGGACGGGTCTTTACCCACTGTATGCCTGATCCATAGTCCGAAGGAGGACGTGTAGTATGTAACTATAAATACCCTCTACCTCCCAAGGTAGAGGGTTGGACCTTTCACTCAAACTAACCTTCTTTCTTTTGTTTACTTTCTATCTCTAGAAAGGCTCCCATTCTACTTTCTCTCTTTAAACTCTCTATCTCATTCGATCCATACTAGTATTTGTTACGTGTTTATGAAATCCAATATGTTACAATCCACAACCGAAAATGTCTCAAAATCCAAACGAGATGTCGTTTATGAATCTTCTCAACTCGTCTTCGTCAAACCCGTCCACCCCATCGTCCCAAAGTTCAAAATCTTCTTCGCACGTCGGATTTCAAGCTTATCAATATCCAAGACAATCACAACCGCAATTCTATCCACCACAACAATCACAACCGAAAGTCTATCCATCACAACAATCACAACCGCAATTCTATCCGTCACAACAATCACAACCGCAATTCTACCCTTCACAACAACATTACTTTGGATCACAAGAAATGATGCCACAATTCAAAGTACCTCAACCACCACCAACCGAAACACGTGAACGACGTCGTCAAGGAAAAAAACCGGCCAAAGCGCCAAAGAAAAAAAACAAGACCGTGGTGAATTTGGATGCGGACAACGAGGAGGAAGAGGAGGAAGAATAGTGTCAAACCACAATTCATTGGTCAAACGATGAAGAAATTTTTTTAGCTGAGTGTTGGGTCGAGGTTTCCCAAAATGCCGCTACCGGTAATGACCGACAAAACGATGCGTTTTGGACTCAGATTTGGGAGGACTTCAATGATCGGACAACCGAGCCTACTCGTACCGTAAATCCAGGGAAAATGATGCTAATCATATTGACAATGCAAGACTCGATTTTTAGGCTCATCAGGGAGACAGTTTAATATGGTCTCGGCGTGGAAGGTTTTGAAACAATATCCCAAATGGGACGCACCGGACTTGATCGATGAAGATAATCTCGCTGAACTATTCGGCCCTGATCCAAGAGCTCGTCCCGCAGGCAAGCCTCGCTGAAAAAAAACTCAAAATCAGTGGAGTCGTCAATGAGCACCGGGGGGAGTCAATCGAATGCTATAGTGGAAGCTTTACGTCAAGATTATAAACGTAAAGTAGACAACCAAGAAGTGTACGAGGCAAGGATAGCGAAAGAAAAGGGACTTTTAGAGTGTCGAGAATTGGAGTTTCTCATGCTTGATACTAAGGGGTTGCCGGAGCCAAAAAAATCAATCATCAAAAAGAAACAAGACCAAATAATAGCGAAATACAACATGTAAAAGGCGAAAAATGTTGTTTTTTTTAAGTTTCGTTTTTTTTAATTATCGTATGTTTTTTATTAATCGTATGTTTTTTATTTTGTGGAAAACTAGAAGGGGGGTTGAATAGTTTTACCGATTAAAACTTGGTTTTAAACTATTTAGATCGACTTATGTCAATCTATTTAAACGTGTGTGTTGGATGTTGATAGATAAGCATATAAATAAATAAAGCAAATATAAAGAGTAAGAAGCACAAAACCACAACGCGAGTATTTATAGTGGTTCGGCTACAAGGACACCTTCCTTGCCCTACTCCACTCCCCGAGTCACCTACTCGAGAGTTCGTAATCACTACACAACACAAACTCCTTGTGGCGGAGAATCCTTCACAACGTCGCCTACTCTTTATCCGGTACAAGGCTAGACACCGGGTTCTTCCACGAGGTAGAACCAAACCTATCACAACGTCGCCTACACTTTATCCGGTACAAGGCTAGATACCGAGTTCCATTACAAAGGTGGAACTAATACCCAACACTACACAACTCCTATCCAAAGGAGATTCACTCCTTATGACAACATCAACAAGGATATCAATATCCTTTGACCGAATACAAATCTATCTTGTACATCGACACACCATATCGAATATACACCTTAGGCACCTTTCACTAATGCCTTTGACTCGACTTCTAGGCACTCTTCACTAATGCCTTTGACGCTACTTCTAGCCACCCTTCACTAATGCCTTTGACACGGATCTTTGGCACCTTTCACTAATGCCTTCAATATGACTCTTCGACACCTTTCACCAATGTCTTCGTATTGAACCTTTAGACATATTTCACCTATGTCTTCGACACAACACTTCTAATGAGAAAGAAAAGAACTATCAACAAGATACCATCAGTAGTCTTGATGATGACGAAGCTTGGCAACCCATGGACTTGAGCTTGCTTGACTTCAAGAGGTGGTGATCTCGCCTTTAAGAGGAACCTTGAGAATCACACAAACACAAACTACATAGAAAGATCCCTTGGATATGAGAACAGAGAGTTTACAACACTAAGGGAAAATGTGTGTGAGAGGGGTGAGTTACAATGAAGAACTGGCTCACTATTTATAGACAAAATATGCTACTGTTCCACGGATCCTACGGATCCCTTGTTGGAGGGATCCGTCTAGTGTATTTCGAGGGATCTGTGAGACGCTCCTCATTTCCCATGGGTTTTGGGTCATGGGTCATGGGTCATGGGTTATGGGTCATGGGTCCTAGACTTTGGACCATGGGTATCCAAGTAGATACAATGTATCTAGAAGATGGAATGCATCTAGTCAATGGGTTATGGGTTAGCTCTATGGGTCATGGGTAATACCCATTATGACTTATGCATAATGTCATGCAATGGGTCATGGGATATGGATTATGCTCCATGGGCATGGGTCATGGACTTTGGGTTTTAACCAACTACATTCAATGTATTAAGTCAATGGGTTAAACACTTAAACTTCTACCCATTCTATTACCCATTGTAATACATACTAAGTATGTATATATCTACCCAATATGTAAACACTAGTTGTTGTACATATGCATTACTAAATCATGAAAGCACTATTACTTGTTTAGTGTTTTATGTGAAAACGTAAGTATGTTAGTAAACTATTGGGTCAAACTATTTACGTATTTTATTTGTTTCGTTAAAATGATTTTATATTTGTTATCGACAAAACATTAGAAGATCGTAAAATATAAATAAACGTTTTTACGTCTTATTTGTATTAACAATCTCCCCTTTTTTGTTGATGACAAAACATAAGATTATTTTAAGGAAAAACTAAAATTCCTAAAAGTTTGAATTGGAGTTTTTACTCTCTTCTCCCTCTTTTTGTCGAAACAAAAAGAGCGTCAAAAAGAAACTAACACATTGTTTTAAGAAAAACATGTGAAAAGAAAGAAATAATGAAAAATAGAGAGTAAGTGAGGAGAAGTATTCTCGACTTAGCTCCCCCTTGACGAGTCCATCCCTTTGTGAGGGCGTCAAGTAAGAAGAAATACTAAACTAGTGCATTGCAACTATGTTTGCAAATGGTTTCGTCTTTGTGACGAATATGCTCCCCATTGATGATTGCAACTTTGCAAGGAGGACGTCATGTAATGTATTCCTATGTGAATGATATTTCAAATGATTTTTGCAATGTTTTGCTTTGACAAGAAACTCCCCTAGCTACGGGTGTCAAAGTCTTCATGTGTATATTGAAAATCTACAAAACAAACGTTAGAAAACAAGTGTATAGAGCATAATTCCCTGAAAATAATACTCAAGTTAGTAGTAAACAAGTCTTCTGTTACACGGATCCCACGATTCCCTCTTTGGAGGGATCCGTCTAAGCTAAACTGAGGGATCCGTCTGTAGGCTTCAGACAACAATGGTGATGTAAAATGTAATGTTAACATCAAAAAGGGATATGTATTAAAGCACCAAAATTATTCTTAAGATAATATGGCATATAACATGTAATTTCATTCAATAAAACATACGAGAAATGATCTACATATCTCTAAAACTAAGAGAATGACTTAACCATGTAATATGATTCTTAAACTATCTAAGTTAAGCTTAAGACTAGGACACCACTTGAATCCTTAAGCTCAAGGTTGTTTAGGTTTGTTGATCTCGTCGAAACGTTTGAGGAGGTGATAAAACATGAAACGTTGATCTTCACGTACTTCATGTATCAAGCTTTCAACATGTTGACAATGATAACAATCTTTGTCATGGCTCGGAAATGGTGGTGGTAGAAAAGGAATGGCTTGAGATGGAAGGTTTGTTTGAGATTCCACAAAAGGAGGAGGAATTTGTGGAGGTATATTTGGAGGTGATTCAACCAAAGGAGGTGATGGTGGAATATGTGATGAGGATGGTGGTAGAGAGGTATCTACTTCCATGTGATCGGGTGGTTGATGTTAATACAAATAAGCCGTAAAAACGTATATTTATATTTTACGATCATCTAATATTTTGTCGATAACAAACATAAAATCATTATAACGAAACAAATAAAATACGTAAATGGTTTGAGCCAATAGTGTACTAACACACTTACATTTTCATATAAATCACTAAACAAGTAATAGTATTTTTCATGTGATAATAATGCATATGTATAACAACTAGTTTTACATATTGAGTAGTTATATACATACTTAGTATGTATCATAATGGGTAATAGAATGTGTAGAAGTTTTAGTATTTGACCTATTGACCAAATACATTGAATGTAGTTGGGTAAAACCCAAAGTCCATGACCCATACCCATGGAGCTTAACCCATAACCCATTGAATGACATTATGCATAAGTCATAAATGGATATTATCCATGACCCATCGAGTTAACCCATAACCCATGGACTAGATGCATTGCACATACTAGATACATTGTATCTACTTGGATTCCCATGGTCCAAAGTCTAGGACCCAAGACCCATAACTTATGACCCATGACCCAAAACCCATGGGCAAAGAGGAGCGTCCCAAAGTCTAGGACCCATGAACAATGACCCAAAACCCATGGGCAAAGAGGAGCGTCCCACGGTTCCCCCAGTTTACACTAGACGGATCCCTCAAGTAAGGGATCCGTGGAACAGTAGCAATATTTTGTCTATAAATAGTGAGTCATTTCTTCATTGTAACATACCCCTTTCACATATATTTTTTCTTTGAGTTGTAAACTCTCTAACCACAGATCTAAGTGATCTTTGTATGTAGTTTTGCATTTGTGTGATTCTCTAGGTTCCTCTTAAAGGCGAGATCACCACCTCTTGAAGTCGAGCAAGCTCAAGTCCATGGGTTGCCTAGCTTCGTCATCATCAATACTACTAATGGTATCTTGTTGATAGTTCTTTTCTTTCTCATTATAAGTGTAGTGTTGAAGACATAGGTGAAAGATGTCTAAAGGGTCAAGACGAAGACATTAGTGAAAAGTGTCGAAGAGTCAAAGTAAAGGCATTAGTGAAAGGTGCCGAAAGTAAGTGTTGAAGGCATTAGTAAAGGGTGCCTAGAAGTCAAGTCAAAAGGCATTAGTGAAGGGTGCCTAGAAGTCAAGTCACAAGGCATTAGTGAAGTGTGCCTAGATGTTAGGATTTAGTAAATCCGGTTATTTAAGTGTCGGTCACCTCAAGTATATGTAATCATTAGAAAGCTCGTAGTCGTAGGTTATTTAATGTTAAGTAGTATTTAGTTATGTAACACCGTGGAGGACGGACGGGTCTTTACCCACTGTATGCCTGATCCACAGCCCGTAGGTGGCGATTTGTGTAAGACTATAAATACTCTCTACCTTCCAAGGTAGAGAGTTGGAGCTCATAATAATACTTTCATTTTCTCTCACTAAGTTCCCAAACCTCTAACTCTTTATCTCTCTAAAACCTCATTTATACGCCTCTTTGATCATCTTTTGATGTGTTTATGAAATCCAATATGTTACACTAGAAGTCCAGTCAAAGGCATTAGTGAAAGGTGCCTAAGGTGCACATTCGATATGGTATGTCGATGTACAAGATAGATTTGTATTGAGTCAAAGGATTTTGACATCCTTGTTGATGTTGTCATAAGGTGTAGTTCTCCTTTGGATAGGAGGTGTGTAGTGTTGGGTAGTAGTTCCACCTTTGTAAATAGAACTCGGTATCTAGCCTTGTACCGGATAAAGTGTAGGCGACGTTGTGATAGGTTTGGTTCTACCTTGTGGAAGGACTCGGTATCTAGCCTTGTACCGGATAAAGAGTAGGCGACGTTGTGAAGGCTTCTCCGCCAAAAGGAGTTTATGTTGTGTAGTGATTAAGAACTCTCGAGTAGGTGACTCAGGGAGTGGAGTAGGGCAAGGAAGGTGTCCTTGTAGCCGAACCACTATAAATACTCGCGTTATGGTTTTGTGCTTCTTACTCTTTATCTTAGCTTTTATTTATCTATATGCTTGTCTATCAACATCCAACACACACGTTTAAATAGATTAAATAGATTTACATAAGTCGATCTAAATAATTTAAAACCAAGTTTTAATCGGTAAAACTATTCAACCCCCCTTCTAGTTTTCCACAATTGGCATCAGAGCTTCGTTACCAAGTTTCTTAGAGTATGTTGTACTTTTAAAACTTGATACGATCCGTGTATAATTGAAAACTACAAAAAAGCTCTTTCACAAAAATAAACACAATGTCTTAAAAACAGTTTTGTAGGATGTTGATTAGATGACAAATATATTTTTTTCTCTCTTATTTTATCTTACTAAAATGCACTAACCTTCCTTGTCATTTTGCTTAGTTAAAGCTCATGTTTATCAAGCCATAAGAATTGCTTGGTAACAAGATTACCTTCCCTAAGAAGGTATCTTAATCACGAAGGAACCGGAGTTGTCTATTGACATTTTTATTGTCAAAAGAAAGAGACTCATAATTGCATTAGAGGTATGACTTCCTACTTATCTCTAAACAACATTAGCTTAAGAATAAGTATGCTTACATAGGAACTGATATGATTATTTTTTTTCACATACTTATATATTACACGTAGCTTCGTTAGCAAACTTTTCTTGCATACGTGCTACTCTTCCGTAGTCTAGGTTTATAAACATGTGTCTTATTTTACTTAATCCAAAAATCAAATCTTTCTAATAATAAAACAAAACACAAATCTCAAAAATTCCTCTTTCCCCATAAATACCTCCTCCGATCGTCAACTCCACCAAACCCTCATTTTTCAAATCTTCTACTTTAAAAAATTACCTCTCATTCAAACTTCATCTTCCTTCTCATCTCATCTCATCTCAAATCAAAACCAAGGAAGAACTTCATCATCATGGTTTAAATCACCTTCATGATCATCGTCTTGACACTCATCGCTCTCGTGTACCCCATGATCAAGTTTTCTCATGGAGACATGTACTTTGTGTTGTTAATCTACATTGATGTTATATACCCAATCTTTTGTATCGTTCTTAGCGTTGAAATAAAATATTACTAATGTTTTAGTTTATCTAGTTTATTTTTCATAATGTGTTTGTCATTTCTTCTACTTTTTGTCTTTCGTACATTTGGCCTTGAGATACCTTAGAAACCTACAATGCATGCTTAACTAAGTAAATATTGGCTAAAATACATTTCTTTTTATAAACCTATAAGATGCAAAAATCTATTTTTCGTCAAAATCCTTTTTCTGTCACTACAGATCCACGGATCCCTATAGTTCAACTGGCCGGATCCCTCTTGGAAGGGAACCGTGAGAACCGTGGAACTGGGAAACAGATTCTCATGCAACATAAAAACAGTTTTCATCTTAAAAAGAAAAATCCCACTAGAATGTTAAATACTTAGTGAGTTATTTGTCATTGTTAATAGAAATCTAGTAAAAACGTTAGGTGATCATTTTTTTAATGCGTCTCATCATATTAACTTTTCACTTCCATAGGTCTCGTCATGTCTCATGAGTATGAGTTCAACTTTTCACACACTTATGTCTACATTCCTAACATTTCTCTTGAGCCCAACACACCTGGAAATCATGTCCATGGGTTCAATAATCTCGAAACTCGTCACTTCCGTGAAGGACATATTATCGACACACCTCTACTATACGAAGAAGGTATCAATACCTCTTTTCGAACCATAGGACTAGAACGCCTTCTCGGAATTAACGAGAAAATCTGTCCAAGGTTTGTATTGGAATTCTTCCTTCAAGTTGAACTCGTTCGTAATGAGGATTGATCTCTATCTCTTTGGTTTTAAATCAAAAACCAAAAGTTTGTTTTAACTCTTGGGTAATTTGCTCACATTCTCCGAATTCCAAATCATGGACAATGTGCCTTCACTGAAGATTGGTCTCTTGATTCTCTCTTCAACCATCGTAAAGAAAATAGTCCATATTGGTCACACATACCTTCCCCTCAAGACTTGACTCGCATGTTATGCAAACCTCGACCCCATTACTCTGATCCAAACATAATCTCTACACGTGATATCCGAGATGAGTTTAAACCTCTCACACTCATTCTACATGAAAATGTTTGGAGTCTTAGGGGAAATCGAGAAATCCTTTCGGCTTGTTGTGCTCACATAATGTATTGTTTGCTAACACAACAACCATACAATCTCGCCTATTTCTTCACAAGAAGAATTGTAAACCTTCAAGGCAACAAGAACAAACTAATCCCTTATGGAATGTTCCTAACACGCCTCTATCATCATATCATGTACTTCCACCCTCAATTTCAAAGTCCGTTGTACGTACTCGTGAATAAGATGATGGAACCTCTAAACACATCTCTCATCAAGTCTTTCTTCATCCCTGAATCGGCAAATACTCATCATCCTTTTGACGATCCATCTAGCGAAAACGCTCAAGAAACTTAGTTTCCTTTCCAAATAGGCTCAATCCTTAGATTTCATCTCTTATCATTGTAATGTGATTTTTCCCATGAAATAAAACACTTAACATTTGATTTCTCTTCTATATAGTTGTTCAAACTTCTTAGAAAACACTAGCTTTGAAATACGATACCTTGTGCAACTTTTGCATACCTTCTGTGAAGGTACTATTTAACAGGAGACGGATCCCTCACTTTGTACTAGACAGATCCCTCCACTTAGGGAACCGTGGGATCCAGGAAAACAGAAATGCAGTTGCTGACTTTATACATCAAACCATGTCCTTAGACTACTTCATACTAGCTCAACATGATACCTTAGGACCACTTAAGTCTTCCTCAAGCTCAGTAAGCTTCACACTCACTCATAACTCATTTAGGATCACACTCAATGTGCTTTTCGATTTATCATTTCACCAAAACTCATCATTATTCCGCTCCTATACTCACACACATCATCTCTCACATGTCGACACATCTAGTTTTATAAATATCTCAATTTTAGCAAATTGATTTTAGACATCTCTACCTCAAAATTGGTCAAATACTAGTTTTCCATTTTTTTATAACTTTTAAGGTATTTTCCAAAATTATCTTAAGTTACTATCTGGTATCTAGGATCATTTAGCTTCACTTGACACTCTTAAATTTTCTAGTGCCATCTTTGGTCATTCATTGGTACTCATAAAGGTCCATTTTTCCATAAAAGGCAATCATTAGCTACCTTCACTCATTGCCCTTGATCATTTAAGTACCCTTTCATTTAAGACATTTAGGAAGACTAAAACACTCAAGAGGTATAGGTATTAGACTCTACAAACATTATTTTTCTCCTTTCTTGGCTGCTGAGAGCCGGATCCCTAGGATTAGCCTAGACGGATCCCTCATTGGAGGGAACCGTGGGATCCGGGTGACAGATTCAGCTTGACTCTAGCTAAAACAATCATTTCAAGCTCTCCTTGCTAACTTGAACAGTCAATCTTGTTTTAATTAAACTCCTAGATCAGTACAACTCTGTAGTTGACTCTTGTGCATGCAAATCATCACATTCCAAAGGATCTTAGTGGCTTAAGTCTTGAATGCACTTGCCAAATCCTTCCCCTTATAAACCATCTTGTCAAAAACTCATAAAGTTATCATCTACATCCTCATTCTCAGCATTTAGAAACCCTTACAACACTAATTTTAATCTCATCATGAGGAAAGCTCTTAGTGGTAACTCATCCACCAAAGGACCACCCAAGAAACTTGCTCGTGTTGTTCACGAAATTTCTTCAACCGAATCATCTCCCGCAATCCACATGCTAGGATCTCCCCTCCACCTATCAAACCAATCCCCAAAAGGATTGTTCCTACAAAACTGCCAATGCCAAACACTACTATACCCCCTAAACCAAACACTCCTATTTCCACTAAACCATCACCCTTAGTGCCTAGAGCCATATCATTCACCACTCCACTCTCATCACCACACCTCTACAATCTAGAGGACTTACCTCCTAGGCCATATCATCCTTCACCATTGCCAACATTCTCAATGGAAAGAGTTGAGCAATAAAATCAAGGTGTTGAATCAACACTAGCCCCGACATTTTTTCTCTGTCACCCTCAAATAGTCCCTTTTGGATCATGAGGAATCATCAAAGTCAACCACCCGATCACATGGAAGTAGATACCTCTCTACCACCATCCTCATCACATATTACACCACCACCACCTTTGGTTGAATCACCTCCAAATATATCTCCACATACTCCTCCTTGTTTTGTGGAATCTCAACCAAACCTTCCATCTCAAGTCATTTCTTTTCTACCACCACCATTTTTGAGTCATGACAAAGATTGTTATCATTGTCAACATGTTGAAAGCTTGATGCATGAAGTACGTGAAGATAAACTTTTCATGTTTTATCACCTCCTCGAACGTTTCGATGAGATCAACAAACCCAAACAACCTTGAACTTAAGGATTCAAGTGGTGTCCTAGTCTTAAGCTTAACTTAGATAGTTTAGGAATCATATTTCATGTTTAAATCATTCTCTTAGTTTTAGAGATATGTAGATCATTTCTCGTATGTTTTATTGAATGAAATTACATGTTATATGCCATATTTTCTTGAGAATATGTTTGATGCCTTAATACATATCTCATTTTGATGTTAACATCACTTGTTACATCACCATTGTTGTCTTAAGCTTTTAAACAGACGGATCCCTCAGTTTTGCCTAGACGGATCCCTCCTAAGAGGGAACCGTAGGATCCGTGCAACAGAAGACTTGTTTACTACTAACTTGAGTCTTATTTGCAAGAAATTTTGCATTATATACTTGTTTTCTAACCTTTGTTTTGTTGATTTTCAATATACACATGAAGACTTTGACACTCTTAGCTAGAGGGAGTTTCGTGTCAAAGCAAAACGTTGCAAAATATTTTGCAATATCATAGGGTTACTGTTGGGAAATTCGTTTTTGGGAGTTAATACTTATAGTAGTAAAGTTAGTACTGATAGCATTGTTTGATAAGTATTAACTAGTTAGTACTAATAGTGAAAATGTTAGTACTGATAGTATTAAGTTTGTATTTTTCTAAGTAAGGAATGTCGTGTATGGTTTGTAACAGCATATCTTCTATTCCAATTAAGATATGATATACTTAGTTCATAGTTATCTCTATAAGAGATCTCCTTAGTGTATAAAAGGAGATCCTAGCTAGGTTAAACATATATCTCATATTCTAGCCGTCTTAAGAAGAGCTTCAAGGTTGTAAACCCTAGTACTAGGAGAGTACTCCTATTATTGCTTAATAATATTGAAGCTGTTGGTGTTACATTGTGTTTACATTAATCTTCTAAAGTACATTCAAGTAGATTCCGCGATACTGTGTGTATCTACAACAAAGTTTCTCATTGTTGTTTTGGAACCATCCAAGGCAACTAACACGCTTGCAAGCTAAGTGTTCTAGATCCAAGGTTTGGGACTTCACAAGTGGTATCAGAGCTTGTGTCATGAAGCTTTGTTTTAGAAGACCCGGTAACAAATCAAGAAATGGATTTTGACAAATCCAATGTCATAACGAGTTCCCAAGTTGCATCCAAATGAATATGAACTATGGAGAATGCGATAAGACTTCGAACTTGATTTCAAGTCGTGGAACATTGTGCTCTATGGAAACTCTTACAAAACCACTGTCATCAAGAAGTTAATGGTAAGACCATTATTAAAGAAAAAGGTGATCCTATCACCAATGAAGAAATGGCTCTAAGAGACAATGATCTCAAGGTCAGAAGTCTTTTACTCATGGAAATACCTGATGATCATCAACTCACCTTCAACAAACACAAGGATGCTCAGAGTTTGTTCAAAGCCATTGAAACTAGATTTGGTGGAGATTCACCAAAAAACTCAGAAGACTCTTTTGAAGCAAGAATTTGAAAACTTCACTGCTAGTGCAACTGAGTCTATTGACTCGCTTTATAATAGGCTTCAAAAACTTGCTAGTCAACCGGCAGATTGATGTGGAGCTCTCCAATGAAGATGTCAACCCTGTGTTGTTAGAAGTCTTCCATCACCAAAATGGGACACTTATGTCATTGTATGGAAGAACAAGCCAGATTTTGAAACCATGAAGTTGGACAATCTGTTCAATAGCTTTAAGGTGATTGAACAAGACATGAAGAGAAAAGCATGATCTTCTAGTTTCTGGTCACAAAACATAGCCTTTGTGGCTCACCCTCGTCACTAGCAATGATATGGACAGTTGATGTTAGTACTCCTAGTACTAATGTTAATATCGATGGCTCAACCACCGCAGCAGCATCAATGAAGGTATAATTTATGCTTTCATAGCTGAACATAGTCATGGATCCCAGATCACTCATGATGATCTGAGACAAATCCATGAAGATGACATGGAAGAGATAGACATCAAATGGAACATAGCCCTGATTAGTATGAGGGCAAAAAGGTTCATGAAGAAAACTAGAAGGCAGATTAAGATCAATGATGGAGACACTGCTGGGTTTGATAAGGGAAAGGTTGAATGCTACAACTGTGGCAAGCTTGGGCATTTTTCTAGAGAATGCAGAAGTCCTAGGAGAAAAGGGAGACACAGTGATGCTGACAACTCTTCTTCAAAAGCAATGGTGGTTGTTGATGGTGCTGGGTATGATTGGAGCTTCATGGCTGATGAAGAAGAAATTTCAATCAACATGGCTTTGGTATCTGAGGTACTTAATTGTTCAGATACATGTATTCCATTAAACAAATATTTAGAGCTAAAAACCATGTTTGATAATGTGTCTGAAGAACTTTCTAAAACCAGTCACAACTTAGCAAATCATAAAAAAGGCTTAGCAGTTCTAGAAAAACAAATTGTGCACTATAAAGAAAATGAGTCAAAGTTTACCGAAACTACTGTTGTGCTTAATTGGGAAATATCTTTTAAAGACATCACCATAAATGTGTTAAAAGAAGAACTAGAGAAAGTCACTACAATTAAAGATAATATAGAGTTATGTGTTGAGCAACTTAAAGACTCACAACATTATAACTCTGAGAGAGTTGATAGATACCTAGAAAAAGCTCTTATTGGCAAAGCCAAATCAGGTATGGGGTATAAAACAACACCACCACCATTCAGAGGTATCCCTTCACCTCTTGGTATAGACCTTGCCCACACTGGCTTAGCAGAGTTTCAGGAACCCACATTTTTCCGAGGCCCTACAATCAAAAGTAATTTTCCTGAAAAGACTAATGAAGTGTTTGAAAGTACTAGTGACACCTCCTTACCTAAGGTGTCTGTATCTGAAAATAAAAAGGCTAGTGTAGAGTCTAATGAACCAAAGCAAGTACATGCCACTAAACCAGTAAGACCATTTGACAAACCTGTTAGAATGCCAGTAAAATATGTTGAGATGTCTACAAACAAGTCATTTAGTCCTAGAGGAAACAAAAGAAACTGGAATCAGTTAAAATATGAGCAACTAGGAGATGAATTTGTCATGTATAATAAATCTTGCTTTGTGTGTGGTAGCTTCTCTCATCTGCAGGCTCATTGTAGACATCATATGAGACCTCAACCCATCATGACCCCAAGAGCAATTCTTTTTAAAACTGGCATAAAATCTTTGAATAATGCAAGGCCAGTTAATACTGCTAGACCACAACCCAGAGTATTTGGTGAAAGACCCAAAAAAAACTTTTCAAAATCATCATCTACTTTACCAAGGTCCTTTAAATCAGCACAAACCTTTAACTCTTATGATGAACAGATCAAGTTTTACAAGAAAAAGGTTAATACTTATGAGCCAAGACTTAATACTAATAGGCCAAAAGTTAATACTTTTAAGCCTAAAATGAAACCTGCTGGCTCTAAAGTGAATGCTACAAAGGGAATTAAGGGCAATGCTGTTAAGCCCTCAACTTGTTGGGTGTGAAAGTCCACTCAACCCAACAGTGCATCAGTTACTCTCAAGAAATATGATTACATTGATGTACGAGGAAAATCCAAGTCAGTTATGGCTTGGGTCCCCAAAAGGAACTAATTTCCTTTATTTTATGTGTAGGGACATTCCAACAATAATGATGATCTTGGCTATTCAGACAGTGGGTGTTCTAGGCACATGACTGGAAATCTATCATATCTTTGAGACTTCACTGATTTAAATGGAGGATATGTTTCTTTTGGATGAGGAATTGGTGGAAGAATTGCTGGTAAAGGCACAATCAAGACTGGTAATTTGGACTTTGAAGATGTGTACTATGTGAAAGAACTCAAATACAAGTTGTTCAGTATGTCACAAATGTGTGACAAGAGGAATTTTGTTCTATTCACAGATACTGATTGTTTGGCTTTATCTCCTAACTTTAAGTTGCCTATCGATGATCAGGTTCTACTTAAGTTTCCTAGGAAAAGCAATCTGTACAGTGTCAATATGAAAAACATAGTGGCCAAAGACAATCTTACATGTTTAGTTGCTACAACTTCTTTGGATGAATCTATGTTATGGCATAGAAGGCTAGGTCATGTGAACTTTAAGGTAATAAATCTTTTAGCAAAAAATAACCTTGTAAGAGGTTTACCTTCAAAAAGATTTGAAAATAAAAAGTGTAACACCCCGACCCGACAAGGGTAAAGATATCACAATACGGTTTCATATCAGAACTTTAATAACTATACAATAGCGGAAGCCTTTACAAAAACTTACAAAAGATAAAATAAATAACTTATATTCAAAATAAATCTAAGATCTCTATGGTCAAATCTTGCTCTCGTCTATACTCTCAAACCCAGATCAGCTATCCCATAAGCTTATCTTGAACGCTTAATACCTGCCGCAGGAAAAGAAAAGTGCGGCTGAGCTTACAAAGCCCAGTGAAGGAACAGATATACAGAAACAAAAAACTAAAACAGAACGAATATACGAATAACGAAAATAAAATGAATTAAATACAAAGGATCTTTTAGGATTCTCAGGAAGCACAAATATACAGAAATCCAAACAACCACATAACAACTAGACATCTCATAACCCATAAATGACACAAACACAAACACATCGTAACAACCAAACACTTAGCATATCAAGAGCAAATAGATTACATATAAACCAAACGAAAAGTCTAAGACTAACAGAACACTTACCAACAAATAAACATGGCATTCAACAGATTAATTAACCTTCACTTAACACATTTAAAACATTAAAGCAAAGGCGGCGGAAAATAGCATCCAAATCATGGCGGTCTCACAAACAAATAGAACATATTAGACAAACTATAATTAGAAAGACCAAACAAGTCATAGCATAACCATTAGCAATTATCCAAACAGATATCATAAGCTAAACCAGTCCTCAGATCAAATCCTAACATCAGCAAAGTTCAGACATGGCAGGTCACATAGGCAATAAAACACTAACGTATAAGCAAAGCTCCCAAAATTAACTGATCAAACTATACATATTAAACTGATAGAATACTCACTATTACACTAACACATTCATCCCACAGTCCAAAGAATTCATATAACAATAAACTAACATGACATCAGATTTCAGCATACGAATCATACTTTAAACATATTAATCATCTCTTAGCACAGCAGACGGTAGTCACATAAACATACAAAAGCATAAACACATATAATAGCATATAATACGCCTTGCACATAATCATAAACCTTTGAACATTACAAATCAGAACCAGAACTTAACATAAAAATAACAAATACGGATTTAGTTAACTACCTCGAGCCCAGAACATATCATATCAAAATCATCATACATATGCATGAATCATCTTAGCAAATAATTTGGAGTAGCTAGCTCCCAGAAGTTGTGAAGACGCGTATTGCATTACCGACATCATTCACCGGACAAATCATATCGGATAACGATCGAGATCTAGGATGCATCCATACGCCTAGCAGACAGATATTGGCCATAACATATACTTGAGCTCATAACGAGATAACGAAGGGACGTGGCGGGGTAACATCACTCTGCCCTAGAGTCATGTCAGAGGTGCATCACTGACACGGACATGGAACCCCCATGACTAGTGAAATATTTGGCTCGGGTGTCAACTAACTTAAGTCAAACAAAAGTTCAATCATAACATATGTCTTAATCAAACACATGGTTCAGCAGATAACATATCAATATCTCATATCATAAGGTTCATATTCAGACATAATAAAGTTCATCAATTACGCATATCAAAGTCTTCCTAACATAAAGTTCACATCAGATATTGTATAGTTCACTAGAACATAGTTCAGATAAGTAACAGATCAAACATTCAGAAAAGGGTTCATAGCAATGGCATTGGAAATCCTAATAAGTATAATAGAAAAGTGAACGAAAAGAACATCATACGGAACCTTTACTGAAAAGGTCAGAATATCTGTATGATAACGCAAGTGTCTTAAAGTAAGACAGAATATCCGTACCTTAAAGCAATATAGAGAAAAGTAACGAATGAACGAATACGAAGATGTAACGTCGCGTCTCTTTCAACGAATCTACACGGATTATGATTTATTTAATACTTATTAGTATAACGGATCAATCTCATTAATACTTTTAAAGTTGTCAGATTATTCTCATTTTTAGTGACGGACAGAATTACAATGTTTTAGAGTCTTAATCATTAATTCTCCAACTTCCTATTTAGATTCTAGGGTTCCCATACTCTTTAAATATTACTAAATACGCATTAAATTCACATATTACTTCTTTTAATGATTTCCCAATTTAACCTAGAACGTAAATGATAACAAACCGAAATTAACTTAACTCATGCGTGTCTTTACAAAATCAATTTACACTTGTTGAACCCATAATCACTCAGAATTACAAATCACACCCTTGACATCTTTAAGTTCACAATCTCACCTTACTTTATCAGATTTTACACTTTTAACCCAAAGGTTTTAGAATTTACAAAACGTACCTTAATAATTTAAATACAACTCGAATAGCCCTTTAAATATCCAAAATTACATGTTTAACCCCCACACTTATTTTTACACGTTTAGTACCTTTATTTTACTGTTCCCAAAAATAACCTTTAAGTTTCATAATTAACAAAACCAACCCAAAACTTTTATGTAAAACCGAATAATGCATAATTCAAGTACAAGCCCTAAACCTAGGTTAAACCAATCATTAACTCATCATTACTACTTCATTAATTACCTTCAATGATTACAAGAAACCCTAGTTTATGCAAAACCCTAATCGCACCTTTTTAAAACCTTTCCTTTTTATGCTTTTCGAATCAAGAAAACCCAAGACAATTCACACAAGCTTCGAATTCATGATTATGCATTTTATTCAGGTCTTATAACATGTAATAGCTTCTGGAAAAATAGATTCATGATCTCTAAAAATATTATAAGCTAAATCGTTATTTGTGTACGCTTTTTAGGGTTTTAGTTTTCGAATAATTTCATACGACATATAAATCATGCATGGCTAATTTTTATGTGTTATATACGACTTATAGGACTGAATTCATCATTAGGAACTTACCCTTGATGAGCTTGAATTGTTAAAACAAAAGAAGCACAAAACCCTTTATCGCCGAAACCCTAATTGCTTCAAAAACTAACCACGACTACAACAGCAACTTTGGAATTCGATCACTATTTTTCCCACCTTCTTTACCTTCAATATTGTCCAAGAAAAATGGTCTCAAGCTCTGGAAACTGGAAATCGAATTGTTTAGGGTTTTGGGGTCGGTTTGGGATAACTCGGTTATTAGGGATTATGTGAACCGAATAATATGTATATATATATTTTTCCAATTTTTCTTGTGGGCTTCATAATGTATTGGACTTAAAATAAATGGTCTCTTAATAATATAAATTTATATTGGGCTTTTACTAATTTAATTCTTTTTATAAAACTAGTAATTATATTCGGTTATTAAGTAAAAATACAAAATGAATTTTTATAAAATCATAAACTATAAAATTAACTTTACATAGTCATTCAAGATTTATTTGGATCATACGTAATATTTCTTATAAGTTTTCTGAATTTACGTAGCTCATTTGGTTTTGTGTTTATTTAATTATTCTTACTTTTGATCATAAGGGTATTTTGGTCTTTTTGTGAATTTTAGAAATTCAGGTATTACAATTTCTTCCCCTCTAAAAAGAAATTTCGTCCTCGAAATTGAACAAGACGGAATAGTATGGCGACAAATGTGGATTCTGAAACTTCATGGAATATATGACGAATGCTAATCGTATACTTATTAAAGTATTAGCAAGAAAAAGATGAGATAAGGAAAATCAAAAACACGCTCTAACTTACACAGGTATCAAATGATAAAACTATCATATGCATAGGTGGAACGAATCCTACGGTTTACTAATCGCAGAGTATGTGGACACATACGAATCTAAGGCAGGCATAGCAATCTATAGGTTAACACAGATAATAACAACTTCGGATCCCAATGGTACAAAACTTATGTGCAACAGATACCGACGAGAATCTCATAATCGGTCTGATGAATCTCAACCCAATATGAAAGGTACCAAATAACGAATACAAAGCAAATCCATACATCTATCAGTCACGAGCATTTCCCAGACGTTGTATACTTTCAATAAGTTCAGATTATATGATCTCGATATTACGTTGATCAAATGGCGTCATAATACTTGCATCACATAACAAGTTCTTATTGTCACTATATTCGGTCTCGGGTCATGACAAAACACATAACTAATATCATAACAAAACATACCACATAAAGATAACATACAGATAGCAAGTAACATACTATAACAAACCATATACACATTCATGCAGCATATAACGCATCAGACAACTTACCATATTACCGAACAAACGATGCTACCAACTTACATAAAACGGCTCCTCATGACTCATTACAGACGATCCGAGGGAAAGAAAAGTCTGATATACCCGAATGCTAAACGATAAAACTTCACGATTCACACCGAGTTCAACAAATCGAGAGAAAAGAAATACGGATCGAATCACTTAGCGAGAATATCAAACCGTCACAAAACGCATGACAAACAAATCAGAATATCACAAGTCGCGCCCAAATCATAGGAAGTAGATGAATCTTCACCACCGGTTGAATCATGTCTTCGTCGTTGCGTCTTTAGTTGATCCGTCCCCTTCCTCTAGCAACAGATCCGATGTCTCCAACCGGTAGCACGGTCGGTGCTTCGCTTCACGAACCTCTCCAGCAGGAACCATCGCGACAACGCGAGGGTCGGCACCATCAACTTCGGCTCCACGGGTAGTCTCCATCTAACGATCGACAAACGGACGAGCGAAAACAAAATAACAAAATTCGATGCGAACAAAGGAGGGCCAATTCAGTGAAGGCAAAAGGATATCAAGTCAAATCGAACGACCGTCAAAGGAATTGAAAAATATCACGAACGGCGGAAACCTAATGTCTACCCAGTCCTCACGGGTCATAGCTTAAGCTCTAAGGGTCCTAAAACCTAGAGCTCTGATACCATAAATTGTAACACCCGAACCCGACAAGGGTAAAGATATCACAATACGGTTTCATATCAGAACTTTAATAACTATACAATAGCGGAAGCCTTTACAAAAACTTACAAAAGATAAAATAAATAACTTATATTCAAAATAAATCTAAGATCTCTATGGTCAAATCTTGCTCTCGTCTATACTCTCAAACCCAGATCAGCTATCCCATAAGCTTATCTTGAACGCTTAATACCTGCCGCAGGAAAAGAAAAGTGCGGCTGAGCTTACAAAGCCCAAAGGAAAGATATAACAGAAACAAAAACTAAAACGAAGCGAATATACGAATAACGAAAATAAAATGAATTAAATACAAAGGATCTTTTTAGGATTCTGGAAGCACAAATATACGTAAATCCAAACAACCACATAACAACTAGACATCTCATAACCCATAAATGACACAAACACAAACACATCAGAACAACCAAACACTTAGCATATCAAGAGCAAATAGATTACATATAAACCAAACGAAAAGTCTAAGACTAACAGAACACTTACCAACAAATAAACATGGCATTCAACAGATTAATTAACCTTCACTTAACACATTTAAAACATTAAAGCAGCAGCGGAAAATAGCAGTCCAAATCATGGCAGTCTCACAAACAAATAGAACATATTAGACAAACTATAATTAGAAAGACCAAACAAGTCATAGCATAACCATTAGCAATTATCCAAACAGATATCATAAGCTAAACCAGTCCTCAGATCAAATCCTAACATCAGCAAAGTTCAGACATGGCAGGTCACATAGGCAATAAAACACTAACGTATAAGCAAAGCTCCCAAAATTAACTGATCAAACTATACATATTAAACTGATAGAATACTCACTATTACACTAACACATTCATCCCACAGTCCAAAGAATTCATATAACAATAAACTAACATGACATCAGATTTCAGCATACGAATCATACTTTAAACATATTAATCATCTCTTAGCATTTGACGGTAGTCACATAAACATACAAAAGCATAAACACATATAATAGCATATAATACGCCTTGCACATAATCATAAACCTTTGAACATTACAAATCGGAACGAACTTAACATAAAAATAACAAATACGGATTTAGTTAACTACCTCGAGCCCAGAACATATCATATCAAAATCATCATACATATGCATGAATCATCTTAGCAAATAATTTGGAGTAGCTAGCTCCCGAAGTTGTGAAGAAGAGCGTATTGCACGACATCATTCACCAGGACAAATCATATCGGATAACAGTCAGATCTAGGATGCATCCATACCCCGCAGTGATATTGGCCATAACATATACTTGAGCTCATAGCGGATAACTTGAAAGGGCGTGGCGAGAACATCACTCTCTGCCCTAGAGTCATGTCGAGGTGCATCGCGACACGGACATGGAACCCCCATGACTAGTGAAATATTTGGCTCGGGTGTCAACTAACTTAAGTCAAACAAAAGTTCAATCATAACATATGTCTTAATCAAACACATGGTTCAGCAGATAACATATCAATATCTCATATCATAAGGTTCATATTCAGACATAATAAAGTTCATCAATTACGCATATCAAAGTCTTCCTAACATAAAGTTCACATCAGATATTGTATAGTTCACTAGAACATAGTTCAGATAAGTAACAGATCAAATCATTGAGAAAAGGGTTCATAGCAATGGCATTGGAAATCCTAATAAGTATAATAGAAAAGCGAACGAAAAGAACATCATATAGGAACCTTTCTTGAAAAGGTCGTAATATCTCGTATGATAACGCAAGTGTCTTAAAGTAAGAGCCAGTAATATCCGTACCTTAAAGCAATATAGAGAAAAGTAGCGAATGAGCGTCTGAAGATGTAACGTCGCGTCTCTTTCTTGAATCTACACGGATTATTATTTATTTAATACTTATTAGTATAACGGATCAATCTCATTAATACTTTTAAAGTTGTCAGATTATTCTCATTTTTAGTGACGGACAGAATTACAATGTTTTAGAGTCTTAATCATTAATTCTCCAACTTCCTATTTAGATTCTAGGGTTTCCCCTACTCTTTAAATATTACTAAATACGCATTAAATTCACATATTACTTCTTTTAATGATTTCCCAATTTAACCTAGAACGTAAATGATAACAAACCGAAATTAACTTAACTCATGCGTGTCTTTACAAAATCAATTTACACTTGTTGAACCCATAATCACTCAGAATTACAAATCACACCCTTGACATCTTTAAGTTCACAATCTCACCTTACTTTATCAGATTTTACACTTTTAACCCAAAGGTTTTAGAATTTACAAAACGTACCTTAATAATTTAAATACAACTCGAATAGCCCTTTAAATATCCAAAATTACATGTTTAACCCCCACACTTATTTTTACACGTTTAGTACCTTTATTTTACTGTTCCCAAAAATAACCTTTAAGTTTCATAATTAACAAAACCAACCCAAAACTTTTATGTAAAACCGAATAATGCATAATTCAAGTACAAGCCCTAAACCTAGGTTAAACCAATCATTAACTCATCATTACTACTTCATTAATTACCTTCAATGATTACAAGAAACCCTAGTTTATGCAAAACCCTAATCGCACCTTTTTAAAACCTTTCCTTTTTATGCTTTTCGAATCAAGAAAACCCAAGACAATTCACACAAGCTTCGAATTCATGATTATGCATTTTATTCAGGTCTTATAACATGTAATAGCTTCTGGAAAAATAGATTCATGATCTCTAAAAATATTATAAGCTAAATCGTTATTTGTGTACGCTTTTTAGGGTTTTAGTTTTTGAATAATTTCATACGACATATAAATCATGCATGGCTAATTTTTATGTGTTATATACGACTTATAGGACTGAATTCATCATTAGGAACTTACCCTTGATGAGCTTGAATTGTTAAAACAAAAGAAGCACAAAACCCTTTATCGCTTGAAACCCTAATTGCTTCAAAAACTAAACCAACCTTACTACAACAGCAACTTTGGAATTCGATCACTATTTTTCCCACCTTCTTTACCTTCAATATTGTCCAAGAAAAATGGTCTCAAGCTCTGGAAACTGGAAATCGAATTGTTTAGGGTTTTGGGGTCGGTTTGGGATAACTCGGTTATTAGGGATTATGTGAACCGAATAATATGTATATATATATTTTTCCAATTTTTCTTGTGGGCTTCATAATGTATTGGACTTAAAATAAATGGTCTCTTAATAATATAAATTTATATTGGGCTTTTACTAATTTAATTCTTTTTATAAAACTAGTAATTATATTCGGTTATTAAGTAAAAATACAAAATGAATTTTTATAAAATCATAAACTATAAAATTAACTTTACATAGTCATTCAAGATTTATTTGGATCATACGTAATATTTCTTATAAGTTTTCTGAATTTACGTAGCTCATTTGGTTTTGTGTTTATTTAATTATTCTTACTTTTGATCATAAGGGTATTTTGGTCTTTTTGTGAATTTTAGAAATTCAGGTATTACAAAAAGACCTGTAGTGCTTGCCTCAAAGGGAAGCAACATAGAGCCTCTTGTAAGCCCAAGGTTTTTAACTCTATCACCCAACCACTTCATATGCTTCACATGGACTTATTTGGCCCCACTAATGTTAGCAGCCTGAATTTTAAGAAGTATTGTTTGGTTGTGACTAATGATTTTAGCAGATTTACTTGGGTTTTCTTCATGAATACTAAGGATGAGACCAGTGAAATCCTTAAGTCTTACATAGCTGCAATTTTAGAGAACCTAGTGATAAGAAAGTTAAAATCATTAGGTGTGATAATGGGACGAGTTTAAAACCGGTGATGAATGATTTCTTTCAACTTAAGGGTATTAAAAGAGAATACAGTGTAGCTAGAACTCCTTAGCAAAATGGGGTTCTTTGAAAGGAGAAATAGGACATTGATTGAAGCTGCTAGGACTATGTTAGCGATTCAAGTTACCTACAACATTTTGGGTGAGGCTTAATACTTGCTTGTTATGTTCAACATGGTACCGATTGTAAAGCCTCATGGCAAGACTCCTATGAGCTTGTTTTTAGGTAGAAAGGCCACCCTAGACTTTCTTAAACCTTTTGGGTGTCATGTCTCTATTCTCAATACCATTGACCACTTAGGTAAGTTTGATGGAAAATCTGATAGTGGATATCTGGTTGGCTACTCATTGAATAGTAAAGCCTTTAGGGTTTATGTTGGGAATAATCTGTTACCACTGATAGTTGTGGTTTACACTGCTTGGATTACACTAGCAGTGGAAACATATTACCACTGCTGGTACTTTATTACCACTGCTATTAGATAATGGTTAGGAGAACGCGTCTAGATAAGTATAGAATAGATCTTGTGCATATTCTATATTGTTAGCTTTATACTTATCTTGTAAAGGACTCCTTGTACTATAAAAGGAGGTCCTAGGTCATTGTCTTAGGTACTTGTCTAATTACTTACGTATTACTCACAAAGGCTTCAAGGTGTAACCCTAGTGATAAGCAAGATCATTCGTATTATTCATTAATAATATTGGAGCTTAAGTTTTGTGTTTAATCTGTGTTTACTTACAATACATCATACAATCCATCTTCTAAGTATTACTAAGTAAATTCCGCGTGCTTAATAATATTATACAAAATATCATTGTCACAAGGTGTGTGTCCAGATCCATCAAGTGGTATCAGAGTGAAGGTTCTGATATTTTGTTTTAAAAGATCCAAGGAATAAGCTTAACCTACTCACTCAATTCATGGAGATGGAAAACAACCAGTCCAACTCTTCTACACCAAGGCTACCAAAGCTCAAACTTAATGAGTTTGAGATGTGGAGGATACTGATTGAGCAATACTTTCTCATTCAGGACTATGCTCTATGGGAGATCATTCAAACTGGTGATTCTTTCAAGCCTGTGACTAGTACTTAGAAGGTTGGTGACACAGATGTTGTGAAAGTTTTTGTGCCTGAATCTAGTATTGAAAAAGCACTAAGGAAGAATGATCTTAAGGCTAGAAGTTTGTTGCTGATGACTCTTCCTAGAGACCAGATCATTGCATTCAGCAAGTTCACAAGCTGCAAAGAAGCTGTTTGAAGAGATTCACTCAGTGTTTGGTGGTAATGATGCTACAAAGAAGACACAAAAGACATTGTTGAAGCAAAGTTATGAAAACTTCTCTTCTTCAAGCAATGACTCACTTGATAGCATCTTCACCAAACTCTAGAAGATTGTTACACAACTGACTGTATTTGGCATTGAGGTAGAAAAGGAAGACCTCAATTTGAAGTTTCTAAGAAGTTTGCCTTCAGAGTTTCAAACTAATGTTACTGTCTGGGAAAACAAATCAGACATTGAAACAATGAAGCTCAATGATCTTTACAACAACTTCAAACTTATTGAGCAAAGGTTGAAGAAGGCAGGGAAACTTGGTACAAGCTCTAGTAGCTTGGCATTGTTGTTAACCTCTGTTGACAATGATGATTCTGAAGATGATAGTGATGATGATGGTGCCACTGCTGGTTCTAAAGTTTCCACTGGTAATGTTAGTGTTACCATTGCAGGTTCAAAGAAGAAGATTGCTAGTATTGGAGATTCTACCTTTTATGCTTTCATCTCCACTCAAGTAAATGGCTCTGTCTTAACTCATGAAGACATAGAGCAAATTGATGAAGATGGCTTGGAGGAGATGGATATAAAATGGCAAATAGCCCTTCTTAGCATGAGGGGTAGGAAATTCTACAAGAAGACTGGCAAGCCTATTCACATCAATGGTAATGAAACTGCAGGCTTTGATAAGAAGAAAGTGGAGTGCTTTAACTGCCACAAGTTGGGACATTTTGCTAGAGAATGTAGAAGACCAAAGGCCAAGGACAACAGGTCTACTTGGTACAAGCAAAAGAAAGAACCAACTGTGGAAGAACCAAAGGCAATGTTGGCTATTGATGGTGTGAGCTATGATTGGAGTTTCATGGCTGATGATCAAGAAGAAGAACATTCAGATGCTGCTCTTATTTCTACTTAATTTGCTCTCATGGCTTTCTCTGGCTCTGAGGTACAAAACTTTGAAAGTTGTTCTAAAACATGTAGGGCTGCTAGAGAAGTTGAGAGGCTTAATGATTTATATTCTAATGAATGACAAGAGTTATATACTGCTAATTATGGGAGAGCTATAGCAGTATTGGAAAAACAACTAGAGCACTATCAAGAAAATGAGTCAAAATATAATGATGATATGATTCTTCTTAGAAGAGAGGTAGAACATAAAACATTTGTGAATGAAGCATACCAAAAGGAGTTTGAAAACTTCAAAAGAAAAATGAAAATGTCAATTTAACTTTAGACACATGTTATCATCAGTCTAAGTCAATTGATAAAATTTGGAATGCTCAAATACATAGTAAAGTTAAGTCCTGGTATGGGTTATATATCATTGGCCTCCACCACTAAGAAGTGTTCCATCACCTCCAGGTATAGATTTAGCTCATACAGGCTTAGAAGAGTTTCAGGACCTTGAACATGAATATGGTCCTTTAAAGGACACAATGGTGAAAAGTAAGGAAGAGATTAAGCATGATAATGATGTTTTTGAGAGTGCTAGTGACTCATGTGTTGTTGATGAGAATGTTAAAAAGAATGTAGAGGCTCCTATCATAAAAGTTGTTAATCTTTATTCAGAGAGGAACCTAGGAAAACCAGTTAATAAACCTAGATCAACTGTAAGGTATGCTGAGATGTATAGGAACAAGCCTACAGCTCCTAGGGGTAACCAAAGGAGTTGGAATCATGTTAAATCTCAACAACTAGGTAGTGATTTTGTGATGTACAACAAAGCATGTTATATCTGTATTAGTTTTGATCATTTACATGCTTATTGTGACTATCATAATGGGAGAAGGGAAGTCCATGGAAATAAAAGGGTGGAGTCTAACAGGTTTCAAAATAACGTACACCCTAATTCACATTGCAAAATGGTCCCAAGAGCAGTTCAACTAAGAAGTGGTCTCAAAACTTTAGCCACTGCAAAAACTGTTTGCTCACCTAAGTCACCTGTTAAAAGTGCAAAGTCCAAAACAACTTTTGCAAAATCTGCACAAACAGGGAAAGGAACTTTTCAAACTAAAAAGGTTCATTATAACCAACAGTGGGTACCTAAAACCAAACCAGCAGTTACCACTGCTCATTCAAAAGTTACCACTGCAAGGGTTGTAAACAAGAAAAGGGGGAACATGGGCAATGCTGTGAAGGCCTTAGCACGTTGGGAATGGAAACCTAAAGGAACTACCTCCAACCAATCCCAATGGTGTATCAATGACCTTTGATAGATTTAACTATATTGATACACGAGGCAGATCTAAGTCAATCATGGCTTGGGTCCCCAAAAGAAACTAACTCTTTACTCTTATGTGCAGGAACATCCAAGGACAAAAAGATCAGATCAAGGAAGACCAAGAACTTGTGGAGGAGGTTTTGGTAGCATTGCAGGCTTCGTTGGTATGGATATCTGCTTCATGTTGGAGATAGCTGTTTCCAGTGCTTTTGTAGAGCTCTTGGCAATTCTTTGGCCATGGAATAGGTCTCATCATTCGTCTCATCATCATCTGATGAGCTGGAGTAAAACTCAAGAGATGGTGCAGGTTTTGCAGCAGGTACACGCTTGGCAGTCTCTTTAGTGTACTTCTTGGATGAAGTGCTTCCAGCCCATGATGGAAAGTATCCAGCCCATCCTGATGCCTCTGAGGAAGACTCTGACTCGATCACATACTCTTCTTCTGAATCAGAGGAGATGTCAATGGTGTTGGAAGGATTGCTCATGATTATTTTTAGGGACTTTGTGTGTTTAAATGTGCTTTGATGAAGATTACAATAAGCCAAGCCTCCTTATATAGACAAAGTCGGTTGAAAGGGTTAATTAATGAGTATATTTACTTTTTCCTATTTTGTTAGGTTAAGGAGTAAATATAGATATTATCGGGTTGACTTTAGAAGATATTTTTTTTGGTTAATGGTTTGGTTAAAAGTAACTTTGGCTAATAACAAGTTGGTTATTCCTATCACATACAGATACATAACCAAGCATTGATGGGAGTTGATCTTAAAAGGTGTATAACTGAGATACACAACAAATGGTTATTGATTCACCATGTCTAATCCACATAAGAATCAACTAGTCCGAGCAAACGCAACTCTTGGTAAAGACTTGAAAAATTCGTTTATGGTTGATAGTTTACCAAAAACTATATGGTTATCAACTCACCATATTCTTTATGATAAAGAGTTGGCTAGCCCATAGCAAACGGATCATGGTAAAGACATATCAAATCCGTTGATAGCTGGTAGTTTGCTAAAAACTATGATAAGAGCAGTCTAGTTTTTACATGATTTTCTTTACCACTACTCTTTGAAATTTTTGTGAAAAATTACCACTGCTAGTTCACAGTTTTCACTGACAGTGTTATTTTACCACTGTTGTTCTAGCCGTTACAAATGCTGTGTCAGTAACAAAATTTTTACTAGCCGTTGTAAAAAAAATTGCTTTCCATATATATAGGGTAACTTCTAGAAAATTATCTACTTTCCTATTTGATATTTATCCTCTAAAGATAAATACTTTCCATAGATAATCTTTCTTGCGCTACAAACTTAAACCCTACCTCTATATATCTTTTATCTCAATTGGCTAGTTATTCCTTCAACTGAAACCCCATACTAATGTTTATGAAATTAGTTGCCTAAAGCCTAAAGTTTTTCAAAACATGAACAGAGATGGCAACATGATTTTTACACCACTCTTACCTCAAATGCTTGCAAAGATTACAACTGAACAAAACACACCTATAATCTCTGTTCCAAACATTGATTATACTCCACCTGTTTCTCACACCTATAAGAGGAGGCGCAAACAGTCAACTTCTCAAATGACAACACAGCATGTTTCTGAACCTTTTGGTCTAGGAACAAGCAGTGGTGGTTCTAGACTTCCACCTAGTCCAACTAGGGAGGAATCTGAGCCAATACCCCATGATTCACCTCTCCCAACAGGTCACACAGTTGGAAGTGATGAGGGCAGTGGGCAACAATAGGAATTGATGGTTTTGTGTACAAAATTAGCCAAGCAGGTTGAATCTCTACAGAAGGACCTGGCACATGTCAAGAAGCATCATGCCAAGGATATTAAACATTTAAAAGAGGAGATTCAAACCTTGAAGGGAGAGTTGCAGGGGTTGAAAAAGCAAAGGAAAACTGCAAAGTTGGTGATTTCATTTTCATCCTCACCTACTGATGGTGATTCATGGTTTTGATCATGATTTCGAAATTCTCCCAAACAGGGAGGAAAACAGTCTTTGAAACTCAGGGGAGGAAAATTGATTTTGAAGATGAAGGAGATACTAGTAAAGGTGCAGAGGAAGCTGATACTCAAGGAGAGAAACTACAGCAAGATATTTTCTGTACTGCAACTGATTTTACCACATATCCAATTTCCACTGCAGAGCCAAATTTTCCCACTAATGAATATAATGTTGCCACTGCAAGTGAAAAAATTGATAAACAGAAGAAAGACAAAGGTAAAGCAGTTATGGAAAGTCAAGAGCAACCTGGAAGAAAGATTTCAAAGAAAGAACAAGTTCAGATTGCACATGATAAAGAAGTTGCCGAAAAGATATATGAAGATGAAGTTGCTGAAAAGAAAAAGGTTGAAGAATTGGAAGTTGCAAGCTTTTTGGAGGCTAAAAGGCTGGATAGAATGGAAGATTCTTTAGAAGATCCAATTTCCACTGTTCAACCTACAAGACTTAGAGAAAAGACTCCAGAGTTTAGCTATGTACCTACTGAAGAAGAAATTGAGTTCTTGATTGCAAATGATCCAGTAATCAAGAAGAAGGCAATTAACCTTGTAGCTGATGCATCTTTAACTGAAGAACAAAGAACTGCACAGTTAAAAGATTTTATACAGATGAAGAATAATCAAGCACTTCAAGAGGCTATTGTTTCAGTCAAGAAAAGCCAAAAGAAACCAAGACAACCAACTAAGGCACAAGTTATTGCATACATGAAGACTTACTGTTGCAACGTTGGTGGTTGGAAAAGACATCAATTCAAAGGAATGTCTGATGATAAAGTTGAAAGTATCTACTACAGAGTTCTTAGATTTGATAAAGATTTTATTCCAACGGACTCTGAAGAAGAAGCAAGAAGGCATCCTAGTTTGAAAAAAAGGCAAAAGATAGTGAATCTCAGACTAGTAAGAAGACCAAGTTTCTTTGATGAACAAGAAGTTCCAACTGAGAAGTTCACTGAAGAACAGATGACTGAAATGATTGTGATAGAAGAAGAAGATTTTTATCCAGAACCACTGCAAGTTAGACATCCTATCATTGATTGGGAAGTTTACACTGCTAGCAATTTTGCTCCAACATGGAAGATCACAAGGCTAGGTAGTGAAACTTCATCATTCATTCAATTTGAAGATCTCATCAAATCTTTTGACAGAGATGATCTTGACAAATTATGGAAGTTAGTTCAAGAAAAGTTTGATGCTCAAGATCTCAAAGATATGAAGGAGATGTAGTAGTAATTTATATTTTTCAATAAAGAAAACCTTATTAGTGATATTGATTTGATGTTATTATTCCGCTGTTTCATTCAATCAATCAATGTTAATCATACTCTAGTTGAGTCCGGATCTTGGTTTCTACAATCAATCAAGATCATCCCTTGGAAAATGTCATTGTAGATGTCAATGCTAAAAGAACTACAAGATCTAAATTTCAGCATAGTGAGACAGGATTCTTTAGTGCCATCTATGAAGAAAGAAATCATGATGCCTCACAAACATGTCTCTTTATTCTGTTTTGTTTCCCAAGCAGAACCAAAGAAAGTCTACAAAGCTCTTGAAGATGAAGCATGGGTAGAAGCAATGCAAGAAGAGCTTTTCCAGTTCAAACTTCAGAATGTATGGGTTCTTGTGGATCTTCCTGATGGAAAGAGAGCTATTGGAACCAAATGGGTTTTCAGAAACAAGAAGGATGAAAGGGGTGTGGTAATAAGGAACAAGGCTAGACTGGTGGCTCAAGGGTATACACAATAAGAAGGGAATTGATTATGAAGAGGTCTTTGCTCCAATGGCAAGGATTGAAGCTATTAGATTATTCCTGGCCTTTGCATCATACAAAGACTTCACAGTATACCAGATGGATGTGAATAGTGTTTTTCTTTATGGAAAGATTGAGGAGGAGGTCTATGTCTGTCAACCTACAGGCTTTGAATATCCCAACTTTCCAGACAAAGTATACAGGGTTCAAAAGGCACTATATGGTCTGCATCAGGCCCTAAGAGCTTGGTATGAAACATTGGCCAAGTATCTTTTGGGCAATGGCTTCAGAAGAGGGAAGATTGATCAGACTCTATTCATCAAGAATGTGAAGAATGATATCCTGTTGGTTCAGATATATGTTGATGACATTATTTTTGGCTCAACCAAGCAGGAACTATGTAGAGAATTTGAAAAGTTGATGCATGACAGGTTTTAGATGAGTTCTATGGGGAGAACTTACCTTCTTTCTTGGGCTATAGGTCAAGCAGAAGACAGATGGCATATTTATCAGCCAAGATAAATATGTCAAGGAGATTTTGGTGAAGTTTGGCTATGACAACACAAAGATTGCAAGTACTCCTATGAAGCATAATAAGCCATTACTTCCAGATGCTGATGGTGAAGAAGTTGATCAGCATCTTTACAGATCAATGATTGGCTCATTGATGTATTTGACTGCCTCCAGACCAGACATTATGTTTATTGTATGTGCATGTGCAAGGTTCTAAGTATCTCCAAAGCTTTCTCACTTGCATGCAGTTAAAAGAATCTTTAGATATCTGAAAGGCCATGCTCAACTAGGCCTTTGGTATCCTAAGGACTCTCCCTTTGATCTAGTAGCTTACTCTGATAGTGATTATGCTGGGGCAAGTCTTGATAGGAAGTCAACCTCAGGAGGATTTCAGTTTCTTGGTGATAGTTTGATTTCATGGTAGTGCAAGAAGCAAAGCATTGTGGCAAACTCTACAACTAAAGCTGAGTATGTAGCTGCTGCAAGTTGTTGTGGTCAAGTTCTCTGGATTCAGAATCAGATGCTTGATTATGGGTATAATTTCATGGGCACTGTCATTTATATTGATAACAATAGTACTATATGCATTATCAAAAATCCAGTTTTTCATTCTAAAACTAAGCATCTAGAGATAAGACATCATTTTATAAGATACTATAATGAAAAGAAACTCATTTAGGTTGAAAGGATTGATACTGAGTTTAATGTTGCAGATCTTTTAATCAAAGCTTTTGACTTGGGAAGATTTCAGTACTTGGTCACAAGTATTGGGATGCTTCATCCATAATATGTCTTATCTCTCTCTATTTTGTAAAGTTTTGTAAACTGGTGATTAGTACTGATTGTTATCTAGTTAATACTGATTGTGAAAAGTTAATACGGATTGGCAAGAAAATGTCTTGAATTGTGTTTTCTTGGTTTTGGACTAACTTTTCAGGCATAACACAAGCTGTATGGATATGGTTTGGTGACTCAATGTTAAAGCACATGTGGTTTTCTTTCTTATGCTCATTCTGAAGCCACCATATGATGGAACTTGCTGTAACTCTGGATTGTGTGATGCCAAAGCATTATGAGGCATCTTGTGATATTAATGAACATGAATTGATGGTTTCAGTTAGTCAGATTCATTCTACACTAACCCACTCTTTGCCATTTTATCTGTTTATAGATAGTGTGACTAGCCTAAGGGCATCTAGCTTAGAGAACAACGAGCAACCATGAATCCAACACTTGTGTTGGAGGGAGGCACCACCTGCCACGAGCTGGAAACCCTGTCAGGAAGGCCCTTTTAATGGGACTATCCATCACGTGCGTGAGCTATGCACTGAAACCATTGGTTTTCACCGAACCAGAGGCCATGTGAGGCCGACCTTGATTACAGTGTCTGTCACCACACGTAATCCATTCAAAATTGGGGTTTCAGTATTATAATTTCCAAAATATAAGATAATACTGATGGGTAAAAGTTAATATTGATGGTTATAAGTTAGTACTGATAAGCATAGTTAGTACTGATGAACTAGCCGTTAGTACTTATTCCAAAAGTCATTTATGCAATGATTACTTTTGCAAGAAGAGTTGTTACCGTCTTTTTCCTTATAAAAGGGTTTCCTAATTGGTTTCTCTTCACTTATTACCATAAATATTTATAAGGCGGTTCAACTAAAATTCTCCAAATCTCTATATATTGCATAACTTTCCAATTGCTTTCACCACAATTCACTAAAGGCTTTTGCGATTAAATCCCACCTTACTAACCCTTATTATAATCATTCATGGCTCCTCTTGATTTTGTCGACAAGCATAACATGGTGGCATGCTTGGAATTGCCAGACGGTCATGATGAATTTGCTGAGATAGTAGCTTTTCTAAACCAAAGCAGCATCAGGTTTGCTTTACTCTTAAACCCTACTATCTTATGTACCCCTGTCAGAAAGTTTTGGCAAACTGCAATTGCCTCAACAACTGAGGAAGGGGTACAACAGTTAATTGGTACAGTGGATGGCATTCAAATTGTTATTACTGAAGCATCTCTAGAGAACATCTTCATCTTAGAGATGTTGAAGGTATTAACACTTTGCCAGGCACTGAAATTATTGAACAACTCTCATTGATGAGGTATCGACATGATGACACTTTCAATTTTCACAAAACTCAGTTTTCCCCACAATGGAGATTTCTAATCCATACCCTCCTACACTGCTTAAGTCACAAAAGGACTGGTTGGGATGCTTTCCCCACAAATATAGCCACAGCCTTGATCTGCCTTGCAACAGGCAGGGTGTTCAATTTTCAAACTATATTTTTGAGGGTATGCTTAAAAATGCAAGATAAGCAAAACCAAGTTTCGATGTATCCCAGTTTCTACAAGTATTTTTGGATCTTCAGAAACAAAACCTACAGCCTCACAAAATATTTATCCTTCAAAACTACTCACAGCCAAAGTATTTTCAAATATGTCAAGGGCTGTGGTTGGCTATAATGGGGTTGTAGTGCTTTTATTTGCTAATATGCTCATTGCAGAGGGTGAAGGACCATCAAGCACAGGTGGCTCCCAACACACACCCACAGATCCTGAACAATCTCCCAATCAACCACTTTCATCAACAAGTAGGAAGTCCAGACAGAGGAGTGGAATGCTCGACCCATTCTCCTCCTCTCATTGAAGCAGATGAGCCTATCTCAGGTGATGAAGGAGATAGAGTGGTGAGGTCTGCCACTACTCAACCAGGCTTAGAAGCTGGTGAGGAAAGTGGTAACATCATTAAGACCCAATCCATGCCAACACCTAGTGAGCACTCCTCACTGGGTGGACCCAGGAAAAGGCTAAAGGGGGGGGGGTGTATCTGCTCAGGCTAGGCCCCAGGAGTGCATCTCAAATGCCCAGTGACCCACCTCTCTCAGCAGGTAACACAGCTAGAAGTGGTGAGGGCAGTTTGACACTTAATGAAATGACGGATTTGTACAGGTTCCTATGCAGAAAAGTTAACACACTGGTGATTGCTCTGGATGAACACAAGAAAGCTGCTGCCAAAGTTCATACCAGGATGCTTCTGGAGATGAAAAGGCTTGCACATCAAGTCCAACTTCTATCCAAGCCAACTACATCAGCATCTCCAGTTACCACATCAATCAAAAGGAAGGCCAAGTTCACAGTTTCTAGCACCTCAACAGAAGATTCTTCCAAACAGGGGAGGAGTTCTGACATTCAGAGTAGAAGAGAATTTGGTCAGTGGCAAGCTGGTCAAACTTTTTAGAGTCCTTTTCTTAATGAAGAAGAAGAAGTTCAGATCACCGAACATGCAGAAGAAGTGCTTAGTACTCCTACATGCACTATCAGTACTATCCCAGTTAGTATTTATAGTGTTGTAGTTAGTACTGATAGTACTATGGTTAATACTCCTGGTGTTTTGCAATCAGTCTTAAGTCCCTTTATCCAAGTATCTGTTGAATTACAACAAGCAACAACAATAGAGGTCACCATCATCACTACCACTCCTCATAAATATAGTGATGAAGAAGATAGAGAGAAACATGCAGTCTTGGGACTTCAGAGCTTGAAGAAATCAGCCCCTATCTCTCCAACTTACAAGAAGCCTCTTGTTCTGTATATGAGAAAGAAAACCAAGTCAACAGCAATCAAGCCCAAAGAAAAAGGAGTCACTATCAGAGAAGGAGGTGCTCCACCATCACCAACCTCCTCAGCTCCAAAGATTGATCCCAAAGATAAAGGCAAGGGCATTCTAGTGGAAGTACCAAAGAAGAAGAAGGAGATTGAAAGGTTAAATGAAGAAGCAGCAAGGAAGATTGCAGCTGAGTGGGATGAGTAAGAATTGCAGAAAGAGGCTGCAGAGAAAGAAAATAAAAGGGTGGCTAAAATAGATAAAGACTGGCAAACATGGGATGACATGAGAGCCAAAGTGGAAGCTACTCAGGAGGTACAAAAGAAGCTGCAACAAGATAAGAGTACAAGTGTTAATGAAGCAGCTCAGTTATTCAGTGAGATCTTGGCCAGAAGACAGAGTCAATTTAGACAGCAAAGGGAAATTGAAAAGACCTCAAGACCTCCAAACAAGAGTCAGCAAAAGATGTACCTATGCAAATACATCAAATATCAAGGTGAAGACAGGAGAACCTTGAAGCAGCTAAATCAACTGGCTTGGGAGACTCTTCAAAGACTTGTTGATAGAATTCAAAGAAGCATTCTCAACTTCATGCTTATGCAAGCTGATGATACTGTTGAAAGACCACAACCTATTGGAAGCTACAAGAGACCATTAGAAGAAGGAGCTTCTTCAACTGCACCCAAAAGATTGAAAGCATCTGAAGATGAAGGTGGAATAACTGAGGAGGATCTCAATCAGATGATGTTAATTGAAGCCTCAGAAGATGCATTATATTCAGAGCCCATCAATACCAGATACCCCATTATCAACTGGGATATCTACACTGAAGATAGAAAGAAGCATTGGAGGATTCACAGAGCAGGTGGAAGAACAAGTGCTTATTTGTATCTGGTGGATCTGTTTGCATATATTGACAGGGAGGATTTACTCAAGCTATTGGGAGTTAGTCAAAGAAAGGTTCAAGAACAGAGATCCAGACAATGATAAAGATCTGGAGTTACTTTATGAGCTTCAAAATATATTTGAACTAGATCCAGCTGAAGAACAATGGAAGTATCAACCTGGAGAGGAAGCACTGACTTGGACCTTGATTGATTCTTGTGGACTGCACTTAGTCACAACATGCAATGGAACAGATATCTACATGCTGGTTGAAAGAACCTATCCACTTGCATTAGGAACTCTTCTGGAAATGCTGACAGCTGGGCTAAGGATGGGTAATGCAGTTGAAATGGGTAAGAAGTTGCTGATAAAGATATTTGACCAAGCTGGAAGACCAAGCAGAAAATGAGTTTGGAAGAATCCTCAAAGACTGAAGAAACTTGTGATTCTGAAACTCAATCACAAGTTTAGGGGAGGATTGTTGAGAAATTCGTTTTTGGGAGTTAATACTTATAGTAGTAAAGTTAGTACTGATAGCATTGTTTGATAAGTATTAACTAGTTAGTACTGATAGTGAAAATGTTAGTACTGATAGTATTAAGTTTGTACTGTTCTAAGTAAGGAATGTCGTGTATGGTTTGTAACAACATATTTTCAATTCCAATAGAAGATATGATATACTTAGTGCATAGTTATCTCTGTAAGGGATCTCCTTAGTGTATAAAAGGAGATCCTAGCTAGGTTAAACATATATCTCATATTCTAGCCGTCTTAAAAAAATCTTCAAGGTTGTAAACCCTAATACTAGGAGAGTACTCGTATTATTGCTTAATAATATTAAAGCTGTTGGTGTTACATTGTGTTTACATTAATCTTCTAAAGTACATTCAAGTAGATTCCGCATACTTGTGTGTATCTACAATGAAGTTTCTCATTATTGTTTTGGAACCATCCAAGGCAACTAACACGTTTGCAAGCTAAGTGTTCTAGATCCAAGGTTTGGGACTTCACAGTTACATTACTTGATGTCCTCCTTGCAAGGTTGCAATCATCAAGAGGGAGCATATTCGTCACAAAGACGAAACCATTTGGAAACATAGCTGCAATGCACTAGTTTAGAATTTCTTCTTACTTGACGCCCTCACAAAGGGATGGACTCGTCAAGGGGGAGCTAAGTCGAGAATACTTCTCCTCACTTGCTCTCTATTTTTCATTTTTTTTCCTTTCACACGTTTTTCTTAAAGCAATGTGTTAGTTTCTTTTCGACGATCTTCTTATTTCGACAAAAAGGGGGAGAAGAGAGTAAAAACTCCAATTCAAACTTTTACGAATTTTAGTTTTTCCTTAAAATAATATTATGTTTTGTCATCAACAAAAAGGGGGAGATTGTTAATACAAATAAGCCGTAAAAACGTTTATTTATATTTTACGATCTTCTAATGTTTTGTCGATAACAAACGTAAAATCATTTTAACGAAACAAATAAAATACGTAAATGGTTTGAGCCAATAGTTTACTAACACACTTACATTTTCATATAAATCACTAAACAAGTACTAGTGTTTTTCATGTGATAATAATGCATATGTATAACAACTAGTGTTTACATATTGAGTAGTTATATACATACTTAGTATGTATCATAATGGGAAATAGAATGGGTAGAAGTTTTAGTATTTGACCCATTGACCAAATACATTGAATGTAGTTGGGTAAAACCCAAAGTCCATGACCCCTACCCATGGAGCATAACCCATAACCCATTGAATGACATCATGCATAAGTCATAAATGGATATTATCCATGACCCATGGAGTTAACCCATGACCCATGGACTAGATGCATTGCGCCTACTAGATAAATTGTATCTACTTGGATACCCATGGTCCAAAGTCTAGGACCCATGACCCATAACCCATGACCCAAAACCCATGGGCAAAGAGGAGCGTCCCACGGTTCCTCCAGTTTACACTGGACGGATCCCTCAAGTAAGGGATCCGTGGAACAGTAGCAATATTTTGTCTATAAATAGTGAGCCATTTCTTCATTGTAACATACCCCTTTCACATATATTTTTTATTTGACTTGTAAACTCTCTAACCACATATCTAAGTGATCTTTGTATGTAGTTTTGTGTTTGTGTGATTATCTAGGTTCCTCTTAAAGACGAGATCACCACCTCTTGAAGTCGAGCAAGCTCAATTCCATGGGTTTCTTAGCTTCGTCATCATCAAGACTACTAATGGTATCTTGTTGATAGTTCTTTTATTTCTCATTAGAAGTGTAGTGTCGAAGACATAGGTGAAAGATGTCTAAAGGGTCAAGACGAAGACATTAGTGAAAAGTGTCGAAGAGTCAAAGTAAAGGCATTAGTGAAAGGTGCCGAAAGTCCGTGTTGAAGGCATTAATGAAGGGTGCCTAGAAGTCAAGTCAAAAGGCAATAGTGAAGGGTGCCTAGAAGTCAAGTCACAAGGCATTAGTGAAGTGTGCCTATTAATCGAGTCAAAGGAATTTGTGAAAGGTGCCTAAGGTGTACATCCGATATGGTATGTCGATGTACAAGATAGATTTGTATTGGGTCAAAGGATTTTGATATCCTTGTTGATGTTGTCATAAGGTGTAGTTCTCCTTTGGATAGGAGGTGTGTAGTGTTGGGTAGTAGTTCCATCTTTCTAAATGGAACTCGGTATCTAGCCTTGTACCGGATAAAGTGTAGGCGACGTTGTGATAGGTTTGGTTCTACCTTGTGGAAGGACTCGGTATCTAGCCTTGTACCGGATAAAGAGTAGGCGACGTTGTGAAGTCTTCTCCGCCACAAGGAGTGTGTGTTGTGTAGTGATTACGAACTCTCGAGTAGGTGACTCGGGGAGTGAAGTAGGGCAAGGAAGGTGTCCTTGTAGCCGAACCACTATAAATACTCGCGTTATGGTTTTGTGCTTCTTACTCTTTCTCTTAGGTTTTATTTATTTATATGCTTGTCTATCAACATCCAACACACACGTTTAAATATATTGTCATAAGTTGATCTAAATAGTTTAAAACCAAGTTTTAATCGGTAAAACTATTCAACCCCCCCCCCCTTCTAGTTTTCCACAGTTGACTTTGATGATTCCTCGTAATCCAAAATGGACTATTTGAGGGTGACGGAGAAAAAGATGCCTGGGCTAGTGTTGATTCAACACCTTGATTTTGTTGCGCTATTCTTTCTATTAAGGAAAATGTTGGAAATGGTGGAGGATGAGATGGCCTAGGAGGCAAGTCCTCTAGATTGTAGAGGTGTGGTGATGAGAGTGGAGTGGTGAATGATATGGCTTTAGGCACTAAGGGTGATGGTTTAGTGGAAATAGGAGTGTTTGGTTTAGGGGGTATGGTGGTGTTTGGCATTGGTAGTTTTGTGGGACCAATCTTTTTGGGGATTGGTTTGATAGGTGGAGGGGAGATCCTAGCATTTATGGATTTAACGGGAGATGATTCGGTTGAAGAAATTTCGTGAATAACACGAGCAAGTTTCTTGGGTGGTCATTTGTTGGATGAGTTACCACTAGGAGCTTTCCTCATGATGAGATGATTAAAAATTAGTGTTGTAAAGGTTTCTAAATGCTGAGAATGAGGATGTAGATGATGACTTTAGGAGTCCTAACAAGATGGTTTATAAAGGGAAGGATTTGGCAAGTGCATTCAAGACTTAAGCCACTAAGATCTCTTGGAATGTGATGATTTGCATGCACAAGAGTCAACTTCAGAGTTGCACTGATCTAGGAGTTTAATTAAGACAAGATGGAGTGTTTAAGTTAGTGAGAGCTTGAAATGATTGTTTTAGCTAGGATTAGCTGAAACTGTTAGCCGGTTCCCACGGTTCCCTCCAATGAGGGATCCGTCTAGGCTAATCCTATGGATCCGGCTCTCAGCAGCCAAGAAAAGAGAAAAATGATGTTTGTGAGGTCTAATACCTATACATCTTGAGTGTCTCAGTCTTCTTAAGTGTCTTAAATGAAATGTGACTTAAATGATCAAGGGTAATGAGTGATGGTAGCTAATGATTGCCTTTTATGGAAGAAAATGGGATTTTATTAGCACCAATGGGTGATTAAGGATGACACTAGTATATTTGAGAGTGTCAAGTGGTGTTAAATGATCCTAGAGATCATATGGTAACTTAAGATAATTTTGGAAAATCCCTTAAAAATTATAAGAAATGAAAAACTAGTTTTTGACCCATTTGGAGGTGAGAATGACTAGAATCCATTTGCTAAAATTGAAATAATTATAAAACTAGATGTGTTGAGATGTGAGAAATGATGTGTGAGCATTGAAGCGGAAGTATGATGAGTTTTGGTGAAATGAAAAATAAAAAAGAACCTTGAATGTGATTCTAAGTTAAGTATGAGTGAGTGTGATATCTACTGATCTTGAGGAAGACTTAAGTGGTCCTAAGGCATTATGTTTAACTGGTTTTATACGGTCTGGAGGGTTGGATTGATGCAAGGATGATAAAATAGCTCTTCTGTTTTCCCAGATCCCACGGATCCTTCACTTGAGGGATCCGGCTAGTTATACATCAGGGATCCGGCATCTGGAACAGATTACTCAACAGTGAGCGTGCAATATTTTGTTCCAAGTATCGAGTTTTGAAACTAAGGATCTCTACAGTAAGTATAAATGTATACAAGTCTAGCATAGCAATGAGAGCATGTAAGAATAGCACATAAGCAACCAAATGAGATTGAGCTTACAACTAACACAGAGGTTTATCAAACTTAACAAGCTCTATTCAATAAGCTCAAAATAGATTTATGATCTAGATTAGTAAATCGTTTTTATTAGCAATGGCCTGCAAGGTATGTGTCAAGAAATAAAAGAGTACATGATAGTGCTCAAGACAATAGATTTGTGAGGTGCTAGTTCAAGACAATCCTAGACTTTATTTGGATCCAGAAGGTAGAGTTGTTGTTCATGGAGATGAAGGAGTTGTGTTTAGAAGAGTAAGTGTTAGAAAGGCTTGAAGAAAGTACCGTTTTGTGAGTTGGTTTTAGCTAAGAGATGTTTACCTATGTGTTGGTATTGAAGAGTAAGAATCACATTTATATGCGTCCTTAAGAAAGTGAATTGTTTAGAAGGTTGTTTTCGTCAACGAAAGCAATGAACTATGTATAGTCATTACGGATGGTGATTAGCATACAATGAACTTCGTCCATGAAGTCATGTAGCTCTTCTCGATCAAAGCAAGATAATCGCTTGATGAGGCAAGTGGTTGTGATTTAACTAAAAGAAAAATCAATTTTACAACTTGTGTTAGTGATTAGTAAGACTAAGCAAAAGTATTTCCATTGTAAACTTACTTTAGGAAAACATAGGAGTATATATTTCTCAAGTGAGAGAATGAATATGGGACTATTACTAGCGGTGCTCAATTATGGCTAAACACGACCATTTTTACGGGTGATTCCACATACCCAACTTCTATCAAGGAAGCAATTCAACCGTTAGGTCAAATTGAGTTTCTAGAGCAATAAGTTCTCCAGTATTCATTCTCAAGTTAGGAAAATTTATATTCATACAATGGCATATCGAAGAGTAACAATGATGATACTTTGCTTCATTTTTATTAATATTATGCCTGAAAAAACTAATGTGACGAAGGTGTCATGTTTAAATATAAAAATCTAAGTTGTCCATATGGTGAACAAAAATGGTTGGATGAGTTAGTTCAACATATGTTGTTGGAAAGCTCGAGTTTGGATTTTCGGATATGACTAATTATATCTGCGTTGCAAAATAATTTACTTGAGTATATCGGATGAAATAATCAAGTTGTCAATCCTACTATGAAGCTCGGAAAGCGAGCATGAAACGGAAAACGGGAGAGTACATCATCAACACAAGTGTAGGTTATGATCCGATGTACATTCTTGTTGTTTTTAGAAAACGACACAAGAAATATGAAATCAAGAAATCATATAAGCACATAAAACATTTATGTTGCACACATGACAAACTTAACAAGAAGCCTTTTAGTATATTACATGTTTTAAACATTTTTGAACTTATATGACTTATCTAAGTATTTAAACTAACATTTTCGACACACCTAGATGTTATCCCAAACACTCCTTCAAATAGCACATTGATTAATAAAATATTACTAAATCGACAAACAAGAGAAGGAATAGCAAGGTGAGAAAACCACATATGTTATTCAAACAAACAAGCACAAAAACTATTTGAGATAAGCAAATAATCAAGTAATGCAAGGTAAGACAATTAATCATTTAGCATAGCATACGAAAGTTCTTTTCATCGCTTTGTGTTAAATATAAACATGTATACCAAGCTTGATTAGTTTCTTTTATATTTATAAATATGATCAAAACCTTAATTTCAAAATAAGACACATTGTTATTCAAAGACGAAAACATCCGTCTCCAATTAGATCAAAAGTTTGTGCAAAAGTTATGACCGAAAAATGACTTTCAATTATAAATCAATGATTCTGTAAAATTTTGTTTTGAATCAGTTTATGAAATCATTTTTATATGAAAGTAGACTCAAATACCTTTAAAATGATAGGTGGCACGACTTCTACAGACTTACGGTTAATTAGTTATGAATTTCTGAAATTTAACCGAAAATTATCCTCTGTTGCACGGATCCGCCGGATCCCTTCCAAAAGGGATCCGCGGATCTGACACATATTCACAAAAATACATATTTTTACCTGACGAATAGGTTTAACCTTTGTAGACTTTTTAGTGAGGTTATATTACCCATTCCAATTTTTATTCAAGCTTGATTAACAAGATATCTAACAACAAAACTTCAAAGACAAAATGATTACTAAAACACTTTTCATATTATGCTTATTATAAGAGAGAAGTATATATCACCATTTTATCCACAAGAAATTAACACGTTTTTTACCAACTAATTGTAACTAAGAGAACATACCTTTGCTATATTCCCTTTGTATGGTTTTAGAAACCATAGACGCGAAAAACTTCATGAGCTTTAAAAATACTTAATCGTATTTCGGAAAAGCAAGGTGTGGTCACTTTGTATTCTTCTTTGGGTGTTGACTTCATTTTTCTTCGGATAGAACGAAGTCATTGGAAGAATTCTATCATGAAGATTTCTCAAAAAAAATGTTAGAATGATCTATCACTATCCAAGATTTAAAATGTAAAGATTTCTAAAACATGAATTGTTGTTTTAAGAAATATCCTTCTTTGTAGTTTTCAAACATACACGGATCGTATCAAGTTTTTAAAGTACAATATACTCTAAGAAACTTGGTAACGAAGCTCTGATGCCAATTGTGGAAAACTAGAAGGGGGTTGAATAGTTTTACCGATTAAAACTTGGTTTTAAACTATTTAGATCGACTTATATCAATCTATTTAAACGTGTGTGTTGGATGTTGATAGATAAGCATATAAATAAATAAAGCAAAGATAAAGAGTAAAAACACACAAAACCACAGCAGTATTTATAGTGGTTCGGCTACAAGGACACCTTCCCTTGCCTCCACTCAAGTCACCTACTCGAGAGTTCATAATCACTACACAATACAAACTCCTTGTGGCGGAGAAGCCTTCACAACGTCGTAAACTCTTTATCCGGTACAAGGCTAGACACCGGGTTCTTCCACGAGGTAGAACCAAACCAATCATAAAGTCGCCTACACTTTATCCGGTACAAGGCTAGATACCGTGTTCCATTACTAAGGTGGAACTACTACCAACACTACACAACTTCTATCCAAAGGAGATTCACTCCTTATGACAACACCAACAAGGATATCAATATCCTTTGACCCAATACAGATCTATCTTGTACATCGACACACCATATCGAATGTACACCTTAGGCACCTTTCACTAATGCCTTTGACTCGACTTCTAGGCACTCTTCACTAATTCCTTTGACTCGACTTCTAGGCACCCTTCACTAATGCCTTTGATAGGGATCTTTGGCACCTTTCACTAATGCCTTCAATATGACTCTTCGACATCTTTCACCAATGTCTTCGTCTTGAACCTTTAGACATCTTTCACATATGTCTTCGACACAACACTTCTAATGAGAAAGGATAGAACTATCAACAAGATACCATCAGTAGTCTTGATGATGACGAAGCTTGGCAACCCATGGACTTGAGCTTGCTCGACTTCAAGAGGTGGTGATCTCGCCTTAAAGAGGAACCTAGAGAATCACACAAACACAAACTACATAGAAAGATCTCTTGGATCTGAGGTTAGAGAGTTCACAACACTAAGGGAAAATGTGTGTGAAAGGGGTGAGTTACAATGAAGAAATGGCTCACTATTTATAGGAAAAATATGCTACTGTTCCACGGATCCCTTGATGGAGGGATCCGTCTAGTGTATTTCGAGGGATTCGTGAGATGCTCCTCATTACCCATGGGTTTTGGGTCATGGGTCATGGGTCCTAGACTTTGGACCATGTGTATCCAAGTAGATACAATGTATCTAGAAGATGCAATACATCTAGTAAATGGGTTATGAGTTAGCTCCATGGGTCATGGGTAATACCCATTATGACTTATGCATGATGTCATGCAATGAGTTATGGGTTATGGATTATGCTCCATGAGTATGGGTCATGAACTTTGGGTTTTAACCAACTACATTCAATGTATTAAGTCAATGGGTTAAACACTTAAACTTCTACCCATTCTATTACCCATTATAATACATACTAAGTATGTATATATATACCCAATATGTAAACGCTAGTTGTTGTACATATGCATTACTAAATCATGAAATCACTATTACTTGTTTAGTGTTTTATGTGAAAACGTAAGTGTGTTAGTAAACTATTGGGTCAAACTATTTACGTAATTTATTTGTTTCGTTAAAATGATTTTATGTTTGTTATCGACAAAACATTAGAAGATCGTAAAATATAAATAAACGTTTTTACGGCTTATTTGTATTAACATATTTATCGTATGTTTTTTCGTATTGTAATTTTTTTCCCGTATTTTAATTTTATTTAAATGAAATGAATTTTATTGTGTTTGAAAAATATGGAAAAGAAATAAAATGAGGGTGGGTGGAACCCAAGAGAAGATGTTTGGGTTAGTTGTGAATGAGGGGTATTTTTAAATAGGTGTGTTGAAGTGATGTGACACATGTGAGACCCAAGTAAAGAGGTGTGGCTAAGCCACCTTACCCCATGCTCTTAAAGTGTACTTATGAACCACTTGGCTGAAAGATTGTAACACCTTTCGTTAAATTTTCCTTTGCATATCGATAACGGAAGCTAATTAACAAAAAAGTACATGATATTTCATCTTCAATCTATATGAATCTATGAAAGCTGATGTATATCCATCAACTTTGTTCCTTAGGACATGGGGTATGTTGAGCGAAATGGGCTAGAGTTAGAATTTATGTTATAGGCTGGAAGTTGAAGTATATATATTTATAAAGTTGTTTGACAAATTAGTTGGAGCTGAAACTTATTATTGTAAAATCGCATAAAAACACTTCAAATTAAATTAAGATATATTTCGAGCTTTACATGATAACCCACTATATTTTGAAAGGTATTTAAATTTGACTAACTATAAGCTCCCATAAACCTGTTTTTATGACTTGGACTTATGGATGCTTATGACTTATAAAAATTGCATAAACCTAGTTCCCTTTTACCCAAAACTTGCATAAACCCATATGACAAACAAAACTTATATTATAAGCTAGCTTATTATAGAAGCTCAAGCCTTTATAAACCCGCGCCAAACATAGCCGCATATATTAAATATAATTACAAGCTAGTGACATTTAATTTCGTATCAATGACTTTTTATGTTGCTTGAAAGGTGTGATGCATGAATTAATTTGGATTGAGATCTTCTCAAGTTGTATTTGAACATGATACGTAATGTTAATGTTATTTTGATTGAAAATTTAAATTTAATAAAAATAAAAATGACACATTAAAGGTCCACATATTTTTCTTTCTCACAAAAATATCAACATGATTTATCATGTTCATACTAAGCTTTAAAGGATCTCAATCCAATCACCCTTTTGTTCTTACAAGTGACATTTTTTAATTAATTTACTTTGTATTAATAATTTTCCTGATGTATGTACCGTATATCATCTTTATTGTTTTTAAGCAACATGTATTAATGTATTAAACTATTAATAGTCAATGAATTCGGATGTCAAAGCTCTATCGAACCCTGTATTATCTCATCGTGAATGGCATGATTCCATTTGCACTTCTTGGAATAAATAAATTTTGACAATCTTATCCCTTATTTAAAGTTATAAAAAGAGATCGCATTTGTCGGTTTTTGTTACTTTTGATTCTATTTTTCGTTTCGTAAGTTAAAAACTAGAATACGAATATAATGGCCGACTTTCAAGAAGTAGCTATAGACAGCCTCAAAATACCAGTGTTGCAAAAATCGGTCAACTCGACCGATTAATCAGCAATTACTAAGTAATCGGCCTTCTATCTTGTTGATTTTAAAAAATCGGCCACTAATCGGTCAAAAATTGGCCTAATTGATAAAAAAATTGGCCTAATCAGGTAAAAATTAGACTAATCGGCCCAATCGTTTTAATCGGTTAACTTTTAAAAGAATATTAATTTAGGCATTCTACTTAATTTGGGGAGCGTTTATTTCACTTATAACACACAATTGACCTCATAATCAGAATTGGAGTCTTTTATTGAGGTTTGGGAACATAGTAGGCTTAAAATCAATTAAGATCTTTAGTTTAGTCTCCAGAAATACCCAAACTTGCATGAAATGGCAATCCGATTAATCCCACCTAGACCGATTACTCCTTACAGGATGGTCGATCATCTGACTACCGATTCACAAATTTTACAATATTTGCTTTTTCATCATTTGGATAAGTTGCAGGAGTAAAAAAGAGGTGGCTTATAATTGGGTTAATTAGGCGCGTAATGGATTCTTAGCATATGTTTTTTCTTCTTCTTTTAAGCTAATTGTAGTAGGACATCTACTTTAGTTGCTGATAACTGAAGACCTCAAGATATCTACAGTTATATATTGTACTCCCTCCGTCCTATATTAAGTGTCCGCAATGGAATTTTTTGATGTCCCAAATTAAGTGTTCATATTTTATTTCAACCAATGAGATGAGAGTTTAGTGGGTAAAAATGATATTTGATTGGTGGAGAATGTAGTTAGTGGAATTTTCTAAAACTTTGTGCATAATGTAAGCGGACACTTAATATGGGACGAAGGTAGTATTTCCTTATGTAATAATAAGCCAAGACATCAAGGCCCTATTTCAGTACTTATAGGGTGTACCAGTGAGCAGTAACAGTGAGAAGTACACTATTACAAATTTTGGAATAAAGCTCCCTTGATAAAGCCATATTTGTGTTAAAAACAGGTTCTATGAAAGTTCCGTGTCAAATGGATTGGCATATAACCCGGTTTCAAAATAAAAAACCGGGTTTTAATGATGATAAAGCCCTGTTTTAGAGGAGAAAACATGGCTTTATTTGTTTGATTTTTCCCCAAATTTTAAGCGGGATTTCTCCCCCTCTTTTAATCATTTGCACTTTGAGTTTGAAACTTACTTGTGTGCCTATCCACTGTTTAAGTTCGAAAATATATAACAATCAGGTATGCATTATTTTTTTTTTATTTGTTCAAAAAGGTATGTATTCTTTTTTCTTAAAGATCATTTCAATTGTTGATGGGTCCAATTTGGGGTAAGAAGGTTCATTTTTAACTGCTCCAAAACCACCATTCTTAATGATTTTAAGCTCGTTTCCATGTTAAATCCTTGCTATCTTCGTTCTTATATGACCTCGCACTATCAATTATGTCTAAAGTTTGTGTATTTTGGTTCAAGTTTGCATTTTATTGTAATAGAGGATTACTATTCGTATGGAATTAAGGATTGAATATGTGTCTTTAGAATTACATGTATTTATGTATGTATGTAATTAGGGATCTAATTGGAAGTTGATGCTTTCATATTATCAATCTTAGTTGTGATATCCTTCGTCTTACATCTTGTATCTTGAAAGCAAGAAGATGCAGGACATGTTTTTATGTGATTTTCTACAAGTACCAACTACTATGAACCTAAGACCAACATTTAAGTTGAACTAATTTGACAAGATTAATAATTTAATACATCAGATGGGTGTGAGTTTTTTTATTTTATTTTATTAAGTTTGTCTAGTTTGTAGCTTCACAAATGAATAAGTACATTCCACATGTTTTTCTGGATTACGTATGTGTCTATAATGGGTCAATTGTGACCCATTTCCACATGTTCTTGTGTATGAATCCGAAGGGAGAGTGATTCTAAAACTTGGTTTATCTACCGTCTCCTCATGTAACTGATACCAAAATAGTTCACTCTTAATTATGTATTTAGTTGTGTTATATTATCTCATGGTTTTACAAATGTACGCCTTATAAAAATTGTTCAGTATCTTTGATTAATTGCTCTTAAACCTAGAAGACCCACAGTTTTACACTTGATTTGTAGTTTTAGATGAAGTATTTTGCGCATCTGAAGGTTGACGTTAACTGAAAATGCGACTTGGATGTTAACTGTAAGATCCTGTAACGCCTTTATTTACACTTAAGTGCCTTCTAAAAACGTAAATAGTCCCTAACTATAGAGTAGTTTGAATTACTGATATATCTTATTCGGACGCAGATTTTCAACTGCTTTGGATACCATTCTGCTTGCATTTTGAAGCTTTTCATCTGGGAAAATTAGTTTACATGGCGTTTTTGAATTTCATGGCGGATGAAAAGAATGCCAACAATACAGTCATGGGGTTGAAGCAAACTTCATCAAATCCCATCTATTTTGGTCCGGCAACGCACAACATAGAGACTTTACGGTGACACCAATGATGTGTTTTTCACTTACCTTTTAATTTAAGTAGTCAGTTAACTTAGCTTGTAGCTTTTTCATGTGTTGTTTGCTAGAGTAATTATATGCTATGCACATTTACAATAGAAAGTCACTTGTAAACTTGTAACCAGAGAGAATCTTCTTGATTTGAATCAATACAATGTTTGTTATTATGATAAGATTTAACATACCAATAATCAGGTTAGTAGATCTTAATTATTTTTCATTTTTTTACGGTGAATGCTGAATATACGTAACAAACTTTTCTCAAATTACCCAATATACGTAATATACTTATTTTAATCTCCACATACGTAACATACTTTCAAATCTTTACCAATATACGTAATATTGACAGGTTACCACTTTAAAAAGTTACAATAATGGTCCCTGCCGTTTGCATTGGCTTTCACCGTTAGTCCTTTGACATTTTTTTCACTTAAAAAAGTTATAATAATTGTCCCTTTGGTTACCGTTAGTCCTTTGACTTTCATCTGTTTCATACCGTTAGTCCTTTGACTTTCATCTGTTTCATATGTGTATAAAAACGTATATAAAACTGTGTATAAAAATGTGCATATATTCATGTAAAAAAACGTATATAAAGACGTGTGTAAAATACGTGTATAAAAACGTGTAAAACATAGCGTGTAAAAGGCGTATATAAATCGTGTATAAGCGTGCATAAAATCGTGTAAAAATTATATAAAAACGTTTTTTTTAAAATATGTATAAAAAACATGCTAAAAACGTACATAAAACCGTGTATAAAAATGTGCATAAAACGTGTATAAAAAGTGTGTAGCGTCTATAAAAACATGTAAAATGTATATAAAAATATGTAAAGAACGTGTATATAAAACATGAAAAAAAGCGTGTATAAAAACGTGTGAAAAACATTATACGTATTATATAAGCGTGCATAGAATTGTGTAAAAAACGTATATAAAAACGTTTTTAAAAAGCTTGTATAAAGACGTGTAAAAATGTATATAAAAATGTGTAAAGAACGTGTATAAAAACGTGTAAAAAAACGTGTGAAAAACGTATATACAACCGTATATAAAAACGTGCATAGAATTGTGTAAAAAACGTATATAAAAACGTTTTTAAAAAGCGTGTATAAAAACGTGTAAAAAAACGTACATAAAACCGTGTATAAAAACGTGTATAAAAAGTGTAAAAAAATGTATATAAAAACGTGTGTAAAAACATGTTTAAAAACGTGTATGAAAAAGATGAAAGTTAAAGGACTAACGGTGAAAGTCAAAGCAAACCACATGGACAATTACTGTAACTTTTTAAGTGAAAAATGTCAAAACTTACAATTTGAAAGCCAACGCAAAGCGCGAGACCATTATTGTAACTTTTTAAAGTGGTACCGTTAATATTATATATTGGTAAGGTGAAAGTATATTCATTATCGCGGAGATTAAATAGTATAATATGCATTATATTGGCAAATTTAGAGAAGGTTTGTTGTATATTCACGCCACATATGAGCTAGTTTTGATTATTAGAAATCAGATATCGGGAAATTAAAAAATAAATAAATAAATAAATAAATAAATAATAATAATAATAATAATTTTTTTTTTTCACATATTCGAAGCGGATGCCGTAGAATCTAAAAGAAAATAATATATTTGATTAGTCAACTTAATTAAATATACAACGTTATATAGAAACATTCCAATATAGTCTAAAATTCCAAAAAAAAATCTACCATAAAAAGACAAATATAAATACGTACATCAGGAGAATAATCGAATACAAAGCAAACTAAATTAAGAAATGTCAACTAGTAATTGTATATTTGTATTTACTATATACCTGAGAGCAACATGTAATTATGTAATCAGAGTCAATGAAATAAAATGTGAAAGTCTCCATCTAACCCTGCATTGTGGTCATCGTGAATGATTCCATTTGCATTTCCTGAATATAAACATTTTGGAAACTTTTATCCTTTATTTGATCATTTCAGCACCTTGTGATCTTCGAGGGTTTCAAATTTGCCAATTTCTGTTACCTTCGATTCTATCTTTTTCGTTTCATAACTCAAAACTAGAATTATATTCAAATATAATTTGAGCAAGCTATAGACAGCCTCAGAATTCGACTTGAAGATATAAAACTGGCCACCAACAACTTTGCGAGCGATAATCTCATTGGGCACGGTGGATTTGGCAGAGGCTACAAAGGCCAACTCAAAATTGGTAACATTTGAACGATTTTTTAAATATTCATTACCTAATTTAATAATAAAATAAATAAATAAATTATAAACCAAATAATTGACAATTTACTTATAAATTG
>OU343218.1:184813755-184923155 GCA_910596185.1 Chrysanthemum makinoi | reverse complement strand
AAAGATGGTCAAAGTATCTATAACACTGAATGTTTTTATTGTCTGTAAGTATTCATAAAGGGGTAAGTATGCCATAGTACAGTATGTGGATGTACTGTGGTTACTTTCAGTTTTGGCCCATTTTAACTCTTGACAACTTGATGCTAAAAAAAAGTTTATAAACATGTCAACTGAGTTGAAAATTTTCACCTCTGAAGTTTCACCACCACTTTTACCACCAACACCACCATGATGTTGAGATGAATCTAACAAACCACCAAATTCCTCAGTTGTAAAACCAATAGAATATATCCAATCTTCATGATCTATCGTTATCTTTCTAAGCTTTTGATTGCTGCCAAGTTGGGATGACCAAGGCCCTCCACCGGTGCTTGATCCCCATAGCCCTATCCGTGTCATCCTTCGACAACCCTACCATCAAATAACAAATATTCTGTCATCAAAAGTGAAATTGTCTTAAGATCAAAACAGACCCTCAACTTAAGTTCATGAAAACAATAACTTACTATTTGAAATTCCAATAGTTGTTCCATGACTAACGCCATTGTTGGACGTTGTTTTCGGTCCATTTCCAGGCATTGATAAGCAATTCTGGAGAATATTTGCAAGGAATTTGTCTTTATTTGTTTCCTTATACTTGGGAGGATTATTTCGTCTAATTTTCCCTCTTCAAAACGGAGTCTTGCTAAGTGAGACAAAAACCTACGCTCATCATCATAGTTTCCAATCATTCCTAGCCTTCCACATAAGACTTCAAATAATACTACACCAAACGAGTACACATCTTATTCTTTTGTAAGTACACCCGTTGTTACATATTGTGGATCAACATAGCCGAACGTGCCAGCAGCATTTGTAACTAGAAAAGTGAACTCTTGATTCGTGGGACCTATTTTAGATAAGCCGAAATCAGAAACCTTAGCTTCCCAATTCTCATCTAATAATATGTTAGAGCTCTTTATGTAGCGGTGCAACACCCTGTGCCCCTCTTCCACACCACTATGAAGATAATTAAGTCCACGAGCAGCACCAAGACATATTTGAAGGCGTTGCACCCATGTGAGATCAGTAGCCAGATATTTATCTAGGCTTCCATGAACCTCGTGCTCATAAACAATGATTTTCTCATCACCCTCTTCAGAGAAACCAACAAGAGAAACCAGGTTATCGTGTTTGTAACTAGAAAGCATGACAATCTCCATCAAGAACTCATGTTGTCCTTGCCCGCCCTTCACATCTAAACGTTTTACAGCGACGGTGGTGGTCGGCTTGCCAGAGCGAGCAGTAGATGAGGAGTTAGGGAGTTGGCCTTTGTAGACCCTCCCAAATCCACCCTGGCCGATGAAACTAGTTTCAGAAAAGTTGTTTGCGGCCAATTTGATGTCTTCAAGTGGGATTTTGAGGTGGTCTAGTTCTTTAATGGAAGCCATAGGATTACAAGATTTTTAAAGGTGATCCTTACAAGATTCAGCAAAAATTGAAACTCCAACCACTCCATTAATTTATGTTCAATATAAATGAATTTGTGAAGCATTGAAGTACTGCTCAAGATTTTACTTTTAGTCTTGTCTTTTTTGACATTTTGAATACATGCATTTTTTCCAAAAAAAATTAAACTCGTTGGAACAGTTCACATGCATGCATCATGGCTGATATTTTTCCACGCTGCCAGCTTCTTCGCTCTTTAGATTTACATCATGTATTTGATCCTCACCGTCTATTATCTGGTGAAAAATACTAAAAAGACCTTTGATTGTCATTAAATGAGATGTTTCAAAATTGTACTAGTATCATTGAGCATTTGAGCGCATTCACTCTTTTCATTTACAGGAATACCTATTAGACCATGTTGTGTTATGACTATAACGTATATGATGTTCCAAAGGGCCAAGACTAAAACATCAAGGAAAAAAATGATATTGAGACATAACATATATGATGTTCCAAAGTCCCTTCGATGTTAGAACCAGATGTAGTAGACAGTAAAGGAGGATATTATAGTGAATGTACTTGAAAAAAGTTTAAATAATCATCCAAGCCCTCAAAGTAAAACCAGATGCTCATTGTTTTCCAAAGTTAATAACGAAACAAAATAACATTATGATACATACCAAAGCTAATGGTCAAACAATCAAGGGACCGGAAATGCAATTAACCAGAAGTGGAGGGGTTCAAGTGTCACTAAAAAAAATCAACATTTTGGCACGACAATCTGCTAAAAATTACAGGGAGGTTGACAAAGCCAAACAAGACGACACGTCGTACAAATCGTCGCTGCTTTGCGACCCAAAAAATTTGGCAGACGCATAACCTTTGTATGTTTGGGATGACAGATTGGTGGGCCCCACAAGAAAATCAACGAGAAAAAAAAAGTGGGATGGCATAGTATTTCAAAAAAAGGGACGATACAATCGTCCCAAGATTTTTTTTTAAAAACTTTCTTTACTCTTTTTTAAATAAATAAGAAATTGTATTTTAAAAACCTTTGGGACGACACGTTTAATTATTATGGGACGATATTGTCGTCCCAAAGTATTTTCCACGTAAGCAAGCTGCAATTTGGAACGATCCACGTGGTATGCTTACAAAATGGGACGACTTGTTTCTTTGTACTTTAGGGACGACATTGTCGTTCCTAATAATTCTGGGAGGCAAAAAAAATGCAGCAAAACTGCAGTTTTTCATATTTTTTCCGGGAAAAAGTCTACCAAAACAAATACAACATGTAGTCAATCACAATCCACAATACAAATTCGACAATATGATACAATACCAAATTACTAAACGGATCGAATAACATTCCACAATTCCACGACACCATTCGACAAGTAAGATACAAATTAAACTACACTTAAACTATACAAGTCACAAATTTCCTAATTAACATGTCTCAAACTAACAAGTCACAAGCTTATAAAGCTAACATGTCTTAAAGTTATAAAGTTAACATAAATCCACGATACCATTCGACAAATTCAATACTATTCCATAAAATTAACATGTCTAAAAGTCACAAACTTCCCACCTACTCCTCCTCATAGTACTCGCCGCCCGACTCGTCACCCGCCTCATTATTATCATCATTATTATCCAAATCATTATTATCAATATGATCAACTTGGCTCAAACGAGGATTATTTTGTGAGTTGTATTAGTTAAGGTGTGGTGGCGACATTGCATAGTTAGAACTAGAACCCGGGCACGGATTAGAGTTGGGAAAGGTGGGACGATAACAACCGGCAAAGGTATTATTGGGGTCGAAAATGGGAAACATAGGGCCGGGAATAGGAGGTTGGAAACCAACAGGGCCGGGAATGGGAGGTTGGAAACCAACAGGGCCGGGAATGGGAAAAGGGCTAGGAAAGGGTGCCTGGGGAAAGGGAACACGAAATGGGTTACTTTGTTGGTGTAGTGGCCAAAATCCGCCAAGGTATGATCCGAATGTCCCAATCAGAATAAGCCGCGGTAGCGTGTTCCTTAGCCACGCGAGCCCGTCTTGCGCCTCTCGCTTGCTTCTCCGCCGGCTCAACACCTCGGCATATGTTGCCTAGTAATGTAATCTTGACCAACAGCCCACGTGGGACTTGTGAGATGTGAGCCACCACCGTGTAACCTCCTCGCCGCCATATTCTCAAGGTTGTCACCGAACCACCACACCAACATCTCCCATTGCTCTTTGGTTCTCTATTAAGTCTTTCTCGGGCGGATGTTCCCTTAGCCACATGCTTCATGGGTATCAAAGTATTTAGCCTTGAGCCCTTTTTATATTTTCGTATAGCATCCTCATCTCTAGGTATAGCCCAAGTCCTACCTTTCCCCACCCAGTATACATTACTTCCAACTTGCATTCTGTTTCTCTATTTAACCAAGCGCCAGTTGAAATAGGTTCAGAAATAAATATACGCATTTAAACAAACACACAATTTAAATATAACACGCATATCTAAACGATCAATAACAATAAGAATAGAAATAAAATAAACACTAAATATAACCTGTAGGCCTTAAAAGGATCAGCAATTTCTTCCCAATCGCAATCAAGGGGAAGTGGCCTCACTTGTTCCCCAATAAGACTAGCCAATTGCGGTGCATAAGTTCCTATTTGCGGAGTGCTTTGATCATCTAATCAAAGGCAATAGGCAAAGGGCCATTATTCTCCTTAAAAGCCCTCTTTAAGGTCCATGCATCATTCCCACCAATGATCATTGAACCTACAAATATAAGTTATTGAGTTGTGAAAATACATGTAAAAAAAATTCAGCTTTATCAATAAAAATTATATAATAATAAAAAATAAAATAATAAAAATAAAAATCACAATTTGTTACTTAATAAATAGCCCGCGTAGTAAATGAGTGTGTCGGTGGATCACCACCAAAGATCCCCACGTGTGATCTAGGGTGCATTACACGCCATCTGTAAAAGTACAAGTACAAGAACACACAATTTCGTGGACCAATTAATACCAATATACACATTCATATAAACATATAGTAACAATTTCATTCAAATTACAATTTAAAAACAATTGTCATAATCAAATTACAATTTAAGAACAATTGTCATAATCAGAATCATCACTAGATAAAACTTCTTCAACAACAATAGTGGGTTCACTTCATCATCATCGACACGCCAACATCATCATCATCAAGGACATGAGCAAACGCATTATCTTTATTATTAATAAAATCAAGATCTTCAAAGACTATCCTCGGTGTTCCACTTCACTGATTTATCATTTACACTCAAATTCACATACTCAAAATCACCAAACCAATAGACAATGCACCATCGATGAACTGCCGCCATGTATAACATCCCGATCACAGATCTACCACATCCCGATGCTAGATCTTCCGATGATGAACATCTTCGACTACCTTCCAATGAGGTGGTCGCTCCAGGTGGTCTTCAAGGTAGAAGACTTGTGTTGCTTGTGTCTCAAGAATGTATTGTTGATTTCTAAAAGCATCCCGCTCACAAAATATGATGTATGTCATGTTCAATGTAAGAACGCCTAGAGCGGGCGTAGGGTTAGTAGGGTTACGCGTGTCGAACCATATACATCGAACAACACAACCTTATCAAGGTCTATATAAGTGAGCTCTAGAATTTCTTCCGCTAACTATAATACATAGCTCCATCGGCCCATGTGTTGAAACTCCATCGCTTTGAGTGGTATGAAGTTTATCGGCCAGGCACTAAGAACTTCGTGACCGCTCATTATGCAAGCTGGGTATGTACTTGCACTAGATGAAGGTCCACATGCCAAAGAGAGTAACTCGAAACTACAACTTGGGTCTTTGCCGTGCTCTTTTCATGAATATACGAAAGAGATACAAACAGATTTAGATGAGCAATAACTCTGGACTACAAGGTAATATATCTAATGTGTTTACCTTGTGATTGAACCGTGAGGAAAACTTGTTTCCACGGTATTGTTAGGAAATTCACTGAACAAAGTTAATGAATAAGTCATCGAAAACAAATAACTTAAGAAAAAAAAGGGTTCTTCAAAATATAAAAAAGAAGAAACATATTCTTTGTACGCCAGATGTTCGCGTTTATTTCAAGACTGTTAAGTATAAACCATACAACCGCCGCATAACATCTCAGATTCAACCGAGTCGGACTTCTCTACCCACCGGTTGCATACGGACCGAACACTGGAATTTATCTGATTGTTCGTGCAAACCGTCATCATTTATGTTAGACGATTAAATCTCGTGATCGACATCCTTAAGATAACGCGAACGTAAAGTTAATGCTTCTTCCGCAACATAACCTCTCGCTATAGAACCTTCAGCTTGCTTTGGTTTATTTCGACATAATTTTTTAGTTTTTCATGTATCTTTCAAATGGATACATCCACCTCAGTAAAATGGGCCACATAGAATAGCCTCTTCAGGTAAATGTATAACCAAATGAATCATTATGTCAAAAAAGCAGGAGGAAATATTTGCTCTAAATTAATCATAACATCGATCATTTGTTTTTTAGCTTTCTCCATGTCCTGTTGCATCAAATTTCGAGCACAAATCTGCTTAAAGAATAAGCAGAGCTCGATTAATGGGGTTGAAATGTCTTTGCATAAGTATCGCTGAACTCCAAAAGGAAGTAATCACTGATCATTATATGACACATGAGATTTTAGGCCCGTTATGTTGTTATTATCAGCGGTCACTTTTTTCTTGAAGTTGGATCCAAACCCATCGTGTAGTCTAACTCCTTTGTTGAATTTACAAAAAGTTTTCTGCCGTGTGAAAGAGTACGTTGGATGAGGCTTATCGAACTTCCCGTTACCTTTATCAACGAGCCACAACTCCTTTCTAACTCCCAAAGTTTTCAAGTTTTGCCTTGCCTTTAGCGTGTTTTGGATTTGTCGCTCATTAACAAGGTATTCAGACACTCTCAAGACGCTCTTTTCGATGTGCATGACATCGAGATTGTGTTTTAGTAGAAGAACGGGCTAATACTCCAGTTCGTAGAAGATAGAACGCTTACTCCAATCAATTGAATTCTCGATTAGGTTTAGGGTTATTTTTTAAAGTATTTAGATGCTTCCTTGAGACACGTTCAAAGACTTTACTAATTTGAATCATGATTTCCTCATTGGTAAAGCTTCTAGGAGGATGTTTCTTTCGGTTTACCATGGAATTCCTTATGTTTATTCCTCAGTGGATGCCTTACACGTAAGAATCTTCTATACCTAACATAAGCGATTTTATGCTTCACAGGAAGCGATGGAGTTTCCTGATTACATGTGGGGCATGCATAGTAGCCTTGTCCACTCCACCCGCACAAACTACTTCGAGCTGGAAAGTCATCGATGGTCCATAAAACCGCCGCTTTCATTTTGAAATGAGTACCGTGAAGGGCCGCTAAAGTCCACTCTCATATCCATAAATCTTTGAGTTCTTTGATCAAAGGCTGCAAGAAAACATCAATGTCCTTTATAGCTGATTTAGGGTCGGGAATTAACATCGTCAACATTAAAGAAGTCTCTTTTATACACATCCATGGGGGTGTGTTGTATGTTGTCAATATGACCGGCCACATGCTGTAAGTTTGAGTCATGTTGCCAAACGGATTGAAACCATCAGCAGCCAACCCTAATCGGACGTTTCTAGGACTCGAGTTTCATTATGTCAAAAATTTTCCATGCTTGACCATCACACAGGGGTGATTCATCTTACCGCTTTCTTAGATCGCCCAAGAGCATGCCAAGTCATCCACTTTTGCATGTGTTTCGTGTTGAACATACGCTAGTATAGGTTTTAATGGAAATAAACGCAACACCTTGTTGGCAACTTTCTTCCCCTTTATCGTTAGGTTTTTCCATCTACTCGCTGTGCATTGGACAATTACTGAGACTTTTGTTCTCATCTCGATCCCCAAAATAAAAAATGTCATTTATACAAGCATGGATCGATTCAGATCCTAACCCGATATCTTTGTATGTCTTCTTGATTTCATAGTATGACAGTGGGAAATTGAATCCTTTACTAGGGGGACATGCCTTTTGCAAAAGAGCTAGAATCTTGTTAAACCCGACATCAGTTATTTTATATAAGACCTTGATGTGCGAAAGCTCTTACGTAAATTTTAATGTAGTCATACCACAACATGGGTACAACTTTTGGGTGGACCTAGCAAGTAACTCTTCGTACTTGTTAATGCTAGGATCAATGGTTTGAGCTGGTTGAGGACCTGTTGTTTGATCTGGTTGAGAACCTGTTGTTTGAGATGGTGGAGTTGGGACATTATCTGCAGAAATATCTTGGAAGAATTCATCAATGTCAATGTGTTAAGGTGAAGGTGGTTGTGGTGTGTGTGTACTACGTGGAGGCGGTTCACCGTGATATTTCCAAGTGGTATAACGTGCGTCAAACCCGTATTTAGATATGTGTGACTCAAGAGTTTTGAGCGTACCCAATTTATTTGGAGCGTTACCACAACGAACACATGGGCAATGAATCAGTTTTGAGATGGGGTTTAACAATGGCTCCAATGCGCCATTTAATGCAAAAGACCATCTAAAAATTCTGAGGAATTACGGTTGGATATAGTGGTCCAACTCTTATCAATTGTCATGACTGCGTTGTAAAAAACAATATTCAAATAAATGAGTTTATATATATACATACATATGCAAATAAACACATTCAAACATGAAAAGGCGTAATTATGAGCTGTTTTGTTTACCTAGTGCAATTATGGAAGGCAATCCTAACCCACTCTATGAATGTCTCGTCTCATATATGAATGAATGAGAACTGATTTACTATTTGGAAAAATTGGCAAAGATTTCTCAACTCCCCAAATATGTGCATTAAAGACATATTCGTAGGAGTGAAAGGGAAATACCAGGGGCGTAGCTATTTAGGGGCTAAGGTGGGCCATGGCCCACCCACAAAGCCCTAGTAATTAGCATATGTGTTGTAGTACAAAGCCGAATTCACTAGCATATATTAACATTTGCTCCACCTAGAAACTAGATATTTCTCTATTAATTCACGTACTTAGTCCCTCAACCATCCATCAATCCATATTCAGTCCTATAGCTAATAATTTTGGTTCATATTCATTTTTAGATGATTTGGGTTATGCAAATGAATGTCGTGTGCAACCAAACGTTGAATGAACACATATGTTGCAAACTTTTTACATAGTTATATATTATACTCCGTAATCTTTTGTTTCCTTTCTAACATGCCGGTGTCTTTTAAAATTTTTTGCCCCCCCCCCCCTAAAAAGAATTCCTGACTATGCCCCTGGGAAATACTGTCAAATTTCTCTCAAATAGTAAAACAGTTATACGCATCCATATCCTAAATGAGACAAAACATTCAAAAGCAGCCCCAATAGACTTTCCAAATTAATTTCTAACAAATTAATTTCGGACGGGTTTTCTATAGGATGATTAACTTCGGACGGGGAATTTCCGAAATTAATCACTAAAATCCTAAAAACAGTAACACAAGTTTAACAATCACAATATTACTAACCAAACGGCATATTCACAATATCATACTAAACATACAAAATCCGATAACTTATCACATATCATATCACTTTAAGTATTATAACTAACAATTAATAACATATCACATATCATTTTTTCCGATATCACATATCATTTTCATTTTAACACGGTCACTTTAAGTATTATAACTAACAATTAATAACATATCACATATCATTTTAACACGGTCACTTTAAGTATTATAACTAACAATTAATAACATATCACATATCATTTTTTCCGATATCACATATCATTTTCATTTTAACACGGTCACTTTAAGTATTATAACTAACAATTAATAACATATCACATATCATTTTAACACGGTCACTTTAAGTATTATAACTAACAATTAATAACATATCACATATCATTTTTTCCTATATCACATATCATTTTTATTTTAACACGGTCACTTTAAGTATTATAACTAGCAATTAATAACATATCACATATCATTTTAACACGGTCACATATCATTTTTTCCGATATCACATATCACATATATTTTTTTCCGATATCACATATCACATGAAAGCACAATCAATAACTAACAATTAAAATGTCGCGCCGAAACCAAACCTATGTGATCAAACAAACATAGTATATACATTATCGACAAAGTAATTAAAGTATATACCTATTTCGAGGTTGAAATACATGAAGAGAAGAAAAGAGAGAGAGAAAAAGAGGTTGTCGCTCGACCCGGCTGTCTCGGCTGTCCCCGACTGTCCCGGTTGACCCCGACTGTCCCGGCTTTCCCAAACACAAACACATACAAAAAAACAACCTAAATTAAATAACCAAACTTACATTAACCAAATTAATTAATAAAAACTTTTGACGACGACATTGTCGTCCCAAAACACAATAACAAAATTAAAAAAAATCCCTAACTTTGTCCCCGGTCAGAAAGTACCGACCCGGCTGTGGAGTCCGTTGTCGCGGCAGTGGTTCACAGTGGTGTCGGTGGTTCACGGTGGTGGTTCACGAGTCCCTAACGAATTACATACATCAAACATACCTTAAAAAAAACGAATTACAAAAAATTAAAGAAATTGTGCACAGTGGTGCGTGTGTAAAACGGAGGTGGTTTTAATGGGGGTTGTGGTGGTATCGATGGTTGTGGTGGTGTCGATCTATCTCAATTTAGGAGTCAATTTGGGTCTTGAATTGCGGTTTTGGTACTCAATTTGGGAGGTGGTTTATGAGAGGAGACTTAGAAAAAAAAAAGAAGAAATTGTGTAGATCCTCAATTATTGAAGTCTCAAAATGGGACGAAAAATGTTTTGAAATTTTGGGACGAGATTATCGTCCCAAACTATTTCCTATACTTTTTGAAATTAAGGGGCGATACTGTCGTCCCTAAATGTTTTTATTTTGGTGCAAAAAATGGCGGGTGGTTTAATTTTGGTGAAAATTTTGGTGTAACAATTTGGGACGACAATATCGTCCCTTTCTGTTTTTTTTTTAATTTTACTTTATCTTATTTATATTAAAGAGTATTTAAATTATTTAATTAATACTAAATAAATTAAAAATTATTTAAATTATATAAATTATTTAAATATTTTAAATTAGTTATAAAAATTTTAAATAAATTAAAACAAAGTTAAATTAGTTATAAATTTTTTAAATAAATTAAAAATGATTTAAATTAGTTATAAAATATTTAAATAAATTAAAAATGATTTAAATTAATTATAAATTATTTAAATAAATTGAAAATGATTTAAATTTAGTATTGAGATACATGACACGTTAAAACGGATGAATCGAGTTAGTATCGTGATACATGATATGTTAAACTAACGAGTCGAGGTGATATTGTTATATATGATGTTAAACGAACTAGTCGAGGTGATATCGTTATACATGACATGTTAAACTAACGAGTCGAGGTGACATCGTTATATATGATATGTTAAACTAACGATACATGACATGTTAAAACGGATGAATCGAGATAGTATCGTGATATATGAAATGTTAAACGAACGAGTCGAGATCTTCCCGTTATACATGATATGTTAAACGAACGAGTCGAGATGATATCGATATACTAACGAGTCGAGGTGATATCATCAAAACTGGTCTCAACTCCCAACTGGTTAGTCTATAACTCTTTATCTCATCAAAACATCCAACCAAAATAATAATGGCCAAAACATCCCTCCAAAATACCGGCGCAAAACTTCCCACCAAAAGCTACCGTGATCGCTCTATATATCACATAAATAAAACTTGAGATCTTATCCCACCAAAAGCTACCCCAGATCTTATCCTCAAACCACTCAACCTTACAACCTCTTATCTTTACACAAATTTCAAAACTTGAGATGGAGCCATTTAATCCTTTTATGTGTTCTTGTGGAGCAGGAAATATAAGACTAAGAACACCGCATACAGAAAATTCATCTGGACGATAATATTATGCATGTCCTCTGTCAAAGGTGAACAATCATACATTTCTTATTTATGTAAATATACAAATAATTGGGTTGTAATCACTTATAATTTTCTTATTATGTAACAGCCAGAAAAAAAGATAATGGGTGTGAATATTTTATGTGGAAGAGTGAATTTGACGAGTACTTAAGAATAATCTCTTCTGCTTCAACATCTCAAGGTTCCGATTTGCACCAATGAGAGTGCTCAAGCGAATGCCAAAGATCTTAGGATAAACATGCCGAATCACAAAACAAGTGCTAGAGAAGAGTAAGGATGCTGGAAGCAAGACTTGAAATGGCAAGGATTCCTGACAACCACGACCACGCATGTCAGTCGGATGCAATACCCTGTGAGCTGTTAGGTGACATGGAAAATCTTCGTATGTAGTATTGTTGTTGTTGTTGTTGTTGTTGTTGTTGTTGGAATAATACGTATGTTTTACTTATTACTATGTACCTTTCAAGTTGACCATGTTCTAAGTTAACCAGATTATGGTTTCCAAACACCCCTTTTCCAATACTAAATTGCATATGAATAAAGAAACAACTTGACAACAAAACGAAAAAGATCAAACGAAACAACTCGACAAGCAAACGAAACAACTCAAACGATACACACGACATAGACCATAACAAACATCGGCCATTCAATTTTTTTCCTCGCTACTTCCCTTCCTCGCAGAACGCGCAACCGTCTTTTCCCTTCCTTTGCTTGACTTAACCGTTCAAACAATGCTTCAAGATTTGTTACCCTATTTCCCGCATCATCAATTGTGTAATCGAGCCGCTTTCTCCGGCTCCATCGTTTTCCTTCCTATGCTTGACGAACTGCTCAAACATAGCTCAGCCTTCCGGCGTGTTTTCTCCTCCAACACCATTAGCTTCACGGTCCAAAAACACCTCAGAGAATAGCCGTTTCCTTAACCATTCAAGAATCCGGCCTCTCATCAACGGGTCTATGTTCTAAGAACCATATTCATCATAAATTTCGACCCATATCGTATCAAGAACTCGAGTAAAGAGATATATCGACGATAAAACCAGTGACCACCTCTTTTCCCGGCATGTAATCGTCCATTATATTGTTACGCTGTTTTGTGGGAATTGACGATTGGGTTATTTGTGTTTTCGATATATAAGGAAAAATTTGCCGATATATAAAGTTGCAATTTGGCGGGAAAAATAATGGCGAAAACTATTAAGCGGTAATATTTTGCCAAGAAAATATTGGCGAAAACTATTAGCAAACGAAATATATATAATTTTTAAAATAAAATGCAATAAATTTATTAAAACTTCTATGCGCATATTGTCGTCCTAAAGTGTTTTTATTATAAATATAATCTAGTAAATTTATTAAGAGGAGAGTTGTTTTACATACCAAACTTTTCTTACATACCAATGGACTCATCTCCACCATCCATCTAAAAAGAAATCAAATTCAATGGATTAAAAACATTTTATTATTTCACCTATTTTTATAATTTAAATATCTCTTAAACCGTTAATCGTTAAGTGAAAATATTTACACCGCTGGAAGAAGAGATTATTCTTTATAACGGGCACTTTGATATACTTTCGCAAAAAGAAAAAAATCGTTTTTTCACGCTTTTATTTTTTACGTTACTTGGAATTTGCATGAAAAAAAATCATATATGGTTAAACACTAATTTGAATATCACATGTGATATTAGTGTTAAATCATATATGATATGTGATATCACATGTAATATGGTATGTATATCATATGTGATTTTACACTAATATCACATGTGATATTACATATCATATATGATATAACACTAATATCATATATGATATAACACTAATATCACATGTGATATTCAAATTAGTGTTTAATCATATATGACTTTTTAATGTAAATTTCAGTAACGTAAAAAGCGAAAAACTTAAAAAAACGGAAAAAATACGATTTTTCTAAAATATATCAAAGTGCCTATCTATAGAAAGATAATTGCTCGTCGCATGATATTTTTTTCCGCTAACGATTAACGGTTTGAAAGTTGTTAATATTTGAAAAAAAATGATGAAAGTGGGTTTTTTAAATTGTTGGGATTAATCTCATCCATTAGATCAAATAAAAATGGATAATTGAGATTGATCCATTGGTATGTAAATAATCTTTTGTCCTCAAATGATCTTAAATCATTTATTAAAAAGCAAAAAAAAAAAAAAAAATCACTTTGGCACGACATTGTTGTCCCAAAGTGTTTGGCGGGACTCAATTTCTTGGCGGGATATTTTTATTTCCGCAAAAATATAATAAATTTATTAAAAAAAATTGGCACGATTTTGTCGTCCCAAATTGCACAAAATTAAACTTTTTTTTTACTGCCATTTTGGTTGAAAATTGGTGGGGTCTAAGTGGCAGTTAAAATATTTGGCCGTCCCAAAAAGGACTTTTGAATAAAGTTTGACTGGCGGTTAATCCCTGGCACCTAAATGCTCTAACCGCCTCTCTTCCCTGGAAATAGCTTTTTCTTTTCACTTTCTCATTTTAAGCATTGTTTTCTAATCAAATTCTCTCTCAAATTTGTAATCACTCGTTTCCCAAATCTATCCGAAATAATCACTTCGATTATCATTCTTCCATTGATATTCCTTGTGTTTGTTACTTGTTGTTCTACATTTCATTAAGAAATCTAGTTCAACATATATCAAGTGGTATCACAGACCTTTCCTGGCGCTCTTACTATCGTTTTCAGCGAATTGTTACGATTCCGATGAGTTTGTTATGATTCAGGCGAAGTTTGTTACAATTCCGGCGAACAAAATTTTCCAGAAACAGAGTGCTACACTGGTACTCTGTTCAGTTATTGTATGATATCCGTCAGAAACAAGACCAATTGTTGAGTATTCATCGCGATCACGATAATAGCGCATAAGTGCTTAAATCCTCTATTCTCGAATCCATGATAAGTTTTGTTTGACTCAAGGTTGGCCAAGCACGGTTAGTTGTTAGTAGTAACTCAATTGTAGACGAAAGAGTAAACCTAACAACCTTTCATCATTAAAATAGTATACAATGGTGGTTCAAACTGGCAATCAAGAGCAGAGCAGCACCTCTGCTAATGGTGAGCCTCCCACTTTGACTCAATTAGGTCAAAGTATGGTTGAGATACAAAAGTTACTCATAAATATGGATGAGAGGATGAATGCTTTCAGTCTCTTCCAAGCTTTTGCTACAAATGAATTTACAAGGTGCAATGAAGTTGGTACTACCATTCCTCCTATTGCTCATGGAATTGGAAATCAAGGAGCTCCACAAGGTCAAGCACCTGGACTTGGACCTCGAAATCACCAACAAAACCCCTATGGGAGGCTGACTAGGCTGGAATTCCTAAAGTTTCATGGTAAAGATGTTAAGGGGTGGCTATTTAGGGTACAACAGTTCTTTACCATTGATCAAGTTAGAGATGATCAGAAAATGAGGTTAGTCTCTATGCACTTGTTTGACAAGGCTTTGAATTGGCATTTACAGTTTGTAAAAAGAAATTGAGATAATGTACCCTGGGCCTTGTATGAGACTGAGATTTCGGGAAGGTTTGGGGAGGTTAATGATGATCCTATGGTAGAACTAAAAAATTTGAAACAAATTGGAGATGTACAAGCCTATCAGGATAAGTTTGAAATGTTGCTAAATAAGGTGGATTTAACTGAGGCTCAAGCTGTAAGTATGTTTATTGGAGGACTTAAAGGTGAGATTGGAGTGCTACTAAGAATGTTTAAGCCTGTTACTATGAAGGATGTCACTAGTTTGGCAAAAATGCATGAGGCTTCAGTTGCAATTTTGAAAACTAAACCCCAATACTCCCCTTATAGTGGAACTAGGTTTCAAAACAAAAGCTATGTTAATCCTAGACCACAGAGTAGTGTTATGACTAAACCTCCTCTATTGGCACTACGAGTACCTCCAAAAATAGGAACTGCCTATCCTGTTAGGAGACACTTGACACAAAAGGAGTTGGAAGAAAAAAGGACCAAAAATCAGTGTTTCTACTGTGACCAAAGGTACACTCCTGGTCATAAGTGCAGTGGTTAGATGTATGCTTTGGAAGTAGTGGGAAATGAGGATGAAAGTGAAAATGTAGTAATGGAGATGAGTGGTAAAGTAATTGAGGAAATACAGGAGTTGGAAGAAAATGTACTAGAACAATTCCCACAAATTGGTGAAGATACTCCACAAATATCCCTTAATGCTTTGTCAGGAGTACCTTCTTATAGGTACCATGAGGGTTAAGGGTCATGTTGGTAAACAATTGGTGCATATACTCATGGACACTGGAAGTACACATTTTTTTGGCACTCTCAGCTGCCAAAAGATTGGGATGTCATCTGGGAAGGAGTGTTCCACTAGAGGTGTATGTGGCTAATGGGAATCAGATGGTAAATGAATATATGTGTAAGGACTTCCAGTGGACTTTACATGTAAGTACTTACACTACTGATGTAATGGTAATTCCATTGGGCAGCTGTGATATGGTGTTGGGTGTGCAATGGTTTTCCACAATGGGGGACATTTTGTGGAACTTTGATACCTTAACCATGATGTACAAGTATCAACGGAAAAAAGTGGTCTTGAGAGGTTATCAACAGGCTATTTTGGCTTGGGTTGATGGAAAACAAGTCATAAGAAATGTCGAGTGCAGTAGTGTTGAGTTGTGTTCCATGTCTGTTTGTGTTTATCCTAGTCAAATATGGAGTGTGGAAGGGGAAGAGACCACTAGTACAGATATGGAAAGTGTGCAAGCAGTGTTGGCAGACTTCCAAGCAGTGTTTGAAGTACCAAGTGGCTTACTACCTCAGAGGTCTCATGATCACTCCATCCAGCTAATTCCAAACACTCCACCTTTTAATTTTTGACCTTACATGCATCCACCTAACCAAAAGGAAGTTTTGGAACTGATGGTTATGGAGTTGTTGGATGCTGGGGTCTTTAGAAATAGTCACATTTCCTTCTCTTCTCCCATTGTCATGGTCAAAAAGAAGGATGGCAATTGGAGAATGTGTGTTGACTACATGAAACTTAATAAGTATACTGTGAATGACAATTTTCCTATTCCAGTAATAGAGGAGTTCTTAGATGAATTACATGGTGCTAAATTCTTCACTAAATTGGATCTGAGGTCTAGTTACCATCAAATAAGGATGAACAATGAAGATGTGCATAAGACTGCTTTTAGAACCCATGAGGGTCACTATGAGTTTTTAGTGATGCCTTTTGGGCTTACAAATGCACCTTCTACCTTTCAATCCCTAATGAACACATTTAGAGCCTTATATTATTCTAGTTCAGCACATATCACATTAGACTTTTGCTACAGAGTTAATACGGGTTGTAGCGGCTACGTTCTCGACCTCCACTATCATTACTACGCCTATGGCCACCACTAGATCGAACTACTTCCTCCACCACTACGACCACCACCTCCTCTATGATGTTGTGGTTGTGGTGGTGGTGTGTGTGGTGGCACACCTGGTTGTTTCCTGTCACAAACAAAAATCAAAATTAGTATGCCGAGATACACGCAGTCATGAACAGAACAACGACAATACTCAGGTGTCTTAGAAGAAACTTTGATTGACCAAACTTGACTTGCATGGTTTATTAATAAGCAAAATGGATCCTTTTAACATGACATTGTAAAAGATCTGTTAGAGGCTTATATTATTCTTCTTTAAATATGTGTATAGTATTATTTATGGTTTTATATTACTTCTAAAAACGGATTACAATAAGATGGCATGCAAACGGGCAACAAGCTGTGCCGCAACCCCCTTTTGGATAGCAAAACCAATTCTACTAAAAATGAAATTTTGTGACTTAGGGGTTGCAAAATTACTTTGCACAACCCGTTGAACCCTAGTCAAAAACTCCACAAATGGGCTAGGAACCCAAATGTATCAAAGGCAAAAGGGGTAAATACGTGTTGATTCTCTAAACAAGCTTTCTCGTGTTTAGCAACTTTGCTTGATTCCGCTTTCAACGCCGCTTGTCCCAAGAACAAACCCATTGTCCCTTAGCCCAACAAGAGGGGACACTCCGGTAAGATCCACACAAGTATGTTTCCCTCCGGCCCATCCAAACACAAGTATATCACCGCCGTAAAGTAGACCTCCCTTCAAGCGGATCTTTCAGAAAGTTCACGGGGGCCTCTTTTTTAGAATAAATTCCTGCTCATTTAAGAACATCATACAGAACATCCCTAACCAAATCATGCCTGTATTTGAAACCCGGTAACTCCTTGCAATGGATCGCATGCTTGCCAAAGGAATCTAAACAAACCTTGCTGTATCATCCTGACTAGACAAATTTGTGTTACTTCGTCTCTAACAAACCAAATTGGTTGAGCTAAATTTTACTAAAATAAAATGGGTCATCGCCCAATTTATAAAAACCTAACTTTTAATGCTTTATTGGAAAAGATTATGTTATTTTTATAATAATAATGTTTTTAAAATTATTATTAGCACAATATTTAGTTATTTAGTTCAAAAAATAGATTAAATAGTGTGTCTATGGGTCGACCTTGCCCGGCTTGCCATCTCTATAGTCCAAATGATATGTTCTTGCTTCTGCATAAACAGCTATATAAGAACCGAAAGAAACTGAACAATCAAGCTCCACATGAAAATTTTCACTTACGTTCTGTTCTCAAGTCTAAAATTTAAAGAATGGAAGAGGATAGGATGGGAAGGGCAAAGTAGGGGATGACATAGTGAAGAAAGTTGTTATTTATTTTTTTGTTCTCGAGTTTTTTTTTTAAAGTAGCAAGGAAAGGAAAGGAAGCTACACAAATTACCAATATACCCTCGTATTACCAATATGCTACTTCACAAAAACAAGAAGTTAATACATATGCTTATTTTCAATCCAACGAATCTGCACAAGAAGCTAGTAAAGTTCGTATTTGAAAAAGTCGGTTCCCGATGAAGTTGGACAATAAAAGGAAGCATATTTTATTTTATAGAGGAAAATTTGTCCACACTATTTAGCTATAATACAATATCTTTTTAGTATGTGGTTACATTTTTTATGTTGTCTATGGATCGAGTTGTACTTATTGTTGGTTTCTCGTTCTTAACTACAACTACTCAATCTTCTCAAGCTTTTGTGTTATATGAATTTTATCTCCTTATTATAACAAACGAAATGCAAATATATGATGTTGATATATCTTAATACTTTTTTTGTTTGGAAACTTTATTTCTAGGCAATCATAGTACTATGTGATTTTGTAGTTGGTGTAAATGTAATTGTTTTTATACGGGAGCATTCTTGGACCACCCACAATGCAAATCGTGAAAGTTTTGAATCACTTCCCCGATTAAATAGGGCATACTTCTAGACGAGCCTTCGTGTCATGTGTGTTACCTGTAGTTGTTTTGACCCATTTACTAATGAATAGATCGTGCATGAAAATTAAGGATAATATTGTACTTTAATAAAGGCACATGATGTTTAATACTGGTTTCCCTTCCCAATCCTCTCAAAATTGGACAGAACAAAAAAACACTCAAAAGCCCATCCCTTCGCTCCCTCCCACCTTCCAGTCCCTTACCTTTCCATCTTAAAAAAACTCAAGAACGCCCCCTTTTTTTATTTCCCTTCCCCTCCCCTTCCATTACCAATAAAAAAAAAAAAAAAAAAAACCTCGAGAACATAATGAAGGTGCCCTTCCGTAGATAAGTGGCTGCAGAAAAACTCAAGAACGCCCCCTTTTTTTTATTTCCCTTCCCCTCCCCTTCCATTACCAATAAAAAAAAAAACCTCGAGAACATAATGAAGGTGCCCTTCCGTAGATAAGTGGCTGCAGAAAAGTATGAATCAATGAACATATTTCCAAAATAAAATGTCTCTACATATTAGGAGGATGGTGTAAAACCCAACCTGCGGATAGCCTGCAGTCAAAGCCCCGCATGGACTCCCTACCAAGCCATACCCAACATGAGGGGGATGGTGTGGAAGTAAAGCAACCTTCATGGAGTTAGAAGCTCCTCCAGATGTTTTCTCGACTGCTTGTGGCTTAGCAAAAGAGCACTCCAAAGTTTGACCTATTTGTTAAAAACCAATAATGTCAGACACTTTTTCGAAAAAAATGTGCTGATTAGACTGCAGAATAACATAAATACGCAAAGCCAACATTACCATTTAGCCGTATTTCTCAGTGTCCTTTAAAGTCTTCATAACACTTGATCTATCTACAAAATGAACAAAACCAAACCTACTCCTCTCATGACCCCGCTTTTGCAGGAGGGAGAACTACTTTTGTAATCGTCCCATGATGCTCTAATATCTTTTCTAGCTACTCATTCGTGACATTTTTAGGCAAATTCTTAACATAAACTGCCTTAACCTGCATCAGAAAATGTAAAAAGTGATGAGTTGAGTGACCTTCAATATAACTAGCAATGTTTAAGACGTTCAGTTACTCAGTTAAATCCAAATGAAGTTCAGGGATCTAGCTTCAGGAAACAGAAATGAAGTGTTGGATGTTTTTATGTCTCATATGCCCAAAGAATAAAAGGCCGCGTATTTTCTGTCATGGGCTGCAAATCCGCAGGCCAACAAAACCCAATAGATGGCAGTTATATAGTATACGGTTATACAGTTTAGGGTTACAACGGTTAGCTTTTATTGAAACGACATGTCTCTTGACATATCATAACGTTTCATTATGTATAAATAGATTAGGTTTTCTGTATTTGTAAAGCAACCCTTTTCATTATCAATATCAGTTTATAAGGGTTCAACCCCAAATCTTCTTGTTTTTCTTTTTACTGATTCTTGAAAGTTATAGCATGATGTTGTTGTTTGATTACACGATCCTGGAACGGCCAAACCTGTGAAATTCAGCCCACTCAATTTCGAACATGGCATCAGAGCCGAAGGGATCAAGCAACAACAAAGTCATGTTTCAATCACCAATCAAGAAGAAAAAACATGCGTTTCATATCTGAAAAAAAACGCAACCATAGAAGAAGACATGTCGTTTGAAGAAGAAAGATTAGAGACGGTGGATTTAACCGAGATGAAGATGTACTCAAATCCGGTGTAGGAAGAAGGTTAAGGGATTTACTTACCTTGAAGTCACAAGTTGAAACAGAAGGACATGTTTCAAGAGGCTAAAGGACCTGCCTCAGAGATCCTGAAGATCCAGTGACGCACCAAAATGATTGAAGCCATCAAGATTAAAGGGAAAAATTGAAGAAGGCATCAAGGACGAGGAAGGAACAACAAGATTTGAAGATAGAAGTTTTGGCATATCGACATTAGGGGGAACTGTTGGATGTTTTAATGTCTCATATGCCCAAAGAATAAAAGGCCGCATATTTTCTGTCATGGGCTGCAAATCCGCAGGCCAACAAAACCCAATAGATGGCAGTTACATAGTATCCGGTTATACAGTTTAGGGTTACAACGGTTAGCTTTTATTGAAACGACATGTCTCTTGACATATCATAATGTTTCATTATGTATAAATAGATTAGGTTTTCTGTATTTGTAAAGCAACCCTTTTCATTATCAATATCAGTTTATAAGGGTTCAACCCCAAATCTTCTTGTTTTTCTTTTTATTGATTCTTGAAAGTTATAGCATGATGTTGTTGTTTGATTACACGATCCTGGAACGGCCAAACCTGTGAAATTCAGCCCACTCAATTTCGAACATGAAGGTGACCAGATTAAAACTGAAAATATTGATGATTAGAGCACCTGACAAGATGCTGAAGATTCGGCATTTTTCGGGTCAGCCCAGCTCACGGTTGGAGGGTTATCATCAAGCTTAAATTTTTGCTTCAACATCTTTTGTCATGAGTACTTTGCACAAGCATGATTATAATACTCGATGAAAGCAAATCCACAATTCCGCCTAGAATTTTGTGGATCCTGTAACATAGTAGGGGAAAAAAATTTAGATACATGATGCTCATTACAAGCATACAATATAATATAACGTACTAGCCAATTAGTAACCAAGCCTTTAGCAGCTCTACAAAATTAACGCCACTTCAACCCTTTTGACAACCTTCTCCATGTCATCCACTGTCCAACTTTTAGGAACGTTACCGATGAATAATTTATGTTTCGCTTGAAATGTTGAGCACTTGAAAGAATACAAAGGAGCCAGCTATATAATCTCTCTTTCTCACAAACCCTAATCACTTTTCTCAGAATATCCGATTCGTGATAAGTTCTCTTGTTATTGTTATATTCATTATCCTGAATATGTTGTAATCAGCTTGAAATGTTAATTTATAGAAGTTGTTTTTGTGGTTATTAGTGTTAGTCGATTAGTATAAGGCTTAGGCCTGTTATGTGTTTAGGCCCATATTGTATCTTATATATCCATGTACCAAACATTATATTCATTCAATATACACAAACTTACATGGTATCAACCCTAACCGATCCACTCTTTGCTTCCGCAATTTTTTTATTCGTTTAATATTATTATTTCTCGACCTTGTGTGTTGTCGAGGTGTGTTTGATTGTTTGTCGACCAAGTGTGTTGTCGACATTCCTTGTTTCACAATTCCCTAAACCTTTACACATTCGATTACTAAACGTTAACCAAACTGTTTTTTTTATTCGACCACTCAAAACCTTTATTGTCGAACCTCTTGTTTTTTATTCGACCACCAATTACAGTGTCCCTAAAGTCAACCCTCACTAAACCACTTTGTTCAATATTCCTTAAATTTTTTACCAGTATTTTATTCGTATTATTCAACCTATTTGTTATTCATTCGGTATTTACATTGATCACTTTGTTACCAATTCTCTAAACCTACGATTAAATAATTGTTAGATTATTCCTTTTCTTTGGTCGCTTGCTTTTCTAGCCTATCATTATGTATACATAACCGATCATTATAAAACCCTTATCAGTTTCCCATCATGACTGCACCAATTTAACAAACAATGAACTCGAAATCTTGCAAGACCTCTTGGTCAAACATGGATATAATGGTTTGACTCTCACTGTGAACAATACCCCTCGTGTGCAACATAATATTACTCTTTCGGTGACACAGTCTCACAATATTACTACTCATATGGCTTTTTATTCGAGTCCATATTCGCTTCTATGTCGTGCCCAATGGTTTTGTTAATCCAACACAAGTCTCCGGTTATGCACCAGGCTCTTTTAGACCTCATCTTATGCACCTGCTCCACAACTAGTCCACGCAGCTCCACAAGGGTCCGGTTTGGTATGCGTGGTCACTTCGGCGGTCGGGGGTTCGAATGCACATGTGGTGCACCGGTGGAGTTCAAGGGACTCATATTGCTAGGCAAGGCCAACAAGGGGGTCTTTCGTTTACCCTGGTTCAGATTAGGTACGCAGGTTCATCAAGGACGCCGGGGGTCCAATTGGTCAAACCGGTCAACCGGGTCCCGCTGGTCAAGAAACTATTTCGCCACATGCTTTTATCGCCGGACACTACCGGATACTACTTCGTAATTGGAATATGGACACAGTGAAGCGTCCTCACATCTTAACGATAATGTCAATAATCTTAGTGATGTTTTTAATTCGTGCATTTATTCATCTCTTTGTTGGTGAGCGGGCATTCTATTCCGTTACTAACTCGACATAGTATTTTGCTTACACCTTTTCGACCTCTTCATTTAAATAATGTTTTAATTACTCCTAATATTGTTAAAATTTTGATTTCTGTTCGTCAGTTTGTTTGTGTAATTCTTGTACCGTTGAATTTGATCCTTTTGGTTTTTCTCATAAAGACTTCCATAATCGCGGGTGTTTTCAGCCCTGTGATAGCACTCGAGATCTATACCTGTCACACATCCCTCTCCTATTCCTCAAGCCTATCTCACTAGTCAAGATATCGTGGCATCAACGACTTGGACATCCGAAGTGAAGTGCTACGTCGTGTTATTTCCAATAATTATATTTCGTGTAATAATAAGAAGAAGTCTCCCGTGCTTTGTCATGCGTGTCGCTTGGCAAACACGCGGAAACTTCGTTGTTAGTTCTTCTACTTTAGTTCAGCTTCTTTTGATGTTATTCACTGATTTGTGGACTTCCCACATCCGAAGTCCGCTCCGGGTTTTCGGTACTATGTCTTATTTTTAGATCATTATTCACAGTTTGTTTGGGTTTATCCTTTAGTTAATAAATCTGATGTTTTTTTCCAAATTTTTGTTGTTTCGTAATTTTGTTAAAACTCAATTTAAGAGTGAAATTAAGTCGTTTCAGTGTGATCATGGTGGTGAATTTGATAACCACTCATTTCATAAATTATTTGCCGACAATGGGATTGAATTTAGATTTTCTTGTCCACGCACTTCCCAACAAAATGGAAAATACGAAAGGATGATTCGCACCATTAATAATCTAATTCGGACTTTACTATTTCAAGCTCATCTCCCTCCTAACTATTGGGTTGAAGCCCTCAACATGGCCGTTTTCCTCTTGAATATATTACCATCCCGTGCCATTGACAATGAAGTCCCATACACCCGCCATCGCACTAGACCAAAGCTTATAATCTTTTACGTGTTTTTGAGTGTCTTTGTTACCCTCATCTTGATTCTGACCACAAACTTGGAGCTCGTGCTACACCTTCCATCTTTTTGGGCCATGCTACTAATCATCGTGGCTACCGTTGTCTGGACCTCAACACCAATAAAATAATAATTTCCCGACATGTTACGTTTGATGAAACAGTTTTTCCGTTTGGATCCACGATACCCAATGTCAGTCCCTCGTATGATTTTTTGGACGACACCTCAAATTTAATCTCCAATATCATCAACCAGTCACCTACATCTACTAATGCTTCACCTCAACCTCCATCTAACCCGCCTACTTCTACTATCCATACTGATGAGCGTAATGCTCCTACACACGGTCCACCTTCCCCAACTGCGCCTAATATTACCACCCCACTTTCCACACATGCCACTAGCCCATCTAACCAACATCCCACCCCCGTTTCCGTTTCCCAAGATCCACCAAATCCAACTGTTAATCCAAATCCAGTTTCGATTCATCCCATGGTCACACGTTCTCGTGTCGGGACTACTCGTCCTAATCCTAAGTATGCTGGTCATGTGTCCACTGTTTCTCCTTCACCTAGGTCGTATAAGGCTGCTCTAGATGATCCAAATTGGCGAAATGCTATGTTTGATGAATATAATGCGCTTATTAAGAATAAAACTTGGACTTGTGTACCTCGTCCTGCGGGTGTCAATATTGTTAGGTGTATGTGGTTATTTCGCCATAAGTATTTGGTTGATGGCACTCTTAGTCGGTACAAGGCACGTCTTGTTGCCAATGGTAGCACACAGGTGGAGGGAGTAGATGTTGATGAGACATTTAGTCGGTTGTTAAGCGCGGTACCATTCGGATCGTTCTTAGTTTAGCTATTTCTCGACATTGGCCTGTTCATCGGCTTGATGTCAAGAATGCGTTTTTGCATGGTGATTTGGCTGAAACGGTTTATATGCATCACCACTGGTTTTCGGATCCCGAGCATCCGGATTATGTTTGTTTATTACAGCGCTCTCTTTATGGTCTTAAGCGGCGCGGGCATGGTTTCGCCGTTTGTCTTGCTATATTCTTACCGTTTGTTCACTTCGAAGTCGGTGTGATTCTTCTTTATTTATTTACCGGCAGGGGTGATGATCTTGCTCGCTACTATATGTGGATGATATTGTGCTTACTACTTCCTCCTCGATAGTTTATTACAGCGGATTATTGCTTCTTTGCATAAGGAGTTCTCTATATGCGATTTGGGTGCTCTTAATTATTTTTGGGTGTGTCGCTTACGCTGACTCTTCTGGGATGTTTTTGTCCGTAAGTATGCTATGGAGATTTTGGAGCGTGCACATATGGTTGGTTGTAACCCTTCTCGGACTCCCGTTGACGCTGAGTCTAAGTTGGGTGATGATGGTGATCCGGTTTCTGATCCTAAGTTATATCGAGTCTTGCGTGTTCTCTTCAGATCTCACTTTCACTAGACCGATATTACTTATGCCTGTGCGCAAGCAGAGTTTGTCTATATATGCATGATCCTCGCGAGCCTCATTTTACTGCTCTTAAGCGGATTTTACGGTATGTTCAGGGGACTTTGGCTTATGGTTTACAGTTATTTTCTTCTACAACTGATTCCTTGGTTGCTTATTCGATGCTGATTGGGTGGTTGCCCTACCACTCACGGTCTACATCGGTTATTGTGTTTTTCTTGGCAACAACTTACTTTCATGGTCCTCTAAACGTCCCCACGATTTCTAGTTCCAGTTGAGCTGAGTATCGAGACGGTGTTGCCAATGTCTGATCGAGACATGTTGGCTTCGGAATTTACTACGTGAGCTTTATACACCGTTGTCCTCTGCTACTATTGTTTATTGTGATAATGTGAGTGCAGTGTACTTGTCCTATAATCCTGTTTCAACATCACAGCACAAAAGCACATTGAGATTGATATTCATTTTGTTCGTGATTTGGTTGCTACTGGTCAAGTTCGAAGTTCTCATGTTCCTTCTCGGTTTCAAAGATATCGATTTTTACCAAGGGTTTACCGTCTGTCTTGTTTGCTGAGTTTCGTGGCAGCTTGAGTGTTCGGTCTCCTCCCGCTCAAACTGCGGGGGAGTGTTAGTCGATTAGTATAAGGCTTAGGCCTGTTATGTGTTTAGGCCCATATTGTATCTTATATATATTTATCATGTACCAAACATTATATTCATTCAATATACACGGATATTTGGATTAATCTAGGTTTTGTTAAGTGAATAAATCAACGATTTAATTATATCGAGAAATGTTTCACGCAGTTAACTGATGATATATGGCTTTGATTGAATCTGGATACAGAAAACACAATTTACGAAACATAAGTTGTAACGTGATTTATTTTACCAATCATTCACTCCTTATTTGACGTACTGTGGTGTATTTTTTATACAAGAAAACAATTAAGTTGCTCTGTAACAACAAAGAACAATATGACAGTTTAAGAAGATAACAATCCTTTATCCTTTCAATAGATCTACATAGAAGCGTTCTAATTCTTCAGACAGCAGCCAAATCCATCCAAGTAAAATCCACAACGGCCATGAAACCCAGCAAGCGAACCCACCTCCCATGATTTCGCAAACTCAGAAATTACATGTTTAGGTTTACCAACCTCATGGTTCTTTTTGTTTGTCTTGAAATTCAACGATGAGATTACTTTATCCAGAGGATCCCACGTCGCGACTGTTCCGGATATCCCAATCACTTCTTCATCAACATCCAGGATAATCTATGAAAACACAAGAAATGGGAATTTCTATTTCTTTTTATAGACACATAAGACTATATGAACACCTCCAATGAAGGTCAGCAAATGTCCATGGTGAAATGGAATCCAACCATGGACACTTCTTATTAGAGCATCAAGTCCATAGAAAGGATAAAAATAAGGTTCATGTGCATGGACTAATTATATAATGTTAGGGTGAAGGCTGAGAATACATAACAAACTTTCTTAAATATACCGATGTACGTAACATACTTATTTTATTACTTTTGTACGTAATATACTTAAAAATTTGGCTCATTGTACGTAATGTGACCGGTAACTAACAAGTTACCGGGTCAAAAGTTTAAAAAATGACATAAATGGTCCATGTGGCTTGCGTTGACTTTCACAGGTCATCCATTGACTTTATTTTCGTCCGTTTTCTTACGTTTTGTCCGTTTTGTTCGTTTTTGTCCGCTTTTTCTTACGTTTTGTTCGTTTTTATCGGTTTCATCCGTTTTGTCCGTTGTTCTTACGTTTGTCCGTTTTCCTTATGTTTTTGTCGCTTTTGTCCGTTTTTCTTACGTTTTGTCCGTTTTCCTTATGTTTTTATCGCTTTTGTCCGTTTTCTTACGTTTTGTCCGTTTTTCTTACGTTTTTGTACTCTTTAAACGTATTGAAAATTTTTTCCAAAAAAAAAATGGAAAAAAAATTTCCAAAAAAAAAAATTGGTATTTTTTTTCCCAAATTTGAAAAAAAAAATTCCAAAAAAATTTTAAAAAAATTGGAAATTTTTAAATTTTTTGAAAAATTTTGAAAAATATTTTTCAAATTTTTATAAAAAATCTTCAAAAAATATTTTTTTAAAAAACATATTTTTTTTAAATCTTAAAAAAATTGGAAATTTTCAAATTTCTTAAAAAATATATTTGAAAAATAATTTTTTTTATTCAATTTTTTTGAAATTTTTTATTCAATTTTTTTTTTGAAATTTGAAATTTTTTTATTTTTTTCGGAAATATTTTTTTTCAAAATATTGTTTAAATAGTAAAAAACGTAAGAAAAACGGACAAAACGTAAAAAAAAAAAAGAAAGACAAAAACTGATAAAAACATAAGGAAAACGAACAAAATGTAAGAACAACGGACAAAAACGGATGAAAACAGGCAAAAACTGATAAAAACATAAGGAAAACGGACAAAACGTAAGAACAACGGATAAAAACGGATGAAAACTGGCAAAAACGAAAGAAAACAGACAAAACGTAAGAAAAACGGATGAAAACTAGCAAAAACGAAAGAAAACAGACAAAACGTAAGAAAAACGGACAAAACGTAAGAAAAACAGACAAAAACTGATAAAAACATAAGGAAAACGGACAAAACGTAAGAACAACGGACAAAAACGGATGAAAACTGACAAAAACGGATGAAAACTGACAAAAACTGATAAAAACATAAGGAAAACTGACAAAACATCATAACAACGGATGAAAACTGGCAAAACGTAAGAAAAACGGACAAAAAATTAAGAAAAATGTAAGAAAAACGGATGAAAACCGATAAAAACAGACAAAACGTAAGAAAAACGGACAAAAACGAACAAAACGGACAAAACGTAAAAAAACGACGAAAATAAAGTCAATGGATGCACAGGTGAAAGTCAATGCAAGCCACGGGACCATTTATGTCATTTTTCAAACTTTTGACCGGTAACTTGTTAGTTACGGTCACATTACGCATAATGAGCCAAATTTGTAACTATATTACGTACAAAAGTAATAAAATAAGTATGTTACGTACATCGGTATATTTGAAAAAGTTTGTTACGTATTCTCAGCCTTCACCCATAATGTTAAAAATGTAGTAGATCTAGTGATGATCGAGCGGGATAAAGTTCGTAGCATTTAAATATACTAATACTTTTTCAGGCCGAAGAAATTTTTATAAGTTTAATGTCAGAATTACTCGAATACTTATAACGCTACAAAATTAATATGAACATGGATCACCCGCGAATTCGAGGGATAAGAGTTGCTCACCTCGAAAATCTCATAGTTTTTGGGCCCATCTCCACCATATCGTTTAGAAGAATACGACGAGCCATTGATATCTTCCACAATAAAAGTGATTGAATGTATGCAATATTCCCCGTGACGTATGATTATTTTCCTAAGCTTTTGATTGTTGATAAACAGATACGACCATGGATCTCCACCCTGGCTGGATCCCCACAACTCGGTTGGCACAAATTGCCCCTAGCATCGTATAACATAAAATTTGTGATCACAAATTCGTAAATTAAGAAGATTGCAATGAAATCACAAACTTCTACTAGAAAAATCAAACTTACAATTTGAAGTTCTAATGCCGCTTTTAGTTCTTGGATGACATATGTCATTGTTGGTCGTTTTTCCCGATCATCGTTAAGGCACTCAATAGCAATAGTGGAGAATTTTTCTAATGATAATGAGTTCATTTGTTCAAGGAGGTCAGGGATGATGAGTTTATCTAATTCTCCCGCTTTATAATGTTTTTTCGCCAATGTAGATAGGAAGCCGAGCTCACCGTGATATTTCACCAATCCAGGCCTCCCACTCAAGACTTCCAGCATTACAACGCCGAAAGAGAACACATCAGATTCTCTTGTTAGTATACCGGTTTCTATATAGTGTGGATCAAGATAGCCATGAGTGCCAGCCATATCGGCCAACACAAAAGTATTTAGATTTGGGCCTGTCATGGCTAATTTAGCCAATCCAAAATCTGAAATTTTTGCTTCCCAATTTGCATCTAGCAAAATATTGGAGCTTTTAATGTCTCGGTGTATCACCTTATGTCCTCTTGTACCCTCACAGCCATGGAGATACTCAAGTCCGTGAGCTGCACCAAGACATATCCAAAGCCGCTGCTCCCAGGAGAGGTCCGTATTGTCTAGATGCGTATCAAGGCTTCCATGAGCCTCGTGCTTGTAAACAAGGGCTTTCGTGCCTTCTTCATCACAGAATCCAACAAGTGACACAATGTTATTGTGTTTGTAATTAGCGAGCAATTCGATCTCATTCCCGAACTCATGTTGTCCTTGACCATATCTAACGTATAACATCTTAACAGCAACGTCGGTGTCTGGCTCACCAGAGCTTGATTTGAGTTGGCCTTTGTATACTCTGCCAAATCCACCCTGCCCGATACGATTATCGACCGCAAAGTTGTTGGTGGCCAGTTTGATATCCTCAAGTCGAATTTTGAGGGGGTTACGAGCTAGTTTTTGAAAGTCAGTCATTATATTTGAATTCTTGTTTTGAATTGTGAAACAAAAAAAAAAAAAAAAAGATAGAATTTAAGGTAACATAAATTGGCAAAGTCGATCTTTTTTTGTAACTTAAATAAGGATAAAAGTTTCGTTTTTTTTTTTTTATTTCCATGAAATTTAAATGGAATCATCCACTATGACTATAATACACGGTCAAATAAAACTTCGACATCGTGTTTCATTGACTTTGAGTATAACATTAATATTAAGGAGAATGCTAACATCATAAAAACTGGTCTTTAAGTGCATCCACTATCGTGATTTACAAAAGGATTCATAAAAAGATAAAGAGGTCAATAATATTGTTGACCATAACGGATATTAATTTCATGCTTATATAAGGCTTAAAGGTATCCAATATTTTAGACCTCTTTACGTTATATTTATAAAATTTCAATAAGTTTATATATAATGGAAATATATTTATAAATCTAAAAGGTTTATGTGTTTGTGATGTGACATAATTACAAAACTTTGTAAAGGTTTATAATAATGGATACTCTAACAACAATCAATTTTTCTGAAGTTGCTTATAAAAAAGGGATATTGTACAAAAAAGTTACTAAAGTTTCATAAAAATTTGTCCTAAGTTACTAAAGTTTCATTTTGTTCACTTAGGTTACTGAACTTTTGGAAACATACACTTTAATAATTTCAGTGTTAGTCCGAGTAACTCGAATGTATAATTTTTGATAAGTTTAGTAACCTGAGTGAACAAAGTTTCAAAGTTTAGTAATCTGAGCGTATATTTTTATAAGTTCAGTAACCTGAATGAACATAGTTTCAAAGTTCAGTAACCTGAGTGAACAAAATGAAACTTTAGTAACTTAGGACAAATTTTTAGAAAACTTTAGTAACTTTTTTGAACCATAACCCTATAAAAAACATACATATCAACCAATTCTGCATTTTTAAAATAAGAGTGTATTGCATTTGTGTTGGAAAAAGTCAAAAGAACTGTAGGTGTTAATTAGGGGTGAGTACGATATCAAATAGGTGTTGAACCCGTACCGAATTAGTGGTAAAGTTTTTTTTTTTCGAGCATGAAAAGAGATACCGGACGGGATTTCAGTACCGCAACCAGTACCGTGAAATCAGTACCTATCAAGTTCTTGCCGTTTTTATGTTAAACAGAAAAAAATCAATATTTCATGCTAGTAACTATGTGTGACAACAATGAAAAAATAGAACAAAACATGTATTTTCAAGTGATTTCAAACTACAATTTGTTTGTCAGAAAACACAACCAACAATTAAATAAACAAATCACTAAGGTAGTCGTTGTTAGTCTATTAGTATTAGTATAAGTATTGGCCCATTGTATATTCGGCTCATTATGTATTCTATATAATCTTGATGTACCAAACATTATTATTCATTCAATATACATAAACTTACATGGTATCAACCCTAACCGATCCACTATCTGCTTCCGCAATTTTTTTATTCGTTTAGTATTATTGTTTCTCGACCTTGTGTGTTGTCGAGGTGTGTTTGATTGTTTGTCGAAGTGTTTGTCGACCTTCCAGTATTTTACGATTCCCTAAACCTTTATACATTCGATTATTTTGTTATCACTAAACGTTTATACATTCAATTATGAAACCCTTTGTACATCACGATTCCCTACCTGACATACCCTACACCTTTTTGATTCATTAAGACTACTTTATTCGACTACTTTGTATTCTATCAATATTTTTTTTGGGTCGACCAATATTTTATTCGACTCATCAAGACTACTTTGTATTCGATCAGTTTGTTATTCGACCAATTTTTTTTTTATTTGATCAGTTTGTTAACCCAAGGACACTTTACTAAACCCTAAATGCTCACTACAATGACTACGGATACAACTCCCCCCATCTGTCCTCACGTTATTGGATAAACTTATGGCGATGAATCACTTGACTACTTTTGTTCCGATTAAGCTTGATGTTGATGAGATGAATTACTCATCATGGGTATATTAATTTTCTCACATTTGTCATGGATATGACATCTTGGATCATCTCGTTGATCCACCCGCGTCCTCATTATTATTCATTCAATATACACAAACTTACAGTCGTAACTTACAAACGTTTCAAAATTATAAAAATGTCAGGGTTTAATTTTTGGAAGAGTTTATGAAGGATCTATAGTTGTCACGGTAGGTTTTGGGACGTTTGTTTTATTTACTTATGTTTTACATGACTGTTGTTTGGCATGAAATGGGCCAAATTGTTGTTTGGATAAGTTGTTTAATTCAAAATTTTGATTACTCGAATTTTTAAATAAACAAAAAAAAAAACGAATTATTTTTTGGCTCGAATCATGTCGTACCAAATATCAAGATTCGGTACCGTTTCAATACGGTTTCGGTTCCGTGCCAGGATTCGACTCCAAATGCTCATCCTTACTTTTAGATAATTTTATTTGAACATTATATATATTTAATAATTAATTTCAAAAATCAGTTGTTAACTTGTTAGCAAAACACTATGGTATTAATATTTAATCAATTTAATTTGTATTAATCATATCAAACAATGGCAACAGGTTTGAAAAGTTAATTAGATAATTAAAAGTCGTTGTTTGATTGGGTGTCGCAAGTTGAGGATAGTTTCACTATTTTTATGATTAATTATGTGGTCCTTGTCCACCAGTATTATGGTATGGTTATGTAGCCTCACGTCATTTCCGACGTGTGAGCTGAAACGGCGCCGTTGTTCCGTCGCCAGCATACCGCCCCAGCATCATTTGTTGCGTGAATATACTGGTGCCGCGCCAGTTGCATTTCTTTGAACTTTTTTTTTGGTTTATTTGTGTTATGTTTGTGTGAAATGCATGTTTTCGTGTGTTTGCAGCGAAGACGAAGAACTGTAATTTATATTTTGTGGTGCTTGTGTGAGGTGTGTATGTGTGTTTGCATCGAAGAAGAAGGACCACTTTTGTGGTCAGAACTAAACATAAATATATTTGACAATTTATATAAGTAAATTGTCAATTTATTTGGTTTATAATTTATTTATTTATTTTATTATTAAATTAGGTAATGAATATTTAAAAAATCGTTCAAATGTTACCAATTTTGAGTTGGCCTTTGTAGCCTCTGCCAAATCCATTGTGCCCAATGAGATTATCGCTCGCAAAGTTGTTGGTGGCCAGTTTTATATCTTCAAGTCCAATTCTGAGGCGGTCTATAGCTTGCTCATGAAACTTAGCCATTATATTTGAATATAATTCTAGTTTTGAGTTATGAAATGAAAAAGATAGAATCGAAGGTAACAGAAATTGGCAAATTTGAAACTCTCGAGGATCACAAGGTGCTGAAATGATCAAATAAAGTATAAAAGTTTCCAAAATGTTTATGTCCAGGAAATGCAAATGGAATCATTCACGATGACCACAATGCAGGGTTAGATGGAACTTTCACATTTTATTTCATTGACTCTGATTACATAATTACATGTTGCTCGGGTGCGTTTGGTATGCATTAATGAGAATCAAGGAATACTTTGATAGCCATAAAATTTGTTTGGTACAAGTGAACGGGATTCAGATTCTGAAATGAATGACAAATAGTGGGGCATGCTCGAAAGACATGGGAGGGGCCACCTATCATATTCATTCCCTGATTTTATATTCACAAATGGTACTTTAATATTTTAATATTAAATTTAATAATATCTTAACCTATAATTGCTTTGTCATGTAGCAAAAAAAAACTTACACGCATTAAAGTGGGACCAGTCATTTGAATACCAACAATATTTAACCAAACAATTGAATTGGTATCATAACATAATATCTATTCCACCCTATTATGAATCCAATTCCGAAAGTGATTCTAGCATTCAAACCAAACGGCACCATTACAATTACTAGTTGACATTTCTTAATTTAGTTTGCTTTGTATTCGATTATTCTCCTGATGTACGTACTTATATTTGTCTTTTTATAGTATATTTTTTTTGGAATTTTAGACTATATTGGAATGTTTCTATATAACGTTGTATATTTAATTAAGTTGACTAATCAAATATATTATTTTCTTTTAGATTCTACGACATCAGCTTCGAATATGTGAAAATAAAATTATACTTTTTTTTTTTAATTTCCCGATATCTGATTTCTAACAATCAAAACTAGCTCGTGAATCTAAGGCTGAATGTACGTAACAAACTTTCTTAAATTTGTCAATATACGTTACATACTTATTTTAATCTCCGCATACGTAATATACTTTCAAATATTTACCAATATACGTAATATTGACAGGTTACCACTTTAAAAGGTTACAATAATGGTCCCTGCCGTTTGCGTTGGCTTTCACCGTTAGTCCTTTGACATTTTTTCACTTAAAAAATTTACAGTAATGGTCCATGTGGTTTGCTTTAACTTTCAACGTTAGTCCTTTGAATTTCATCTTTTTCATACACGTTTTTAAACATGTTTTTACACACGTTTTTATATACATTTTTTTACACTTTTTTATACACTTTTTTTACACGGTTTTATGTACTTTTTTTACACGTTTTTATACACGCTTTTTAAAAACGGTTTTATATACGTTTTTAAAAAAATGAAAAATAATTAAGATCTACTAACCTGATTATGGGTATGTTTGACATGGAGCATTGTGGAGCTTTTTGGAGCGGTGAGTAGTAAGGCCGTCTCATGAATTGTTGAAATTTTTGAGGGTCATGTACGAAATTATATAACGAGGCATTTCGATAAGCAATGTTATATATAAAAGGTCACCACATATAAGATATAATGCAATTAGTCATTAAAACGTTATAACATATTACACATTTAGAATATTTTTTTCATTAAAATACTCGTTTCTTCGTTAAAAATATGTCGACACATGCATATAATAATTTACGGGACAAATTTTGGGGTCCTAAGCGATCGCGTACCTTGTGCTTGAGCGATCGCGTACCTTGTGCTGTTGTGCACCCTCAAAGACGGCCCTAGTGAGCAGTGAGCAATGAGCATTTTGATTCTTAGTAGCCGTTTGGCAAATGAGCAGTAAGTTTTGCTATTTTTTGAGAATGCTTATTTTTCCAATGCTTTTTTAAGAAGCTGTGAACGATGAGCTGTGGCTACCGCTCACAGCTCACTGCTACAACTACTACAAAAAACGTCATAGAGCCCTGTTGAAAATTGTCATAGATCACGGTTTTACATACGGGCTCAAAGGGGAGGGAACTCTATTGGAGAAACGGGCTCTATTCCTTGTTATTGAGCCCGGTTTGCTATTAAAAATCATGGCTTTATGTGAAAAAAAAAGACTTGATGACATATTCCATCTGTTAAATCTTATCATAATAACAAACATTGTATTGATTCAAATCAAGAAGATTCTCTCTGGTTACAAGTTTACAAGTGACTTTCTATTGTAAATCTGCATAGCATATAATTACTCTAGCAAACAACACATGAAAAAGCTACAAGCTAAGTTAACTGACTACTTAAATTAAAAGGTAAGTGAAAAACACATCATTGGTGTCACCGTAAAGTCTCTATGTTGTGCGTTGCTTGACCAAAATAGATGGGATTTGATGAAGTTTGCTTCAACCCCATGACTGTATTGTTGGCATTCTTTTCATCCGCCATGAAATGCAAAAACGCCATGTAAACTAATGTTCCCAGATGAAAAGCTTCAAAATGCAAGCATAATGGTATCCAAAGCAGTTGAAAATATGCGTCCGAATAAGGTATATCAGTAATTCAAACTACTCTATAGTTAGGGACTATTTACGTTTTTAGAAGGCACTTAAGTGTAAATAAAGGCGTTACAGGATCTTACAGTTAACATCCAAGACGCATTTTCAGTTAACGTCAACCTTCAGATGCGCAAAATACTTCATCTAAAACTACAAATCAAGTGTAAAACTGTGGGTCTTCTAGGTTCAAGAGCAATTAATCAAAGATACTAAACAATTTTTATAAGGTGTACATTTGTAAAACCATGAGATAATATAACACAACTAAATACATAGCCATTAAGAGTGAACTATTTTAGCATCAGTTACATGAGGAGACGGTAGATAAACCAAGTTTTAGAATCACTCTCCCTTCGGATTCATACACAAGAACATGTGGAAATGGGTCACAATTGACCCATTATAGACACATACGTAATCCAGAAAAACATGCGGAAAGTACTTATTCATTTGTGAAGCTACAAACTAGACAAACTTAATAAAAAAAAACTCACACCCATTTGATGTATTAAATTATTAATCTTGTCAAATTAGTTCAACTTAAATGTTGGTCTTAGGTTCATAGTAGTTGCTACTTGTAGAAAATCACATAAAAACATGTCCTGCATCTTCTTGCTTTCAAGATACAAGATGTAAAAAGACGAAGGATATTACAACTAAGATTGATAATACGAAAGCATCAACTTCCAATTAGATCCCTAATTACATACATACATAAATACATGTAATTCTAAAGACATATATTTCAATTCAATCCTTAATTCCATACGGATAGTAATCCTCTATTACAATAAAATGCAAACTTGAACCAAAATACACAAACTTTAGACATAATTGATAGTGCAAGGTCATATAAGAACGAAGATAGCAAGGATTTAACATGGAAACGAGCTTAAAATCATTAAGAATGGTGGTTTTGGAGCAGTTAAAAATGAACCTTCTTACCTCAAATTGGACCCATCAACACCTATTATTTATAATTGAAATGATCTTTAAGAAAGAAGAATACATACCTTTTTTAACAAAGAAAAAAAATAATGTTATATATTTTCGAACTTAAACATTGGATACGCACACAAGTAAGTTTCAAACTCAAAGTGCAAATGATTAAAAGAGGGGAGAAATCCCGCTCAAAATTTGGGGAAAAATCAAACAAATAAAGCCATGTTTTCTCCTCTAAAACAGGTTCTATCACTGTATTAAAACCCGGTTTTTATTTAGAAACCGGGTTATATGCCAATGCATTTGACACGGAACTTTCATAGAACGCGTTTTTAACACAAATATGGCTTTATCAAGGGAGCTTTATTCCAAAATCTGTAATAATGTACTTCCCACTGTTACTGCTCACTGCTATCTTTAACAAACACACCTTATAAGTACTGAAATAAGGCCTTGATGTCTTGGCTTGTTATTACATAAAGAAATACAATATATAACTGTAGATATCTTGAGGTCTTCAGTTATCAGCAACTAAAGTAGATGTCCTACTATAATTAGCTTAAAAGAAGAAGAAAAAACATATGCTAAGAATCCATTACGCGCCTAATTAACCCAATTATAAGCCACCTCTTTTTTACTCCTACAACTTATCCAAATGATGAAAAAGCAAATATTGTAAAATTTGTGAATCGGTAGTCGGACGATCGACCATCCTGTAAGGAGTAATCGGTCTAGGTGGGATTAATCGGATTGCCATTTCATGCAAGTTTGGGTATTTCTGGAGACTAAATTAAATATCTTAACTGATTTCAAGCTACAATGTTCTCAAACCTCAATAAAATGCTCAAATTCTGATTATGAGGTACATTGTGTGTTATAAGTGAAATAAACGCTCCCCAAATTAAGTAGAATGCCTAAATTAATATTCTTTTAAAAGTTAACCGATTAAACCGATTGGGCCGATTAGTCTAATTTTTACCTGATTAGGCCAATTTTTTTTTATCAATTAGGCTAGTTTTTGACCGATTAGTGGCCGATTTTTTTCCCGATTTTCTAAAATTAACAAGATAGAAGACCGATTACTTAGTAAATGCCGATTAATTGGTTGAGTTGACCGATTTTTGCAACACTAGTATTTTGAGGCTGTCTATAGCTACTTCTTGAAAGTCGGCCATTATATTCGTATTCTACTTTTGAACTTACGAAACGAAAAATAGAATCAAAAGTAACAAAAACCGACAAATGCGATCTCTTTTTATAACTTTAAATAAGGGATAAGATTGTCAAAATTTATTTATTCCAAGAAGTGCAAATGGAATCATGCCATTCACGATGAGATAATACAGGGTTCGATAGAGCTTTGACATCCGAATTCATTGACTATTAATAGTTTAATACATTAATACATGTTGCTTAAAAACAATAAAGATGATATACGGTACATACATCAGGAAAATTATTAATACAAAGTAAATTAATTAAAAAATGTCACTTGTAAGAAAAAAAAGGTGATTGGATTGAGATCCTTTAACACTGTGTTCTTGATTTTTTTATTTTAAAGAAAAGAAAGGTACAGAAAGGGAAATAGGAAAAAAAAGATGTTCTTAAGTTTTTTTTGAGGGGAAGGAAGGAGCAGGGGAAGGGGGAGAGGGAGGGATGATCAATGTATTTTGTTCCCAAATATGTTCAGCCCAAAATTGGGCGGACTGGTGAGGAAAGATACCAGCAACTATCAGTTTTCTATAAAATTACAGTTATAACCCTATCAATGACTTTTTCATCTCACTCTCTTGCAAACCCACGCTACCTTTGACTACTTCTAGAAAATCAACATCAGGTTCTTTGAGTGCTTTTAATTTGGTCTTCATTCTAAATTTTGTTGGTACTTGGTAGTGCTTTTGTTGTATAATCTATTAAAATAATATTTTTTGATGTCGATCGTAAATCATCATTGCTAACTTTTAACAGCAAGTCTTAGATTGATATATTTTAAAAAATTGACAACTCAAACTCATGTAAAGTGGGAATTAATTAACTGATTCTCTATATCAATCATTTGTGTTTATAGAATGAGTTTTCATACAATTGATGCTCGTCCCATTTCTTTTTCATATAAGAGATCAGGCAAATTGGATTAGTATGATTTTGGTTAAAAGGGTATATTCGTAAATGTCCTCTTCCCGTTCTTTTCCTAGGTTATGACTCGAGAACACAAAATAAAATGACAAATTTCTTTATAATCTCTTCCCCTTCTCCACCTTCCTATTCCGTCCCTCACCTTTCCTTAAAAAAATAACTCGAGAACATAGCGTAAATGTTAGTATGAACATGATAAATCATGTTGATATTTTTGTGAGAAAGAAAAATATGTGGGACTTTTAATGTGTCATTTTTATTTTTATTAAATTTAATTTTTCAATCAAAATAACATTATCATTACGTATCATGTTCAAATAGAACTTGAGAAGATCTCAATCCAAATTAATTCATGCATCACACCTTTCAAGCAACATAAAAAGTCATTGATACGAAATTAAATGTCACTAGCTTGTAATTATATTTAATATATGCGGTTGTGTTTGGCGCGGGTTTATAAGGGCTTGAGCTTTTATAATAAGCTAGCTTATAATATAAGTTTTGTTTGTCATATAGGTTTATGCAAGTTTTGGGTAAAAGGGAAATAGGTTTATGCAATTTTTATAAGTCATAAGCCTTCATAAGTTCAAGCCATAAAAACGGGCTTATGGGAGCTTATAGTTAGTCAAATTGCTTAAATACCTTTCAAAATATAGTGGGTTATCATGTAAAGCTCGAAATATATCTTAATTTAATTTGAAGTGTTTTTATGCGATTTTCCAATAATAAGTTTCAGCTCCAACTAATTTATCAAACAACTTTATAAATATATAAACTTCAACTTCCAGCCTATAATATAAATTCTAACTCTTGCCCATTTCGCTCAACATACCCCATGTCCTAAGGAACAAAGTTGATGGATATACATCAGCTTTCATAGATTCATATAGATTGAAGATGAAATATCATGTACTTTTTTGTTAATTTGCTTCCGTTATGGATATGCAAAGTAAAATTTAACGAAAGGTGATTCATTATTTACAATCTTTCAGCCAAGTGGTTCATAATTGCACTTTAAGAGCATGGGGTGTGGTGGCTTAGCCACACCTTTTCACTTTCACATGTGTCACATCACTTCAACACACTCACTTAAAAATACCCCTCATTCACAACTAACTCAAACCTTTGCACTTGGGCTTGCCCACCCTCATTTTAATTCTTTTTCATATTTTTCAAACACAATAAAATTCATTTCATTTAAATAAAATTAAAATACGGGGAAAAAACTACAATACGGAAAAACATACGATAAATATGTTAATACAAATCAGCCGTAAAAACGTTTATTTATATTTTACGATCTTCTAATGTTTTGTCGATAACAAAAATAAAATCATTTTAACGATACAAATAAAATACGTAAATAGTTTGACCCAATAGTTTACTAACACACTTACGTTTTCACATAAAACACTAAACAAGTAATAATGTTTTCATGATTTAGTAATGCATATGTACAACAACTAGTGTTTACATATTGGGAAGATATATACATATATGCTTAGTATGTATTATAATGGGTAATAGATTGGGTAGAAGTTTAAGTGTTTAACCCATTGACTTAATACATTGAATGTAGTTGGTTAAAACCCAAAGTCCATGACCCATACCCATGGAGCATAATCCATAACCCATGACCCATTGCATGACATCATGCATAAGTCATAATGGGTATTACCCATGACCCATGGAGCTAACCCATAACCTATTTACTAGATGCTTTGCATCTTCTAGATACATTGTATCTACTTGGATACCCATGGTCCAAAGTCTAGGACCCATGACCCATAACCCATGACCCATGACCCATGACCCATGGGTAATGAGGAGCGTCTCACGGATCCCTCGAAATACACTAGACGGATCCCTCCAACAAGGGATCCGTGGAATCCGTGGAACAGTAGCATATTTTGTCTATAAATAGTGAGTCATTTCTTCATTGTAAACTCTCTAACCTCAGATCCAAGGGATCTTTCTATGTAGTTTGTGTTTGTGTGATTCTCTAGTTTCCTCTTAAAGGCAAGATCACCACCTCTTGAATTCGAGCAAGCTCAAGTCTGCCAAGCTTCGTCATCATCAAGACTACTGATGGTATCTTGTTGATAGTTCTTTTCTTTCTCATTAGAAGTGTTGTGTCGAAGACATAGGTGAAAGATGTCTAAAGGTTCAAGACGAAGACATTGGTGAAAGGTGTCGAAGAGTCATATTGAAGGCATTAGTGAAAGGTGCCAAAGATCCGTGTCAAAGGCATTAGTGAAGGATGCCTAGAAGTCGAGTCAAAGGCATTAGTGAAGAGTGCCTAGAAGTCAAGTCAAAGGCATTAGTGAAAGGTACCTAAGGTGTACATTCGATATGGTGTGTCGATGTACAAGATAGATTTGTATTGGGTCAAAGGATATTGATATCCTTGTTGATGTTGTCATAAGGAGTGAATCTCCTTTGGATAGGAGTTGTGTAGTGTTGGGTAGTAGTTCCACCTTTGTAATGGAACTCGGTATCTAGCCTTGTACCGGATAAAGTGTAGGCGACGTTGTGATAGGTTTGGTTCTACCTCGTGGAAGAACCCGGTGTCTAGCCTTGTACCAGATAAAGAGTAGGCGACGTTGTGAAGGCTTCTCCGCCACAAGGATGTTGTGTTGTGTAGTGATTACGAACTCTCGAGTAGGTGACTCGGGGAGTGGAGTAGGGCAAGGAAAGTGTCCTTGTAGCCGAACCACTATTGTTGGGTTCAGTAAATACCCAAACCCCTTAATCTAGGATTTGAATAGAAAATAACCCAAGTGTTTAGTCCGTTAAACACTAACAGGTCACTGAGTGCATAGTCTCTGAGTGAGACATCTTCGGATACTCATGCGGAGAAGATGAAGTCTATCCACTCGTAAGCGGAACTTAAAGGATGAAGACTGAGTCAAGAAGAAGATGGTGGATTCAGTAAGTGATGACAATAACTCACTGAATCCCTAAGACTCTCTCCAACTACTTACTTGAAGACAAAGCAGAGTAGAAGGCCATGAAGGATGTAAAGACTGAAGAATGAGCGGGACAAGGCGGGATAAGTTTGAATCAGATAAGGCGAGTCCTTATCTACCAAAGTCAACTTTCCCTGAATGGCAAAAGATCGGGCTCAGTGTCATCACTGAACTTAGGAAAGTAGTCTTGTCTCTTACCTAGAATAGTCTTTGTGAACAGAGACAAAATACATCAGTATTTTGTCTTCTGTATGATGTCAGTTTGTCACTTAGGAAAGAGTCAAATATCATACATGTATAAATAGCATAAGAGATGGAGTGAAAAGATTAAGCTTGGAATGATTGTAAAACACACATACATTCAAGCCATCTTTTCACTCCTCCAAATACAACTTAGTTCCTGAGATAGCTCGGTGAGCTCTAAGAGTTGTGCTCAGACTTAGCCTGAGCTTAGAGAGGAGTCACCAAACATTGTCATTTCAATCCCAAGTACTATTCCGCAACTACTTGGGTAACGTATTCTTTGTTGATTTATTTCTAATAAGAATATGATGTTGAAAATTACTTTGTGTGTTTTACTCAAGGTTGTAAAAATCGCTAGGCGCTAGTGAGGCGGTCGGGTAGGGCCTAGCGATTAATCGGTTAGGCGGGGATTAATCGGGGATTAATCGGATTAGATTTTTTGTGCATAAAATTGTAATTTTGGATATTGTATTATATTATATTTTATATAATAAAGGAATTACATCATTTCAGAGTGATTTTGTCAATTCATTCTTATTGTAAAAACAATTGGGCGGGTTACTTTAATATAAAAAAAATATACGCAATTGTACTTATAACAATGACTCATGTAATTCTTATTTATTTATATAAGGATATCTAGAAAAATATTTTTTAAAACCTTTAAAGAGTATACTTTAACTTATGTTAATGCTCATTATGTGCTATTAAACTTGCATCATGTGTACAACATAATATCAGTAGTGAAATTTAAATAACAACATCTATATCTTTGTCAGCTAAATAAAATTAAATCTTGAGTTACCTAACAGAACTTTTTACAAATATTTTATCAAATTTTAATGGATATTAATGCATAATGAAAAACTTGTGCATAAGTATTAGTTATACTTATATCACAATTTTCATGGGCAAATTCTATATGTGTATATACTGAACTAAAATGTTAAAATAAATTTGATTTATGTGTAAAATTCCTGCGTGTATATAATTGTATGCAATTACATTTAAAGATACAATATTCAATATTAATACAAAATAAATTTTTTGTCAAAACCCCGTACATGCACGGGTATTATACCTAGTATATATGAGATAAGCATAGTGCATCAAAGTTCAAATATTTCAAGTGTTCAAATATAAACATAATACATAATTATTCAAAGTTCAAAGTCAAACATAGATATTACTCGGTTTGTTGACCATTTATAAGCGAGTTTTGACCGATTTTGTTCAATAAATCGGTTTGTTGACTGATTTTAAGCGCTTTTGTCTGATTTTTAAGAGATTTTGTTGACTAATTTTTTAGTGATTTTGTCTGATTAAACCAATTTTGTCCGATTAATCGGTTTGTTGACCGATTTTTAAGCGATCTTTGACCAAACCGATTAAATAGGCCGATTATGATAAATCAAAGGCTCAACCGAAGCGATCAGCGATTATGCGGGGATTAATCGGCCGCCTGGACCGATTTTATGAGGTTTTACTTATGTTAATTTCAGTCATAGTTCACTCTTAACTGTTTTTATATACTTAAACTGTTTTAAACAATAGTGAACGGGGAACAACAAGTGGTATCAGAGCAAGGCTAATTATAAAACTCTTTTTTTAGGCCGCTCTAAAAGTTTTTAAATTAGGATCCTAAAAGGCTGAAATTGATGTACCCCAACTAGTCGATAAAAAGGGTGGAGCTTATTCAATTTGTTGCCCTAGACTTGAAGTTGGCAAATTCAACAAATGGAAAAAGCGAATGCTTTGCTATTTGATTGGGATGGAACCTTATTATATCAAGTGTATAAATGAAGGTCCATTTATCCCAAAGACTGTTGAAGGGTTGCCCAAACACAAGCTCATTAGACGAGGATGAAAGGAGAGTGGTCAACCAGGACCAAAGACTCAAAAGTATCATAATATCTTGTCTTCCCGACGATATTATGAAGTTCATGTAGCTGTACTAAGCAAACTCTGGGATGACCTAGTTCATAGTCATGAAGGACCATCTGATACCAAGGAAAAAAGGATAATGGACCTGAAACTTGAGTATAACACCTTCAGGGCTAAGGACTCATAAACTCTCTCTCAAACTTACACCATGTACAAAACTCTTTTAAATTAACTGTCAAATGATGGTGTTAAGTTGTCCAAAGATGAAATAAATGTTGGTTTTGTCAATAGTCTCCCTGAAAAGTGGTTGAATTTCTCTCAGGGACTTAGGAATGCTAATCATATCCAAAATCTTAAGCTTCCTGAAATTTATGGGAAATTTGTCTATGAGGAAAACCTCATCAACGAGCGATACCCTGACTTAAAGAAGTCTCAGGAAGTCAAGAAGTCCTGACCACCACCTCATCACCAATATCAACTGCTTTCTTTTCTAACAATGTTGTTCAAGATTTTCGGGAAAATTAGATGATGAGCTTGATTAGAGATCAAGTGAGGAGTACCTAAATGACCTGAACAATGAATTTCAGGAAAGGGCACTCCTTGCTAACTCTCGAAGGTTTATAAAAAGAAACAAAGGTTTTCAAATGCCAAAGCAAATGAGGACACTGAATGCTTTAAGTGTCATAAAAGAGGTCATTTTGCAAAAGACTTTTCAAAAACAATTTCGAACCCTCCTATAAACCATCAAGGTCAAATCGGTCCTCGAGGCTTTAGCAAATTTCAACAAAATATCTATCAGTCTCATCAAAACTTTCAAAACAAATCTGATCAAAACAAAGCTGTTGATTTTGAAGCTAAGTATAAGAAAGTCAAAGCTAAGCTTGCATTGCTCGAGGCCAGTTCCTCGAAACAACAAAAATGTTCAATCAGTGCGGGGTAAAACAAAGGCCTTGTTCTTTGAGACCTTCGGCGGGATGAAGAGCGGTGTCATCGGATGATGAAATGGTGCATGTCGCACCTGATGGCCCTCTCGAAGAGGACAAGCTAGCTGTTGGAAAGAATCATGCCAGAAGCGGGGAATGGGTCAACATCACTATGAAGAAGGTAAACATCTTACTTTCTATGGATGATGACTATGATTGGCGATCTTATATGAATTATCTTAATATTGACCTTAAGTTCATAGAAGAGCAAAGATTAATTCTTTTTTCAAAATACAAGAAGCTAAGTTTTGAATTAAACAAGTGTAGAGATGAACTGCTTATTTTAAAACAAGCCAAGCTTGAGGTTGTCACTTTGCAAATTCAAAACCTTGAACTATTAAAAATCGGCTCTTCAAGATGAACTTAAAAGGAACGAGATATTCTTGATAGTTGGACTGCTAAGAATCGGGGTATTTGATGATGTGGGTGCTCAGGTAGCAAAAGAGAGTCATAGGTGAAGATCATCTCCCTGACTCTCGCAACAAAGACCAATGTTCAAAACCATTTGTGTCAGGAGGTATGATTACCAACATGTTGACAACTCCAAATTCCGATGATTGGATTAAAGCGGGTTAATCCCGAGTAAGCTTCCAAATTTTGATTACGGAAGGATTCTTGAGCACGAGCCAAGCTCTTAAGAGCATGCTAGGACTCCTGAGGTGACCGGTGGTCTGAACACATCTCTGAGTGCAGGCGAATCTGAAACACCGCTTCCACCCACGAAACCTCTTGAGTCTGATCCAGCTCGAGCTTACTCTCTAAAATTCAATCCTCACTCACCAAAAGAAAGGTGCGGACTTGGTAGAACCATCCTACAAAGACAAGCAAAACAAATCCAACAAGAGTCTACTCCTACTGAGACTTCAACATCCTCTGTCCCTCTTGAAGTGACCAAATTGACAACTTCTTGAGCTTGTGAGGAAGGCGGCGAGAAAAGATGGATTCCATCGAAAAATCCCCTGATTCAATCAAGGAAACCAAGTCAGCCTCATCTAGCTCATCAAAATCAAAATCCACAAACAAACCCAAGCAGAAGTGTGAGCTGTGTCATTACACTAGTCATACCACTTGACAAGCTGCTATAGAATCCTTTATTGCATGATGCGCAATAAGGATGATCAGAATGCACCACTTACATATGTAAGCTCTATCAGATAAAGCAAACTATACCAAAGTTGGTCATCGGTATGCTTCATCCTCTAAAAGCGACTCTAAAAATAGATCAAAACATTTTCCTCTTTGCCCTCACTGTGGGTTTAATGATCATCATCAGGATGACTGTCTCATGAACACATGTTGTGACATATGTGGAAATCCAGCTCATGAGACATCCCAACATGACAATATCATTCATGCAAGGAGAAGTACAAAACAACCCAAAATCACTGAGTCTTCCTCAGTCTCTAAATGCAAAACCTGTGGTAGCACAATGCACTCAACCACTGACCATGAGTCAATTGCGAAATTCAAAGAGACCTTGAGACCCAAGCCCACTAGCAAGTGGGTCACTAAGAGAAACTAATTCAGTTTACTACTTGTGCAGAGACATGCCAGGGAGCCTATTTGGCATCTAGACAGTGGTTGCTCAAGAAGCATGGTGGTGTGAAGGAGTATATGCACAAGTATGTAAAGGAACCAGGACCCAAGGTAGTATTTGGTGATAACTCATCATGTCCCACTGAAGGTTATGGTTTAGTAAACTGCAATGGAATAGTTTTCTCTAGAATTGATTATGTCAATGGTCTCAAATACAATCTCATCAGTGTCAGTCAACTATGTGATGCTAAGTACATTGTGCAATTTAATGATAAACAAGGTACCATCTTTAATGCCAACAAGGAAGTGGTGTTGATAGCTCCAAGGAGAGATGATGTTTATGTGTTAGACATGTCAACACTCTCCTAAGATGGAACTTGTCTCTTTGCTAAAGCCACTGGAACTATCAATTGGCTGTGGCATAAGAGACTCTCACACTTAAACTTCAAAAACCTCAACAACTTGGCAAAACAAAACAAGGTCCTTGGCTCACCATCACTTTGGTTTTGCAAAGACAAACCATGCTCACTTTGTGAAAAAGGTAAACACCATAGAGCATCATTCAAAACCAAAAAATTCTCCGTCAAAAGTTGCCTTCACCTCCCTAGACATGGATCTCTTTGGACTGTCAGTCCAGATCAATCGGCATGAGAAGTATACACTTGTCATTGTTGATGAGTTCTCAAGATACACTTGGGTATACTTTCTTTCAAAAAAGAGTAGGTAGCGATACAACAATGTCATTCATCGGAAGATTGAAAATCGAGAATGACATTCTTAATTTAAAACAAATCGGAACAATGACAATGGTCTGAGTTCGAGAAATCAAGAGCTTGAGAGTTTCTGTGATAAAAAGGAATTTCTCAAAATTTCTCATCTCCATATACCCCTGAACAAAATGGGGTTCTTTGAATGGAAAAACAGAACTCTCATTGAGGCTGCTAGAACCATGTTAAATGGCTCAGCCCTCTCCAAGCATTTATGGATAGAAGCAGTCAAAACTGCATGTTACACTCAAAACAGGTCTATCATTGTCAAAAGACATAATAAAACCCCATATGAGATCTTCAAAGGTAGACTTCCTGACATCAGCTATTTTCACTTGTTTGGATGTCATGTGTTCATTCATAACCACAAGGACCATCTAGGCAAGTTTGATGCAAAAGCTAATGATGGATACTTCTTAGGCTACTCACTGATCTCCAAAGCCTTCAGGGTTTTTAACACAAGGAGATAACAAGTTGAGGAAACCTTTCATGTCACCTTTGATGAAAGTGCTGAAAGCATCAGGTTCACCAACACCTCGATGGAGAAATAGGAATTGATGACTCATCAAGATATCCTCCTGATGAGTACAACACTGAATTTAATTCCTCATATCAAACTGATGCCAACATCTCATATTATGTCTTACCTCACAACCTATCCCAACCAACTATCAGTGAGTTCATTGATAATCAGTCAGTCCCTGCTGGGATAGGAAACATTGATCCAAATGATCAGGAACCTGTAACTCATGAACCTCAACCTGAACTAGACATCTCTACAGATGATCTAAATGATTCTGGACTCTTGCACCGAACTCACATCGAACTCCCGGTGACATCATCAAGCTCGATCCCGCACCACAAAGTAAGTGGACAAAAACTCAAGACATTGAGCTTGTAAACATCATTGGTGAACCCACTGAGGGCATGCTCACTAGAAGCATGGTGCTAGTCTAACTGCACTTCACCAATGAATGTCTATATCTGACCTACATCAGATATAGAACCAAAAGTGTCATTGAGGCTCTAAAATACCCAAGTTGGGTTCAGTATGCAAGAAGAACTGCACCTTGACAGTTTGATAAAACAAGGTCATGACCTTGATCAAATGTCCTCAGGATGTAGTAGTCATAGGAATGAAGTGGGTTTTCAGAAACAAAACTGATGAAAATGGCATTGTCATTAAAAACAAAGCCGACTTGTAGCCAAGGTTACAGCAACAAAAGAAGGCATGACTATGATGAGACATTTGCTCATGTTTCAAGAATGGAAGCCATCAGGATCTTCCTTGCATATGCAACATACATGAACTTAAGGGTCTACCAAATGGATGTTAAAATTTCATTCTTAAACGGTGATCTCAAGGAAGATGTGTATGTTCAGCAACCTCCAGGCTTTGAGAGTAGTGAATTCCCGACTATGTCGCAAGCTTGACAAAGACCTTTATGGACTTAAACAAGCTCCCAGGGCATGGTATGAAACTCTCTCAGCCTTCCGATACAAAACAAGTTTTGTCGGAGGAAAGATAGACAACAACTTTGTTTGTCTATAGAACACAACAGGATGTGATACTAGTCCAAGTGTATGTTGATGACATCATCTTTGGCTCAACAAACTACAAACTTTGCAAACAGTTTAAAAAACAGATGACAAAGAAGTTTGAAATAAGCATGATGGGGGAACTCACATACTTTCTGGGACTACAAATAAGGCAAACTGATAAAGGAATATCCATCAGTCAAGAGAAATATACCAGAAATCTCTTGAAGAAATATGAGATATCCTCAGTGCCTCGATAAAGACTCCAATGGTCCCACCTAACAACCTTGGACCACGATCTCGCAAATCAGTCAATCAAACCTATTTCAGAGGGATTGTTGGCTCTTGATGTATCTAACTGCTACTAGACCGACATACAATTTTCGACCGTTTAATAGCAAGATATCAGTCCAATCCCAAAGAATCTCACCTCACTGCAGCCAAAAGAATCCTCGGGTACTGAAGGGAACCCCAAGCCTTGGACTTTATTATCCAAAATGCTCACGGTTTGATCTCAAGGGTTACTCGATCGATTCGATTATGTTGGCACCAACATGGACATAAAAAGTACCTCAGGGTCCTGTCAATTTCTTGGAGGAAAACTGGTCTATTGGAGTGCTAAAAAGCAACAATCAGTGGCTATGTCCTCACCGTGAAGGCTGAATATGTAGGCCGCGCAGGATGTTGTGCCAATGTTTTATGGATGAAAAGTCAACTCAGTAACTATGACATCCATTACAAAATGGTGCCCATCTTCTCGTGATAACACCAGGCATTGCAATCTCCAACAACCCTGTCCTCCACCAAAGAACCAAACACATTGATATCGGACATCACTTCATCAAGGATCACATAATGAAAGGAGACATTGAACTTCATTTCATCCCTACTTGAATATCAATGGTGATATCTTCACCAAACCCTTGGATGAACCTACCTTGGAGAAAATTTGAATTGGGAATGCTTGACATTGAAAGTCAAGTATCTGAAAACCAATCTCAGTAAGTTCTCGGAAATGGTTCATCCTCCCTGAACATCCAAAACAAAACTCTCACTAAATGAGCAAGACTCATTCAGGGTCCCTGACATTTGACAAAGAGCATTGATTGAGTAACTAAATGATCCAAGTATCAGTTACTTAAATGTCCTAGGTTGGTAACTATGCTAATTTAATATAGGAATATATGTCTCTTTGTCTTACTGTCATCCCACTTGGCATTTAATGCCTCTTACAAAAATATCAAATTGATATTTTATCTCTATAAAAGTGCACTTTTACTGTGCACTGCAACTGTTCCCTTGAAATACGGGATTTTACTGCGGGTAATGGAGTGGTAGCATTAAATGTGAAAATTCAAACGTTTTTCAAAAACCGACTCTTAATATTCCCATTTGTGCACAAACCACCCTTCTCACCACTCTATAAATACCCTCCTCCTAAACAAACACACACACACAAACTATTTTCTGCAACAAAACTCTGTCAAAATCATTTCAAAATCCAGAAATATTTGTGTGTTCTTAAAAACTCTTCAAACCTCTTCTGGAAAACCCTTCTTGTAAACATTTACAAAATTTTTTCATCACAAAACTTGAGAGATCTAAAAACCTTAATTGTTCTAGTAAAAAAAAATATTTTCAAAAAACCCTAAAATCTTTAATGGAAATGGCTAGAACACAATCTCTCCAGTTTGCTTCTCAGTGGGTAGGGGATCTTACAAATGTTGAATTTAAAACTAATAATGTCATAGGCAACTTTGAATATCCCCAAACTGTCCCACCTACAAAGACATTATGAAATTTTTGTTTAATTGCCCACTGAAAACAGCCTTTGTTCAGTGTCCCTCCATTGTTTACCAAAATCTCCTCAAGGAGTTTTGGGCAACAGCCAAGGCCTATGACCCGGCACCCTCCACTGATGAGAACAACCTCAGACCTCTCAGGGAATATCTCATCAGATTCAGTCTTCACGGGCAACAACGATTCACCCTGGATTACAAAACGTTTTGCACTTCAACAGGGTTGGATTACAACAAAGGAGTTTATGTCGCCCATCCTGAACCCTCCACAGTGAAGGATGGGTTAAAACAAATCATTTTAGATCAAACGTTTTTGGACAGAACCCCAGTCACCAAGAGTTCATTTCACGTGGCTTGGAGGATCCTATTCACATTTGTGATTCAGGTCCTCGGCGGTAATCACTCATCAACTGAACAAGTTAACTCTATTCAGTTGATGATGGCATACTGCCTGATGAATGGGGTCACTGTCGACATAGGGGAGATCATTTACAGGTGATTCAGTAACCAAAGCTACAGAGCAAAACTAGGAAAAAATACGTTTCGTATCCTAGGTTTGTCTCCTGCGCTTTGCAAGTGTTACTGGGTTCAAATTATCCTCAGGAAGAAAAATTTGGTGCTTTACCAGGCATCTGAGCCCGTCAAATTTTCAAAAAGACCCATCCCTTGTCACTCCTATTGAATTGACGGCCAACATGGTTGCTGTAAACAACCAGGAGGGATCAGTGTCTCCAAACCCTGCTCCTAAAAGAGAAAGGGAAGTCTCAGAGGCTGGGACTAAGACTAAACCCAAGTCCCAGGGCCCTAAGGCTTCAGGAACACAGCCTAAAAGGCATAAAAAGCCCGAGACTAAAAAGACACCCACTGATGACCAGGCAACATCCACCCCCGTGACAACGAAGGACAATGATACATCACGGTCAAGGCTGCCCTTGGTCACAACCACTACTCCCAAGATCGAGGAAACAAACAACCCGGGTAGGGGAGCGCCTTCCACAACGCCCCGGTTATGACATTAGCAAATCCAAGCCTTTGTTTGAGGGCACAGACGATCCCAAAGACTCAGAGGGAATGATACAACCCACGATAGGGATACAACTATCATCGACTCCAAAGGCACTAGAAAACTCCACGGTGTCTCGGGGGTCGCTGGGGACAAAGACTCGGAGGAAAGAAACAACCCGCCGATACGGAACCCACAACCAATCGACTCCAAATGAAGGCACTGGAAATGCCCACCGGTGTCCGAGGGGCAACGGGACAAAGACTCAGAGGAAACATACCACCCGCGATATGGAACCCATCACCAACCCCCTGTTAACCGTTCGATGTTACCGGAATACTCTTTTCGGAAGATGAGCTTGCTGAAACTGATGATGAAATTTTATCAGCTGGGGAAGAAGTGGACGCTGAGGTTCAAGCTGAACAAGAGCCTCAGCCTGATCTACAGGAACATATTGAATCACCATTCTAGCATAACAATGATGACTCCTCTTCCTCCACTGATGAATTTGAAAGATTTGATAATGTTCTCCCACTTACTGAAAGGCAGCTTGTTCAGTGGATCACCAAAGCTTCAAGAAGGTTATACTCTGGGGTCACTGAAACACTGTGGGAACAACACACTGAGGCTACTGCCAGTTATGCTGATCTTAAATCCGATGTGCTCACCTTCAATGAAAATGTTCACGAACACAGGGATCTTATGTATCAACAGATTGACGAACAGAATACAAACCTGGGTAAGATTCAAGAGTATCTTCAGAAGTGTGGCTCATCAATTGATGATATCAAGGAAACTGTCAAGGAGGACCCACACTCAATTCTAATGTCTTGGAAGCCACTGAAGTTTATATGAAAAATTCCTCCGTCTCACTTGACTTGGTTGATATGCTTCATCGGCAATGTTCAGGGCCTACTGAGAGTTACTTGATCTCTACAATCTACATTGGGCTCTCTTGATGCTCAGGTGGCTAATCTGGCTAAGGCATCATCCTCCATGGCTTGGAATCTTGGGCCTCGGATGACAGCCTTAGAATTATCTCATGCTAACTTGGAAGCAAAGGTCACTGGTATTCAAACCGACACATCAGACATCAAGGCAATGATCTCTGAAATTTATCAGGCCTTCAAGGGTCAAGCGGCTCCGTCCCCCTTAGCCCCAACTCCAACTCTCGCCCTCAGACGCCTCCGGCAACAGCTTGAGGGGAGAATATTGTCGGTAAGAAACTCCTTCTCACATTGAGGGGGAGCCAACACCAACAACATCGCCGCTCAAATCTCATCATCACCACCAGGTCAGAACACCTATCTCATCAATCCCACCAACAACATCAACAACAACAACACGTAATCACACCAATAACAACACCACCACCACCCTGGTAGCAACTTCATCTTCCTACCGTCAGACAAAGGAAAAGGCAAAATGACAACTCCTGAGCCTGAGAAGATTCCCTTTAAAATCGGCAACACCATGTACCTGCTCACACCACAACAGCTAAGTGCTCACCTTGCTAAGGAGGAAAGAAAAAAGAAACTTGCTGAAGAAGAAAGAAAGAGCAGAGAAACACTGGTACAAGTTGTTGCTGAGGAAGCTGAAAATATTGGGATATATGATTGGATCCCAACCGTCAAGTTTATCACACAAGTCAACCACTTGTGAATGGTCAACCGTAATAAAATTCAAACAGTCTAAAACCAATGCAATGAAGATCTAGAGGAGTATAGTGTTACCTCAGGTCGTTAAGTCCCACGGAGGATTAATGGTGTTCAACACTTTCAGATGTCGAATAATCACTAAGGATAGTGATAAGTAAGGATTTTAATGGATTATTACACTACTGATTGATTGGAATGATATTTGGATACAGAATTGTAAAGCACAGCAATCAGATGACACAAACGTAAATACGTACGTTAAATAAACTAATGTAAGCGCGTACAAAATAAAAAGTGAGTTTTAAGAAATAAAAGGCCTACAAATATGAAAATGATATTTTTACAATCCTAATAAGAAAAGAAAATTATTAGAAAAAGAAAATTATTTTTATAACGATTTATTTAATTATTATTAATTAAAAAACTATTTTTTAACTATTTAATAATAACCTAAAATATAAGAAAATATGAAACAAAGCTAGAAAATTGAAATTATGACTTAGAAAAATCTAAAATATTATAAAACTTATTTTAAAACTGAAAATATATTTTTTACACTTTTTATCTATTTATTATTAATTAATTACTATTTATTAAGTATTTAAAATACACTTAAATACAAGAAAATATAAAATTAACCTGGAAAAATAAAATTTTAACTTAGAAAAATCTAAAATATTATAAAACTAATTTTAAAACTGAAAAGATATTTTTTATGTTTATTTATTTATTATTAATTATTTAATGCTTTTAACTATTTTAAATTTTAATAAATACTAAACAAACTAGGAAAATTCTGAAACTTTTTTCTAAAAATATCCTATGATGACAGAAAACTAAAAAAATTATAAAAACAGGAAGAGCTTAATAATAAGCTGAAAAGAAAAATCAAAAAGCTAAATTCTATTAAATAAACGCTATCACTATTTTTAAAATGATGTTTTTGTGATTTTTCTTTTTGAAAACTATTTAACTACTTAAAATAAGCAACTTTAATAAAATCAAAAATTTTACAACTTAAAAATAAGCAGTTTAGAAGCTTAAAAGCTAAACAGTGAGCTTGTGAGCTTATGGTGATGTTTTTAAGCTCAAACAAGTTTTACAGTTGGAACAAAAGATTAAATAAGATGCAAATAAGCTAAAAGCTACTTAAGTTAAGCTAAAAAGTACAAAGGATCACACTGATAAGCTTGAAATAAGCAAATAAGCACTTGTATTAAACCTACTATCCAAACAGGCCAGCAGCCATATTAACAAGCAATTTAAGCTTATGTAATAAGCTAAAAAGCTCAAAACAAAGACTGAGGTGTCAAGATGGACTGGTGGGCTTTCCAAAAAGCTAAAGCTCACTCTGTGGGAACCACTGTAGAGCTTATGAAGAGCTTGTGAAAAAGCTGGTAAAACACTGAATAAGGACTCAGTATATACTGAATGGAATGGGACAAGAAACAAGCTACTAGCAGCCCTGTTAAATAAGCTAGAAAATGGAATATTAAGCTTGGGACCTTAAGACAGCTAGGCTAGCTTTCCAAAAAGCTAAAATTCACAAGCTGAGTCTCACTAATAAGCTCTTGTGTGTGCTTATTAAAATGAGCGATAACACAAACTTCAAGGGCACTTTTTAAAACAGGTGGTCAAAATAAGCTAAGAAATAAGCCATTTAATAAGCTAACTAGAAAATATAAAAAATACTATGATTAAGATGAGCAGTTGAATATTAATATCCCAAAAGCTCAAATCTTGAAACTTACTATTAAGTCTTATAGAAAATAATCTAGTTTATTCAAAAACTGCAAAACTGAAAATTTTGACTATTTAATAAAATGAACTAAGTTGACTTATATGAACTTAGGATTGATTATACTAACTGATTATGTTGTAATAAGCTATTTTAAGATGAAAATAAGCTAGGTGACCAAGTTTTAAACCACTGTGATGAATTTTTCTTCCTAAATCCTAACAAAGGGACAAACAAGGTGAGATTAAAAAGGATTTTGACTTTTTACCAAATAAGGACTGGTTTTTATGTTTGCATAGATATATTATGAACTAATGTGACATGAAACAAGCACAAACAACAACAAGCATACACTTGAATTCTTATTTATCAGCAAATCCAAACAAACTTTTATAGGACCCATTTGCTTTAGTACTAAAACAACTTTTTAAACCAAGAAATCCAGTAATTAACTTATATTAACTATAATTAGATAGGAATAAGCCAAAATTAACAAGTTTTAACGACTTATACTAAGAAATGCAATTTTTAAAGAAATTGCTTACAAGATGAGTCCAAGCTTACAACTGAGAACTGAGGCACACAAACATAACCTATAGCTTCCCAAGAAGCTCTAAACCCAAGGGCAATCCTGTATTCACCCTGATCCAGCTTTGACCTTCATTTCCATGGATTTTTTTATTTTTCACTAATTTATTTGTATTTTTGGTAATTTTTGAATTTTACTTCTAAACTGAATTTTATGGTTTCTAAAAGCTTTAATAAGCTTTCTGAGGAGCTTATATGGGCTTATGAGTCCAAAATAACAACTGATAACAACATTAAGCTTAACATGAGATTTTTGAACTTGAAATTTTACATAAACTGAAATTGCAACAGAAAACTTGGAATTGATGATTGCAAAAGATTTATATTACACTGATGTTGATAACAAGAGTACTTGAAAGCTTAAAATCATACTTGAAATGTAAAATTAATGAAAACGACATACATTAACTAAATTAAAACTAGATATCTCACTCTTCTGCTTCTCCTCTTTCTTTATAGCATTTTGAGACTCCCCATATGCCTCTGAATATTTCCCATAAACAATCTTGACCATTGGATGAGTCAAAGCAATCTCAGCCTTCAAATTTACTTTTGGCGCCAAAAAGTAGTACTAGTGGATTAGAGCAGGTTTTCTTCAATTAAGAATTCTTGGAAGATTGTAGAGGTGGAGGGGACAAAATGAGAAGTAGATATGGAGCTAGGAGTGATTTTGCAGCAAAAACAGGGGATGTGAGGTGAGGTGAAGTGTTTGATGGTGGGGAAGCATTAAATGCTTGGTGAAGGTTTGGTATGAGGAGGGGGATGAGCTGGAGAGTAGTATGGGTGAGGTGGAAAGATGGTGAGGTAGTGGTGAAACCACTGGTTTTGGTTTTACAGTCATGGTGAGGGAGAAGCACAGTGAAAACGGTTTTGGCGCGTTGACTTAATTTGACCGAGGGATATTAATAACGAGGGAGGGGTCAAAATGGGATTTGGCAGGGTCAAGTGGATTTTGGCCTGACTCAAGGGTCAAAGGCCAAGGGTCAAGATATTTGGTTTGGGCTTGTGTATGGGCTGGATATGGATTTGTGTTTGTGTTTGTTAATAATACAAGGGTCCGTTTGTCTAAGCTTGTTAACACAAGGACCAATCATGCAATTCGGCCAAACTTGAGGGACTAATCTTGCCCATTTTCCAAAGTTCACACAAGGACCAAACCTGCCATATGTGAATAGTATAAGGACCACATTTGATATTTTCACTTTTTAAATATCCGAGGACTATTTTTGACATTTTTCAAAGTTGAGGGACCAAAGTTGCCATTTTATAATTTTTAAACTTTGAAGGGTTTGTTTTGACAACTTTTGAATCCCATGGACCTTAAATAATTTTTTTCTTTATTTTGATTTACCAGGGACTATTTTTGACAACTTTTGAAACTTGGGGGACTAAAACTGCCAATTATGCAAACTTGATATGTTTTTCATCTGATTTTGGAATTTTTGTATTTAAAACACATAAAACACTTATTTGTGATATTTTTATTATTTTGATGCATTTCTGAGTGTTTTCTGCATGTTTTTGTCTAAAAGGTATAAAAATGATGAGTATTTAGACACTCATCAATCCCCACACTAAGATATTGCTAGTCCCTAGCAATCTTTTGAGAAAAATTAATGGATTTCATCTCTTTACCAAAAGCCATTACTTCGGGAGTAGCCAATTGTTTTAGTTCAAGTAAGAACTTTGGTACAATGATAACCAAATGATTTTGAGCAAATCACCAACAGAAATTTGCGGTTTTGATTTGTCTTTACCGTAAGTTTGCTTCGGACTAGCCAACTCTTTAGATAAATTATCAATATTATCTTTGGTGAGTCGATTACCAATTATGGATTTCTAACTGCCTTTACCACAAGCCATAAACTTGCGGGCTAGCCAACTCTTCACTAATTAAAGATATGGTGAAGTGAACACCATACAATTATGGGCAAATTGCAAGCCATAAACGGATTTGAGATATCTTTACCAAGAGCCGCTTTGCTCTGGATTAGCCAATCCTTATGTGGGTTAGACATGGTGGACCGATTACCATTTGCCGAGTAAGTGAAAAACACTTACTCCAAAAAACATTTTGGCCAAAAACGGGGGAATTGGGTGGAATAATTACATGATAAAATTCGTGAGAATTCCCCACCACACTTAGAAATGAATATTGCCCTCAATATTCAAAGTACCGGCAGCTTATGCGAAACATAGAATATAAAAGGGAAATACCACGGCCATTATTTTATTTTTGATATATACACATTTTTTTTAAAGAGGTTTATATACAACAGCGGGGGCAACTCCCCCATACTAGGGTGGTAGAAAGTATAAAGAAGTCAGAAATATGTGTGAAAACCCATATGGTGTGCTACTGTTTTTGATTACCGAGTCGCTAGCTTGACTCGATCCCCGCATTCATTGGTTCATGGGGAAAGTTTGTAGATCCGGGACAACCACAGATGGAATGTCCTCTCCAAAATAATGCTTTAATCGATGACCATTCACTTTAAAATTTGGACCATCGGGTTGAGATAACTCAATAGTACCATAAGGATAAACCTTAGCAATAGTAAATGGACCGCCAACGGGACTTGAGCTGTCCCGAGAATATCTTCAATCTTGAATTGAAAAGAAGGACTCGATCACCGACGTTGAAAACACGGTTCTTGATTTTAGAGTCATGAATCTTCTTTGTCTTTTGTTTATAGATTAAAGAGTTCTCGTATGCTTGATCACGGAGTTCATTTAATTCATTCATTTGAACTTTTCTGTGATCACCAGCAGTCTGAATATCAAAGTTGGCATGTTTCAAGGCCTAGTATGCTTTGTGCTCAAGCTCAATCGGCAGATGACATGCCTTTCCGTACACTAGCTTGTATGGAGTACACCCGATTGGTGTTTTATAAGCCGTACGGAAGGCCCAGAGCGTCCATCCAGCTTTATCCACCAGGATGCACGATTTTCGCCTACTGTCCTTTCAAGAATTCATTTTATACCACGGTTGGAGACTTCCACTTGCCCACTTGTTTGGGGGTGGTATGCAGTAGAGAGACGGTGAGTTACACCATACTTTTGCATGACACGATCAAATTGGTCATTGCAGAAATGTGTACCACGATCACTGATTATAGCTCGTGGAGTTCCAAACCTAGCAAAAAGAGATTTTAAAAATTTCACAACTACTCGGGCATCATTGGTGGGTAAAGCTTTCGCTTCAACCCATTTTGACAAATAGTCAACAGCCACAAGTATGTATTTGTTTCCTCGAGATGATGGAAATGGCCCCATAAAGTCAATGCCCTGTGATGTCAAAGATCTCATACACTTGAATGGCGTTTTGCGGCATTTCATTTCTTTGCGAGATATTTCCATGACGCTTGACAAGCGCCACATGTTTTGACAAATTCGTGGGCATCCTTGTAAATTGTGGGCCAATAAAACCCGGAATCAAACACCTTTTTGGCGGTGTAGTTTGGACTATGATGTCCCCTGGTGGGTCCAGCATGGCAAGCTTTGAGAATGTCCATAGCTTCCTGTCCATAAACACACCGTCGATGACTTGATCCGACATATTTTGAATAAGTAGGGGTCGTCGTAAGTAATGTTTAACATATTTGAAGAATTTGTTCTTCTGTTGGGTCGACATCCCTTTCACTATGAAGTTACTCGCATGGTAATTTAAGTCAAGCAAACCATGGGGTAGAAGAGTTTCCACTAAAAGAAACCGCATTGAGTGTCTCGAGAGGAAATGTTTCATTTATTTCCTTTTCTCGAAAACATCTTGGTGAGGGTTTTCTAGACGGACAGATGATCGCAGCCGGTTCTCAGCTCTTTTTTATCATGTATAATGATATCAAATTCTTGTAGGAGGAGAACCCAACGAAGCAATCTCGGCTTTGCATCTTGTTTTGCAAAGAGATATTTGAGAACCGAGTGATCCGTATACACCACACATTTGGTCAAGATTAGGTATGGCTGAAACTTCTCAAACGCATACACCACGGCTAGTAATTCTTTTTCTGTGGTGGTGTAATGGGTTTGAGCTTCAGATCATAGTCTCTACTTGCGTAGTGGATAGACCGAAAATGCTTGTTTCTCGTTGCCCTAGGATCCGCACTCGATAGCAAAATCACTTGCATCGCACTTGAGCTCAAAAGGCAAGTCCCGCGGGAGCAACGAGAATGGGTGCTTCCGTTAGCTTTTTCTTTAATGTTTCAAAAGCTTCGATGCACTCAGGTGAGAAGATAAAAGGAGCATCTTTTTCAAGAAGATGGGTCATAGGCCAAGCGATTTTAGAAAAATCTTGTATGAATCTAATATAAAACCGGCATGACCTAAAAAACTCCGAATACCTTTGACGGTAGTAGGATGAGGCAATTTTGCAATAACATCGACTTTTGCTCTATCTACCTCAATCCCGTTTTTGGAAATCTTATGGCCAAGGACTATGCCTTCTTTGACCATAAAGTGGCTCTTCTCCCAATTTAGACAAAGATTGGTGTCTTCACACCGTTTGAGCATTTTTTCTAAATGGGAGAGACATGTTTGAAACGAGTCCCCAATGACCGAGAAGTCATCCATAAACACCTCCATTGTTTCCCCGATCATGTCGTGGAATATGGCCATCATACATCGCTGGAACGCATGCAGGGAGGTTACATAAGCCAAAAAGGCATACGTTTGTAGGCAAAAGTTCCGTATGGGCAGGTGAATGTGGTTTTTTCTTGATCTTGTGGATCAATGGAGATCTGAAAATAACCCGAGAAACCATCAAGGAAACAATAGTATTCATTCCCTGCAAATCTCTCAAGCATTTGGTCCATGAAGGGTAGAGGAAAATGGTCTTTTCTGGTGGCGTCATTCAACTTGCGATTGTCAATACACACACGCCATCCCGTAACCAATCCAGTTGGAATTAACTCGTTATCTTCATTTGTGACAACAGTAATGCCACTCTTTTTAGGAACACAGTGAATTAGGCTAACCCAAGGACTATCAAGATCGGTAAATTAATCCGCATCAAGAAGTTTGATAACCTCCTCGTTTGATAACATCATGGATTTTAGGATTCACCCTTCTCGATGTTGATCTGGTTTGAAGTCATACTCCATCAAGATTTTGTGAGTACAAAACTCAGGGTTGATACCCTTAATGTCGGAGAGTTTCCAAGCAATTGCTTGCTTGTGACTTCAAGACCTTTATGAGAGCAGATCTTTTCATCTTTACTCAAATATTCGAAAATAATGACAAAATTTATCATCACCCTCAAGAAATGCATACTCGAGATGAGGAGGTAAGTCCTTAAGTTCGACTTGAAATTCTTCGCTTTTCTCAACCGACTTGACTTCCTTGTTATGAAGCTCGACGGGAGGGAGTGATGATGGATCATCATTAAGTAACTTCTCAATGAGAAGTATGTCCCCCTCGATGTCGATGGGAGCGTGATCAATTTCCCATGGAACATAATCACTAGACAAGTATGCTTCAATCTCTTCTAAGATGAAGTCACTTTCCTCAAATAGAGTGAGAGAAGGAGTAAAATTGGCAATGATGGGTTGAGATGAATGAGTGAGATTATCACTCGAAGAATTATGATCATAACCAAGAACTTCTTGAGAGTACTCTTTCGTATAACATCAATGATATCTATTCGGTTAACCGACTCGTAATCATAGTTTATGCGAGTACCTCGAAGTTTAATCAAGGTTAAAGGTGACAGCTTCATTACCTACACGTAATGTGATTTCTTGCTCAAATACATCAATGAGAGCACGGCCCTTTCTCGTGAATCCTCGTCCAACAATGAGAGGAACCCGATGCGATCGGCATCGAAATCAACAACCACAAAGTCACTGGAAATGGAACTTTCCTACTTTCACAAATACGTCCCTCGGCAATGCCAAGTGGACGGATATTGTACGATCTACAAGCTCGAGAGTCATGCATGTAGGAGTAAGGTCCGGAAGAGAAAGTTTCTTCCATACTGAATAAGGCATCAGATTGATGCTTGCACCAAGATCGGCTAAGGCAAAGCATTCAACCATTCCCGGAAATACACAAGGTAAAAGAAATTTTCCAGATCTCCAAGCTTTTCGGAAGCTTCTTCGGATAACTGCAGAGCGGTTCTCGTCAGGAGTTTTTGCCATTTTAAACAGCTTTTCCTTGTTGCTTAACATGTGTTTGAGAGTTGATGCAAACTTGGGCATCAAGATGATAGCATCCGCAAAGCTTATGTCAAAATGTAGTTCTTGGAAAATTTGAAAAATTTGTCCATTTGATGACCGGCTTTTTCACGGAGCTTTTGCTCATTCAAACGTGATGGGTAAGGAATAGAAGTTTTGGATTTGTGGTTTTCAACGGAAGCTACTGGAGGTTCAAAAACAACTCCTGGATTGGATTTGGTTTTCAGGACAACTTGAGGATGGACATTGTTGGTACCTCCGTTATTAGTAGGAAGTTCCTTGTCCTTTGTTGCCTCATGTTCACTTTCCACTACCTTCGGGAGAGAAGAAGAAGAGGTAGTAGGAATAGCGGGTCCATTGTATGAAACACCACTTCCGGTTGTGATCGCCTTTGCATCGCTTCCGGGTTAGCGATCGTGTTGCTCGGAAGTTTCCCTGAGCCCGAGGGTTGATCATTTAAAGACTTCTTTAGATCGTACGATCTGACCAACAACCCGCTCATTTCATCTTGGGATTTCATGAATTGCTTCAATAACTCATCGATGATGGTATCGGAGGATGTGGAGGGAAATTTTGAGGTCGTATGTTTTGATTATGACCTTGTTGTTGAAAATTCCCTTGGTTAGGATTCATATTTCCATGAAATTGATTCCCTCGATTGAAATTGTTTTGATTAAGGTTTCCTTGATGTTGAAAACCTTGATTTGGTCCGAGATAGAAATTACCTTGGTTTTGATAACCTTGGTTCATTCTAGGTTGGTTCGGATTCCGGTTTTGTATGTTAGGATTCTGGTTAAAACCGGTGGTCCCTGATAAGTATTAGCACGGTAGTTTGGTTCATTTTGAGGACGGTATTGATTACCTCCCTGATGTGAAGTACCGCCTATAGCATTGGCTTCAAATGGACTACCATCGCCAGCAGATCTTGTAGTATGCATGAGGGCCACCACAAGTAACACGCACTTGACTTTCTTCACTTCACCATGTGATGGTCTCTGTGTGAAAGTGACTTTCTTTTGGTTTGCAAGAACCAAAGCCTGAACAATATCCGTGAGTTTATCAATCTTAGCATCGGTGCTAGATGTACTCACGGGAGATGAAGTAGAAGGTCCTGCATTAGACTGAGACTGATATGTCTTTGTTCGGAAAGGACGGACCTGGGACTTGTTTTCTATGATTTGCAAGGCTTCTTTTGTGGTCTTGCTCGGAAATTACCTCCGGAGGCATTTAAAGAGTCTTGGTCACTTGTCTCGCACCATTGTAGAAAGTATCCATTTGCATTAACTCGGTAAAACCATGATGTGGACACTGATGCGAGCAATTCTTTGTAACGATCCCATGCCTCCCCAATGATTCATCAAATCTTTGAGAGAATTTCATTATCTCATTCTTAAGACTTGTAGTTCGGGATGGAGGATAGAATTCGTTAACAAACTTGGTGACTAGATCTTCCCATGTCTCAATGGAACGAGGGGTTGTTTCTCAAGCCAATTCGGGCTTGTCCTCTAGAGAATGGGAAACGTAAGAAGCTTAATTGCTTCATGTGGGACATTCTTGTATTTGATGGTTGATGCAATCTTGTTGAACCATCGAATATGTGCATGAAGATCATCCCGCTCAAAACCATAAAATTGGCTTTGGGTTACAAGATTAAGCAACCCGGTTTTGAGCTCGAAGGTATCGCCTACAATGGCTGGGACAATAATGGCATCTCCGTAACCCTCGATGGGTGCTTGAAGAAGCTCATTCATCGGTTTGTCTTCCGCCATTACGCAAAGGGGGTGGTGTGCTAGACGTTCCTCATCCACGGCTTCGGGAACGGAACGCCTCACGTCTACGAGGAATATTTGCAAGCTCGTGGACTTGTGGAACTGGAAGAACGAGTGCGCATGCACTAAGTATAAAATCAGCCAAATCAAATGCGAGGCAAATTGACAAGTGAACTTAAACCAATAATCACAAATGAAATGGCTTCTTTGAAAAGGTACACCAAATCACAAGGACACAAAGGCAAGTTTTAAATCTTTTGTTCGGGAACTTATTAATGTTCACACCCCGCTTGGTAGGTGTCTGCCTTGATTTGCGGAGGTTGATTTTTATGTATTTATTAAGTACCACTGAAAAGACGTAGGTATGGATTTGTGCTAAGGGTTTAAAAAACTTTTGGACAATATTTTTGGTATCGTCTCGTTTAACCAAATTGTATCTCTTTAAGAATCACCTTAAAGAAAATACGTGATAGAAAACGCTAATGATTGTTTTGTTGTTTTATATTTTTGGTGTTGTTAACACTTTAGAAAAAGTGTTAATGAACTTTTTGATAACTTTACAAAAAAAAAACTGTTTACAAAAGGTGGTATATGTGCAAGAATGGATCTGGAAATGTTTAAAACACGCTTACAGCTCCCCCGGCAGCGGCGCCAAAATTTGATTGGATCACAACCGTCAAGTTTATCACATAAGTCAACCACTTGTGAATGGTCAACCGTAATAAAATTCAAACAGTCTAAAACCAATGCAATGAAGATCTAGAGGAGTATAGTGTTACCTCAGGTCGTTAAGTCCCACGGAGGATTAATGGTGTTCAACACTTTCAGATGTCGAATAATCGCTAAGGATAGTGATCAGTAAGGATTTTAATGGATTATTACACTACTGATTGATTGGAATGATATTTGGATACAGAATTGTAAAGCACAGCAATCAGATGACACAAACGTAAATACGTACGTTAAATAAACTACGTAAACGTACAAAATAAAACGTGAGTTTTAAGAAATAAAAGGCCTACAAATATGAAAATGATATTTTTACAATCCTAATAAGAAAAGAAAATTATTAGAAAAAGAAAATTATTTTTATAACGATTTATTTAATTATTATTAATTAAAAAACTATTTTTTAACTATTTAATAATAACCTAAAATATAAGAAAATATGAAACAAAGCTAGAAAATTGAAATTATGACTTAGAAAAATCTAAAATATTATAAAACTTATTTTAAAACTGAAAATATATTTTTTACACTTTTTATCTATTTATTATTAATTAATTACTATTTATTAAGTATTTAAAATACACTTAAAAACAAAAAAAATATAAAATTAACCTGGAAAAATAAAATTTTAACTTAGAAAAATCTAAAATATTATAAAACTAATTTTAAAACTGAAAAGATATTTTTTATGTTTTTTTATTTATTTATTATTAATTATTTAATGCTTTTAACTATTTTAAATTTTAATAAATACTAAACAAACTAGGAAAATTCTGAAACTTTTTTCTAAAAATATCCTATGATGACAGAAAACTAAGAAAATTATAAAAACAGGAAGAGCTTAATAATAAGCTGAAAAGAAAAATCAAAAAGCTAAATTCTATTAAATAAACGCTATCACTATTTTTAAAATGATGTTTTTGTGATTTTTCTTTTTGAAAACTATTTAACTACTTAAAATAAGCAACTTTAATAAAAACAAAAATTTTACAACTTAAAAATAAGCAGTTTAGAAGCTTAAAAGCTAAACAGTGAGCTTATGAGCTTATTGTGATGTTTTTAAGCTCAAACAAGCTTTACAGTTGAAACAAAAGATGAAATAAGATGCAAATAAGCTAAAAGCTACTTAAGTTAAGCTAAAAAGTACAAAGGATCACACTGATAAGCTTGAAATAAGCAAATAAGCACTTGTATTAAACCTACTATCCAAACAGGCCAGCAGCCATATTAACAAGCAATTTAAGCTTATGTAATAAGCTAAAAAGCTCAAAACAAAGACTGAGGTGTCAAGATGGACTGGTGGGCTTTCCAAAAAGCCAAAGCTCACACTGTGGGAACCACTGTAGAGCTTATGAAGAGCTTGTGAAAAAGCTGGTAAAACACTGAATAAGGACTCAGTATATACTGAATGGAATGGGACAAGAAACAAGCTACTAGCAGCCCTGTTAAATAAGCTAGAAAATGGAATATTAAGCTTGGGACCTTAAGACAGCTAGGCTAGCTTTCCAAAAAGCTAAAATTCACAAGCTGAGTCTCACTAATAAGCTCTTGTGTGAGCTTATTAAAATGAGCAGATAACACAAACTTCCTTGGCACAGGGCACTTTTTAAAACAGGTGGTCAAAATAAGCTAAGAAATAAGCCATTTAATAAGCTAACTAGAAAATATAAAAAATACTATGATTAAGATGAGCAGTTGAATATTAATATCCCAAAAGCTCAAATCTTGAAACTTACTATTAAGTCTTATAGAAAATAATCTAGTTTATTCAAAAACTGCAAAACTGAAAATTTTGACTATTTAATAAAATGAACTAAGTTGACTTATATGAACTTAGGATTGATTATACTAACTGATTATGTTGTAATAAGCTATTTTAAGATGAAAATAAGCTAGGTGACCAAGTTTTAAACCACTGTGATGAATTTTTCTTCCTAAATCCTAACAGTGGACAAACAAGGTGAGATTAAAAAGGATTTTGACTTTTTACCAAATAAGGACTGGTTTTTATGTTTGCATAGATATATTATGAACTAATGTGACATGAAACAAGCACAAACAACAACAAGCATACACTTGAATTCTTATTTATCAGCAAATCCAAACAAACTTTTATAGGACTGTTATTAAGCTTTTAGTACTAAAACAACTTTTTAAACCAAGAAATCCAGTAATTAACTTATATTAACTATAATTAGACAGGAATAAGCCAAAAATTAACAAGTTTTAACTACTTATACTAAGAAATGCAATTTTTAAAGAAATTGCTTACAAGATGAGTCCAAGCTTACAACTGAGAACTGAGGCACACAAACATAACCTATAGCTTCCCAAGAAGCTCTAAACCCAAGGGCAATCCTGTATTCACCCTGCTCCAGCTTTGACCTTCATTTTTGGTAATTTTTGAATTTTACTAATTTATTTGTATTTTTGGTAATTTTTGAATTTTACTTCTAAACTGAATTTTATGGTTTCTAAAAGCTTTAATAAGCTTTCTGAGGAGCTTATATGGGCTTATGAGTCCAAAATAACAACTGATAACAACATTAAGCTTAACATGAGATTTTTGAACTTGAAATTTTACATAAACTGAAATTGCAACTGAAAACTTGGAATTGATGATTGCAAAAGATTTATATTACACTGATGTTGATAACAAGAGTACTTGAAAGCTTAAAATCATACTTGAAATGTAAAATTAATGAAAACGACATACATTAACTAAATTAAAACTAGATATCTCACTCTTCTGCTTCTCCTCTTTCTTTATAGCATTTTGAGACTCCCCATATGCCTCTGAATATTTCCCATCAACAATCTTGACCATTGGATGAGTCAAAGCAATCTCAGCCTTCAAATTCACTTTTGGCGCCAAAAAGTAGTACTAGTGGATTAGAGCAGGTTTTCTTCAATTAAGAATTCTTGGAAGATTGTAGAGGTGGAGGGGACAAAATGAGAAGTAGATATGGAGCTAGGAGTGATTTTGCAGCAAAAACAGGGGATGTGAGGTGAGATGAAGTGTTTGATGGTGGGGAAGCATTAAATGCTTGGTGGCTGGTATAGGAGGAGGGGGGATGAGCTGGAGAGTAGTATGGGTGAGGTGGAAAGATGGTGAGGTGGTGGTGAAACCACTGGTTTTGGTTTTACAGTCATGGTGAGGGAGAAGCACAGTGAAAACGGTTTTGGCGCGTTGACTTAATTTGACCGAGGGATATTAATAACGAGGGAGGGGTCAAAATGGGATTTGGCAGGGTCAAGTGGATTTTGGCCTGACTCAAGGGTCAAAGGCCAAGGGTCAAGATATTTTGTTTGGGCTTGTGTATGGGCTGGATATGGATTTGTGTTTGTGTTTGTTAATAATACAAGGGTCCGTTTGTCTAAGCTTGTTAACACAAGGACCAATCATGCAATTCGGCCAAACTTGAGGGACTAATCTTGCCCATTTTCCAAAGTTCACACAAGGACCAAACCTGCCATATGTGAATAGTATAAGGACCACATTTGATATTTTCACTTTTTAAATATCCGAGGACTATTTTTGACATTTTTCAAAGTTGAGGGACCAAAGTTGCCATTTTATAATTTTTAAACTTTGAATGGTTTGTTTTGACAACTATTGAATCCCATGGACCTTAAATGATTTTTTTCTTTATTTTGATTTACCAGGGACTATTTTTGACAACTTTTGAAACTTGGGGGACTAAAACTGCCAATTATGCAAACTTGATATGTTGTTCATCTGATTTTGGAATTTTTGCATTTAAAACACATAAAACACTTATTTGTGATATTTTTATCATTTTGATGCATTTCTGAGTGTTTTCAGATGTTTTTGCAGTCTAAAAGGTATAAAAAATGATGAGTATTTAGACACTCATCAATAGATGCAAAGAAGCTTGAAAAGGGTCAGGCAGGACAAAAATTCAAGGAAGCTCAGGCTGCTCAGATGGCTGAAATGAGAAAACAGTTGGAAGAAAAGAAGAAGAAAACTGAAGCCATCAGACAAAGCAGAATTGAGCATTACAAGCGGACAATGACAAGCCGAAGGCTTCAAAAAGATCACAGTTGTCGAATCATCCCCAATACCAAACCACTAGCCATGAACGCTAGAGGGGTTGATAAAGACACTTCGAGGTTCATGATCCCTCAAATTCTCTCGACTTTGGGATCACTGAACTCGATGAGCTTGGTCTAATTATTGAAAAGAAGAAGAATGCGGTGGTTAAGGACCCGATGAAGATGCTCAGAAAAGATATGAAAGACTAAGAGATTGTCCACCAACCGGGAATTCAGCCTGCCTTAACTGCACCTCAAGGATCTCAACCACAATCATCCACTAGCAAAAGGAAGAGAGTTGAGTTCCAACCTGAAATAAAAGTGCCTGGACTGGAATGCAACAGGGAGCTACCTGAAGGTGTTAAGTTTGTGAACTGTCTAGTGATCGAGAAGCCTGAAAGAGGGCTATTCCACATTGATGTCTATGGAAACCCTGCTTTTGAAAGATGGAGTGATATTGATCAGCTTGGTGTAGCCGCAATGCCGAGCTACATACCGTGGCCTCTAGATCCAAACCCCAACAAACATCAGGTTAAGACTCAATGCCAAGATAAGAGAGCACCCTGACAGAGAAACACTCATCACCAAGAAAGTAAAGCTTGAAGCATTGGGAATCCATCTGGACTGACATCATTTTGTCTTATCTTTTGTACTAGTGATAGGAACTATGTAATCTGATCAATAAAAGATGTATGTTTTGTTCATTTACTCAGTGTTCCTTATTGTATTCATTAGTACATTCAGTGAGATAAGCCATTTCCTCACTTACAGCGATCAACCACTTAGGCTATTTGTATATCCAAATAGGCAGACCTGCTGGGTTCAGTAAATACCCAAACCCCTTAATCTAAGATTTGAATAGAAAATAGCCTAAGTATTTAGTCCGTTAAACACTAACAGGTCACTGAGTGCATAGTCTCTCAGTGAGTCATCTTCAGGATATGATGAGTGTGTAAATACTAATCATTTTTGGTCAAATCTGAACTGCAAAACACTTAAAAATGCTCAGAAATGCATCAAAATACTGAAAATATCCCAAAATTGCATTTTATATGTTTCAGATGCAAAATTTTTAATATCAGATGAAAAACGAGCAAAGTTTGCATAATTGGGAGTTTCAGTCCCCCAACTTTCAAAAATGGCAACTTTAGTCCCTTGAATTTCAAAGATTGACAGAATTTACCCCTGGACCTTTTAAATTGGAAAATTAACATTTTTTTAGTCCTTTGGTAATTGGAACTTGTCAAATTTGGTCCTTATAATAATTTTTGGAAAATTACAGTTTTGGTCCTTTGAGTTTCAAAAATGGCAGGTTTGGTCCCTGGAATATTAGAGATTTGAAGTTTGATCCTTGGAATTTTCAAAGATTGTCAAAACCAACCCTTGGATTACATTTTCAGAAGTTACACAAATGGTCCCTGAATTTTCAGTTTGGACAGTTTTAGTCCCTAAAGTCTCATATGGGTCCAATTTTAATCCTTGGTCCAATCTATCCTAAAACCATTAACCACTCAAATACCCAAACCCAAGCCCAATACCCTTTATACCCAATCCAACCCGTTTACCCTGTATTTAACCCGGTCAAACAAACCAGTCAACACCCCCACACGTTTTTCCCGCCCACTGTCTTCCCCTTCACCAACTGTCTGCAAAACCACAGATATCCTTCACCCCCTGCCACACACCAACCCACCTTATCACTCCACCAACACCAAACAACAAGAAGCAATTAATGCTTCCTTCCCCCTTGCACTCAAACCACCCCAAGTTGCTAAAATGTTTTCCGCCAAAAACTTATCAACGGCTAAAAATAGCCCTAGTGATCCAATGGTTCTAAAAGATGGTGGGAAATGATCAAGAGAGTGAAAGAGGTTTTGTTGACTATATAAAGAGAAGAAGCATTGGAGCAAGTAGTTAGTTATTAGTTTTTAGTTTTCCTTTTTTTTTAGTTTTAGCTTTTAGTCTAGAATCATTCTCTGTTCTAGCTCATGTTTTTGTTTTATCTACATGTAATTCTAATTCCAATTTATGCAGTTCTAAAATTCCTTTAATGCACTTGAGTTTTGTAATTTATGTTTCAGATTCGTTTATTTAATAATTACTTAAGTGAAGTAGTGCTTTCTGGTTAAAAGTCTCAGATAAATATTTTTGAAATCTGCTATTTTTTTCAGGTTTTTATGTCCAAAACAGTGTTTGGTTTGTGGGTCAAAATGGGTCAAAAGAGAGTTTTGAACCAATTTGGGTTTAAAAATCAGTTAAGTCCAAGCAATTAATGTCAGTGTTTAGAGTTGGCAAATAGTTTTACAAGAATTCACAAGTTTTGAGTTTTAACTGGTTTAAAAAAAATATATATATTTGAGTTTCCTCAGTGTTTGTATAGTAGTTTAAGCAAGTTTAGGTTGAGTTAGAAAATTGAAAAAAAATAAAAAATGACTTTTCACCAGCTTATGTAACTGTAGTTAAGAGGAAAAAATTCAAAAAATTCATTTACTAGGGCCGCAATTGAGTGAAAGTTTGTGGATTGGTCATTTACATGTTCTGTGCACAGTGTACTTCCCCCCATCTCAGAAATTTTCTCAGCTTATTCATAAGCTGTTAACAGCTTATTTGGGTGAGATAGTGGGGGCAAAAGCAAGTTGGGTTGGTGGACTGCTTAGGCTTAGAAGCTCACAAGCTATTTTTCTCTCTAGCTTATTTAAAATAAGCTCCAAAGAGCACCCCCCTGGGCCTGTTTTGCTGAATATATCCAGTAGTTAAGTGTTCTTATTTGTTTCATACATTTATTATTTAGCTTATTTAAGATTTTTACTTACCTTCAGTATCTTTAGTCAAATTAACTTTTGTTTAGCTTATTAGAGCTTAGTGCACCTTTGTAGATTAGCTTATCTCCAACAGTCCTTAGTTTAGGATTCCTCTCTTAGTATATCTTATGTGCCAACTGTTTTCCCCATAGTAGGGTGTTTTAGCTTATTCAGATTAAGCTAAACTTGGTTTAGCTTATTTGTCTCACAGTTAGCTTTTCAGTTTTACTACTCGTTTGGTGAAATTAAAAGTCTCATAAAGGGTGTTTGGTTGTTTGAGATCTCAAGTTCAAAGGTTGCTTGGTATAGCTTATGAAATCTGTTTTGCTATAAGCTGTCATACCAGCTTATTTATAAGATTTCTTGAAAAAGGTTTTCACAAAAAGTATTACTTCTAACTAATTTTGTAAAGTGCAAAAAGAAAATCAAGAAAAAAAAATAATTTTGCAAAAAGGGAGAGGCAGGGGTCGAACCTGAGACCTCTCCCTTAGATGAGAGTGATAGCATGTACCTGTATGACCAACGCCCTTGGGACTTCTTTCGTTCAAATATTACACTATTAAATACTTAAGGGCGTTTGGCAGTTTTGCTTTAAGCACTTGTTTAGCTTATTTTTAGCTTATTTTTCAAAACAACCTCCTCAGTTTTTATTTTTCTTAGAATCAGTAATGCTTAAAGTATTTTCTGTGAAATTTTCAGATTTTTCCAAAATCATTTAGTATTTTTAATTAATTAATTAGTTAAATCTAGTTTTTAATTCATAATAAATAAATAAAAACTCAAAAAAATATTCCGCTTTTTCCTAAAATTATTTTTAGTCAATTAGAATGTAGGAAAATTGTTTTTACACTCGTAGGACTTTTATTTCACAAATTTTTACGTTTTACTTGCACTCGTAATTTTTACATATAACGTGCGTTTTCCTTCTAGATCACGTTTTTAGGTAATTTAGGTTTACGTTTTAATTAAAATAGTTTATTTAAGTTATTTTGTTTTATAAATCAAGAAAAACATCATTTTGCAAATAGGGATAGCGTTTATTTAATATATTTTATCTTTTTAATTTTCTCTAATTTGCATTTAAGCCCCTGTAGTTTATAAACTTTTCCTTTAGGTATAATTGTTCATAATCATAACCTTTTCCCATTCAAATTCTCTCGATCACTATTCGTTTGGTGATTCATCGCACAGCTCGTTGGGATTTATCGACCTGGGGAAACACTATACTCCTCTGATCTTCATTGCATTTGGTGTCTGAACTGTTTTAAGTTTCTTACGGTTAGCCATTCACAAGTGGCTAGCTTGTGTGAGATAACTTGACGGTTTAGCACGGATCAAATTTTTGGTGCCGCTGCCGGGGAGCTGTGCTAATTATCTTCCGTTTAGCAGATTAGTGATTTGAATATTCACTCCTTGTTCATACCATCTATATCTATATATATTTTCTTATAAAAAATCCAAAAACCCAAAAAAAAAAAAAAAAAAAAAAAATCTTAAAACATATAAAACACAAAAATATTTTTCTTTTATTTCTACATATATAAAAATCAAAAACCCAAAAAGATTTTCTTTCTTATTTTTACAAAATGTTTATCCAAAAATCCAAAAATATCCATCCTTACCCTCTCACATCTTTGATTCTTCATCCCAACCCCTCTGTAAACCTTTGATTCTTTCTATGTCTTATCATCACCCTCTTGGTTGTCAATGGTGTGGTGGTCCTTATAATGGTGGCAATTGCCCCAGTTGTAGCATGGTGGAATCAGGAAACGGGTCTGTCTATAACCAAGATCCATATTCTTACCATAACACAACTGATTCATTCCATCGGCTACCACCTGTGAGACTTCAGCAGTTTTACTGTTGTGATTACTGTGGTGGTTCAAACTCCAGCCCGATTGTCAATCGGGAAACACGCTTGTCTATGAGCAGGTTCCTGATAACAATTATGACTACCACACATATAACTCACAGCCACATCAGCGGTTTTATCATGTAGTATTGTGGAGGTCCACTCTGCAGCTCTGATTGTCAAACAAGGAATCCATTTCCTTGTAACAATTACGACTCTTCAGTATCATAACCAACCCTCTACCAAATGAATCAGACACCACCTCAGCCTGAGCCACTTCCTCAAAATCTTCTCCTTGATCTTTTGGATTTAGTGAAATATTTGAAGGAATGTAAACATTCCCAAGATAATCCAAATCAAAAATCCATGGAAGAATTGTTAGAAGAGCGCTAAAATAAATTCCCAAATTGCGTTTGAAAAATCTATTAGGGAATCAATTGCAAAGAAAAAGCAAACGATCTAGCTCTCAATTTCGTTTTATTCCTGATGACAGTGATGATGAGGATACACTTGACATCCTTCAATTCTATAAAGATTCATCAAGTTCATCGATGATATCCCAAAGTTGAGATTGATTCTCAAACAACTGCTATCACACCCGAGATTCACACTCGCTCTCTTATTATGGGGGACGAGCATCTTGACACTGTTCAAAAAGGAATCGGATGAATTCATAAAGTCTAGTGTCGAGAACCTTGTCCCAATCCCAAGAGAGTCACAGGGAATTCTCGAGCATTTGTGTGATATCCCTACCCCTCTTGTCTTCCCAAAAGATCATGTTGAGATGTTCTCCGATTCTGATGATGATGATTCGTTATCTTGTGGAGACATCGTTTATATGGAAGATTTATCTTCTGAGCTTGTTAGCTTAGAAGAAGAGAATGATGAAGTTACTAACACCGAAATCAAAGATGAAGCACTTCGTGCAACATTATTGAATGTTAATCTTCTCATTTCTAGAATCGAGGCTTTTAATGAAAACCCTATTTCATCTCCTATCCCCATTAAGGATAGTGACATTCTTTCCGATGATTCTATTCGAAAATGAAAGCCTTGTTTTAATAATATGGGAGAGAAGATTAGTGGCGCACTACCACTTTTCATTCTCATAATTCTCTCCCCAATTATGAATCATTTACATTGGAGGAGTTCACTAGTGAACCCACTCATATCAATTCTGAATATGATTCATTCACCTTCAAGGAGTTCTCAGATGAACTCACTCATATCATATCTCCCCGGAGTATGATAATTTCTACTTTGATCTAGACACACCCATAATATGTCTTGATCAAGCGAGCTTAACTGATGAGATTCATGAAACTATGAATTCTCCTATTGAGGATGAAGAGTTAGTCATGATTTCTATCATGATTTTCTTTCTTTTCTTCATATATTCTGTCACTTCTCACTCTTCACTCCTTCGGGAATGAAGACATTATCTTTGACCCCGACATTTCCATATACCATTATCTTGAGCCGGGAATATATCTCATCGGTGTGGAACTTTCACGCGCTTCAAATGTTTGTCCAAACATCTTGAATGAAAGTCCGATGGAGATTGTTTCTTCCACTTTGCTTCCCCATGAACCAATGAATTCGGGGTCGAGTCAAGCTAGCGACTCGGAAATCAAAAACAGTAGTTAAACATGGGTTTTCACCCGTGTGTACAACCCTAGTGTGGGGGAGTTACCCCCCGCTGTTGTATATAAGTTTTCTAAATAAAAAAAAAAAAAAAAAAAAATCATTCAAAATAATGGCCGTAGTATTTCCCTTTTACGTTCTTTGTTTCGGCATAACCGCCGGTACTTTGAATATTGAGGGCAATATTCATTTCTAGTGTGGGGGGGAATTCTCACGAATTTTATCATGTAATTATTCCGCTTCAATTCCCCATTTTGGCCAAAATTTTTTTTGGAGTAAGTGTTTTGCACTTACTCCGCTTATGGTTATCAGTCCGCCATGTCTAATAAACAAAAGGATTGGCTAATCCAGAGCAAACGGCTCTTAGTAAAGATATCTCAAATCCGTTGACGGCTTGCAATTTGCCCAAAATTGTATGGTATTCACCTCACCATATCCTTAATTAGTAAAGAGTTGGCTAGCCCGCAAGTTTATGGCTTGTGGTAAAGGCGGTTGGAAAACCATAATTGGTAATCGACTCACCAAAGATATTTTATCTAAGAGTTGGCTAGTCCGGAAGCAAACGGCTTCTGGTAAAGACAAATCAAATCCGTTGGAAGCTGGTGGTTTGCTCAAAATCACATGGTTATCGTTGTACCATAGTTCTTACTTGAACTGAAACATTTGGCTACTCCAGAAGTAATGGCTTTTGGTAAAGAGATTCAAATCCATTAAGTTTTTCTCAAAAGATTGCTAGGGACTAGCAATAGTTTAGTGTGGGGATTGATGAGTGTGTAAATACTCATCATTTTTGGTCAAATCTGAACTGCAAAACACTTAAAAATGCTCAAATGCATCAAAATCTTGAAAATATCCCAAAATTGCATTTTATATGTTTCAGATGCAAAATGTTTAATATCAGATGAAAAATGAGCTAAGTTTGCATAATTGGCAGTTTCAGTCCCCCAACTTTCAAAAATGGCAACTTTAGTCCCTGGAATTTCAAAGATTGACAGAATTTACCCCTGGACCTTTTAAATTGGAAAATTAACATTTTTTAGTCCTTTGGTAATTGGAACTTTTCAAATTTGGTCCTTATAATAATTTTTGGAAAATTACAGTTTTGGTCCTTTGAGTTTCAAAAATGGCAGGTTTGGTCCCTGGAATATTAGAGATTTGCAATTTGATCCTTGGAATTTTCAGAGATTGTCAAAACCAACCCTTGGATTACATTTTCAGAAGTTACACAAATGGTCCCTGAATTTTCAGTTTTGACAGTTCTAGTCCCTAAAGTCTCATATGGGTCCAATTTTAATCCTTGGTCCAATCTATCCTAAAACCATTAACCATTCAAATACCCAAACCCAAGCCCAATACCCTTTATACCCAATCCAACCCGTTTACCCTATATTTAACCCGGTCAAACAAACCAGTCAACACCCCCACACGTTTTTCCCGCCCACTGTCTTCCCCTTCACCAACTGTCTGCAAAACCACAGATATCCTTCACCCCCTGCCACACACCAACCCACCTTATCACTCCACCAACACCAAACAACAAGAAGCAATTAATGCTTCCTTCCCCCTTGCACTCAAACCACCCCAAGTTGCTAAAACGTTTTCCCGCCAAAAAAACTTATCAACGGCTAAAAATAGCCCTAGTGATCCAATGGTTCTAAAAGATGGTGGGAAATGATCAGAAGTGAGTGAAAGAGCTTTTGTTGACTATATAAAGAGAAGAGAAGCATTGGAGCAGTAGTTAGTTATTAGTTTTTAGTTTTCCTTTTTTTTTAGTTTTAGCTTTTAGTCTAGAATCATTCTCTGTTCTAGCTCATGTTTTTGTTTTATCTACATGTAATTCTAATTCCAGTTTATGCAGTTCTAAAATTCCTTTAATGCACTTGAGTTTTGTTATTTATGTTTCAGATTCGTTTGTTTAATAATTACTTAAGTGAAGTAGTGCTTTCTGGTTAAAAGTCTCAGATAAATATTTTTGAAATCTGTTATTTTTTTCAGGTTTTTATGTCCAAAACAGTGTTTGGTTTGTGGGTCAAAATGGGTCAAAAGAGAGTTTTGAACCAATTTGGGTTTAAAAATCAGTTAAGTCCAAGCAATTAATGTCAGTGTTTAGAGTTGGCAAATAGTTTTACAAGAATTCACAAGTTTTGAGTTTTAACTGGTTTAAATATATATATATATATATATATATATATATATATATATATATATATATATATATTTGAGTTTCCTCAGTGTTTGTATAGTAGTTTAAGCAAGTTTAGGTTGAGTTAGAAAATTGAAAAAAATAAAAATGACTTTTCACCATTATGTAACTGTAGTTAAGAGGAAAAAATTCAAAAAATTCGTTTACTAGGGCCGCAATTGAGTGAAAGTTTGTGGATTGGTCATTTACATGTTCTGTGCACAGTGGACTTCCCCCCATCTCAGAAATTTTCTCAGCTTATTCATAAGCTGTTAACAGCTTATTTGGGTGAGATAGTGGGGGCAAAAGCAAGTTGGGTTGGTGGACTGCTTAGGCTTAGAAGCTCACAAGCTATTTTTCTCTCTAGCTTATTTAAAATAAGCTCCAAAGAGCACCCCCCTGAGCCTGTTTTGCTGAATATATCTAGTAGTTAAGTGTTCTTATTTGTTTCATACATTTATTATTTAGCTTATTTAAGATTTTTACTTACCTTCAGTATCTTTAGTCAAATTAACTTTTGTTTAGCTTATTAGAGCTTAGTGCACCTTTGTAGATTAGCTTATCTCCAACAGTCCTTAGTTTAGGATTCCTCTCTTAGTATATCTTATGTGCCAACCTGCTTTCCCCATAGTAGGGTGTTTTAGCTTATTCAGATTAAGCTAAACTTGGTTTAGCTTATTTGTCTCACGCTTAGCTTTTCGCTTTACTACTCGTTTGGTGAAATTAAAAGTCTCATAAAGGGTGTTTGGTTGTTTGAGATCTCAAGTTCAAAGGTTGCTTGGTATAGCTTATGAAATTGTTTTGCTATAAGTGTCATACCGGCTTATTTATAAGATTTCTTGAAAAAGGTTTTCACAAAAAGTATTACTTCTAACTAATTTTGTAAAGTGCAAAAAGAAAATCAAGAAAAAAATAATTTTGCAAAAAGGAGAGAAGTGGGGTCGAACCGAGACCTCTCCCCTAGATTAGAGTGATAGCATGTACCTGTATGACCAGCGCCCTTGGGACTTCTTTCGTTCAAATATTACACTATTAAATACTTAAGGGCGTTTGGCAGTTTTGCTTTAAGCACTTGTTTAGCTTATTTTTCAAAACAACCTCCTCAGTTTTTATTTTTCTTAGAATCAGTGATGCTTAAAGTATTTTCTGTGAAATTTTCAGATTTTTCCAAAATCATTTAGTATTTTTAATTAATTAATTAGTTAAATCTAGTTTTTAATTCATAATAAATAAATAAAAACTCAAAAAAATATTCCGCTTTTTCCTAAAATTATTTTTAGTCAATTAGAATGTAGGAAAATTGTTTTTACACTCGTAGGACTTTTATTTCACAAATTTTACGTTTTTACTTGCGCACTCGCGTAATTTTTACATATAACGTGCGTTTTCATTCTAGATCGCGTTTTTAGGTAATTTAGGTTTACGTTTTAATTAAAATAGTTTATTTAAGTTATTTTGTTTTATAAATCAAGAAAAACATCATTTTGCAAATAGTGATAGCGTTTATTTAATAAATTTTATCTTTTTAATTTTCTTTAATTTGCATTTAAGCCCTTGTAGTTTATAAACTTTTCCTTTAGGTATAATTGTTCATAATCATAACCTTTTCCCATTCAAATTCTCTCAATCACTATTCGTTTGGTGATTCATCGCACAGCTCGTTGGGATTTAACGACCTGGGGAAACACTATACTCCTCTGATCTTCATTGCGTTTGGTGTCTGAACTGTTTTAAGTTTTTTACGGTTAGCCATTCACAAGTGGCTAGATTGTGTGAGATAACTTGATGGTTTAGCACGGATCAGGATACTCAGTACGAGGCGAAGATGAAGTCTCTCCACTCAGTAAGGCGGAACTTAAAGGGTGAAGACTGAGTCAAGAAGAAGATGGTGGATTCAGTGAGTGATGACAACAACTCACTGAATCCCTAAGACTCCTCTCCAACTACTTACACGAAGACAAAAAGTAGAAGACGAAGGATGTAAAGACAGAAGAAAGAGCGGGACAAGGCGGGATAAGTTTGAATCAGATAAGACGAAGTCCTTATCTACCAAAGTCAACTTTCCCCGAATGGCAAAAGATCGTGTGTCATCACCTGAACTTAGGAATGTAGTCTTGTCTCTTACCTAGAATAGTCTTTGTAAACAGAGACAAAATACATTAGTATTTTGTCTTCTCAGATGATGTCAGTTGTCACTTAAGAAAAGAGTCAAATATCATACATGTATAAATAGCATAAGAGATGGAGTGAAAAGATTAAGCTTGTGAATTGTAAAAACACACATACACGCAAGCCATCTTTTCACTCCTCCAAATACAACTTAGTTCCTGAGATAGCTCAGTGAGCTCTAAGAGTTGTGCTCAGACTTAGCCTGAGCTTAGAGAGGATTCACCAAACTTTGTCATTTCAATCCCAAGTACTATTCCGCAAGTACTTGGGTAACGTATTCTTTGTTGATTTATTTCTAATAAGAATATGATGTTGAAAATTACTTTGTGTGTTTTACTTATATTAATTTCAGTCATAGTTCACTCTTAACTGTTTTTATATACTTAAACTGTTTTAAACAATAGTGAACGGGGAACAACAACTATAAATACTCGCGTTGTGGTTTTGTGCTTCTTACTCTATATCTTTGCTTTATTTATTTATATACTTATCTATCAACATCCAACACACACGTTTAAATATATTGACATAAGTCGATTTAAATAGTTTAAAACCAAGTTTTAATCGGTAAAATTATTCAACCCCCTTCTAGTTTTCCACAATTGGCATCAGAGCTTCGTTACCAAGTTTCTTAGAGTATATTGTACTTTAAAAACTCGATACGGTCCGTGTATGTTTGAAAAGTATAAAGAATGATATTTCTTAAAACAAAAAATCATGTTTTAGAAATCTTGACATTTTAAATGTTGGATAGTGATAGATCATTCTAACATTTTCTTTTGAGAAATCTTCATGCTAGAATTTTTCCAATGACTTCGTTCTATCCGAAGAAAATTGAAGTCAACACCCAAAGAAGAATACAAAGTGACCACAACTTGCTTTTCCGAAATACGATTAAGTATTTTTAAAGCTCATGAAGTTTTTCGCGTCTATGGTTTCTAAAACCATACAAAAGGAATATAGCAAAGGTATGTTCTGTTAGTTACAATTAGTTGGTCAAAAACGTGCTAATTGCTTGTGGACAAAATGGTGATATATGCTTATCACTTATAATAAGTATAATATGAAAAGTGTTTTAGTGATCATTCTGTCTTTGAGGTTTTGTTGTTAGATATCTTGTTAATCAAGCTTGAATAAAGATTAGAATGGGTAATATAACCTCACTAAAAAGTCTACAAAGGTTAAACCTTTTCGTCGGGTCAAAATATGTATTTCTGTGAATCTGTGTCAGATCCGCGGATCCCTTTTGGAAGGGATCCGGCGGATCCGTGCAACAGAGGATAATTTTTGGTTAAATTTCAAAAATTCATAACTAATTAACCGTAAGTCCGTAGAAGTCGTGCCACCTATCATTTTAAAGGTATTTCAGTCAACTTTCATATAAAAATGATTTCATAAACTGATTCAAAACAAAATTTTATAGAATCATTGATTTATAATAGAAAGTCATTTTTCGGTCATAACTTTTGCACAAACTTTTGATCTAATTGGAGACGGATGTTTTTGTCTTTGAATAACAATGCGTCTTCTTTTGAAATTAAGGTTTTTATCATATTTATAAATATAAAAGAAACTAATCAAGCTTGGTATACATGTTTATATGTAACACAAAGCGATGAAAAGAACTTTCGTATGCTATGCTAAATGATTAATTGTCTTACCTTGCATTACTTGATTATTTGCTTATCTCAAATAGTTTTTGTGCTTGTTTGTTTGAATAACATATTGTTGTTCCCGTTTCACAATCGTATAAAATGATTTAAAGAATAACTAATTGTGAACAATGACTGCAATAATGCAAGTAAAAACACACTGATTAATTCTCAACGTGTATATCCTTTATTAGAAATGAATCAGAAAGAATACATTACCCAAGTACTTGCGGAATAGTACTTGGGATTGAAATGACAAAGTATGGTATCTCCTCACTAAGCTCAGGCTAAGTCTGAGCACAACTACAAAGGAACCACTGAGATATCTCATGGACAGAGTTGTATTTGGAGAAGTGAAAGATGGCTTGTGTGTGTGTTTTACAACTAATCCACAAGCTTGAATCTTTCAATCCATCTCTTATGCTATTTATACAAGTATGTATTTAACTCTATCCTGGAGGACAAACTGACAGGTTACAGAAGACAAAATACTGATGTATTTTGTCTCTGTTTACATTGGCTATTTAAGGTAAGTGACAAGGCTTCTTTCTTCTTGTTAGTGATGACACTGAACCTGGTAGTTAGTGATTCAGGGAAAGTTGACTTTGGTTGATACGGACTCTGTCTTATCTGTTCAACATTTCCCGCCTTGTCCTGCTCATTCTTCAGTCTTCATAGCCTTCAGTCTTCAGTCTTTAGTTTGTCTTCAGTGTTAGTAGTTGGTGAGGAGTTTTGGGATTCAGTGAGTTATTGTCATCACTCACTGAATCCACCATCTTCTTCTTGACCCAGTCTTCACCCCTTAAGTTCCGCCTTACTGAGTGGAGATACTTCTTCTTTGTCTCTATCAGTATCCTCGAAGACACTCACTGAGAGACTATGCCGCCAAGGACTTGTTAGTTTTAAGGGATTAAACACTTAGGGTATTTTTTATTCAAATCCTAGACTTAAAGGGTTTAGGTATTTACTGAACCCAACAGTCTCCCCCTATTTGGATATACAAATAGCCTAAGTGTTTGATCAGTGTAAGTGAGCAAATGGCTTCTTCTTACATTGAATGTACTAATGAACATAATAAGGAACACTGAATATTTTAACAAAACATACATCGTTTATTGATCAGATTACATAATCCCTATTACTAGTACAAAAGATAAAACATATGATGTCACTCAAGATGGATTCCCAGTGCTTCTAGATTGACTTTCTTCTTGAGGAGTGTTTCTTTGTCAGGGTGCTCTCTTATCTTAGCATTCAGGTCATTGCAGAACCTGATGTTTTCAGGATTTTGGATTTGAGAGGCCATTGGTAGATAGCTTGCCATTGTAGAAACCCCTGCAAGATCAATGTCACTCCACCTTTGGAATGCTGGGTTCCCATAGACATCAATAAAGAAAAGTCCTCTTTCAGGCTTTTCAATACAAAGACAGCCAAACTTCACACCTTCGTAGCTCCCTGTTGCCCGTGCCAAGTACCTTGATTTCGTGTCCGTGATTCAACCCTTTTCCTCTTACCATGGGTTGGCTGAGACTGAGATCCTTGAGCTGCGGTTAGAGTCACTGGATCCTAAGTTGTGCTGGTGCTCCCCTCAGTCTTTCATACCGTTTTCTTAGGGATTTCATCAGCTCCTTTACCACTACATTCTGATTCTTTGCTATGATAGGACCAAGCTCATCAAGTTCAGTGATCCCAAAGTCAGTGAACTTCATGGGATCATGAACCTCAAAATGCCTTTTATCATCCCCCCTGTAGACATTCATTGCCAGTGGTTTGGACTTGGGGATGATTTTTACATCATGATCTTCTCGGTAGCCTTCGCTTGTCATTGACCAATTGTAGTGGTCAATCATTTCTTGCCCGATGGTGCAGCCTTTCCTGTTCTTTTCATCTAGTTTCTTTCTCATGGCAACCATTTGAGCAGTCAGAGCCTCTTTGAACTTTTGGCCGCCTGCCCTTTTTCAAGCTTTTAGGATCAATTCCAATCTTTTCAGCTTCTTCTATACTGACTGACCAGGCTTATTTGCTTTTCTTTTCCTCCTCAATATGCTTCTTGAGTCTTTCTTCCTTATCAAGATATGCAACTATCTGTTCAGGACTAAGCAAGTACTTTTTGCCTTGTATTTCATAGAGGATTTTGACAGGTTCCTGTGTGGTCATGATAGCTTTGCCTTTATCCTGAGCAGATGAAGAGGATGCAACCAGTGGAGGTTCTATTGTGATGATTGGTGTTGTTGCTACTGTCATTGTTACTGTGGTTGTTGCTGTTGTTGATGATGGTGGGACTGATGAGAGTGGTGTTGCTGATATTGGTTGAGCTGGCTCCCCCTCAGTGTGAGAGGGATCGATCAGTGTTGCTGCAATGTCAGTGAGAGCAAGAGTTGCATCGGATACTGAGGGAGTAGGAGCTGCTTGACCTTTAAAGGCTTGATATATCTCCGAGATATAACAACCCGCATTTTCAGGTTACTTTTCATTTTTTTGAAAAGTTACTATTCACTTTTACTATTCATCTCGTAAATTTTTTTATTTTTTTATTTTACCATAATGACAAGATAAATGAAACTCGACAAGTCGTCCTGACGACGTACGTCGAATCCATTCAGAATAAATTTCACAAAACCGTGTCCGAGAATTACTTTAGGGTTTAAATGTCATTCGGGCATCCCGATATGTCCATAAAACACTATAAACATTAGAAATATGTATTTCTACCATTTTACAAAAATTCTACAAGTTTTGGAAATTTACGTTTTCCAGTTATGCGTTTTACGTAAAATACGCGTTTTTTACCCGCGTTTCCAGCTTTAATCAGCGTTTTAGCACCCGATGAGACTTTTCACTCATTTTATATTTTTATATGGAGTATAATGATGAGTTTCATCATTCCTGCTAGTTTCATATTTTTACGATACCCGATTTTACGTTTTGTGATTTAAGGTTAGTAATTACCGGGATCAAACGACACTCTGTAACTTAGTTATATCATAAAAACTCCAAATATATCACCACATAAGTGATATGGTCGACATATTTGTGGTGAATCACCAAGACCGTTAATTTCTTGGTGATGAATCACTCTTACACTTGCAAGACTTTTGCAAAACTTCTCTTGTAAGACTTAGCATAATATCTAGATTTTTATAACTTCTCATCTCATTTAACTATCTAGAACACAAAAACTATTCCATTCTCTCCCATATGTACGATCCACCATCTTCATCATAATAATCCATCTTTGGTTTTCATAGTTCAATTTATACTACAAAGTTGAAGTCCTCGTTATTCTATACATGAAACTAGTTTTACTTTGGTGATTTTTTGGTGCAAAAAGAAGCTATACAAGGAAGATTAGGAGCTGAAGTTATAGGCTATTTGCAAGAGTCTTCTAAGGGTTGAAAATCAAGTTGGTTAAGTTTTGGAAGCAAGGGTTAAAGAGTACAAGTGATTAGGAGTTTGTTAGTGTCCTTGTTCTTGTTAAAATTCACCACAAATCTTGTAAGATTATGCTTTTGTTCTTCCTATTATTTCAATATGTTTGTAATAGATAGATGTATATTTGATGTATTTATATGATATATGTATAAGTATGTATGTATTTGATGTTGTACACAATCTCTAAAACATGAAAAAGCAACTAAAACAAGTCCTAGTTAACTTTTTGAAAACTGAAAATCCAAACAGTCCCTTTTAACGAATTTACTAAAACGATCAGTGAACCATGAAACTTAGGGAGTATAATATAGTGGTAGATCTATGTCTTGTGGTCGTTTTGCCGCTTGGATCACCCCGTAACTCATCCGTATGAGTAAATTAGAGCCAAAACGGTAAAAGGTGTCGAAAACTGACCAACAGATTTAATTGGACTAAACGTGACGGTTCTGTTCATTTCTGGAACTCGTCGGACTTTTATGAAATGTAGCTAAGACATAAACTTAAATGTAGGAAAAAGCCTCGCGTCCTAAAGTGTTGTAGAACTCAAAATATGGCCTTTGCCGCGGGACTGTTGAGTGCTGTCCAAATTTCTGCAATGAAACGCAAGTATAAACTAGTAACTTGAATCATATTATGATGTAATTAAGGTTATAATGTCACTAGAAATCATGTATACATTTAAATGCAATTTCAAAGACATAAGAAACAATTCATGACCTTTTAGGTGTTAGTAACAATGTAGAGGTAAAGTTAGAATAACTAAACTCTTAAACCGAAACGTGACGAAAAATATAAGTTTTGACATATAAGTTATATTAGAAAAATGTTATGAAATGACTATACTTGTAAAGACATAAATATATATTTGAGAAAATATAAACAGTGTCATAATCCTTTATGACCAAAAACCATATATATTTTCCTAACCAAAATTACTTAATAGAAACTTAATGTTATTGAATAAATATAAATTAAAACCACTTGACCACGTTTACATGCAAACCGGAGTGGTAGGACCCACTACCGAGAACTAGACTTGTTTTGTCTTACGATAAATACTTGACATAATTGATAACAGAATAGCGGACTTTTAAAAGTATTTTAAACTTGAACCTTAGAGATACCTACAAATAGGGATTTGTTAATATTTTAAAAAACTTGATTCTTGACACATATTTAAATTTATAAATGTGTACAATATCTAAATATTATAAATACTTATATATAAGTTTATTTCGTAAACTCTCGTCATATATAATAACCTAAGACGCGTATTATATCTTTAGGTTATCACTAAAGCTCGCGATCTCTCGATACGTCTTATATCACTGTACACTACTGCTGATCACTACGGTGAGTTCATAGCCCCACTTTCTATTACTTAATTATTTTACAAACCCTTGGGGGAGATACATGCTTTATTTTAAACCGATCACATTGCTTTCAAACTGTATGCTTATCTGATTGTTTTATTAGCACTAAGTTACCGCATTTGTCAAACTTAAGTCCCTTAATCATGAATCATTAATGACTAGTGAGAGTGGGGGCAAATATTGTGAATAGATCTATTGGGATTGACGAATCCCGTTTGTGTTAACCGGGTAGGCAAATAAACGCACTATATTTGAGTAACATTGCTAAAAACGGCAATTTTTACCTGATAGGGAACGCACCGACATTTTCACCAATTAATTTTGGAACACGTTAACGCCTTGATTGCATGATGCTTAGTCTAATAATAACTGTTTTGTTTTCAAACCATTGGTGTGAGCCTATAGCTTACACTACAAACATAATGTATTCAACCATCAAACAAACTCTATGAATTTCACTCAACCTTTGTGTTGACAGTTTTAAACATGTATTTCAGGTCCATAATGTACGAGGCTGGCACGGAGAAGCACATATACTCAAGAAGGCTATAAATTTTATTATCATTAGAAAACCCATTTAATGTATTTTGTAAACTTGGAACCATTTGGGACCTCATTTTTGTAAACTCTGATATTTATATAAATCGAATGATAAATCTTTTAAATCGACTCCATTAGAGTTTGTTTTCTATTGTTATGACTGTTGTGCCATGAAGTAACACCCAATTTGAATTCCGCTGCGTATCACGAAATTGGGGGTGTTACACGAGACCATGGCCTTGATGTCAGTTGTATCTTGTTGAAGAATTTTGACCTTTTCAGCAAGATTGACCTGAGATAATTCTAGTGCAGTCATTCTAGGCCCAAGATTCCAAGCCATAGAAGACGATGCTTTAGCCAGATCAGTAACTTGAGCATCCAGAGAACCCAGTGTTGATTGAAGAGACTGAATGGAAGACTGAAGACCCTGAATATTTGCAGATTGAAGCATGTTGATCAGTAGCCTCTAGCACTTTGGAGTTAAGTGTTGGGTCTTCTTTAACAGAATCCCTGATTTTGTCCAATTTAGTGTGAGACTCCTGAAAGTACTTGAGAAATTTAACCAGGTTTTCATCCAGTCTATGTAGATGCTGATACATTAGCTCCCGTGCTCGTCTGTTGGTATTGGTTGTGAGCACTTCACTTTTAGATCGCTAGCTAGCAGCTGCTTCAACATGCTGATCCCATAGAGTATCAGTCATTCCAGAGTATAATTTCCTTGAAGCCTTGTGATCCACATAACCGCCGTTTTCACAAGGAAGAATGTTGTCATACTTTCTCAATTCCTAATGATAGGATAAAGAAGAGTCGAGAGACATTTTCATCAGGCGGTGACTCTTCATTCTTGTGGATCAGTGATGCTCTGTTTCGTTTGAACATCATTCCATTTCTTCTCCTGTTGAAAGTATTTCTTCCTCACTGTCAGCAAGCTCTTCATCAGAGAACAAAATATCAGTGACCTCAGCAACAGTTAACAGACCAGTGGTGGTGATGGGTTCTGATGAGTATGCAAATACTCATCATTTTTATACCTTTTAGACTGCCAAAAACATCAAAAACACCTGTCAAAGCATCAAAATGATAAAAATATCACAAATAAGTGTTTTATGTGTTTCAAATGCAAAAATACCAAAATCAGGTGAAAAACGTATCAAGTTTACACAATTGGCAGTTTTAGTCCCCCAAGTTTTAAAAGTTGTCAAATATAGTCCCTGGTAAATCAAAATAAAGAAAAATATCATTTAAGGTCCATGGGATTCAAAAGTTGTCAAAACAAACTCGTCAAAGTTTAAAAATTACAAAATTACAACTTTGGTCCCTCAACTTTAAAAAATGTCAAAAATAGTCCTTAGATATTTAAAAATGGAAAATTATCAAATATTACCCTTGTACTATTCATATATGGCATAATTGGTCCTTGGTATAACTTTGGAAAAAGTACAGTTTTGGTCCCTCAAGTTTGCAGAAATTACAATAATGGTCCTTGTGATAACTATTAAACCAAACGGACCCCATTTTTAATTATCTAAACCCAAACCCAATACCAGCTGGCCCAAGTCACAAGCCCAAACCCACTTAACTTGACCCTTGAACCTTGAGCCAGTTCAAAATCCTTTTTGACCCCTGCCATTACCCCATTTTGAACCCTTTCCCTTATTATTAATACCGGTCAATAAAAGTCAAACACCACAGTTACTGTGCATCTCTCTCACACAAGCGCGCCAAAACCAGAAACCATCGTGGTTTCCACCACTTGCTCCTACCACCTTTCCACCTGTCTTCCCAGCTGTTTAACCACCCCCTTCCACCTCCACTATCTCCCAAAGTTCTTTAAATGCAAAAAACCTGCTTAAGACTTTTGGCGCCAAAAATGCCAAATGTGCGATTATGATGAATTAGAAGGATTCAATGGTCAAGATGAAGTGGGAAAGTCTCAGAGGTCGACAAAGACTCAAAAAGATCTTTAAAAAGGAAGCTTGGAGCAATGTAGAGAGTTATCTAGTGTAATTTTAGTTAATGTATGTCGATTATCTTAATTTTCAATTTCCAGTGTATCAATTAGCTTTCAAACTTTGTATTTCATGTTCTTAGTGTATGATAAAGCTTTTGTAAACCTCAATTTCAGTGTTAAGTTTCATTTCAAGTTTATGCAAATTTCCTTGTTCAAATTCTCAAAATGATCGAATGTTGTTGTTAGTTGTTGTTAAGGACTCATAAGCTCATATAAGCTCCTTATATAGCTTATGCAAGCTATTAGAAACCTTAAAATCCAGTTTAGTATCAAAAAGCAAAAAAATACCAAAAATACAAAAAAAATTAGTTATAAATAAAAAAATCACAAGAAATGAAGATCACACTTGGAGCAGGGTGAATACTGGATTTCCTTGGGTTTAGAAGCTTCTTGGGAAGCTATAGGAAGTGTTTTCAGGCCTTGGTTCTCAGTTTTCACTTGGATTCCATCTTGTAAGCTTTTTACTCAATTTTAGCATTTTACTGTTAAAGTCATTTGTTAGCTTAAATCTTTGAGTTTTTATGTTTCTTAGTTATAGCTAAGTAGAATTAAACATTAAAAACAGGTTGCTTGTTCTTTACAATTTGTAGTTACTAAAAATTTTAGTTTAATGTCATATTAGCATAAGTTTCATTAATAAGTTCTATGCTGTTATTGTTATTATTTAATGCTTCATTAGTCTCGTTATATGATAATGTAAGGTTTTTAATCATTTTCATGGTCTAAATTTAAGAAATCCTTTGGAAATCACAAATTCAGATTTTTAAAGGGTTGTTTGGATTTGTGAGTGAAACCTGTTTTAGAGGTTGTTTATGTTATTGTTCTTGTTTGATACATGTCATATTAGGTCCTAATAGCTCAGTACAACCATAAAAACCAGTGTTCATTAGTGTAAAAGTCAAAATAACTTGTAATCACATCTTGTTCATTCACTGTTTGATTTTCATGTTCCATAATCATGTTTCCATGTTCATAAGTTGTTATTATTAATCAATCTAGTCTTAATTAACCTTATAACATCAAAATCAGTAAGTAGAATCAATCCAAAGTTCATTTTAGTCAACTTGTTAGTGTAATATAAAAAGTCAAAATTTCAGCTTAATCAGTTTTTGAATAAACTAAATAATTTTCTATAGGACTTAATATTAGCTTTCAAAATCTGAGCTTTTAGGTTTATAAAATTTAGTTGCTCATCTTAATCATAGTATTTTTTATAATTTCTAGTTAGCTAGTTAAACAGCTTATTTCTTAGCTTCTTTTAACCACTTGTTTCAAAAAGTGCCCTATGCACAGTTGAGCCATCCTTTTTCACAAGCTCATCTAGAGCTCATTAGTTAGCTTTAGCTTGTGTATCTTAGCTTATTGGAAAGCTAACCTGGTTGTCTCTCTAGTCCAGTGCTTATTTTCACCTTTCTAGCTTATTTAATAGGGCTGCAAGTAGCTTTTAGTTTGTCCCATTTCTTGTATACACAGAACACTCAATGGTTTACAAGCTTTTTCTCAAGCTCATTACAAGCTTATTAGTGGACCCCAGTGTGTGAGCTTGGACTTTTTAGAAAGCCCTCCAACCCATCTTGCTACCTCAGTTCTTATTTTGAGCTTTTTAGCTTATTTAATAAGCTTAAATTGCTTATCAGTTTGACTGCAGGTCTGTTTGGTAGATAAATTTAGGTGAATTGCTTATTTGCTTATTTAAAGCTTATCAGTGTATTCCTTTGTATCTTTTAGCTTCATTTAAGTAACTTTAGCTTATTTGTATCTTATTTTATCTTTGGTTCCAGTTTGTAAGTTTATTTGAGCTTAAAAAATCAAAATAAACCATAAGCTCAACTGTTTAGCTCATAAGCTCATCAAACTGCTTATTTTTAAGTTTTAAAATTTTTGTTTTCATTAAAGTTGCTTATAATCAGTAGTTAAATAGTTTTGAAAAAGAAAAATCACAAAAACATCATTTTAAAAATAGTGATAGCGTTTATTTAATATAAATTAGCTTTTTAATTTTCTTTTTCAGCTTATTATTAAGCACTTTCTGTTTTTATAATTTTCTTAGCTTAGTCATTATCATAAGATATTTATAGAAAAATTTCATAATTTTCTTAGTTTGTTTAGTATTTATTAAAATTTAAAATAGTTAAAAAGTATTAAATAATTAATAATAAATAAATAAAAAGCATAAAAAATATCTTTTCAGTTTTAAATTTAGTTTTCTAATATTTTAGATTTTTCTAAGTTAAAATTTTATTTTTCCAGGTTAATATATTTTCTTGTATTTAAGTGTATTTTAAATAATTAATAAATAGTAATTAATTAATAATAAATAGATAAAAAGTGCAATAAATATATTTGAAGTTTTAAAATAAGTGTTATAATATTTTAGATTTTTCTAAGTCATAATCTCATTTTTCTAGCTTTATTTCATATTTTATTATATTTTAGGGTATTATTAAATAGTTAAAAATAGTTTTTAATTAATAATAATTAAATAAATAGTCATAAAAATAATTTTAATTTTCAAATAATTTTATTTTATTATTAGGATTGCAAAAATATCATTTTCATATCCATAGGTGTTTTATTCTTTTAAATTTACGTTTTATTTTGTACGTTTACGTAAAATTTAGTAAACGTACGCGTTCACGTTTGTTTAATCTGATTGTTGTGCTTTATAGTTCTAAATCCTAATACAATTCCAATCAATCAGTAGTGTAATTACCAATCAAAATCCTTACAGATCATTATCCTTAGTGATCATTCTATTTCTGAAACGTTTTCAAACACCATTCAACCTCCGTGGGACTTAACGATCCGGGAATCCACTAAATTCCAAGGGAAATTGCATTGGTTTTAGACTGTTTGAATTTTATTACGGTTGACCATTCACAAGTGGTTGACTTGTGTAATAAACTTGACAGTTTGGAACGAATCAAATTTTGTCGCGCGCCGGGAGGCTTTAGCGTGTTCTAAACATTTTCAGACCCATACTTGAACATATACCACCTTTTGTAAACAGTTTTTTGTAAAGTTATCAAAAAGTTCATTAACACTTTTTCTAAAGTGTTAACAACAAAAAAAAAATATATATATATATATATATATATATATATATATATATATATATATATATATATATATATATATATATATATATATATATATATATATATATATATATATATATATATATATATATATATATATATATATATATATATATATATATATATATATATATATATATATATATATATATATATATATATAAAAAAACAACAAAACAATCGTAACGTTTTCTATCTTGTATTTTCTTTAAGGTGATTCTTAAAAGCTACGATTTGGTTAAACGAGACGATACCAAAAATATTATCCGAAAATATTTAAAACCTTAGCACAAATTCATACCTACGTCTTTTCAGTGGTACTTAATAAATACATAAAAATCAACCACCGCAAACCAAGGCGACACCACCAACCTGGGGTGTGAACATTAATAAGTTCCCAATCTTAAAGATCAAAACTTGCCTTGGTGTCCTTGTGATTTGGTGTACCTTTTTCAAAGAAGCCATTTCATTTGTGATTATTGGTTTAAGTTCACTTGTCGCTTTGCCTCGCATTTGTTTTTAAAAACTGATTTTTATACTTAGTGCATGCGCACTCGTTCTTCCAGCTCTACAAGTCCACTTTCGAGCTTGCAAGTATTCCACGTGAACGTAGAGGACGTTCGCTTCCTTCAGCCGCAGGATCGAGGAACGTCTAGCACCACCACCCCCTGTCGTAATGGCAGAAGATAAACCGTTGAATGAGCTTCTCCAAGCACCCATCGAGGGTTACGGAGATGCCATTATTGTCCCAGCCATTGTGGTTGATACCTTCGAGCTCAAAACCGGGTTGCTCAATCTTGTAACCCAAAGTCAATTTTATGGTTTTGAGCGGGACGACCCTCATGCACATATTCGATGGTTCAACAAGATTGCATCGACCATCAAATACAAGAATGTCCCACATGAAGCAATTGGCTTCTTCTGTTCCCATTCTCTCTGAGGACAAGCCCGAATTGGCTTTCTCGAGAAACAACCCCCTCGTTCCATTGAGACATGGGAGGATTTAGTCACTAAGTTTGTTAACGAATTCTATCCTCCATCCCGAACTACAAGTCTTAAGAATGAGATAATGAAATTCGCTCAAAGATTTGATGAATCATTCGGTGAGGCATGGGATCGTTACAAAGAGTTGCTCCGAAAGTGTCCGCATCATGGTTTTACCGAGTTAATGCAAATGGATACCTTCTACAATGGTCTGAACCAAACTAACCAAGACTCTTTTAAATGCCTCGCGGAGGTAATTTCTGAGCAAGACCACAAAAGAAGCCTTACAAATCATAGAAAACAAGTCCTGTGTCCGCCCTTTCCGTACAAAGACATATCATCCTCAGTCCTAATGCAGGACCTTCCTGCTTCATCTCACGTGAGTGCATCTAGCACCGATGCTAAGATTGACAAACTCACGGATATTGTTCAGGCTTTGGTTCTTGCTAACAAAAAGAAAGTCACTTTCACACAGACACCATCACATGGTGAAGTGAAGAAAGTCGAGGTCTGTGTTACTTGTGGTGGCCCTCATGCATACTACAATGCGCCCGATGGTAGTCCGTTTTGAAGCCAATGCTATAGCCGGTAATTCACATCATGGAGGTAATCAATACCGTCCTCAAAATGAACCAAACTACCGTGCTAATACTTATCGAGGACCACCGGTTTTAACCAGAATCCTATACAAACCGGAATCAGAACCAACCTAGAATGAACCAAGGTTATCAAAACCAAGGTAATTTCTATCCCGGACCAAATCAAGGTTTCCAACATCAAGGAAACTTTAATCAAAACAATTTCAATCGAGGGAATCAATTTCAGGGAAATGTGAATCCTAACCAAGGGAATTTTCAACAACAAGGTCATAATCAAAACATACGACCTCAAAATTTCCCTCCACCTCCTCCAGTACCCTCATCTGATGAGTTATTGAAGCAATTCATGAAATCCCAAGATGAAATGAATAGGTTGTTGGTCAGTCAGATCGCTGATCTAAAGAAGTCTTTAAATGATCAACCCTCGGGCTCAGGAAAACTTCCGAGCAACACGATCGTTGATTCGTGCTAAACCGTCAAGTTTTCTCACACAAGCTAGCCACTTGTGAATGGCTAACCGTAAGAAACTTAAAACAGTTTAGACACCAATGCAATGAAGATCAGGAGAGTATAGTGTTTCACCAGGTCGTTATGTCCCAACGAGCTGTGCGAGAATAGTCAAACGAATAGTGATCGAGAGGATTTGAACGGATAAAGAGATATGATTGATTATGACTAAAGAAAAAGTATATAAACTACAGGGGCTTAAATGCAAATTAAAGAAAATTAAAAAGATATATTATATTAAATAAACGCTATCACTATTTTTAAACTGATGTTTTTGATTTTTCTATTACAAATTTAAATTAAAAACTACGTGACGTACAAAAGAAAATGTGAAACTGAAGCAATATTAATCCTAAAAATATAAAAATGACATTTTTACAAACCTAATGATAAGAGAAAATTTATAGAAAAAGAAAATTATTTTTAAAACTATTTATCTAATTATTATTAATTAAAAAACTATTTTTAACTATTTAATAATACCCTAAAATACAAGAAAATATGAAATAAAGCTTGAAAAATGAAATTATGACTTAGAAAAATCTAAAATAACTAAAAAGAATTTTCAAAACTAATTTTATATTTTTCTGATTATTTTTCTATTTTTTATGAATTAAAAACTATTTAAAACTACTTAAATTGCTAAAAATTACAAATTAAACTATGAAAAATCTGGAAAAATATTTTTTTGACTTTTTATATTTATCTTAACCTAGGAAAAATGAAAACTTATTTTTTTGAAACTTTTCTGATTTAATTGTATTAAAAGCTAATTAAAAATGCCTAAAAACTGTTTTTAATGAAGAAAAATAGCAAACAGTGATGAAAAATTATGAAAATTTCAGGAAAAGTCTAAATTAATATTATGAATCTATGAAAAATATAAAAACAGTGGCTTATGTGTAGGAAAATGAAACTGCAGTGCAAGTGCTTATAAATAAGCACTTGAAATAAGCCAAAAGGTACAAACTGGGCACCAATCCAACACAGAAGCTATAATAAGCAGAAAATACTCAAATGCAACTAATTACAACAAGCTTTAACCTCTGGAATACAAACTACTCAGATTTGATTATTTGAGCTAAAGTGCTAAAACAGATTTTGGCTACTACTTTTTAGCTAGAAAATAAGCACTTTAAATAAGCTGGGACTCAAAAACAGAAGTTGGAACCTAAACTAGACCTGGTTAGCTACTTTGTAAACCAAAGACCAGACCTGGACAAGCTCTTATGAGCTTTTGACAAGCCCTGCACAAAGCTGAGAAAACTCAGTATTCACTGAGTTTGTGAACAGGGCAGATAAGCCCTACTTGACAAGCTATTTTGGGGCTTATAAAAAATTACTAAAAATCTACAAAAATCATAATAAGAAACTAGACCAGTTGAAGTTTTTAAGCCCTAAGTTTCACTTAAATTGACCCAGAATTGAATCCATGAAAAATCATCCTAGTTAGGCTCAAACTGACTTTTTCAATATTTGACTTTTGAAACAGTTTTGAATTTTTGACTTTTGAGAACTTTGATTCCAATTTATGAACTGATGTTGATGTTAAATGGTAAAGTAAGACTAATGCAAGCAATATCTATGATTTTTGAACACAAACCAAGCTTTTGATATCACAAATTTTTAACAGACAAGAACTTAGAACAGATTTAATGTGATTTTGACTTCTGAGCTAATGCAGATGCAATTTGATGACAGATATGATTCTAATGGACCTAATGGAGACTGAGTAGACAGACATCAAGCACAAACAAGAGCTCAAGCTCAAATAAACAACTGATCCAAACACAAGTTTTAAGTGACTGATTTGAACTTTAAGCTAACTGATTACTGAGTTAGTATGTATTATCACTTAAACTGATTCTAATGATCCTAGTTACAACTAAATAAACAGGTTTAAGATGTTTAATGATCACAGGTTCAAACACAACACAATATGCAATACTGAATTAAAAATGAAAATGAGAATAACACTCACAAGTGTCCAGCTTATTTTGCAGCTTAAACCAGAACCATATACTACTATTCTAAGCCAATTCCAACCCATTCCAAGCTCTGCAACCACCAATAACCATTTCCATGCCCATTTTGCTTTCTCAGTTGACTTTTGTTGACCAACATGATATTTTGCTTGAATCTGCTTTATGAGCTTACTAAAAGCTATAATAAGCTTAAGTAAGCTTATTTAAACTTAAATATAAGCTATTAGAAGCTTGGACATAAGAGTTTGAAATTAAAATTTTAAACAGTGTACATAAAACTTGAAACTTAAATGAAACTTTAAATTAAGACTTGAAATGAATTACAATGACTAAGTGACTTAGTTTTGATACAATAAAACTCAAGAATACAGTTTAAAACACTAATTGAGATGATTTTTTGAAAAACGACATACAAGGAAAATAAAAACTAAGTACTGCCTTTGCTCTTCTCCTCTTGCTTCTTTTTATACACCAAATGCCTTCTCTCTCTCCTCTGATCACTTCCCATCAATAATCCTGGCCATTGGATGACTTGAGCTCATATTGGCCGTTTGATCAAAATTGGCGGGAAAGATGGTTTTGACCTTTGTGCTTCTGAATTTGCAACTAGGGGGGTGGCATTAATTGTGGTGTGTAAAGTGGGTAGATATGATGATGAGGGGGGAGGGATAAGGTGAGGTGATGGGTGAGAGGTTGCAGGCAAGTGGAGAAGAAAGGCAAGCCAGTGGGAGGGAAAGGCTGAAGTTTGACTGGTGGGTTTGACCAGGGGTCCAAAGATAGGGAAGGGGTCACAATGGCAATGGCAGGGGTCAAGAGGGTTTTGGCAGGGGACCAAAATGGTTTTGACAAGGGTTGGATTGTTTTAAATGACAAGGACCAAACTGCAATTATTCCAAACTTGAGGGACCATTTCTGCCAATTTCTCAAAATTGTTTCAAGGGCCACTTTTGACAAGTTTCAATAGTACAAGGACCATTTTTGACATTTTCAAACTTTCAAGGGACCATTTGTGACAATTTTCAAAGTTTAGGGGCCTAAGTTGTAATTTTGCAATTTTAAATCTCAAGGACCAATTTTGACAACTTATGAATCCCTAGGGACTTAAAATGATATTTTTCTTTATTTTGATTTACCAGGGACTGTTTTTGACAACGTTTGAAACTTGGGGGACTAAAACTGCCAATTATGCAAACTTGATACGTTTTTCACCGGATTTTGATATTTTTGCATTTAAAACACATAAAACACTTATTTGTGATATTTTTATCATTTTGATGCATTTCTGAGTGTTTTCAGATGTTTTTGCATTTTAATTGGTACAAAAATGATGAGTATTTAGACACTCATCAATCTCCCACACTAAGATATTGCTAGTCCCTAGCAATGTTTTGAGAAAAATTAATGGATTTCATCTCTTTACCAAAAGCCATTACTTCTGGAGTAGCCAAATGTTTCAGTTCAAGTAAGAACCTTGGTACACCGATAACCAAATGATTTTGAGCAAATCACCAGCTTCCAACGGATTTGATTTGTCTTTACCGGAAGCCGTTTGCTTCTGGACTAGCCAACTCTTAGATAAAATATCTTTGGTGAGCTGATTACCAATTATGGTTTTCCACCTGCCTTTACCACAAGCCATAAACTTGCGGGCTAGCCAACTCTTCACTAATTAAAGATATGGTGATGAACAACACCATACAATTTAGGGCAAATTGCAAGCCGTCAACGGATTTGAGATATCTTTACCAAGAGCCCTTTGCTCCTGGATTAGCCAATCCTTTTGTTTATTAGACATGGCGGACTGATAACCGTAATCTGAGTAAGTGCAAAACACTTACTCCAAAATTTTTTTTTGCCAAAAATGGGGGAATTAGGCGGTATAATTACATGATAAAATTCGTGAGAATTCCCCCCCACACTAGAAATGAATATTTCCCTCAATATTCAAAGTACCGGCAGTTATGCCGAAACATAGAACGTAAAAGGGAAATACTACGGCCATTATTTAGCAAGATTTTTTTTTTTTTTTTTTTTATTTTTATTTTATTTTTATTTTTTTGTTGAAACTCTTATATACAACAGCGGGGGGCAACTCCCCCACACTAGGGTGGGACACATGGGTGAAAACCCATGTAGCATGCTACTGTTTTTGATTCCCGAGTCGCTAGCTTGACTCGATCCCCACATTCATTGGTTCATGGGGAAAGTTTGTAGATCCGGGACAATCACAGGAGGAATGTCCTCTCCAAAATAATGCTTCAATCGATGACCATTCACTTTAAAGTTTGGACCATCGGGTTGAGATAACTCAATGGTTCCATATGGAAATACTTTAGTGATGGTGAATGGTCCGGACCAGCGGGATTTTAGTTTTCCTGAGAAAATCTTCAATCTTGAATTGAAAAGAAGGACTCGATCGCACACGTTGAAAACGCGTTTTTGATTTTGGAGTCGTGAATCTTCTTTGTCTTTTCTTTATAGATCAAAGAGTTCTCGTATGCTTGATCACGGAGTTCATTTAATTCATTCATTTGAACTTTCGGTGATCACCACCGTCTGAATATCGAAGTTTTCATGTTTTAAGGCCCAGTATGCCTTGTGCTCAAGCTCAATCGGCAGATGACACGCCTTCCCGTATACAAGCTTGTATGGAGTACACCCGATGGGTGTTTTATAAGCTGTACGGAAGGCCCAGGGTGCGTCATCTAGCTTATCCGACCAAGAGGCACGGTTTTCGCCGCTTCACTGTCCTCTCCGTAATTCTTTTAATCCCCGGTTGGAAACTTCCACTTGCCCACTTGTTTTGGGGTGGTGCATGAGAGACGGTGAGTTACACCATACTTTTGCATGACTCTATCAAACCGGTCATTGCAGAAATGCGTACCACGATCACTGTTTATAGCTCGTGGAGTTCCAAACCTAGCAAAAAGAGATTTTAAGAATTTCACAACAACTCGGGCATCATTGGTAGGCAAAGCTTTCGCTTCAACCCATTTTGACAAATAGTCAACGGCCGAGTATGTATTTATTTCCGAGAAGAAAGGAAATGGCCCATAAAGTCAATGCCCTAGATGTCAAAAATCTCACATACTTGAATGGCGTTTTGCGGCATTTCATTTCTTTGAGATATATTTCCGTGACGTTGACAAGCGTCACAAGTTTTGATAAATTCATGGGCATCCTTGTAAATCGTGGGCCAATAGAATCCGGAATCAAACACCTTCTTGGCAGTGTAGTTGGGGCTATGATGTCCCCCAAGAGGTCCGAATGGCAAGCCTTGAGAATGTCATTGGCTTCCAGACCATACACACATCGCCTGATGACTTGATCCGCGCAAATTTTGAATAAGTAGGGTTCGTCCCAGAAGTAATGTTTTACATCTTTGAAGAATTTATTTTTCTGTTGGGATGACATCCCTTTCACCACAAAGTTACCCGCATGGTAATTTGCAAAGTCAACAAACCATGGGGTAGAAGAGTCTCCACGAAAAGAAACCACATTGAGTGTTTCGAGAGGAAATGTTTCATTTATTTCCTTTTCTCAAACACATCCCGGTGAGGGTTTTCTAGACGGGATAGATGATCAGCGTGTTCTCAGGCTCCTTTTTTTTTATCACGAATAATGATATCAAATTCTTGTAGGAGGAGAACCCAACGGAACAATCTCGGCTTTGCATCTTGTTTTGCAAAGAGATATTTGAGCCGAGTGATCCGATATACACCACGCATTTTGGTCAAGATAAGGTATGGACGAAACTTTTCAAACGCATACACCACAGCTAATAATTCTTTTTCTGTAGTGGTGTAATGGGTTTGAGCTTCATCCATAGTCTTACTTTCGCGTAGTGGATAGGCTGAAAATGCTTGGTTTTCGTTGCCCCAAGACTGCACCGATAGCAAAATCACTTGCATCACACATGAGCTCAAAGGGTAAATCCAGTCGGGGGCAACTAGAATGGGTGCTTCCGTAAGCTTTTTCTTTAGTGTTTCAAAAGCTTCGATGCACTCCGGTGAGAAGATAAAAGGAGCATCTTTTTCAAGAAGATGGGTCATAGGCCGAGCGATTTTAGAAAAATATTGTATGAATCTGCGATAAAACCCGGCATGACCAAGAAAACTCCTAATACCTTTGGCGGTGTTAGTAGGATGAGGCAATTTAGCAATAATATCGACTTTTGCTCTATCTACCTCAATCCCGTTTTTGAAATCTTATGGCCAAGGACTATGCCTTCTTTGACCATAAAGTGGCTCTTCTCCCAATTTAGACAGAGATTGGTGTCTTCACACCGTTTTAGCATTTTATCTAAATGGGAGAGACATGTTGAAATGAGTCCCCAATGACCTAGAAGTCATCCATAAACACCTCCATTGTTTCCCCGATCATGTCGTGGAAAATTGCCATCATACATCGTTGGAACGATGCGGAGCGTTACATAGGCCAAAAGCCATACGTCTGTAGGCAAAAGTTCCGTATGGGCAGGTGAATGTGGTCTTTTCTTGATCCAGCGGATCAATGGGGATCTGAAATTAACCCGAGAAACCATCAAGGAAACAATAGTATTCGTTCCCTGCTAATCTCTCAAGCATCCCGATCCATGAAGGGTAGTGGAAAATGGTCTTTACGGGTGGCTTCGTTTAACTTGCGATAGTCAATACACACACGCCATCCCGTAACCAATCGAGTTGGAATTAACTCGCTTTCTTCATTTGTACACCGATAATGCCACCCTTTTTGGGAACACGGTGAATTGGGCTAACCCAAGGACTATCAGAGATCGGGTAAATTAAACCGGCATCAAGAAGTTTGAGAACCTCTTGTTTGATAACCTCATGAATCTTAGGATTCACCCTTCTCGATGTTGGAGCTGGTTTGAAGTCATCCTCCATCAAGATTTTGTGAGTACAAAATTCGGGGTTGATACCCTTAATGTCGGAGAGTTTCCAAGCAATTGCTTGCTTGTGTGACTTCAAGACCTTTATGAGGCAGTTTTCTCCTCTTCGATTAAGTCTTTAGCAATTATGACGGGTAATTTATCATCACCTCCAAGAATGCATACTGAGATGAGGGGTAGGTCTTTAAGTTCAACCTCGGGAAATTCTTCATAGAACTTTGTATCGACTTTGATTTCCTCATCATGATTTCTTTGGAGGAGTGAAGGTAATGGATCTTCATTTAACAATTGCTCGAGATAAAGGATATCTCCTTCCGAATCATAAACACCATCAATTCAGCGGAATTGATTCATCATATTAAAGAAATTCATCGATCTCTTCCGGAAAAGTCCTCCCTCAACGGAGTGAGAGAGAGGGGAGAGTCGGCAATGATTGGTTGAGAAGATGGTGGGATCCCCACTCACGAGAATTATAGAAGTAGCCAAGAAACTCTTGAGAGTACTCCTCTGAAGCAATATCAATTAAATCGACTCGATTAATTGATTGATATCATTTGAGGTACCTCGAATTTTGATCAAGGTTAAGGTAACGACTTCATTACCCACACATGCGTGATTTTTGCTCAAATACATCAATGAGAGCGGACGTTGTCGGGAATCCTCGTCAACAATGAGGGAACCCGAGGATCGGCATCAAAATCAACAACCACAAAGTCGGTGGAAAATGGAACTTTCCTACTTTCCGCAAACATCCTCGGCGATGTCAAGGGGACGCGATATAGAACGATCTGCAAGCTCAAGAGTCATGCAGGTAGGAACAAGATCGGAAGAGAAAGTTTCTTCCATACTGAATAGGCATCGAGTTGATGCTTGCACCAAGATCGGCAAGGGCAAAGCATTCAATCATTCCTGGAAAACACAAGGAAGAAGAAATTTTCCAGGATCTCCAAGCTTCTCGGGAAGCTTCTTTAACAGAAGCTGCTGAAAGTTCTCGTTCAAGGGAGTTTTAGCCATTTCAAACAGTTTTTCCTTATTGCTTAACATGTGTTTGAGAGTTGATGCAAACTTGGGCATCGGCATGATAGCATATAAAGCTTATGTCAAAATGTAGTTCTTGGAAATTTTGAAAGAATTTTTCCATTTGATGATGGCTTTTTCGGAGGGGTTTTGCTCATTTAAACGTGATGGGTAAGAATTGAAGTTTTGATTTGGGGTTTCAGTAGAGGTTCAAAAACAACTCGGGTTTGGTTTTGGGTTTCGGACAACACGAGGATGGACATTTTGGTACCTCTCGTTGTGGTAGGAAGTTCCTTGTCCTTTGTCGCCTCAGGTTCACTTTCCAACGCCTAGGAGAGAAGAAGAAGAGGTAGTAGGAATAAGCGGGTCCATCATCGAAGCACCACTTACGGTTGTGATCGCCTGCATCACCCCTCGGATTAGCGATCGTGGTGCTAGGTAAAGTACGAGGCAGGGTCGATCATTTAAAGACTTCTTAATGTCAATCATTTGCGACCAACAACATATTCATTTCCTCTTGGGATTTCATGATTGCTTCAACAACTCATCGATGATGGTCGGTTGGAACAATGCTGATTTTTTACAGGAAAATTATGGCCTCTATTGTTTGGATTAGGACTTGATTTTGAAAATTTCATTGATTATTGCCATGAAAGTACCCGGGGTTGAAATTTCCCTGACCTTGGTTTCTATTAAAATTTCCTTGGTGTTGGAAGTTTTGACTTTGATTTTGAAAACCGTTATTTGGCTAAATTACCTTGGTTTTGAAAACCTTGGTTTGGTTATGATTTTGATTACGGTTTTGGTTTTGTTTGAAACCGGGAGGTCGAGGTGAGTGGTTAGGGCGGTGGTTCGGGTCCATAGGAGCACGATATTGGTTGCCTCATGAATTGGAAATCCCGCCCACAAAATTTGCACAAAAGGTTACCATCGGTGGCAATCACGTACGTAATAGGCATGGGGCCACCAAGTAACAGGACTTCACTTTCTTAACTAGCAGGAGGTGAAGTTTGTGAAAAACTTTCTTTTGGTTGGAGAGCCAAAGCTTGAATTTTCAGTGAGTTTGTCAATCTTAGCATCGGTGCTAGATTGCTCAAGGCGATGAAGAAGAAGGACAACGACTTGGGAAACAACCGGTTTGCTTGGCGGTGCGGACTTTAGACTTGTTTCAATTTCGTCAAAGCTTCTTTTACGTTTTGCTCAAGAAATTTCCTCCAGCGGAGGAATTGAGAAGAATCTTGATCAATTGACTCACTCCATTATAAAGTGTCGAGTTGCATCAACTCGGGAGAAACCGTGGTGAGGACATTTTGCTGGAGCAATTCCTTAAAACGATCCCGATTCCTGAAGGTTCATCAAACTTTTGTGTAAACTTGATGATTTCATTTTAAGACTTCGTGGTTTTAGAAGGTGGATAAAATTCGTTCAAAAATTTCTTCACCATGTCTTCCCATGTTTGATTGATTTAGGGGTTGTTTTCAAAAGCCAAATCCGGACTTGCCCTCAAGGAAAAATAGAAGACGAACCTTGAAGCAGACATCTGTAGGGACATTCTTGTATTTGATGGTAGATGCAATCTTGTTAAACCATTGAATATGAGCATAGGATCATCCGCTCAAAACCATAGAATTGACTTGAGGTTACAAGATTGATAACGGTTTTGAGTTCAAAATTTTCACCACAATGGCTGGATAACAATAACATCTCCATACCCGTCGATGGGTGCTGAGCTCACATCGTTCTTCGCCATGATAGCGAGTAGTGTGGCGATTCGGATCTAGGATCAAATGATGAAGCGAAGAGGAATCTACGGATCGCTTCTTGGAATCACGACAAGCTCGAAATGGAACTACGGACTTAGAAACTGAATGCGCGCGCTACTAGAGTTAACTCTAAGAGATCCCGAGAGTTAAGGAAAGGAATTATGAAAATGGTGAAAATGGGGTAAGAAGAATCTTTTTGGGTTTTATGGTTTTGAAAAGTAGATATAACAACAAATCCAATTAAAACAATATCGAGGCAAAACAACAGTGAACTTAAACCAATAATCACAAGATGAATGGTTTCTTTGAAAAAGGTACACCACTCACAAGGACACAAAGGCAAGTTTTAATCTTTGGTTCGGGGAACTTATTATGGTCGTTACCCCATTAGGTAGTACCTGCTTTGGTTTGCGGTGGTAATCTTTTATGTTGTTATTATTAAAGAAACTTGACAAATCTTTTGTATTTTTATCTTTGATACATATATAGAAACAAAGGAAAATAAATTTTTGTGTTTTCTCGTTTTGGATGTTTTTGGGTTTTTGGATTTTTTATAAGAATATATATATAGATATAGATAGATGGTATGAACAAGGAGTGAAGATTCAAATCACTAATACGCTAAGCGTGAACAATTAACACTGACTCGGCGTGGCGTAAAATTTGATTAGTGCTAAGCGGTCAAGATTTTCTCACACAAACTAGCAGCGAATGGCTAGCAAGTAAAACTAACAGTTTAGCCTAAATGCAATGAAGATCAGAGAGTATAGTGTTTCACAGGGTTCGTCCATGTGTGGCTCAGAAATAGTCAACGAATAGTGATCGAGGATTTGAACGGATAAAGGATATGATTGATTATGACTAAAAGAAAAGTATATAAACTACAGGGCTTAATGCAAATTAAAAGAAAATTAAAAAGATATATTATATTAAATAAACAGCTATCACTATTTTAAACTGATGTTTTTGATTTTTCTTTTACAAATTTAAATTAAAAAAAACTACGTGACGTAAAAAGAAAATGGCTTGAAGCAATATTAATACTAAAAATATGAAAATGACATTTTTACAAACCTAATGATAAGAGAAAATTTTTTTAGAAAAAGAAAATTATTTTTAAAACTATTTATCTAATTATTATTAATTAAAAAACTATTTTTAACTATTTAATTATACCTAAAATACAAGAAAATATGAAATAAAAATTGAAAAATAAAATTATGACTTAGAAAAATCTAAAATAACTAAAAAATTTTTCAAAACTAATTTTATATTTTAGATTATTTTCTATTTTCTATGAATTAAAAACTATTTAAAACTACTTAAATTGCTAAAAATTACAAATTAAACTATGAAAAATTTGGAAAAATATTTTTTTGACTTTTTATATTTATCTTAACCTAGGAAAAATGAAAACTTATTTTTTTGAAACTTTTCTGATTTAATTGTATTAAAAGCTAATTAAAAATGCCTAAAAACTGTTTTTAATGAAGAAAAATAGCAAACAGTGATGAAAAATTATGAAAATTTCAGGAAAAGTCTAAATTAATATTATGAATCTATGAAAAATATAAAAACAGTGGCTTATGTGTAGGAAAATGAAGCTGCATGCAAGTGCTTATAAATAAGCACTTGAAATAAGCCAAAAGAGTACAAACGGGCACCAATCCAACACGAGAAGCTATAATAAGCAGAAAATACTCAAATGCAACTAATTACAACAAGCTTTAACCTCTGGAATACAAACTACTCAGATTTGATTATTTGAGCTAAAGTGCTAAAACAGATTTTGGCTACTACTTTTTAGCTAGAAAATAAGCACTTTAAATAAGCGGGACACAGCAGTTGGAACCTAAACTAGACCTGGTTAGCTACTTTGTAAACCAAAGACCAGACCTGGACAAGCTCTTATGAGCTTTTGACAAATACTGCACAAAGGAGAAAACTTCATTATTCACGAGTTTGTAAACGAGGGCTGATAAGCCCTACTTGACAAGCTATTTTGGGGCTTATAAAAAATTACTAAAAATATACAAAAATCATAATAGAAACTAGACAGTTGAAGTTTTTAAGCCTAAGTTTCACTTAAATTGACCCAAAATGAATCCATGAAAAATCATCCTAGTTAAGCTCAAGCTGACTTTTTCAATATTTGACTTTTGAAGCAGTTTTGAATTTTGACTTTTGTGAACTTTGATTCCAATTTATGAGCTGTGTTGATGTTAAATGGTAAAGTAAGACTAATGCAAGCAATATCTATGATTTTTGAACAGAAACCAAGCTTTTGATATCACAAATTTTTAACAGACAAGAACTTAGAACAGATTTAATGTGATTTTGACTTGAGCTATCAGATGCAATTGATACAGCGGATATGATTCTAATGGACCTAATGGTGAGTAGGCAGACATCAAGCACAAACAAGAGCTCAAGCTCAAATAAACAAGCGATCAAACACAAGAACTGCTGATTTGAACTTTAAGCTAGCGATTACTTAGTTAGTATGTATTATCACTTAGCTGATTCTAATGATCTAGTTACAACTAAATAAGCAGTTTAAGATGTTTAATGATCACCGATTCAAACACAACACAATATGCAATCTTGAATTAAAATGAAAATGAGAATAACACTCACAAGGTGTCCGCTTATATTGCGGCTTAAGCGAACAATATACTATTCTAAAGCCAATTCCAACCCATTCAAGCTGCAGCAACGATAACCATTTCCATGTACCCATTTTGCTTTCACAGTTGACTTTTGTTGACCAACATGATATTTTGCTTGAATCGCTTTATGAGCTTACTAAAGCTATAATAAGCTTAAGTAAGCTTATTTAAACTTAAATAAAGCTAATGAAGCTTGGACATAAGAGTTTGAAATTGAAATTTTAGCAGTGTACATAAAACTTGAAACTTAAATGAAACTTTAAATTAAGACTTGAAATGAATTACAATGACTAAGTGACTTAGTTTTGATACATAAAAAACTTAGAATAGGTTTAAAACACTAATGAGATGATTTTTATGAAAAACGACATACAAGGAAATAAAAACTAAGTCTTGCCTTGCTTTCTTCTCCTGCTTCTTTTTATACACCAAATGCTTCTCTCTCTCGATCACTTCCATCAATAATCGGCCATTGGATGACTTGAGCTCATATTGGCGTTTGATGTTAAATTGGCGGAAAGATGGTTTTGACACTGTGAGCTTGATTTGCAACGCTAGGGGGTGTGGTGTGGTGTGTAAAGTGGGTAGATATGATGATGAGGGGAGGGATAGGGTGGGTGATGGGTGAGGTTAGAGGCAAGTGGAGAAGAAAGGCAAGCCGGTGGGAGGGAAAAGGTGAAGTTTGTGGTGGGTTTGACGGGGTCCAAAAGATAGGGAAGGGGGTCATATGGCAATGGCGGGGAGTCAAAGGGTTTTTGGCGGGGACCAAAATGGTTTTAATGAGGTTGGATTGTTTTAAATGACAAGGATAAAAGCCCAATTATTCCAAACTTGAGGGACCATTTCGCCAATTTCTCAAAAATTGTTTTCAAGGGCCACTTTTGACAAGTTTCAATAGTACAAGGACCATTTTTGACATTTTCAAACTTTCAAGGGACCATTTGTGACAATTTTCAAAGTTTAGGGGCCTAAGTTGTAATTTTGCAATTTTAAATCTCAAGGACCAATTTTGACAACTTATGAATCCCTAGGGACTTAAAATGATATTTTTCTTTATTTTGATTTACGGGGTACGTTTTTGACAACTTTTGAAACTTGGGGGACTAAAGCGCCAATTATGCAAAACTTGATCGTTTTTCACGATTTTGATATTTTTGCATATAAAACACATAAAACACTTATTTGTGATATTTTTATCATTTTGATGCATTTCAGAGTGTTTTCGGATGTTTTTGCGGTTTAATTGGTGCAAAAATGATGAGTATTTAGACACCATCAATAAGCTAACCCGAGAGGCGCTGGCGATCTGACCAGAAGTGGTGTTTCATACAATGGACGCTATTCCTACTACACTCTTCTTCTTCTCTCGAAGGTAGTGGAAAGTGAACTGGCGACAAGAGACGAACTTCCTACTAATAGCGGGAGGTATAACGATGTCCATCATCAAGTTGTCCGAAACCCAGTCAATCTAGAGTTGTTTTTGAACCTCCAGTAGCTCTGTTGAAATCCCAAATTCAAATCTCTATTCCTTACCCATGGCGTTTGAATGAGCAAAACTCTTGCGAAAAAGCTAGTCATCAAATGGACAAATTTTTCAAATTTTCCAGCTACATTTTGACATAAGACTTTCTTGGATGCTATCATCTGATGCCCAAGTTTGCATCTACTCTCAAACACATGTTAAGCAACAAGGAAAATCTGTTTGAGATGGCTAAAACTCCTACGAGCGAAGCTGCTTTCAGCGGATTGTTAAAAAGCTTCAGAAACTTGGAGATCACGGAAAATTTCTCTTACCTTGTGTATTTCGGGGAATGGTTGAATGCTTTGCCTTAGCGATCTTGGTGCAAGCATTAACGATGCCTCTTTTCGGTATGGAAGAAACTTTCTCTTGGGACCTTACTCCTACATGCAAGACTCTCGAGCTTGCGAGATCGTTACAATATCCCGTCAACTTGGCATTGCCGAGGCGTATTCGTGAAAGTAGGAAAGTTCCATTTTCCGGTGACTTTGTGGTTGTTGACCGATGCGATCATCGGGTTCCTCTCATTGTTGGGCGAGGATTCCGAGAGCGGGCGTGCTCTCATTGATGTATTTGAGCAAGAAATCACATTACGTGTGGGTAATGAAGGCGTGCGCAACCTTGATCAAACGAGTACTCATAAACTATGATTACAGTCGGTTAACGAATATATATCATTGATGTTTCTTCTGAAGAGTACTCTCAAGAAGTTCTTGGTTATGATCATAATTCTTCGAGTGATAATCTCACTCCTTCATCTCAACCCATCATTGCCAATTCTACTCATTCTCGACTCGTTTTGAGGAAAGTGACTTCATCTTGGAAGAGATTGAGCATACTTGTCTACGTTAGGTTTCATGGGAAGTGATTGATCAGCTCGATTGACATCGAGGAATATTCTTCTCATCGAGAAGATGCTCAATGATGATCCTTCATCACTCCCTCCCGTCAAGCTTCATAATAAGGAATCCAAGTCGGTTGAAATGAAGAATTTCTGAGGTAGAACTTAAGGACTTACCACCTCATCTCGAGTATGCATATCTTGAGGGTGATGATAAATTACCTGTCATTATTGCTCGAGATTTGAGTAAAGATGAAAAAGTTGCTCTCATAAAGGTCTTGAAGTCACACAAGCAAGCAATTGCTTGGAAACTCTCCGACATTAAGGGTATCAACCACGAGTTTTGTACTCACCAAATCTTGATGGAGGATGACTTCAAACCAGCAGTTCAACATCAGAGAAGAGTAAATCCAAAATCCATGATGTTATCAAGCGGGAGGTTATCAAACTTCTTGATCTGCGGGATTAATTTACGTCCTCACGATAGTCCTTGGGTTAGCAATTCCTTTGTGTTTCCTAAAAGAGTGGCATTCTTTACATTGTCCAAATGAAGATAACGAGTTAATTCCAAGCTGGATTGGTTCTGGGATGGCGTGTGTGTATTGACTATCATAAGTTGAATGCCACGAAAAGACCATTTTCCTCTACCCTTCATGGACCAAATGCTTGAGATTAGCGAGGGAATGAATACTATTGTTTCCTGATGGTTTCTCGGGTTAGTTTCAATCCCATTGATCCTAAGATCGAGAAAAAACCACATTCACCTAAATGCACGACTTTTGCCTACATTATGCCTTTTGGCTTATGTAGCGCTCACGGCACGTTCCAACGATGTATGATGGCCATATTCCACGACATGATCAGGGAAACAATGGAGGTGTTTATGGATGACTTCTGCGTCATTGGGGATTAAGTTTCAAACATGTCTCTCCCGTTTAGAAAAAGCTAAAGCGGTGTGAAGACGCAATCTTTGCCTAAATTGGGAGAAGAGCCACTTTATGGTCAAAGAAGGCATAGTCATTGGCCATAAAATTTCCAAAACGGGATCGAGGTTGATAAGCGGCAAAATTAGATGTTATTTCTAAATTGCCTCATCTACTACCGTCAATTATTAGGAGTTTTTAGGTCATCTTAGGTTTTATCGTAGATTCATTCAAGATTTTTTTCTAAAGTCGCCCGGCCTATGACCCATCTTGAAAAAGATGCTCCTTTATCTTCTCACACAGTGCGCCGAAGCTTTTGAAACATTAAAGAAAAAAGCTGCTGAGGCACCATTCTCGATTGCCCCACTTGGGGACCTTACTTGAGCTCATGTGCGATGCAAGTGATTTGCTATGCTCGGTGCGGTCCTAGGGTAGCGTAGATCCAGCATTTCGACCCTATCCACTACGCGCGTAAGACTATGGCTGAAGCTCAAACCCGTACACCACCGCAGAAAAAAGAGCTACTAGCCGTGGTGTATCGTTTGAAGTTCGACCATACCTCATCTTTACCAATGCGTGGTGTCATACGGATCACTTCGGCTCTCAAATATCTCTTTGCAAAACGAATGCCAAGAGATTGCTCCGTTGGGTTCTCCT
>OU343218.1:184789593-184813655 GCA_910596185.1 Chrysanthemum makinoi | reverse complement strand
AAGCTCAGAACCATCAATAACCATTTCCATGCCCATTTTGCTTTCATTGACTTTTGTTGACCAACATGATATTTTGCTTGAATTGCTTTTATGAGCTATTAAAAGCTATAATAAGCTTAAGTAAGCTTCTTTAAACTTAAATATAAGCTATTAGAAGCTTGGACATATGAGTTGAAATTAGAATTTGAAATGTAAAGGTACATAAAACTTGAAACTTAAATGAAACTTAAATTAAGACTTGAAATGAATACAATGACTAAGTAACTTAGTTTTGATACAATAAAACTCAAGAATACAGTTTAAAACACTAATTGAGATGATTTTTTGAAAAACGACATACAAGGAAAATAAAAACTTAGTACTTCCCCCCTCTTCTCTTTCTTCCTCCTCTTTTTATATGCAAAATATATTCACCACTTGTTCTGAGCACATCCCACCATTTTTCTTGGCCATTGGATTACTTGAGCCATTTTTGGCCGTTTGATCAATTTTTGGCGCCAAAAAGTTTATTACCGCCGGGGTTGAGTGAAATGGAGAGGGGGTATTAAATGCACTTGAAGGTTGTTGAGGTGGGGGAACAAAGGAGAGAGGAATGGCTTTGAGGATGGGGAGTATGAGGTTTTGCGGTATGGTGGGAAGAAGAAAAGGCGTGGGAAAGGGTATTTGACTTGGGTTTAATTTATCAAGGGGGTCCAAAAAGGCAGGGGTCAAATGGTCAAGGGGTCACAAACGGGTTTGATACAGGTCCAAGGTGTTTAGGCTTAATAATCATAAGGACCTATTTTGCAATTTCTGAAAGTACAAGGACCAAAGCTGCCAAATTTCCAAAGTTGCTTCAAGGACCAAACTGACAAGCTTCAATAGTACAAGGACCAAAATAGACATTTTCAAATTTCCAAGGACCATTTTTGCCAATTTGAAACTTGAAGGACCAAACTTGTAATTTCTCAAAACTTTTGACATTTTTCACCAAAGGACTAATTTTGACAACTTATGATTTTAAAAGGACCTTTGGTGATTTTTCTTTTAAAAATTGTGCTCGGGACTATTTCGACAATTTTTGAAACTTGGGGGACTGAAACCGCCAATTATGCAAACTTAGCTCATTTTTCATCTGATTTTAAACATTTTGCATCTAAAACATATAAAATGCAATTTTGAGATATTTTCAGAATTTTGATGCATTTCTGAGCATTTTAAATGTTTTGCAGTTCAGATTTGACTAAAAATGATGAGTATTTACACACTCATCAATCCCCACACTAAACTATTGCTAGTCCCTAGCAATCTTTTGAGAAAACTTAATGGATTTGAATCTCTTTACCAAAAGCCATTACTTCTGAGTAGCCAATTGTTTCAGTTCAAGTAAGAACCATGGTACACCGATAACCATGTGATTTTGAGCAAACCACCACTTAACGGATTTGATTTGTCTTTACCGAAGTTTGCTTCTCGACTAGCCAACTCTTAGATAAATTATCAATATTATCTTTGGTGAGTCGATTACCAATTATGGTTTTTCCATTGCCTTTACCACAAGCCATAAACTTGCGGGCTAGCCAACTCTTCACTTTAAAGGATATGGTGAGCTGAATACCATACAATTTTGGGCAAATTGCAAGCCGTCAACGGATTTGAGATATCTTTACCAAGAGCCGTTTGCTCCTGGATTAGCCAATCCTTTGTTTATTAGACATGGCGGATCTGATAACATTTGTTGAGTAAGTGCAAAACACTTACTCCAAAAAATTTTGGCCAAAATGGGAATGGGTGGTATAATTACATGATAAAATTCGTGAGAATTCCCCCACACTAGAAATGAATATTGCCCTCAATATTCAAAGTACCGGCGGTTATGCCGAAACCGAGAACGTAAAAGGGAAATACTACGGCCATTATTTTGAAAGATTTTTTTTGAAACTTATATATATAACAACATGGGGCAACTCCCCCACAGGTGGTAGTAGAAAGAAGTGTAAATATGGGTGAAAACCCATATGGCATGCTATAATTTTTGATTCGAGTCGCTAGCTTGACTCGATCCCCGATTCATTGGTTCATGGGGAAAGTTTGTAGATCCGGACAACCACAGGAGAAATGTCCTCTCCAAAATAATGCTTCAACCGATGACCATTCACTTTAAAATTTGGACCATCGGGTTGAGATAACTCAATGGTTCCATATGGAAATACTTTAGTGATGGTAAATGGTCCGACCAACGGATTTAGTTTTCCCGAGAATATCTTCAATCTTGAATTGAAAAGAAGGACTCGATCACCCACGTTGAAAACGCGGTTCTTGATTTTAGAGTCATGAATCTTCTTTGTCTTTTGTTTGTAGATCAAAGAGTTCTCGTATGCTTGATCACGGAGTTCATTTAATTCATTCATTTGAACTTTCGGTGATCACCATGCCCTGAATATCGGTTGCATGTTTCAAGGCCCAGATGCCTTGTGCTCAAGCTCAACCGCAGATGACATGCCTTCCCGCACACAAGCTTGTATGGAGTACACCCGATGGGTGTTTTATAAGCTGCACGAAGGCCCGAGTGCGCCATCTAGCTTATCCGACCAAGAGGCACGGTTTTCGCCATCGTCCTCTCCGAATTCTTTTAATCCTCGGTTGGAAACTTCCACTTGCCCACTTGTTCGGGGTGGTACGCAGAGAGAGACGTGAGTTACACCATACTTTTGCATGACTCTATCAAACGGTCATTGCAGTAAATGCGTACCCGATCACCGATTATAGCTCGTGGAGTTCCAAACCTGGCAAAAAGAGATTTTAAAAATTTCACAACAACTCGGCATCTGGTAGGCGCTTAGCTTCAACCCATTTTGACAAATAGTCAACGGCCACGAGTATGTATTTATTACCGCAAGATGAAGGAAATGGCCCCATAAAGTCAATGCCCCAGATGTCAAAAATCTCACACACTTGAATGGCGCTTTTGCATTTCATTTCTTTGTGAGATATTCCCGTGACGCTGACAAGCGCCACATGTTTTGACAAATTCGTGGGCATCCTTGTAAATCGTGGGCCAATAGAATCCAGAATCAAACACCTTCTTGGCGGTGTAGTTGGGGCTATGATGTCCCCAAGAGGTCCGAGAATGGCAAGCCTTGAGAATGTCAATGGCTTCCTGACCATACACACACACGCTCGATGACTTGATCCGCGAAATTTTGAATAAGTAGGGTCGTCCAGAAGTAATGTTTTACATCTTTAAAGAATTTGTTTTTCTGTTGAGACGACATCCCTTTCACCACAAAGTTACCCGCATGGTAATTTGCAAAGTCAAGAAACCATGGGGTAGAAAAGTCTCCACGAAAAGAAACCACATTGAGTGTTTCGAGAGGAAATGTTTCATTTATTTCCTTTTTCTCAAACACATCTTGGTGAGGGTTTTCTAGACGGGACAGATGATCGCACTGTGTTCTCAGCCTCCTTTTTATCAATGATAATGATATCAAATTCTTGCAGGAGGAGAACCCAACGGAGCAATCTAGGCTTTGCATCTTGTTTTGCAAAGAGATATTTGAGAGCCGAGTGATCCGTATACACCACGCATTTGGTCAAGATAAGGTATGGCGAAACTTTTCAAACGCATACACCACGCCTAATAATTCTTTTCAGTGGTGTAATGGGTTTGAGCTTCAGCCATAGTCTTTACTTGCGTGGATAGGCTGAAATGCTTGGTTTCGTTGCCCCAAGACTGCACCGATAGCAAAATCGCTTGCATCGCACATGAGCTCAAAGGGTAAATCCCAGTCGGGGGCAACTAGAATGGGTGCTTCCGTAGGCTTTTTCTTTAATGTTTCAAAAGCTTCGATGCACTCGAGTGAGAAGATAAAAGGAGCATCTTTTTCAAGAAGATGGGTCATAGGCCGATCGATTTTAGAAAAATCTTGTATGAATCTACGATAAACCCCGCATGACCTAGAAAACTCCTAATACCTTTGACGGTAGTAGATGAGAGGAAATTTAGCAATAACATCAACTTTTGCTCTATCTACCTCAATCCCGCTTTTGGAAATCTTATGGCCAAGGACTATGCCTTCTTTGACCATAAAGTGGCTCTTCTCCCATTTTAGACAAAGATTGGTGTCTTCACACCGTTTTAGCATTTTTCTAAATGGGAGAGACATGTGTGAAATGAGTCCCCAATGACCGAGAAGTCATCCATAAACACCTCCATTGTTCCCCGATCATGTCGGAAAATTGCCATCATACATCGTTGAACGCTGCAGAGCGCTACATAGGCCAAAAGGCATACGCCTCAGGCAAAAGTTCCGATGGGTGTGAATGGTCTTTTCTTGATCCGGATCAATGGGATCTGAAGTAACCGAGAAACCATCAAGGAAACAATAGTAGTACTCGCTCCTGCTAATCTCTCATGCATTTGGTCCATGAAGGGTAGAGGAAAATGGTCTTTACGGGTGGCTTCGCTTAACTTGCGATAGTCAATACACACACGCCATCCCGTAACCAGTCGAGTTGGAATTAACTTTTTTTCTTCATTTGTGACAACAGTTATGCCACCCTTTTTGGAACACAGTTGAATTGCTAACCCAGACTATCGAGATCGGTAAATTAAACCTGCATCAAGAAGTTTGAGAACCTCTTGTTTGATAACTCTCATGAATTTTGTATTTACCCTTCTCTCGATGTTGGATCGACTGTTGAAGTCATCCTCCATTAAGATTTTGTGAGTACAAAACTCGTGGTTGATACCCTTAATGTCGGGGAGTTTCAAGCAATTGCTTGTTTGTGTGACTTCAAGACCTTTACGAGTGCTTTTCTCCTCCTCGCTTAAGTCTTTAGCAATTATGACAGGTAATTTATCATCACCCTCCAAGAATGCATACTCGAGATGAGGAGGTAGGTCCTTAAGTTCAACCCTGAAATTCTTCGATGTTTAACTGATTTGATTTCCTCAATTGTGATCTCTTTCGGAAGGAGTGAAGGTAATGGATCTTCATTTAACAATTGCTCAAGATAAAGGATATCTCCTTCCGAATCATAAACACCATCAATTCCCAGCGGAATTGATTCATCACTAGCAAGAAACTCATCGATCTCTTCCAGAAAGAAGTCACCTCCCTCAAACGGAGTTTGAGAGAGGGAAGAGTCGGCAATGATTGGTTGAGAAGATGTGGTGGAATCCCCACTCACAGAATTATGAAAATAACCAAGAAACTCTCTGAGAGTACTCCTCCTGGCAATATCAATTAAATCGATTCGATTAAATGATTCAAAGATCATAATTTGAGGAGTACCTCGAAGTTTGATCAAGGTTAAAGGTAATAGCTTCATTACCCACACGTAACGTGATTTCTTGCTCAAATACATCAATGAGAGCACGCCCGCTCTCGTGAATCCTCGCCCAACAATGAGTAGGAACCCGGCGATCGGCATCGAAATCAACAACCACGGTCACGGAAATGGAACTTTCCTACTTTACAAATACATCCTCGGCATGCCAAGAGGACGCTGATATAGAACCACCGCAAGCTCAAGAGTCATGCAGTAGGAACAAGTTCTGGGAAGAGAAAGTTTCTTCCATATCATAGGCATCGATTGATGCTTGCACCAAGATCGGCAAGGGCAAAGCATTCAATCATTCCTGGAAAGACACAAGGGAGAAGAAATTTTCCAGGATCTCCTAGCTTCTCGGGAAGCTTCTTTAACAGATCGCTGAAAGCAGTTCTCGCTCAAAGGAGTCTTAGCCATTTCAAACAGTTTTTCCTTATTGCTCAACATATGTTTGAGAGTTGATGCAAACTTAAGTATCAAGATGATAGCATCCGCAGCTTATGTCAAAATGTAGTTCTTAAAAATTTGAAAAAATTTCTCCATTCGATGACCGGCTTTTCATGAAAGCTTGCTCATTTAAACATGATGGGTAAGGAATAGAAGTTTGGATTTCGGGGTTTTCAACTAGAGGTTCAAAAACAACCTGTGTTTGGTTTGGGTTTCGGACAACTTGAGGATGGACATGTGCGTGACTTCAGAGCTAGTATGTCGCGACTTGGTCCTTTCGTTTCGTGTTCACTTTCCACTACCTTCTGAGAGAAGAAGAAGAGGTAGTAGGAATAGCAGTGTCCATCATATGAAGCACCACTTCCGTTGTGATCGCTTTTGCATCGGATTAGCGATCGTGTTGCTAGGTAAAGCACCGAGCCTGAGGTTTTATCATTTAAAGACTCTTGATGTCGTAAATCGGCTAACCAACAACCTGCTCATTTCCTCTTGGGATTTCATGAATTGCTTCAACAACTCATCGATGATGGTCCAGCTTGGAACAATGGCTTGATTTTGCACAGTGAAAATTCGCCTCTATTGTTTGGATTAGGGCCTTGATTGTGGAAATTTCCTTGATTATTGCCATGAAAGTACCTGGTGCTGAAATTTCCCACCTTGGTTTCTATTGAAATTTCATTGGTTTTGGAAATTTTGATTTTGATTTTGAAAACCGTTATTTTGACTAAAATTACCTTGGTTTTGAAAACCTTGGTTCATTCTATTCTGATTTTGATTACGGTTTTGGTTTTGGTTGAAACCGGGTGGTCCAGTAGGTTAGGACGTGGTTCTGCCTATAGAGCACGGTATTGGTTGCCTCCGGATTAGAAATCCCGCACACAGCATTAGCTTCAAAAGGGTTACCATCGGTGGCCATACGCCTGTAATAGGCATGGGGGCCACCGCAAGTAACACAGACTTCCACTTTCTTAACTTCAGCAGAGGTAAGTTTGTGGAAAAGAAACTTCTTTGGTGAGAGAACCAAAGCTTGAATTGTTCCATGAGTTTGTCAATCTTAGCATCGGTATAGATTGACTCACCGCCATGAAGAAGAAGGACCAACACCCACTTGGGAAACAACGGCTTGCTTCGTGGCAAAGGCGGACTTTAGACTTGTTTTCAATGATCGCTAAAGCTTCTTTTACAGTTTTGCTCAAGAAATTTCCTCCAGCGGAGGAATTGAGAGAATCTTGATCAGATTGACTCACTCCATTATAGAAAGTATCGAGTTGCATCAACTCTGAGAAACCGTGGTGAGGACATTTCATGAGCAACTCTTAAAACGATCCCACGATTCACCAAGAATTCATCAAACTTTTGTGTGAATTTGATGATTTCATTTTTAAGACTCGTGGTTTTGGAAGGTGGATAAAACTCGTTCACAAATTTCTTCACCAAATCTTCCCAAGTTTCAATTGATTTAGAGGGTTGTTTTTCAAGCCAAATCCGCTCACCCTCAGGGAAAATGGGAAGAGAAGAATTTTGACAAAGATCTCGGGGACATTCTTGTATCTGATGGTAGATGCAATCTTGTTAAACCATCGAATATGAGCATGAGGATCATCCCGCCAAAACCATAGAATTGACTTGAGGTTACAAGATTCAAGAACCCGGTTTTGAGCTCAAAATTTTCACCACAAATGGCCGGGATAACAATAGCATCTCCATACCCGCCGATACCGGAGAAGCTCACACATAGACGTTCTTCCGCCATGATAGCGAAGTAGTGTGAGCAGTACGGATCTCGATCCGACCGATGGGGCAGAAAGTCCCACGACACGCCTTCTTGGAATCTTGACGAAGCTCACCTAAATGGGCTTACAGATCTAGAAGAAATGAAGAAAAGGTGATACACTAGAGTTAACTCTAAGGAATATCAGAGTTAAGGAAAGGAATTATGAAAGTGAATTATGAAAATGGGGTAAGAAGAATCTTTTTGAGTTTCTCGGTTTTGGACAAGTAGATATAACAACAAATCCAATTAAACAAAATCGAGGCAAAACAACAAAGGAACTTAAACCAATAATCACAAGATGAATGGCTTCTTTGAAAAAGGTACACCACTATCAAGGACACAAAGGCAAGTTTTAAATCTTTGGTTCGGGAACTTATTATGGTCGCATTCCCCAGCTAGGTAGTAACACCGCCTTGGTTTGGCGGTGGTAATTTTTTATGTTGTTATTATTAAATAAAGAAAACGACAAATCTTTTTGTATTTTTATCTTTGATATATATATAGAAACAAAAGGAAAATATTTTTGTGTTTTATACGTTTTTGGATGTTTTGGGTTTTTGGATTTTTTATAAGAATATATATATAGATATAGATGGATGGTATGAACAAGGAGTGAATATTCAAATCACTAATCTGCTAAGCGTAGGATAATTAGCACTCTCCCTACACGGCCAAAATTTGATCTCAGGCAAAACCGCCAAGTTTTCTCGACACAAGCTAGCCACTTGTGAATGGCTAACCGTAAGAAACTTAAAACAGCTCAGACACAAATGCAATGAAGATCGTGAGAGTACAAGGTTTCCCCGTGTCATTATGTCCCAACGAAATGTACGAGAATAACCAAACGAATAATAGGATCGAGAGAATTTGAACGGGAAAAGGATTGTGATTGATTATACCTAAAGAAAAATTATATAAATTACAGGGGCTTAAATGCAAATTAAAGAAAATTAAAAGATAAATTATATTAAATAAACGCTATCACTATTTGCAAAATGATGTTTTTTGATTTTTCTTTTATAAAACTTAAATTAAAACTACGTGACGCATAAAAAGAAAATGTGAAATCAAGCAATATAAATCTTAAAAATATGAAAATGACATTTTTACAATCCTAATGATAAGAGAAAATTTTTAGAAAAAGAAAATTATTTTTATTACTATTTATCTAATTATTATTAATTAAAAACTATTTTTACTTATTTAATAATAGCCTAAAATACAAGAAAATATGAAATAAAGCTAGAAAAATGAAATTATGACTTAGAAAAATCTAAAATAACTAAAGAGAATTTTCAAAACTAATTTTATATTTTTCTGATTATTTTTCTATTTTTTATGAATTAAAAACTATTTAAAACTACATAAATTGCTTAAAAATACAAATTTAACTAAGAAAAATCTGGAAAAATATTTTTTTGACTTTTTATATTTATCTCAACCTAGGAAAAATGAAAACTTATTTTTTTGAAGTTTTTCTGATTTAATTGTATTAAAAGCTAATTAAAAAGGCTTAAAAACTGTTTTAAATGAATAAAAATAGCAAACTGGCCTAGAAAAATATGAAAAATTCAAGATAAGTCTAAATTAATACTCTGATTCTATGAAAAATATAAAAACAGTGGTTTGTGTGTAAGAAAATGAAATTGCAATGCAAGTGCTTAAGTAATAAGCACTTGAAATAAGCCAAAGGCTACAAATAAGCACCAAACTATTACTGAAGCTAAATTATGTTAAAACTACTTAAAAGCAACTTTTTACAACTATCCTAAACCTCTAAAATACAAACTGCTATGATTTGATGATTTGGCTTAAGTGCTAAAATCAGGTTTTGGCTACTACTTTTAAGCTAAAGAATAAGCTACCCAATAAGCTGGAAGTTGAAACCAGATATTGGAACCTAAACTAGACCTGGCTAGCTACCTATAAACCAAAACTGCACTGACAAGCTCTTATGAGCTTTTGACAAGCCCTGCACAAAGCTGAGAAAACTCAGTATTCACTGAGTTTGTGAACAGGGCAGATAAGCCCTACTTGACAAGCTATTTTGGGGCTTATAAAAAATTACTAAAAATCTAAAAAAATCATAATAAGAAACTAGACCAGTTGAAGTTTTTAAGCCCTAAGTTTCACTTAAATTGACTCAGAATTGAATCCATGAAAAATCATCCTAGTTAGGCTCAAACCTACTTTTTCAATATTCGACTTTTGAAACAGCTTTTGAATTTTTGACTTTTGTGAACTTTGATTCCAATTTATGAACTGATGTTGATGTTAAATGGTAAAGTAAGACTAATGCAAGCAATATCTATGATTTTTGAACACAAACCAAGCTTTTGATATCACAAATTTTAAATGCACAAGAACTTAGAACGATTTAATGTGATTTTGACTTCGAGCTAATGCGATGCAATTGGATGACGATATGATTCTAATGGACCTAATGGAGACCGAGTAGACGCACATCAAGCACAAACAAGAGCTCAAGCTCAAATAAACAACTGATCCAAACACAAGTTTTAAGTGACTGATTTGAACTTTAAGCTAACTGACATCGAAAGTTAGTATGTATTATCACTTAAACTCGATTCTAATGATCCTAGTTACAACTAAATAAACAGTGGTTTAAGATGTTTAATGATAACAGTTCAAACACAACACAATATGCAATATCAATTAAAATGAAAATGAGAATAACACTCACAAGTGTTCAGGTTATTTTGCAGCTTAAACCAGAACCATATACTACTATTCTAAGCCAATTCCAACCCATTCCAAGCTCTACAACCACCAATAACCATTTCCATGCCCATTTTGCTTTCTCAGTTGACTTTTGTTGACCAACATGATATTTTGCTTGAACCGCTTTATGAGCTTACTAAAAGCTATAATAAGCTTAAGTAAGCTTATTTAAACTTAAATATAAGCTATTAGAAGCTTGGACATAAGAGTTTGAAATTAAAATTTTAAACAGTGTACATAAAACTTGAAACTTAAATGAAACTTTAAATTAAGACTTGAAATGAATTACAATGACTAAGTGACTTAGTTTTGATACAATAAAACTCAAGAATACAGTTTAAAACACTAATTGAGATGATTTTTTGAAAAACGACATACAAGGAAAATAAAAACTAAGTACTTCCCCCCTCTTCTCTTTCTTCCTCCTCTTTTTATATTCAAAATATCTTCACCACTTGTTCTGAGCACATCCCACCATTTTTCTTGGCCATTGGATTACTTGAGCCATTTTTGGCCGTTTGATCAATTTTTGGCGCCAAAAGTGTATTTGCCAGTTGGGGGTTGAGTGAAATGGAGGAGGGGGTATTAAATGCATCTTGGAAGGTTGTTGAGGTGGGGGGAACAAGGAGAGCGGAATTGAGCTAGAGTGACGTGGAGTATGAGTGTTGCGCAGATAGGAAGGGAAGAAGATTTTGGCGTGCAAGGGTATTTGACTTGGCTTAGTATATGAAGGGGTCCAAAAGGCAGGGGTCCAAATGGCTTGGCAGGGTCACAATGGGTTTTGATAGTGGTCCAAGGTGTTTAGAAGCTTAATAATCATAAAGGACCTTTTTGCAATTTCGAAAGTACAAGGACCAAAGTTGCCAAATTTCCAAAGTTGCTTCAAGGGACCAAAACTGACAAGCTTCAATAGTACAAGGACAAAATAGACTTTTCAAAATTCCAATGACTATTTTTGCCAAATTTGAAACTTGGAGGACCAAACTTGTAATTTCTCAAAACTTTGGACATTTTTCACCAAAGGACTAATTATGACAACTTATGATTTTAAAAGGACCTTTTGTGATTTTTCTTTGAAATTAAGTGCTCAGTGGACCATTTCACAATTTTGAAACTTGGGACCTGAAACTCGCCAATTATGCAAACTTAGCTCATTTTTCATCCGAATTTAAACATTTTGCATCTGAAACATATAAAATGCAATTTTGAGATATTTTCAGTATTTTGATGCATTTCTGAGCATTTTTAAACGTTTTGCAGTTCAGATTTAACCAAAAATGATGAGTATTTACACACTCATCAAAAACCCCATGATTACACTAAGGAAAATTGGATATCCTTAAACATGTTTAAGCCTCAGACTCTATTGACCCCTGAACAAGTGTTCTGGAAAAAGGATATGGACTTGCAAAAAGCTGAAAATCTTGTTGAAAAGAATCCCCTTGTAGGAAATTCCCTAAAGCGACTGTGTATCCTCCAAATACACCAATGCATTTAGTTCCTAGAACTATTGCCACTAAGAGCAAGACCTTAATCACCCAATATGTTATTCTTCAACTATTTGTCGATTTTGAGAAAACTTGTAAGAAAAGGATCACACCCACCGATAATCAAACTGGGGGAAAGGGTTTTGAACAAACAAAAGAATGCTATCTAACTGAGGTCATGCCTTTCTTAAAACTACTAAAAGATCATTTTGAGAGTCTTAAAAGGGGATAAAATCAGATATTAAAGAAATGGAAAAGGAATTTGATGCAATGATAGTTGAGGTTAGTGACTATGAGCGAGAATTAAAATATAATGAGATTGAGAGGAAGAACTTGCATACCTTGAATGAGAATCTTATTTCTGAATGTATTACTCAAGATGTGTTTTACAATGCTACTAATTGTTCCATTAATGCTTCTCAATTTCATGAATTATCTGTTGTTCTCAAAGTCTCCCATGATCGTGTCATTGAGCTTGAAAAAACTAATTCTAAATTGCATGAGAAAATTGAACAGAATGATCATGATAACCTGGTGAAACAGTTTTCTAAATTGAAAGTTGAGCATCTTGCTTTGCAATTAAAATATCAACATCTAAAAGAAAATGTTAAAACCTCAAATATCAAGACATCCTTGGATGCTCCTGAATTTGATGCGCTTTTGAAATTAGCAAACGTGATGAACGATTCGAGCTCATTGTAACACGATCGAAGATTGAGAACCCAAGTCTCACAACCTAAAGGTGAAAAGAAGGATGATGGTTCCCATATGCCACCACCTTTAGATTCTCAGAATTTCCAACTTCAAAACATTATTGATAACTTGCAAAAGAAAATAATTGTTCTAAAGCTGAAATTTCAAAGGTTAATGATCAACACAAAGAGTTATGTGATTCATTTAAAGTTAATCATGATAAACAAATTGAAAAGATAACTTCTTTACTTAACGAGATTGAGAATCTGCGTGAGGTGAAAGGAAAGTTGCCAACCCCAATTGCAAATATTCTCTCCTAAGGTTTCGACAGATAAGTATGCTATCAATATGTTATATATTCCCTTCATTAGGAATAATGAACTCACACATAAAGCATATCTCTCATACCTTAAGGAAAGTTTGAAGGGTCTCCGTGAGATGGTTGAAGATGAAAGATTAGAAAACCTTTTGATAGTACTATAGCCTATGCTTGCATGGATGCCAAACGATCTCAGAAACTCTTAGAGTATGTAATTGTCACAAGTCCGACATCTAGCAATAGGCGAGATAGAATAGTGGTGCCTTGTTCTATGCCTAAAGCCAAGCATGTGACCCTTGATATGCCTTGTTCCATGTCAAATTCAAGCAAACAACCTGTGATGTGCCTCCTAGAATTTTAGATCCCAGACTTCTAGACCAGAATGCGAAAGTAGTGAAGCCAAGGAATGTTCCCATCGTTACTTCTACAGATGTTAAGATTGACACTAAAGTTAGCGGGTCAAAACCTAGAAGCTATGCAAAGAAGGATAGGATTACGCAAACTAAAAGTGATCATGATAAGGAAGTGAAAGAACACCATAGGGACAAGAAGTTTGATTTGAACAAAAGAATCGTGTTAGTTCTAGTATTAGCTCCAAGCTTACTAAAATTAATTCGAGGCCTTATGTTCTGCAAAACATGCACAAAATGTTTAATTTCTGGTAATCATGATAAATGTGATGTGTTATTTCTGAGGTCTAAGATTCATAACCCGGTTAAGAAAGTTTGGAGAGCGAAACAGATTAAGCAATCATGGAAACCTACAGGGAAGGTTTTTACCAATGTAGGATTTCAGTGGAAGCCAACAGTTCGAATATTCACGAATGGCAAACCTTGCCCCTTAACTAGATCCACTATGCCTAGAGTAGTGCCTGTTAAGGTTTGGAAGCCAACGGGTAGAATAATCCCATTAAGCACAAAATGTCCCTCGACTAAGTCTGATGCTTCTACTAGTTTAGCTCCTAGTGAAAATGACATTGCACCTAGGGTTTCTGCTGATTCAAAGATTGTTTGTGCTAACCAAAAGGACCCCATGAGCACGGGGGGATCCAATGTTTCCAATTCTCTCTTCGTCATTGTCCAAAGCGTCGCATAAGTCGCCCCTTGGTATTTGGATTCGGCGCTTCTAAACAATGATGCCTGCTCACATCACTTCAGCCTCGTTTTTCATCATCATTATGGCGTCTGCAGATAACACTTCAGGCCTCGTTCTTCAAAGAAAAGAAAAGTGTACGCTTCAAGGCGCTTTATCTTCGTAAGAAGAGAAATCTTCATGTTTATGACCATTCTCATCGACATTCTTCATCAACAAGCTTCATGTTTCTCCCATGCTCATTCAGTCATCAAGTGGATCTACATTCATTAATGTATATTCTTATTCACTTGCTAAATCAAAATGGCAACTTCGGATGCAATTTTGAGGGGGGATAAGAGTGAATATACTAAATGATGATGGATGTTTGAATAATGGTTATACGACTTAAAATTTGATGACTCTCACTCACTAAGGATAAATGGGATTTATGAGAAGAGTGAATATACTAAATGATGATGGATGTTTGAATAATGGTTATACGACTTAAAGTTCGATGACTCTCCTCCAACGCCTAATGTTTCACTCACTAAGGATAAATGGGATTTATTGTTTGGGATTCATTGGTTCAAGATATGTTTGATGAGTATTTACAACAGCTAGCGAATATTTGATGATCATCAAAGAATATGTGATTCATGAGTTCAAGATATGTTTGATGATCATTAAAGAAGTACAACTCAGACTACTCAAAAAGCCCTATCTCCAGTTATTCCTCAAGGCGCTGATAATGATTATCATAATATTGCAGTTGCACTCATGAATAATGATCCTCTCTTTGGTATTCCTTTGCCAAATCTTCACGGATTATTGTTCATGAATAATGATCCACTCTTTGGTATTCCTTTGCCAAATCTTCATGGATTATTGTTCCTCACATCGGGCATGCTATAAATCAACCACATGAACTTCAAGGAAAATGTCTACCTCATCCGCCCGAAGTTATTGGTGTATCCTCCAAATCAGTCTCTACATGAATACTTTTAGGAAGAATACATTGATGTTGAGGCATCATTTGTTCCTTGCCATTCAGTGGGTGAATATACATCCGGTTGTATGTTTATTCACATGTTGGGCATTTGACACAAGTTGATTACTTCAGAGTTAATCATTTATCACTTATTTGAGATTGAAGTTGACCTTCACAAAGGCGTGTTCTTATTTGATAACTTGCTCGAGCTTAAGAATTTGAGTTGAAGGCTTGGTTTATCTAGTTACCGCCACGGAGTGGATGGTTGAAGACCCGTTAACTATCACTATTAGGAGTTACGTTGTTTTACTCACTGTCACATGCGCATGACGATGTGGATAATCTCAAGAGGTGTTAATGTCTCATACCTTGTTTGAGTGTGAGTACTTAGAGATTTGCTTGAAGCATAGATTCTCGACACCGTTCTTCCATCTTTAAGTGCAAGCTTAAGACACAAATGCGAATTCGACTTCGTTTCAAGTTTGGTATATTGGTTTTTCTTCAACAAGGGTCACTTCAAATTGTCTACATATGGGTTGATAAAGATAGTCAGAGAGAGTTTATGTAGCAGTTGATTCTACAGATTCATTTGGGCTATTTGAGTTCTTCTCACAAGATTTCAAGTTTATGGATATATTATGTTTTTTTGATTCTCGAGGTATCAAAACCATTTGGGGTAAGGATATATTATTCCAACTATTTGGGGGAAGTGGTCTCTGGAGACCTTTGGTTTATGTTACTCTTGTTCGGTGGAAGAAATGTGAGAAAAATATTTGGAACGTGAGATGATACTGCTTATCGACATCTTATATACGGTTTATGATAAAGTGCTTCCGGTTATATGCACAACATGTTCACTTGATCGAGCTAATTCAGCTTTTTCAGAGTTGACATCCACGAGATGATTATTAGTGACTCAACATATTACATGGATGTCATCGTCTCTACTCTTGTTGGGTACATGTGTACATTATGTGCTGATTGGTTATATGTTATATAACCGGAATGCACTTGGTAAAATGAAGATGTTGATATATTGTTCCCCTAAATAGACAACCGGTCAATCTCGAAGAGTAAGGTGTACATCGGGATGCACAACAGAAGTTCATGTGATCGGTCGTGAATCGTTAATCCGACTTGATAACCGTGAGACGATCAATGTTTCAACTTGTTACTTTGGTGTTCTCGTGTTCTTCGTGGTGCTGAGCTTCAATTAATGAGACCGCTTTGTATTCAACTCTACTTCTTAGGAAAATGGTCTTTATTCGATGTTTGTCGGTTTGGGGGGAAGCTACCAAAGATTCAAATTGAGAAGGCTCATGTCCGGACGATTTTCTTAGAAGCCTCGAATGCTTTGGTGGCGAAAGTTTAAGAGATGTTGATTCCTTTCTTCTACAACGTGCGGAACGATATCTTTATCTCGGTACTCATTTCATCATTATCTTAAACTAATTTATCTCTTGTAAATATTTATTCGAAAAACAAAATACAAAATTATAAAACCTTCAAAAAATCAAATAGAAAAATATAAAACTTTCAAAATCCATAAAAATTTGAAAAATTCAAAAAAATCTTCAAAAAATATTGTCATTTTGTCATGTTTCTCTCGATTCGATAATATCTACGGTCTTGATGTTGTCATTCAAAGAATGACACGGGACTTTAGATGTTGTTCGAATTTTTTTTTTTTTTTTTTTTTTTTAAAAAATCAAAAAATCAAAAATTATTTTTGGGAGAAAGAGAAAAAAAATGGTTTATTGTCATTTCGTGCAAGAACCCGCTTTTCAAGGAAAGAACAGAGCCATACTTTATCATGTTTTCAAAATTCCATGCTCGGATTCTTTAAACATTTATCTGCTGAAAACTAACTGCTTTGAAAAATAACTCACTGCTTTTTGATAATCATCTAAACTTATTTGTCAAAATATCAATCTCTCAATCAACAACCTATGTCATTGATTGAGGGGAGAATGATTTCAATTAAATTAAAAAGTTATTTGGCATTCAATTGTTTTCAAAAGATATTCAAGCATGTTTTATCAATGGAGTCTAAAGTCTTAAAATCCGATCATTATCAGCTAAAACGCTTTCATAATCAAGTCACAATTCTCCTTAAAAGCTTTCAAAATCAATTTAAATCTATAAGAGATCACAAATCTCAAATGATTTGATAATTGTGATCGGGGAGAATGTGTGATTTAAATTGGATTTAAACTGATAATTTGGTAAATGGTTTTATAAGGATGTACAAGCTCTCCTTCCCACATATGACAAACGATTTCAAATTTTCCATGCACATGTTGAGGGGAGCATCTATCTTAAACCTATGATTTGAAACGTGATAACTTATCTTAAGGTGCAGGTTCCCTCCAGTATGTGCAAAACTCTTTTCAAATCTCGAGGCACATATTGAGGGGAGCAAAATCATGAAAACCTCATCCTTCCCCAAAATGCTTTATCTACTTGATTCGATTAGGAAAGTGATGTTGATATTTTTTAAAATGGTAATCAAAGAAGTTAATTCTTTCTCTTGCCTCCGTGGGGAAAACTATTTCAAATACTTGATTCACATGTTGAGGGGGAGTTCTTCTTCTAAAAATATCAAAACAATTCAGGTACAAAATGCTTTGATAATATATCACAAGTATCTCGATTGATTTTCAAATGGTTTTCAATTGGTTCCTATGGCAGATGAACAATACCAAAAAGACCGACCAACTTTACATTATGTATGGTGATATAAGGACGATAAGGTTAGGTATGTGTTCCCATGATCCGCCAGAACCGAGGGATCTACCCAGGGACTATCCACTAGTTAGTGTAGAGTTCTTAGGTATGATGATAAAAGGAGAAAATGAGATATGGGAAGAGTGCGGACCGATCGAAGCTAGTAATCGAATAAACCCAACAAAGTTCTAGTTATGAAGTCTCGGTAAGCACTGAAGGGGTTGAAGAATGAAAAGAATTGAATGAGAAAAGGGTGAAAACAAATAGCCCTCCATATATTCAACCTTAGGCGTAAACCGGTTCAATTCATATGCTACTGATGGTAACATCGGTATTGAAGACAAGACGTCATGGACCCAAAGGACGACCGCACTTCAACTTCCCTAACCACTCAAGTTCCTCTTAAAAGGACTTGTTTCATTCTCACGGGGAACCGACATTATCTATCGACTTTCTCTTAGAGATTGTTGATATTGAAGGTGGAGACCCTCTCCCTAGTCTCTGAAATAGGATCCAAATGTGCACAAATTGAGTCTAGTGCCACGAGATCATCAATAAATCTCATTAGGACACTTTCAATGAAGACTCTGTTTCACACAATGTGGAAAGAGAGATTATATCTTGAGTCATACGCATTATCCTTGTGGTATTGCCAGAACATCTGAGTGATATGCAAACATACTCACAATGAAGATGGAAAGCCTTCGGGAGCCAACATCTAACAAGCTCCCCGGTAGGTGGCATGTGAGATCTATTATACGATCAACCATGTGACAACCGAACGTAAACAATGGGGCGATTCATTTGAATCAATCCTGGTTCAGGTTATGGATTGACGGATACCTTTGAAAAACCGGTCTTTGTGCTTTAAAACTCTTTTCATTAGCACGTCGACCGTGTACTAATTTTTCAAATCAAAAAGTGTTTTAGGATTGATAATTGATTTTCATTAAAACCTTCGTTATATTGCAAAAACAATTTCTATTGAGCAATACACGATTTTTTTTCAAATCTCTTTTCATCAATCAGTAGACTTAAATTCGCTGGTTCACTCACTCCGTGTTGTCTTCTTTGAGACGCTCCGTTTGAGAACGCTAGAGCAAATGCGAAACCCTCCCAAGGAAATTCTTCGTAATTATTCCCGATCACAAGCAGATTTAATCGATCAACGGGAACCGTGGGGTCGTACCTCAATTCAACGAAAGTGATCAAAGACACTTTCGCGGCGATTTATTGCTAATCTGCTTATATAGGTACACCCGACGCTTGCACTGATCGAATGGAGCGGTCAATTCATAGCCGCATGCTCACACAACACATTCATATCAAAAGATATCATGATTGGTGCATCAATGACTCGGATATTCTAACTCCATGCTTCGCTACGCCGCCGCCAATATCATGAATCAACTAAAGCATCCGCTACTCGATGAGAAGATATCATGATCTGAATGTGAGCATGTCGGTCCGAAAGTCACAACATCACATAATACCTACACTACAATGGATGTATCGAGATTATCTATTAGCCGATGATCTCAAAAGCTGGCTCAACATTATTATCACGTGGATCAGGAAAAGACCTCCACTTGGATTAACCAAACATGCAATGAGTGGAATCAATGACTACGAGCCTCGGAGCAAAGTACTACATCAAGAATGCAAGATCAATTGTTAATGTAGTATCTGATTGTATTCAATGTCATTTTAGTATATGTTTGAGGTGACCTCCCTTAGGGGGAGATTGTTAGGAATTAGAAATTCCAGGTATTAAAGAGTCGGTCATCTCAAGTATATGTAATCGTTAGAAAGCTCGTAGTCATAGTACTTTTATGTTAAGTAGTATTTAGTTTAGTAACACCGTGGAGGACGGACGGGTCTTTACCCACTGTATGCCTGATCCACAACCCGTTGTGTGGCGTTTTATTGTAAGACTATAAATACTCTCTACCTTCCAAGGTAGAGAGTTGGAGCTCATAATAAGATTTTTCTTTCTCTCACTAAGTTCCCTAAACCTCTAACTTTCTCTCCCTAGAACTCACCTTTATACGCCCACTTTGAGTTATGGTTTGATGTGTATGTGAAATCCAATATCCTTCAATATTTTACGATCATCTAATGTTTTGTCAATAACAAACGTAAAATCATTTTAACGAAACAAATAAAATACGTAAACTGTTTGAGCCAATAGTTTTCTAACACACTTACGTTTTCACATAAAACACTAAAACAAGTATAAGTGATTTTATGATTTAATAATACATATGTACAACAACTAGTGTTTACATATTTGGCAAATATATACTTAACTAGTATATACTAAAATGGGTAAAAACTAACAAATGGTATTGACCCATAACCCATGGTTTTATCCAAACCATTTGACTAGGTATATTGAACTCATGAGATACATTGTATCTAATAAGAAACCCATGGATCAACCTATAACCCATGACCCATGACCCATAACCAAAATACCCATGGGTAAAGAGGAGCCTCCCACGGATCCCTAGCTTTTACGCTAGCCGATCCTTGTGGGAGGGATCCGTGGGATCCGGGAAACAGTAAACTTTCTCCTCTACAAATATTGACCCATTTCTTCCTTTTGGCTCACCACTTTCACACATACTTTCTCCAAGTATTGTACCTCTCTAACAACTGATCCTAAGGGATCTTTCTATGTAGTTTGTCTTGTTTTTGTGCATTCTCTAGGTTCCTCTTAAAGGCGAGATCACCACCTTCTGAAGTCGAGCAAGCTCAAGTCCATGAGTTGCCATGTTGTCATCATCAAGACAACTAAGGTTCTCTTGTTGATAGTTCTTTCTTCCTCCGTAGAGATGTTGTGTTGAAGGCATTAGTGAAGGATGCCGAAAGAGTCAAGACGAAAGCATTAGTAAAAGATGCTTAACGTCCGTGTCAAAAGCTAAAGGTGTCAAGACGAAGGCATTAGTGAAAGATGCCAAGCTTTGTGTCAAAGGCATTGGTGAAGAATGCCTAGGAATCAAATCAAGTGGCATTAGTGAAGAATGCCAAGGTCGTATAATCGATGAGGTGCATCGTTATACATATAAGTATTAGTTTGGTTTCAAGGATGGTGATATCCTTGATGGTGTTGTCATAAGGAGTTGGCCTCCTTGGGATTAGGTGTTGTGGTGTGTTGGTTAGTAGTTCCTCCATTGAAATGGAACTAGGTACTTAGCCTAGTACCTGATAAAGGGTAGGCGACGTTGTGATAGGATTAGTTCTCCTTGGAGTGAAAGAACTCGTTGGTTAGCCTAGCACCGGATAAAGGGTAGGCAACGTTGTGTTAGGTGTGGTTCACCTTGGTGTGAAAGAACTTGGTATTTAGCTTTGTACCGAAAAAGGTGTGTTTACGCTATGAAGGCTTCTCCGCCATAAGGAGTTGGTGTAGTGATTACGAACTCTAGAGTAGGTGACTCGGGGAGTGGAGTAGGGCAAGGAAGATGTCCTTGTAGCCGAACCACTATAAATACTCGTGTTGTGGTTATGTGCCTCTTACTCTTTATCTTTCATTATACTTTTATATATTTATCTCTCAAAGTCCAACATACACATTTAAATAGATTGACATAAGTTGATCTAAATATTTTAAAATGAAGATTTAAATTGGTAAAACTATTCAACCCCTCCCCCCCCCTTCTAGTTTTCCACACTTCCACTAATGTCTTGTGACTTGACTTCTAGGCACCCTTCACTAATGCCTACAATACGGATGATCGACACCCTTCACTAATGTCTTCGTCTTGACACTTGAGACATCTTTCACTAATGTCTTCAACACTACACTTCTTAGTAGAAAGAGAAGAACCATCAACAAGAGGACTTCAGTAGTCTTGATGATGAGGAAGCATGGCAACTCATGGACTTGAGGTTGCTTGACTTCAAAGGTGGTGATCTCGCCTTTAAGAGGAACCTAGAGGATCACACAAAAACAAAACTACATACATAGATCACTTGGATCTGGGGTTAGAGATTTTTTAACTCAGAGAGAAAGTATGTGAGAAAGGGGTGAGAAACAATGAAGAAATGGCTCACTATATATAGAGAGAAAATGTCTACTATTCCACGGATCCCACGGATCCCACCCTCAAGGGATCCGTCTAGTGTAATGCTAGGGATCCGTGGGACGCTCCTCTTTGCCCATGAGTATTTTGGTTGTGGGTCATGGGTCATGGGTTGATCCATGGGTATTTCTTTAGATACAATGTATCTAATGAGTGCAATGTATCTAGTCAAGTGGGTATGGGTCAATACCATGGGTTACGGATATGCTCCATGGGTTGTAGTTTTTACCCATTATAATACATACTAGTTATGTATATATTTGCCCAATATGTAAATATTAGTTGTTGTACATATGTATTACTAAATCATAAAATCACTTATACTTGTTTTAGTGTTTTATGTGAAAACGTAAGTGTGTTAGAAAACTATTGGCTCAAACCATTTACGTATTTTAGTTGTTTCGTTAAAATGATTTTACGTTTGTTATCGACAAAAATTAAAAGATCGTAAAATATAAATAAACATTTTTACGAATTATTTGTATTAACAATCTCCCCCTTTTTGTTGATGACAAAACATAGAATTATTTTAAGAAAAAGCTAAAATTCGTAAAAGTTTAAATTTGTAGTTTTTACTTTCTTCTCCCCTTTTTGTCGAAACAAAAAGAGCTTCGAAAAGAAACTAACACTTTGTTTTAGGAAAAACATGTGAAAAAAAATAGTATAGATAGCAAGTAACGGGAAAAGATCTCGTCTTAACTCCCCTTTGACGAGTCCATCACTATGTGAGAGCGTCAAAAAAAATAATACTAAGCTAGTTCATTTGCAACTAAGTTTGCAAAAGATTTCGTCTATGTGACGAATATGCTCCCCCTTGATGATTGCAACGTTGCAAAGGGACGTCATGAAATGTAATCCTAATATTGCAAGTGATTTTGCAATTTATTGTTTTGACACAAAGCTCCCCCTAGCTTTACGGTGTCAAAGTCTTCATGTGTAAATTGAATAACTACAAAACAAAGGTTAGAGAACAAGTATAATGCATAATTTCCTGCAAATATGACTAAAAAAATAGTTTTATGTTGCACGGATCCCACGGTTCCCTCTTTTGGAGGATCCGTCTAGGCAAATATTAGGGATCCATCTGGCTGATGACAAATTTCAGCAATGGTGATATAACAAAGAATGTTAACAACAAAGTGAGATATGTATTATACAACATAATCATATACTCCGAAATATAGCAAGTATCATGTAATTTCATTTAATAAAACTAGAGATATGATATAGATGACTCTAAAAACTAATAAAATGAATGATACATGACTTGGAATTACTAGACTTATCTAAGTAACGCTTGATACTAGGACACCACTAAAATCCTTTGTTTAGGTTTAATCTCGTCGAAACGTTCGAGGAGGTGATAGAACATGAAACGTTGATCTTCCCGTACTTCATGTATCAAACTTTCAACATGTTGACAATGATAACAATCTTTGTCATGACTAGGTAGTGGTGGTGGAAGAAAGGAAATTGCTTGATGCGAAGGATCAAGTGAAGCGGGTTGAGGAGCCTCAAATGACGGAGGGATTGGTGGAGGTGCATTTGAAGATGGCTCGACCAAGAATGATGGTGGTGGTAGAGAAGTGTCAACTTCCATATAGTCGGGTGGTTGACTTTGATAATTTCTCATAATCCAAATGGGATTACTTGATGGTGACGGCGAAAAGGAAACCGGAGCTAGTGTTGACTCAACACCTTGATTTTGTACCATTATTCCTCCTAATGAGGAGAATGTTGCTGGTGGAGGAGGATGAGACGGCCTAGGAGGCAAATCCTCTAAATTGTAGAGGTGTGGTGATGATCGTGGAGTTTTGAATGAGATAGCTCTAGGAACCAATGGTGATAGTTTAGTGGAGATGGGATTGTTTGGCTTAGGAGGTATGGTGGTGTTTGGCATAGGTAGTTTTGTGGGTACTATCCTTTTAGGGATTGGTTTGATTGGTGGAGGAGAAATCCTTGCATTTGTGGACTTGACTGGAGATGATTCGGTTGAAGAGATTTCGTGTACAACATGAGCAATTTTCTTGGGTGGTTCTTTGGTGGATGAGTTACCACTTGGAGCTTTCCTCATGATGAGATGATTTCAAGAGGTTTGTAAAGATTTATAAGTGCTGAAAAATGAGGATGAAGATGATGACTTTAGGAGTCCTAAAAATGTGGTTTATAAAGGAAGGTATTTGGCATGTGCATTCAAGACTTAAGCCACTAAAATTCATTGGAATGTGATGATTAACATGCACAAGAGTCAACTTCAGAGTTGTACTGATCTAGGAACTCATTTAAGATGAGATGGAGTGTCTAAGTTAGCAAGATGAGCTTGAAATGATTGTTTTAGCTAGAGTTGACATAAATCTGTCATACGGATCCCACGGTTCCCTCCAATAGGGGATCCGCCTAGGCTAATCCTAGG
>OU343218.1:184701718-184789493 GCA_910596185.1 Chrysanthemum makinoi | reverse complement strand
TTTGAAAAATAGTCTTTTGGCAAAATGACCTTTTTGACGACAGCGCCGGCACTGGTGTCCTCATTAGCTGCATTAGAAAAACCTTTGTTTCTTTTTAAAAACTTTCTAGGTTAGCAAGGAGTGTCTAAAATAGATGTTCAAGTCATTTAGGTACTCCTCGCTTGATCTCTCATCGGCTCATCATCCGATTTTCTCGAAAATCACGAACCACGATGTTAGAATAAAAGCAATAGAAATTAGTGTTGTTGTGGTGGTGGTCGAGGGACTTCTTGACTTCGAGACTTCTTTAAGTCGGGTAATGAGGTTTTCCTCTCATAAGATAGAAATTTCCATATATTTCGCAGGTAAATTGAGGTTGGTTCTGGGAAAACCGGGAAAACCAACATTGATTTCATGTTTGGACAACTTAACACTTATTTGGCAGCTTCATTTAACAAAGTTTTGTACAGGGTGTAAGTTTGAGCGAGTTCGAGTCCTTAGCCACGAAGGTGTTATACTCAGTTTAGTGTCCATGATCTGTTCTCCTTGGTATCGAGGGACCTTCATGAGTGTGGACGGTCATCCCGAGGTTTTTTGCATTTTCGGCTATAGCAGAACTCCATAACATCATCGGGAAGACATGATATGATGATGCTTTTGAGCTTTGGTCCCAGTTGACCACTCTCTCGTCACGAGTCAGCGAGCGGTTTGGGCAAACCGTGGTCTTGAATAAATGGACCTTCATTAATACACTTAATAGTAGGTTCCATCGGTCAAATAGCAAAGCATTCGCTTTTCCATTTGTTAAATTTACCAACCGAGTCTAGGGGGCATTTAATAAGCTCCACCCTTTTGTTGACAAGTTGGGGCACATCAATTTGACCATTAGGATCACGATTTAAGCGTTTTGGCGGCTTAAAAGGGTTTTATAATCAGCCCGCTCTGATACCACTTGTTGTTCCCGTTTCACAATCGTATAAAATGATTTAAAGAATAACTAATTGTGAACAATGATTTAAAATAATGCAAGTAAAACCTATAGCGATTAATTTTCAACGTTTATATCCTATATTGAAATGAATGGAAGAATACATTGCCCAAGTACTAGCGGAATAGTACTTGGGATTGAAATGACAAAGTATGGTATCTCCTCACTAAGCTCAGGGCTAAGTACGAGCACAACTACAAAGGAACCACTAAGCTATCTCCGAGGGACGAGTTGTATTTGGAGGAGTGAAAGATGGCTTGTGTGGGCGTTTTACAATTAATCCACAAGCTTGAATCTTTCACTCCATCTCTTATGCTATTTTATACAAGTATGTATTTAACTCTATCCTTGAGGACAAACTGACAGGTTACAGAAGACAAAATACTGATGTATTTTGTCTCTGTTTACATTGGCTATTAATTAAGGTAAGTGACAAGGCTTCTTTCTTCTTGTCAGTGATAACATTGAACTTGGTAGTTAGTGATTCAGGTAAAGTTGACTTTGGTTGATAAGGACTCTGTCTTATCTGTTCAACATTTCCCACCTTGTCCCGCTCATTCTTTAGTCTTCATAGCCTTCAGTCTTCAGTCTTTAGTTTGTCTTCAGTGTTAGTAGTTAGTGAGGAGTTTGGGATTGGTGATTGTTATGTCTTCACTCTTGAATCCACCATCTTCTTCTTGACTCAGTCTTCACCCCCTTAAGTTCCGCCTTCTTGCAGAGTGGAGGACTTCTTCTTTGTCTCTTCTTGAGTATCACGAAGGCGACTCACTGAGAGACTATAAACAGTGACTTGTTAGTGTTTAAGGGATTAAACACTTAGGGTATTTTCTATTCAAATCCTAGACTTAAGGGGTTTGGGTATTTACTGAACCCAACACATATGTGGTTTCCTCACCTTGCTATTCATTCTCTTGTTTGTCGATTTAGTAATATTTTATTAATCAATGTGCTATTTGAAGGAGTGTTTGGGATAACATCTAGGTGTGTCGAAAATGTTTGTTTAAATACTTAGATAAGTCATATAAGTTCAAAAATGTTTAAAACATGTAATATACTAAAAAGCTTCTTGTTAAGTTTGTCATGTGTGCAACATAAATGTTTTATGTGCTTATATGATTTCTTGATTTCATATTTCTTGTGTCGTTTTCTAAAAACAACAAGAATGTACATCAGATCATAACCTACACTTGTGTTGATGATGTACTCTCCCATTTTCCGTTTCATGATCGCTTTCCAAGCTTCATAGTAGGATTGACAACTTGATTATTTCATCCGATATACTCAAGAAATTATTTTGCAACGCAAATATAATTAGTCATATCCGAAAATCCAAAGTCGAGCTTTCCAACAACATATGTTGAACTAACTCATCCAACCATTTTTGTTCACCATACGGACAACTTTAGATTTTTATATTTAAATATAACACCTTCGTCACCTTAGTTGTTTCAGGCATAATATTAATAAAAACGAAGCAAAGTATCATCATTGTTACTATTCGATAGGCCATTGTAGGAATATAAATTTTCCTAACTTGAGAATGAATATTGGAGAACTTATTGCACTAGAAACTCAATTTGACCTAATGGTTGAATTGCTTCCTTGATAGAAGTTGGGTATGTGGAATCACCCGTAAAATGGTCGTGTTTAGCTGTAAGTGAGCACCGCTAGTAATAGTCTCATATTCATTCTCTCACAAGAAATCTATACTCTATGTTTTCCTAAAGTAAGTTTACAATGGAAATACTTTGCGTTGTTTTAGGATTACTAATCAAACAAGTTGTAAAATTGATTTTTCTTTTAGTTAAATCACAACCACTTGCCTCATCAAGCGATTATCTTGCTTTGATCGAGAAGAGCTACATGACTTCATGGACGAAGTTCATTGTATGCTAATCACCATCTGTAATGACTATACATAGTTCATTGCTTCTGTTGACCAAAACAACCTTCTAAACAATTTACTTTCATAAGGACGCATATACATGTGATTCTTACTCTTCAATACCAACACATAGGTAAACATCTCTTAGCTAAAACCAACTCACAAAATGGTACTTGCTTCAAGCCTTTCTAACACTTACTCTTCTAAACACAACTCCTTCATCTCCATGAACAACAACTCTACCTTTCGGATCCAAATAAAGTCTAGGATTGTCTTGAACTAGCACCTCACAACTCTATTGTCTTGAGAACTATCATGTACTCTTTTATTTCTTGACACATACCTTGCACGCCATTTCTAATACAAACAATTTACTAATCTAGATCATAAATTTGTTTTGAGCTTCTTGAATAGTGCTTGTTAAGTTTGATAAACCTCTGTGTTAGTTGTAAGCTCGATCTCATTTGGTTGCTTATGTGTTATTCTTACATGCTCTCATTGCTATGCTAGACTTGTATACATATATACTTACTGTAGAGATCATTAGTTTCAAAACTCGATACTTGGAACAAAATATTGCACGCTCACTATTGAGTAATCTGTTCCAGATGCCGGATCCCTAAAGTATAACTAGCCGGATCCCTCAAGTGAAGGATTTGTGGGATCCGGGCAAACAGAAGAGCTATTTTATCATACTTGCATCACTCCAACCCTCTAGACCGTATAAAACTAGTTAAACATAATGCCTTAGGACCACTTAAGTCTTCCTCAAGATCAGTAGATATCACACTCACTCATACTTAACTTAGAATCACATTCAAGGTGCTTTTTGATTTATCATTTCACCAAAACTCATCATCCTTCCGCTTCAATGCTCACACATCATTTCTCACATCTCAACACATCTAGTTTTATAATTATTTCAATTTTAGCAAATTGATTCTAGTCATCCTCACCTCCAAATGGGTCAAAAACTAGTTTTTCATTTCTTATAATTTTTAAGGGATTTTCCAAAATTATCTTAAGTTACCATCTGATCTCTAGGATCATTTAACACCACTTGACACTCTCAAATATACTAGTGTCATCCTTAATCACCCATTGGTGCTCATAAAATCCCATTTTCTTCCATAAAAGGCAATCATTAGCTACCATCACTCATTACCCTTGATCATTTAAGTCACATTTCATTTAAGACACTTAAGAAGACTGAGACACTCAATATGTATAGGTATTAGACCTCACAAACATCCTTTTTCTCTTTTCTTGGCTGCTGAGAGCAGGATCCCTAGGATTAGCCTAGACGGATCCCTTATTGGAGGGAACCGTGGGAACCGGCTAACAGTTTCAGCTAATCCTAGCTAAAACAATCATTTCAAGCTCTCCTTACTAGCAAACACTCCGACTTGTCTTAATTAAACTCCTAGATCGGTACAGCAACTGAAGTTGACTCTTGTGCATGCAAATCATCACATTCCAAAGGATCTTAGTGGCTTAAGTCTTGAATGCACTTGCCAAATCCTTCCCTTTATAAACCATCTTGTTAGGACTCCTAAAGTCATCATCTACATCCTCATTCTCAGCATTTAGAAACCTTTACAACACTAATTTTTAATCATCTCATCATGAGGAAAGCTTCTAGTGGTAACTCATCCAACAAAGGACCACCCAAGAAACTTGCTCGTGTTATTCACGAAATTTCTTCAACCGAATCATCTCCCGTTAAATCCACAAATGCTAGGATCTCCCCTCCACCTATCAAACCAATCCCCAAAAGGATTGTTCCCACAAAACTACCAATGCCAAACACCACCATACCCCCTAAACCAAACACTCTTATTTCCACTAAACCATCACCCTTAGTGCCTAGAGCCATATCATTCACCACTCCACTCTCATCACCACACCTCTACAATCAAGAGGACTTGCCTCCCAGGCCATCTCATCCTCCACCATTGCCAACATTCTTCTCAATAGAAAGAATAGCACAAAAAAATCAAGGTGTTGGATTATGAGGAATCATCAAAGTCAACTGTGGAAAACTAGAAGGGTGGGGGGGGGGGGTTGAATAGTTTTACCGATTAAAACTTGGTTTTAAACTATTTAGATCGACTTATGCCAATCTATTTAAACGTGTGTGTTGGATGTTGATAGACAAGCATATAGATAAATAAAAGCTAAGATAAAGAGTAAGAAGCACAAAACTATAACGCGAGTATTTATAGTGGTTCGGCTACAAGGACACCTTCCTTTCCCTACTCCACTCCCCGAGTCACCTACTCGAGAGTTCGTAATCACCACACAACACAAACTCATTGTGGTGGAGAAGCCTTCACAACGTCGCCTACTCTTTATCCGGTACAAGGCTAGATATTGAGTCCTTCCATAAGGTAGAACCAAACCTATCACAACGTCGCCTATACTTTACCCAGTACAAGGCTAGATACCGAGTTCCATTTACAAAGGTGGTACTACTACCCAACACTACACACCTCCTATCCAAAGGAGAACTACGCCTTATGACAACATCAACAAGGATATCAAAATCCTTTGACCCAATACAAATCTATCTTGTACATCGACACACCATATCGAATGTACACATTAGGCACCTTTCACTAATGCCTTTGACTCGACTTCTAGGCACCCTTCTCTAATGCCTTGTGACTTGACTTCTGGGCACCCTTCACTAATGCCTTTTGACTTGACTTCTAGGCACCCTTCACTAATGCCTTCAACACGGACTTTCGACACCTTTCACTAATGCCTTTACTTTGACTCTTCGACACTTTTCACTAATGTCTTCGTCTTGACCCTTTAGACATATTTCACCTATGTCTTCGACATTACACTTCTAATGAGAAAGAAAAGAACTATCAACAAGATACCATTAGTAGTCTTGATGATGACGAAGCTAGGCAACCCATGGACTTGAGCTTGCTCGACTTCAAGAGGTAGTGATCTCGCCTTTAAGAGGAACCTAGAGAATCACACAAACACAAAACTACATATGAAGATCACTTAGATCTGTGGTTAGAGAGTTTACAACTCAAAGAAAAAATATATGTGAAAGGGGTATGTTACAATGAAGAAATGGCTCACTATTTATAGACAAAATATTGCTACTGTTCCACGGATCCCACGGATCCTTTACTTGAGGGATCCGTCGAGTGTAAATTGGGGGAACCGTGGGATGCTCCTCTTTGCCCATGGGTTTTGGGTCATGGGTCCTAGACTTTGGACCATGGGTATCCAAGTAGATACAATATATCTAGTAGGTGCCATGCATCTAGTCCATGGGTCATGGGTTAACTCCATGGGTCATGGATAATATCCATTTATGACTTATGCATGATGTCATTTAATGGGTTATGGGTTATGCTCCATCGGTATGGGTCATGGACTTTGGGTTTTACCCAACTACATTCAATGTATTTTGTCAATGAGTCAAATACTAAAACTTCTACCAATTCTATTACCCATTATGATACATACTAAGTATGTACATAACTACTCAATATGTAAACACTAGTTGTTATACATATGCATTATTATCACATGGAAAACACTATTACTTGTTTAGTGATTTATATGAAAATGTAAGTATGTTAGTAAACTATTGGCTCAAACCATTTACGTATTTTATTTATTTCGATAAAATGATTTTACATTTGTTATCGATAAAACATTTGAAGATCGTAAAATATAAATAAACGTTTTTACGGCTTATTTGTATTAACAATCTCCCCCTTTTTGTTGATGACAAAACATAAGATTATTTTAAGGAAAAAACTAAAATTAGTAAAGTTTGAATTGAGTTTTACTCTCTTCTCCTCCTGTTTGTCGAAACAAAAAGATCGTCGAAAAGAAACTAACACATTGTTTTAAGAAAAACATGTGAAAGGAAAAAAATGAAAAATAGAGAGTAAGTGAGGAGAAGTATTCTCGACTTAGCTCCCCCTTGACGAGTCCATCCCTTTGTGAGGGCGTCAAGTAAGAAGAAATTCTAAACTAGTGCATTGCAACTATGTTTGCAAATGGTTTCATCTTTGTGACGAATATGCTCCCCCTTGATGATTGCAACCTTGCAAGGATGACATCAAGTAATGTAACCCTATGATATTGCAAAAGATTTTGCAACGTTTTGCTTTGACACGAAACTCCCCCTAGCTAAGAGTGTCAAAGTCTTCATGTGTATATCGAAATCTACAAAACAAAGGTTAGAAAACAAGTATATAATGCAAAATTTCCTGCAAATAAGACTCAAGTTAGTAGTAAACAAGTCTTCTGTTGCACGAATCCCATGGTTCCCTCTTTGGAGGGATCCGTCTAGGCAAAAGCTGAGGATTCGATGCGTAAAAGCTTAAGGCGACAATGGTGATGTAACAAGTGATGTTAACATCAAAATGAGATATGTATTAAGGCGTCAAACATATTCTCAAGAAATTATGGCATATAACATGTAATTTCATTCAATAAAACATACGAGAAATGATCTACATATCTCTAAAACTAAAAGAATGATTTAAACATGAAATATGATTCCTAAACTATCTAAGTTAAGCTTAAGACTAGGACACCACTTGAATCCTTAAGTTCAAGGTTGTTTCGGTTTGTTGATCTCATCGAAACGTTCGAGGAGGTGATAAAACATGAAACTTTGATCTTCACGTAGTTCATGCATCAAGCTTTCAACATGTTGACAATGATAACAATCTTTGTCATGACTCGAAAATGGTGGTGGTAGAAAAGAAATGACCTGAGATGGAAGGTTTGGTTGAGATTCCACAAAACAAGGAGGAATATGTGGAGGTATATTTGGAGGTGATTCAACCAAAGGTGGTGGTGGTGGAATATGTGATGAGGATGGTGGTAGAGAGGTATCTACTTCCATGTGATCGGGTGGTTGACTTTGATGATTCCTCATGATCCAAAAGGGACTATTTGAGGGTGACGGAGAAAAAGATGTCGGGGCTAGTGTTGATTCAACACCTTGATTTTGTTACTCTACTCTTTCCATCGAGAATGTTGGCAATGGTAAAGGATGATATGGCCTAGGAGGCAAGTCCTCTAGATTGTAGAGGTGTGGTGATGAGAGTGGAGTGGTGAATGATATGGCTTTAGGCACTAAGGGTGATGGTTTTGTGGAAATAGGAGTGTTTAGTTTAGGGGGTATAGTGGTGTTTGGCATTTGTAGGTTTGTGGGAACAATCCTTTTGGGGATTGGTTTGATAGGTGGAGGGGAGATCCTAGCATGTGTGGATTTAACGGGAGATGATTCGGTTGAAGAAATTTTGTGAACAACACGAGCAAGTTTCTTGGGTGGTCTTTTGGTGGATGAGTTACCACTAGGAGCTTTCCTCATGATGAGATTAAAATTAGTTTTGTAAGGTTTTCTAAATGCTGAGAATGAGGATGTAGATGATAACTTTAACAGTTTTTGACAAGATGGTTTATAAGGGGAAGGATTTGGCAAGTGCATTCAAGACTTAAGCCACTAAGATCCTTTGGAATGTGATGATTTTCATGCACAAGAGTAAACTACAGAGTTGTACTGATCTAGGAGTTTAATTAAAATGGGATTAAGTGTTCAAGTTAGGAAGGAGAGCTTGAAATGATTGTTTTAGCTAGAGTCAAGCTGAATCTGTCACCCGGATCCCACGGTTCCCTCCAATGAGGGATCTGTGTAGGCTAATCCTAGGGATCCGACTCTCAGCAGCCAAGAAAAGAGAAAAATGATGTTTGTAGAGTCTAATACCTATACCTCTTGAGTGTTTTAGTCTTCCTAAGTGTCTTAAATGAAAGGGTACTTAAATGATCAAGGGCAATGAATGAAGGTAGCTAATGATTGCCTTTTATGGAAAAATAGAACTTTATGAGTACCAATGAATGACCAAATATGACACTAGAAAATTTGAGAGTGTCAAGTGAAGCTAAATGATCCTAGAGACCAGATAGTAACTTAAGATAATTTTGGAAAATACCTTAAAAGTTATAAAAAATGGAAAACTAGTATTTGACCCATTTTGAGGTAGAGATGTCTAAAATCTATTTGCTAAAATTGAGAGATTTATAAAACTAGATGTGTTGACATGTGAGAGATGATGTGTGAGTATAGGAGTGGAATAATGATGAGTTTTGGTGAAATGATAAATTGAAAAGCACCTTGAGTGTGATCCTAAATAAGCTATGAGTGAGTGTGAAGCTTACTGAGCTTGAGGAAGACTTATGTGGTCCTAAGGTATCATGTTGAGCTAGTGTGAAGTAGTCTAAGGACATGGTTTGATGTATAAAGTCAGCAACTGCATTTTACGTTTTCCCGGATCCCACGGTTCCCTAAGTGTAGGGATCCATCTAGTACAAAGTGAGGGATCCGTCTCCTGCTAAACAGTACCTTCACAGAAGGTATGCAAAAGTTGCACAAGGTATCGTATTTCAAAGCTAGTGTTTTCTAAGAAGTTTGAACAACTATATAGACGAGAAATCAAACGTTAAGTGTTTTATTTCATTGGAAAAATCACTTTACAATGATAAGAGATGAAATCTAAGGATTAAGCCTATTTGGAAAGGAAACTAAGTTTCTTGAGCATTTTCGCTAGATGGATCATCAAAAGGATGATGAGTATTTGCCGATTGAGGGATGAAGAAGGACTTGATGAGAGATGTGTTTAGAGGTTCCATCATCTTATTCACGAGTACGTACAATAGACATTGAAATTGAGGGTGGAAGTACATGATATGATGATAGAGGCGTGTTAGGAACATTCCATAAGGGATTAGTTTGTTCTTGTTGCCTTGAAGGTTTACAATTCTCCTTGCGAAGAAATAGGCGAGATTGTTTGGTTGTTGTGTTAGCAAACAATACATTATGTGAACACAACAAGCCGGAAGGATTTCTGATTTCCCTAAGACTCAAACATTTACCGCATTAGAATGAGTGCGAGAGGTTTAAACTCATCTCGGATATCACGTGTATAGATTATGTTTGGATCAGAGTAATAGGGTCGAGGTTTGCATAACATGCGAGTCAAGTCTTGAGGGGAATGTATGTGTGAACAATAAGGACTATTTTCTTCATGATGGTTAAAGAGAGAATCAAGAGACCAATCTTCTGTGAAGGCACATTGTCCTTGATTTTGAATTCAGAGAATGTGAGCAAATTGCCCAAGAGTTAAAACAAACTTTTGGTTTTTGATCCAAAACCAAAGAGATAGAGATCGATCCTCGTTACAAACGAGTTCAACTTGACGAAAGAATTCCAACACAAACCTTGGACAGATTTTCTCGTTAATTCCGAGAAGGCCTTCTAGTCCTATGGTTCGGAAAGAGGTATTGATACCTTCTTCGTATAGTATAGGTGTGTCGACAATACGTCCTTCATGGAAGTGACGAGTTTGAGATTATTAAACCCACGGACATGATTGCCAGGTGTGTTAGGCTCAAGAGAAATGTTAGGAATGTAGACATAAGTGAGTGAAAAGTTGAACTTATACTCATGAGACATGACGAGACCTATGGAAGTGAAAAGTTAATATGATGAGACGCATTAAAAAAAATGATCACCTAACATTTTTACTAGATTTCTATTAACAATGACAATTAACTCACTTAGTATTTAACATTCTAGTGGGATTTTTCTTTTTAAGATGAAAACTGTTTTTATGTTGCATGAGAATCTGTTTCCCAGTTCCACGGTTCTCACGGTTCCCTTCCAAGAGGGATCCGGCTAGTTGAACTATCGGGATCCGTGGATCTGTAGTGACAGAAAAAGGATTTTTGACCAAAAATAGATTTTTGCATCTTATAGGTTTATAAAAAGAAATGTATTTTAGCCAATATTTACTTAGTTAAGCATGCATTGTAGGTTTATAAGGTATCTCAAGGCCAAATGTACGAAAGACAAAAAGTAGAAGAAATGACAAACACATTATGAAAAATAAACTAGATAAACTAAAACATTAGTAATATTTTATTTCAATGCTAAGAACGATACAAAGGATTGGGTATATAACACCAATGTAGATTAACAACACAAAGTACATGTCTCCATGAGAAAACTTGATCATGGGGTACACGAGAGCGATGAGTGTCAAGACGATGATAACGAAGGCGATGTAAACCATGGTGATGAAGTTCTTCCTTGGTTTTGATTTGAGATGAGATGAGATGAGAAGGAAGATGAAGTTTGAATGAGAGGTAATTTTTGAAAGTGGAAGATTTGAAAAATGAGGGTTTGGTGGAGTTGACGATCGGAGGAGGTATTTATGGGGAAATATGAACTTTTGAGATTTGTGTTTTGTTTTATTATTAGAAAGATTTGATTTTTGGATTAAGTAAAATAAGACACATGTTTATAAACCTAGACTATATACGGAAGAGTAACACTTATGCAAGAAAAGTTTCCTAACGAAGCTACGTGTAATATATGAGTATGTGAAAAAAATATTCATATAAGTTCCTATGTAAGCATACTTATTCTTAAGCTAATGTTGTTTAGAGATAAGTAGGAAGTCATACCTCTAATGCAATTATGAGTGTCTTTCTTTTGACAAGAAAAATGTCAATAGACAACTCCGGCTCCTATTGATTAAGATACCTTCTTAGGGAAGGTAATCTTGTTACCAAGCAATTCCTGTTGCTTGATAAACATGAGCTTTAACTAAGCAAAATGAAAAGGAAGGTTAGTGCATTTTAGTAAGATAAAATAAGAGAGAAAAAAATATTGTTGTCATCTAATCAATATCCTACAAAAGTGTTTTTAAGACATGGTGTTTATTTTTGTGAAAGACCTTCTTTGTAGTTTTCAATTATACACGGATCGTATCAAGTTTTAAAGTACAACATACTCTAAGAAACTTGGTAACGAAGCTCTGATGCTAATTGTGGAAAACTAGAAGAGGGGGGGTTGAATAGTTTTACCGATTAAAACTTGGTTTTAAAATATTTAGATCGACTTATGTCAATCTATTTAAACGTGTATGTTGGATGTTGATAGACAAGCATATAGATAAATAAAAGCTAAGATAAAGTAAAACACAAAACCATAACGTGAGTATTTATAGTGGTTCGGCTACAAGGACACCTTCCTTTCCCTACTCCACTCCTCGTCACCTACTCGAGTTCGTAATCACTACACAACACAAACTCCTTGTGGCTGAGAAGCCTTCACAACGTCGCCTACTCTTTATCCGGTACAAGGCTAGATACCGAGTCCTTCCACAAGGTAGAACCAAACCTATAACAATGTCGCCTACACTTTATCTGGTACAAGGCTAGATACCGAGTTCCATTTACAAAGGTGGAACTACTACCCAACACTACACACCTCCTATCCAAAGGAGAACTACACCATATGACAACATCAACAAGGATATCAAAATCCTTTGAACCAATACAAATCTATCTTGTACATTGCATACCATATCGAATGTACAACTTAGGCACCTTTCACTAATGCCTTTGACTCGACTTCTAGGCACACTTCACTAATGCCTTCAACACGGACTTTCGGCACCTTTCACTAATGCCTTTACTTTGACTCCTCGACACTTTTCACTAATGTCTTCGTCTTGACCCTTTAGACATCTTTCACCTATGTCTTCGACACTACACTTCTAATGAGAAAGAAAAGAACTATCAACAAGATACCATTAGTAGTCTTGATGATGACGAAGCTAGGCAACCCATGGACTTGAGCTTGCTCGACTTCAAGAGGTAGTGATCTCGCCTTTAAGAGGAACCTAGAGAATCACACAAACACAAAACTACATATGAAGATCACTTAGATCTGTGGTTAGAGAGTTTACAACTCAAATAAAAAATATATGTGAAAGGGGTATGTTAGAATGAAGAAATTGCTCACTATTTATAGACAAAATATTGCTACTGTTCACAAATCCCACAGATCCCTTACTTGAGGGATCCGTCCTGTGTAAACTGGGGGAACCGTGGGACGCTCTTCTTTGCCCATGGGTTTTGGGTCATGGGTCATGGTTATGGGTCCTAGACTTTGGACCATGGGTATCCAAGTAGATACAATGTATCTAGTAGGTGCAATGCATCTAGTTCATGGGTCATGGGTTAACTCCATGGGTCATGGATAATATCCATTTATGACTTATGCATGATGTCATTCAATGGGTTATGGGTTATGCTCCATGGGTATGGGTCATGGACTTTGGGTTTTACCCAACTACATTCAATGTATTTGGTCAATGGGTCAAATACTAAAACTTCTACCCATTCTATTACCCATTATGATACATACTAAGTATGTATATAACTACTCAATATGTAAACACTAGTTGTTATGCATATGCATTAATATCACATGAAAAACACAATTACTTGTTTAGTGATTTATATGAAAATGTAAGTGTGTTAGTACACTATTGGCTCAAACCATTTACGTATTTTATTTGTTTCGTTAAAATGATTTTACGTTTGTTATCGACAAAACATTAGAAGATCGTAAAATATAAATAAACGTTTTTATGGCTTATTTGTTTTAACATCAACCACCCGATCACATAGAAGTAGATACCTCTCTACCACCATCCTCATCACATATTCCACCACCACCTCCTTTGGTTAAATCACCTCCAAATATACCTCCAAAAATTCCTCCTTCTTTTGTGGAATCTCAACCAAACCTTCCATCTCAAGACATTCCTTTTCTACCACCACCATTTCCGAGCCATGACAAAGATTGTTATCATTTTCAACATGTTAAAAGCTTGATACATGAAGTACGTGAACATCAACGTTTCATGTTTTATCACCTCCTCGAACGTTTCAAAGATATCAAAAAACCTAAACAACCTTGAGCTTAAGGATTCAAGTGGTGTCCTAGTCTTAAGCTTAACTTAGATAGTTTAAGAATCATATTACATCGTTAAGTCGTTCTCTTAGTTTTAGAGATATGTTGATCATTTCTCGTATTTTTATTGAATGAAGTTACATATTATATTCCATATTGTCTTAAGAATAGTTTTGGTGCCTTAATACATATCCCATTTTGATGTTAACATCACATTTTACATCACCATTGCTGTCTGAAGCCTACAGACAAACGGATCCCTCTGTTTAGCTTAAACGGATCCCTCCAAAGAGGGAACCGTGGGATCCGTGGGATCCGTGCAACCGAAGACTTGTTTACTACTAACTTGAGTATTATTTGCAGGGAATTATGCTCTATACACTTGTTTTGTAACATTTGTTTTGTAGATTTTCAATATACACATGAAGACTTTGACACCCTTAGCTAGGGGGAGTTTCTTGTCAAAGCAAAACATTGCAAAAATCATTTGCAATATCATTCACATAGGAATACATTACATGATGTCCTCCTTGCAAAGTTGCAATCATCAAGGGGGAGCATATTCGTCACAAAGACGAAACCATTTGCAAACATAGTTGTAATGCACTAGTTTAGTATTTCTTTTTACTTGACGCCCTCACAAAGGGATTGTCTCGTCAAAGGAGAGCTAAGTCGAGAATACTTCTCCTCACTTACTCTTTATTTTTCAATATTTCTTTCTTTTCACATGTTTTTCTTAAAACAATGTGTTAGTTTCCTTTCGAAGCTCTTTTTGTTTTAGACAAAAGGGGAGAAGAAAGTAAAACTCAATTCAAACTTATACAATTTTAGTTTTCTTTAAAATAATCTTATGTTTTGTCATCAACAAAAAGAGGGAGATTGTTAATACAAATAAGTCGTAAAAACGTTTATTTATATTTTACGATCTTCTAATGTTTTGTTAATAACAAACATAAAATCATTTTAACGAAACAAATAAAATACGTAAATAGCGTGACACAATAGTTTACTAACACAATTACATTTTCACATAAAACACTAAACAAGTAATAGTGCTTTCATGATTTAGTAATGCATATGTACAACAACTAGTGTTTACATATTGGGTAGATATATACATACTTAGTATGTATTATAATGGGTAATAGAATGGGTAGAAGTTTAAGTGTTTAACCCATTGACTTAATACATTGAATGTAGTTGGTTAAAACCCAAATTCCATGACCCATACCCATGGAGCAAAATCCATAACCCATGACCCATTGCATGACATCATGCATAAGTCATAATGAGTATTACCCATGACCCATGGAGCTAACCCATAACCCATTGACTAGATGCATTGCATCTTCTAGATACATTGTATCTACTTGGATACCCATGGTCCAAGGTCTAGGACCCATGATCCATAACCCATGACCCATGACCCAAAACCCATTGGTAATGAGGAGCGTCACACGGATCCCTCGAAATACACTAAACGGATCCCTCCAACAAGGGATCCGTGGGATCCGTGGAACAGTAGCATATTTTGTCTATAAATAGTGAGCCATTTCTTCATTGTAACTCACCCCTTTCACACACATTTTCCCTTAGTGTTGTAAACTCTCTAACCTCATATCCAAGGGATCTTTCTATGTAGTTTGTGTTTGCGTGATTCTCTAGGTTCCTCTTAAAGGCGAGATCACCACCTCTTGAAGTCGAGCAAGCTCAAGTCCATGGGTTGCCAAGCTTCGTCATCATTAAGAATACTGATGGTATCTTGTTGACAGTTCTTTTCTTTCTCATTAGAAGTGTTGTGTCGAAGACATAGGTGAAAGATGTCTAAAGGTTCAAGACGAAGACATTGGTGAAAGGTGTCGAAGAGTCATATTGAAGGCATTAGTGAAATGTACCAAAGATCCGTGTCAAAGGCATTAATGAAAGGTGCCTAGAAGTCGAGTCAAAGGCATTAGTGCCTAGAAGTCTAGTCAAAGGCATTAGTCAAAAGGTGCCTAAGGTGTACATTCGATATGGTGTGTCGATGTACAAGATAGATGTGTATTGGGTCAAAGGATATTGATATCCTTGTTGATGTTGTCATAAGGAGTGACTCTCCTTTGGATATGAGTTGTGTAGTAGTTCCACCTTTGTAATGGAACTCGGTATCTAGCCTTGTACCGGATAAAGTGTAGGCGACGTTGTGATAGGTTTGGTTCTACCTCGTGGAAGAACCCGGTGCCTAGCCTACACCGGATAGAAGTAGGCGGCGTTAAGGCTTCTCCACCACAAGGAGTTTGTGTTGTGTAGTGATTACGAACTCTCGAGTAGGTGACTCGGGGAGTGGAGTAGGGCAAGGAAGGTGTCCTTGTAGCCGAACCTTTATAACATATTGGAATTCACAAACACATCATATCATAATCACAAGTAGGCGTTTAATATTAGGATTTAGATAGAGAAAGAGTTAGAGGTTTGGGAACTTAGTGAAAGAAAACGAAAGTATTATAATGAGCTCCAACTCTCTACCTTGGGAGGTAGAGAGTATTTATAGTCTTACAAAAATCTCCACCTACGGGCTGTGGATCAGGCATACAGTGAGTAAAGACCCGTCCTTCCTCCACGGTGTTACTTAACTAAATACTACTTAACTTATAATAATCTACGACTACGAGCTTTCTAACAATTACATATACTTGAGGTGACCGACTCTTTAATAACTGGATTTACTAAATCCTAACAATCTCCCCGTAAGGGAGGTCACCTCAAAAATACATTGAATACAAACAGATATTACAATAAGATTGTCCTTGGATTCTTGTTAATGTTCTTTGCTCTGTAGCTCGTAGTCATTGATTCATCATTTTTGCATGTTTGGATAATCCAAGTGGAGGTCTTTAACTGATCCACGTGATAATGAGTTTTGAGCCAACTTTCAGATCATCAACAAACATAAATCTCTGACTCATCCATTGTGATGTTGGTATTATGTGATGTTGTGACTTATGGACCGACCTGCTCACATTCTGGATCATGATATATTCTCATCAGAGTAGTGGAAGCTTTTGTTGATTCATGATATTGGCAGCAGCGTAGCAGAAGCATGGAGTGAAAATATCAGAGATGTTGATGCACTTATCATGATTTCTTTAGAGATGAATGTGTAGTGTGAGCCTGCGGCTATGGATTGACGCTTCATTACGATCAGTACAAGCGTCGGCGTACACGCATACAACGGTTAGCAATAAAGTGCGCGAAGTGTCTTTGATCACTTTCGTTGAATTGAGGTACACGGCCCACGGTTCCCGTTGATCGATACAAGACTGCTTGATCGGTATAATTCGAAGAATTTCCTTGATAGGGTTTCGTTTGCTCTAGGCGTTCTCAAACCGAACGTCTCAAAGAAGACAACGGAGTGAGTGAACCATGAATTGAGATTCAGCGATTGATGAAAAGAGATTTGAAAAACAATCGTGTACCGCTCAATGGAAATTGTTTTTGCAATACAACGAAGGTTTTAATGACAATCAATTATCAATCATAAACACCTTTTATTTTGAAATATTAGTACACAGTCGATGTGCTAACTAAAAGAGTTTTTAGGCACAATGACCGGTTTTTTTTTCAAAGGTATCCGTCAATCCATAACTGAACGGGATTGATTCAAAAGATTGAATCGCCCGTTGTTTCATTCGGTTTTCACATGGTTGATCTATTGGATAGATCTCACATGCCACCCACCAGGAGCTTGTTTGATGTTGGCTGCAGAAGGCTTTCCATCTTCATTGTGAATATATTTGCATATCACTTTCGGATGTTCTGGCAATACCACAAGGATAATGCGTAGGACTCATAAGATATAATCTCTCTTTTCACATTGTGTGAAACAGAGAGTCTTCATTGACAGTGTCCTAATGAGATTTATTTGATGATCTCGTGGCTCGAGACTCAATTGTGCATATTTTGGTTCCTATGCCGGAGACTAGGGAGAGGGTCACCTTCTTCAATATCAACAAACTCTAAGAGAAAGTTGATAGATTATGTAGGTTCCCCGTGAGATTGAAACAAGCCCTTTTAAGAGGAACTTGAGTAGCTTGGGAAGTTTAGTGCGTCGTCCTTTGGGTCCATGATGTCTTGTCTTCAATACCAGTGTTACCTTAGTAACCACTAGTAGCATATGTGTTGAACCCGGTTTCTGCCCTAAGGTTGAATTATTGGAGGGCTATTTCTTTTCACCCTTTTCACATTCAATTCTTTTTCATTCTTCAACCCCTTCAGTGCTTACCGAGACTTCATGACTAGAACCTTGTTGGGTTTATTCCAGTTCTAGCTCTATCTCAGTCCGGACTCTTCTCATGTCTCGCTTTTCTCCTTTTTTTCATCATACCTAAGGACTCTACACTATCTAGCGGATTGTCCATGGGTAGATCCCTCCAGTTCTGGCGGATCATGGGAACGAATACATAACCTAACCATCCTTATATCACCATACATAAAGTAAATTTGGTCGGTCTATTTGGTATTGTTCATCTGCCGTTGGAACCAATTGAAAACCATTTGAAAAATCAATCCAGATACTTGTGATATATTATTAAAGCATTTTGTACCTGAATTGTTTTTGATATTTTTAGAAAAAAGAGCTCCCCCTGAACATGTGCATCATATATTTGAAATTATTTTAGCACGTGGAGGCAAGAGGAAGACTTAACTTCTTTGATTACCATTTTCTAAAAGATATCAACATCACTTCCCTGATTAAATCAAGTAGATAAAGCATATTTGGGGAAGGATGAGGTTTTCAAAATTTGGCTCCCCCTCAATATGTGCCTCGAGGTTTGAAAGAGTTTTGCACCTATTAGAGGGAACCTGTACTTAGAGACAAATCAATCACGTTTCAATTCTTTGTGGTTTGAAGTAGATGCTCCCCCTCAACATGTGCATGGAAAATTTTGAAATCGTTTGACACATGTGGGGAGGAAAGCTTGCTAAACACTTGTGAAACCATTTATCGAATTATCAGTTTAAATCAAATTTAAATCACAAATTCTCCCCCGATCACAATTTTCAAACTATTTGAGATTTGTGATCTTTGTAGATTTAAATTGTTTTTGAAAGCTTTTAAGGAGAATTATGACTTGCTTATGATAACATTTAACCGATAAGGATCACTTATGAGACTTTAAACTCCAATAACATGCATGATTATCTTTTGAAAACAATTGTATGACGAATAACCTTTTGATTTAATTGAAATCATTCTACCCCTCAATCAATGACATAAGTTGTTGATTGAGAGATAGAAATTTTGACAAATGTTAAGTCCAGGTGATTTTCAAAAATTGAGTCCGAGGTATTTTTCAAAGCAATTAGTTTTCATTAAATAGCAAATATTTGTTTATAGAATCAGAGCATGAGATTTGAAAAACAAGATAAGGCATGACTCTGTTCTTTCTTTTAAAAAACGGGTTATAGACTGAAGTGACTATAAACCATTGTTTCACTTTCTCCCAAAAATATTTTTAATTTTTTTATTTTTTTGATTTTTTTTAAGACCATTCGAACAACGTCTAAAGTCCCGTGTCATTCTTTGAATGACAGCACAAAGACCGTAGATATTATCGAATAGAGAAAAAATATGACAAAAAGACAATATTTTTCGAAATTTTTCAAGATTTTTCAAGATTTTTCAAGATTTTTCAAATTTTTATGGATTTTTGAAAGTTTTATATTTTTCTATTTGCTTTTTGAAAGTTTTGTAATTTTGTATTTTGCTTTTCGAAATAAATATTTACAAGGGATGGATGAAGAAAGACCTTTACTCCTCGTCTTCCTCTTGAAGACGTTTAAGTGTTTCCGGTTGTAGACTCTTTAGACCAAGGCGTGGGAGGATAAACTCAAAACGTTCTCTAGGAAGAGCTTTGGTGAAGATGTACGCTAACGGTATTCAGTCCTCACAAAATAGAGTTCCACCACACGTTTTCTACTTGCTCCCTGATGAAATGATGTCGAATGTCGATGTGCTTTGCTCTTGAGTGTTGAGCGTTGTTGCATGAGAGAGCAATAGCACTTTATTATCACGATGCAGAGGAATTTTGTTGAATTCAAAGCCATAGTGAGATAATTGGGATCTCATCCATAGGATTTGAGCACAACAAGATGACATGGCTATGTATTCAACCTCTGTAGAGGAAATAGAGGTACTCATTTGTTTCTTTGAAGGCCATCTCACAAGCTTATCACCCAAAAGCTGAGCACCTCGGGCGTGCTTCTACGTGTATCTTAACATCCTGCATGATCATCTGCATAGTTTGTTAGTGACATACCAGTGTCCTTCGGGTACCAAAGTCCCATATTGATGGTTCCTTGGAGATACTGAAAGACCCCGTTTAACCGCTTCAAGGTGCTTTTTAGTAGGCTTAGCCTGATATCTAGCACACATGCAAACAGCTGACAGATATGCGGTCTCGGTTGTAGATACATCAGGATCCAATCATACTCGATATTTCGTTTGGTCTACCATGATCCCTGAGTGGTCCTCATCTAGTTTAGTACGCTCTATCATGGGAGTGTCAACAGGGTCAAAAGAATCAAATCCAAATTTCTTTAAAATCTCATTTGCATATTTAGATTGATTTATAAAAATGCCTCCGGGACTTTGTGAAATTTGTAATCCTAAAAAAAATGACATTTGTTCCATCATTGACATTTGAAATTTGGAACCAATTTCATTGGAAAAATGGTCACATTTATTGGGGTCAGTCGAGACAAAAATAATATCATCAACATATATTTGAACGGTGAATTAAATGTTTGCCTGACATTCTGGTGAACAATGTCGGATCAACTGCTCCTTTCTTTGAATCCGGATAGATAGAAGAAACTTTGATAGCGTATCGTACCAAGCCCTTGGAGCTTGCTTCAAACCGTAAAGATCCTTCTTCAAACGATAGACGTGAGTAGGATGCTCTGGATTCACAAAGCCTTGGGTTGGTGGCGTATCGACTTCTTTAAGATCTCGTTATGAAAAGCGTCTTTACATCCATCGATAGACTACCTTGTTCTTACTTGCAGCATTAGCCAAAAGATTCTAATTGCCTCGATCGAGCAAACTGGAGCAAATGATTCTTCAAAGTCAATACCCTCCTCTTGATGGTATCCTTTTGCAACCAATCGTGCCTTTTTCTTTAAAACATCACCATGCTCATCAAGTTTTACTTTGAAGATCCACTTTAGAGCAATGATCATAGCACAATCTGGAGCAGGTACTAATTCCCATACATCTAGTCGATCAAACTCATGAATTTCTTCTTGCATGGCATTGAACCAGTTGTCTTCATTCATGGCGGTTTTAACATCTTTTGGTTCAACCTTAGAGAGTACGGAGTTGAAGAAGCACCATAAGGCATCGGTTGCAAGTTGTTTCCGTGTGGACACTGGACGAGAGAGGTTTCCAATGATGTTGTCCAATGGATGATCATGTGTCCATTTTCTAAGGTGTTCATTTGGTTGTTGTTGAGGCTGAAGTAGCGAGTCGATATCTCGATGAAGATGGTTCTGATGAAGATTCAGGAGCAAATATGTTTTCAAAGGGGGCATCTTCGGGAGTAGCATAGGGATTAACTTCATCACGGGTGCCAGAAACAATTCCATGATGTACACTTGATGATTGATGATTTGTTGATGAGGACAGTGATGCGGCTTCTTGACTTAATGTCATAGAAGCGAAGGGTCAACTTCATTAACGAGGATAGCGACTCTGTTGATGGAATTGACATATCATGCTCATAGTGTTCATCAAACATTGGATCAAATAATTTCTTCAAATCATCTTCTGAAGGTGGTACATAAGGAGTTCTTGGTGAGGATTAGAAACAAGTGTAGAACTGATAGGAATACTTGATGAAGGTTGAAATGCGGGTCAGGCTGGATTGTCCGGAGCCATTTGACCGGTCAACTCATCGAACGTAACGTGAATTGTTTCCATGATATTTCAGGTTCTCTTGTTGAAGATTCGGTATCCTTTTCTGTTTGGTGCATATCCTACAAATACTCCAATGTCCGCTTTAGCTTTTAGTTTACCTAAATCTTGACCGTCATTAGTTGGGTAACATAAAGCACCAAACACACGAAGGTAGGATAGATCAGGTTTTCATTTATGGACAAGTTCATATGGAGTTTTTCCATGAGAGGTGTGAATAAGGGAACTATTTTGGGTGTAGCAGCGGTGGCAATGGCTTCACCCATAGAAACATTGGAACCTTTGAATAAATTAGCATTGTTCTTGTGGCTTCCACAAGAGTTCGATTTTGTCTTTCAACTACACCGTTCTGTTGAGGAGTTAGTGGAACACTTCTTTGATGACTGATTCCAACACTTTCATAAAACTGAATTAAGTCTTTGTTAACAAACTCTGTGCCATTGTCTATTCGAACAATTCTAACAGTATTGTTGAGTCGAACATGAAGCTGTTTGATGAGTTTGATGATGACATCTGGAGTTTCATCCTTTGTCCTCAAAAACTTTACCCAAGTAAATCGAGAGTAGTCATCAACAACTACTAGAATGTATATCTTCCCATTTATCGTTTGCACTCTCATTGGTCCGCACAGATCCATATGAATAGTATGAAGAACTTCCATTACAGAGTTTGTGGGTTTTGGTTTGTGGGCATATTTCTTGCTTTTTCCCAATTGACATGCTGAACAAAGATGATCCTTTTCGTACTTAAGTCTAGGTAGTCCTATTACTAAGTCCTTTCTGGAAAGATTGTTTATGGTACGAAAGTTCAAGTGATTGAGACGACGGTGCCATAACCACGACTTAGTTTTAGAAGCCTTTGACAGCAGGCAGATGGGTGAAGATTTCATCATGTCTTCGATAGAGATGGTGTATAGGTTTGAACCACGAGTTCCTCTGAGAAGTTCCACACCATCAAGTTCTCTAACAAAGAAAGTATGTTTTCTGAAGGCCACTTCTAAGTCAGAGTCACAAAATTGTCCAACAGAGAATAGATTATGTCCAAGACCTTCAACATAATACACCCTGGAAATCACACTATCTCCTACAACATAGTCTCCATAACCCATAATTGCATCGAAATGATCATTCCCGAGTCTAACAGTCCTGATGAATTTACTCACAAAGTTCATGAGACGTGATCGGTCTCCAGTCATATGCTTGGAACAGCCTGAGTCCAGGTACCACATAACTATTTGAACGATCTGCGGGTTGAACACTGGACAAGAATGGATAACTGGATAATTGGGATCCCCATGCAAGAATGGGTTCCATTTGGTTAGTAACGGTGATTGGAACACCCACATCGGAAGTAGAAACAATGGAATCATCGAAATAGATCAGATACTAGTGTTGCGTATTTGACCTATTCAAAGTATGTTCACTTCTTAAGGGAATAGTTCTACCATTAGGCATCCATTTTCTAGTGGGCATTGACTTAGCAAATTTAGGGCACAACTCATTAATCTTACGGCCAATAGGTATCCATTGATAACCTATATTATTAAATTCTCTTCACTGTGGGTTTCCACATGTTTTCTTTTAAGCTTTTGCCTTTTAGCCTTCTTAGCTTGAATTTTAACATTACAGTTTTAAGCGGGCATTTGACACATTAGACAAGTCATTCACACCACATTCATGATTAGTAACAATCAAGCGATCATCATTACATGGTTTGCGGATAGTAGCGAAGAATTGAATTAATAACGATGCGCTTATAGCTAATACTAGAATCAACACGATTCGTTTTATTCAACTCAAACTTAATATTCCTAAGGTGATCTTCTACTCTCTTCCAATGCGCATTCCTAGCTTGCGAGGTCCTATCTTTCTTGGTATTGCCTGGAGGCTTTGACCCACTTGCTTTTATGTCACTGATTACTCCTGTAGAAGGAATTATGGGAACATTAGTTGGTTGATCTACTTTTGCATTCCGAACTAGGCGATGCAGGGATCTGAACTACTTGAAGGCACATTAGAGTTCACTTTCTTAATAGTGGGCATAGAATGGTTTGTATGCTTGGCACTAGGCATAGAACATGGCATCACAGCTTTACCTTTCGCACCTAAGGATTTAGGACATGTTGCTATTAAACATTCTAGCAGCTCCTGAGATCGTTTGGCTTGAATGCACGCAAACCTAATTTCTCTGTCAAGAGGCTTATTCATAAAATCCTCTTCCACAATCTCACGGAGACATTCTAGACTATCCTTAAGGTGAGCAAAATAGTTATGAAACACAAGTTCATTATTCCTAAGATGAGGAGGAATGTATTTAACAGTCATAGTATATTTGCAGTCTGAGGATGATCTTCATGCAACATTCTCATTAAAGACAAGTGGCAGTTTCCCTTTTTCCTGTCTCCTCAGATTCTCAATTTCCTTTTGTAAAGACGTTATTTTTTTGTTGTTCTTGTCACGAGTGACTTTAATTGAATCATATAACTCTTTAAAGTGTCGTTTAACTTTTTCATTTTCTTCAAGAAAACCCTCGTTTTCCTTTTGTAAAACATTAACCAAGTTTTGAAGATGAAAAGTCTGAGAATCTAAAGGAGGAGGCAATCGGGAGCCAGTCACATTGTTCTTTTCACCCTTTAATTGTGAAATTTAGGCTTTCAATTTTCTGATCGTGTTACAATAAGCTTGAATATGTCCGTCACGTTTGTTTATCTGAGAAACTGCATCAAACTCTTGAACATCTGAGGACGTCTTGATATTTGAGGTTTTGACATTTTCTTTAAGATGTTGATATTTTAGTTGCAAATCAAAATGTTCAACTTCTAGTTTAGAAGGATGTTTTACCAAATTATCGTGATCATCCTGATCAATTTTCTCATTTAGTTATGAGTTTTTGTTTTCAAGCTCAATGACACGATCATGGGAAACTTTCAATGCAATAGATAATTCATGAAATCGAGAAGCAGTAATAGAGTGCTTAGTAACAATATAAAACACATCTTGAGCCACACAACTCGAAATCAAATTCTCATTTAAGATATGCAAGTTCTTCCTTTCAACTTCATTATATTTGAGTTCCTGTTCATAATCATTGACCTCAACTATCATTGCATCAAATTCCTTTTCCATTTCTTTAATATCTGAATTTATTCCTTTTTGAAGATTCTCAAATTGACCTTTTAATTGTTTAAAGAAAGGCATGACCTTAGTTAAATAACATTCTTTAGTTTGCTCAAAACCCCTTTCCCCTCAGTTATCCCTGTAGGTGTGATTCTCTTCTTACATGTCTTCTCAAAATCAACGAATAGTTGATAAACAACATACAGGCTGATTAAGGTTTTACTATTAGTGGCAATCGATCTAGGAACTAGATGCATTGGTGTATTTGGAGGATACACAGTAGCTGCAGGCATTTTCCTAAGGGGAGTGTTTGTTTCAACAAGTACATTAACTTTTAGCTTATCCATATCTTTCTTCCAAAAGATCTGTCCTGGGGTTAATTGAGTTTGAGGCTTAAACATGTTCAGGGAGATCCAATTTTCCTTAGTGTAATCGTAGGGTTTGATAGTTATGTTATTCATTTTACACGCAGGATCGTTAAGCTTCTTATCCATTTTCTCTCTAGACGCATCATCTAGTTTTCTATCCTCTTCCTTGCACTCAGCGCAACTAGGTTTCTGCCTAGGCTTAAGGATTTCATTACCATCATAAATCACATTTTGAGCAGCTTTTGCTATCTTACCATACTCAGGATTAGGTTTCTCTACAATGGGAATATTATGCTTATCGCTGAGAACTCTATGCTTAGTGATCATGTGAGCAGTCTGAATGGTATTCCCTTGTACGTACAACTTAGTTTCAAGCTTGTTTTACAAAGTTTTTAGATTAGAAAAATCATTCAAAAGTTTTGATTCCTTAGCACTGAATTCTTGTTTAAGCACTTTAACATTATCTTGCAGCTCTTGCTTTTGCTTAACAGTTTTAGAAAGCTTTTCTTGTAAGGAGTTTAACTCTTGTTTTAACACTTCTTCTCTCAAATTACTTTTTCTTATAGTTGTACGCATTTGGTCATCAATTTCCTGCTCACGGGTAGTTAGCTCAAACTTAGCACATTGTTCATAAATAGCAACTTTTTCTTTATAGGCATTCAGTTCAGAGATAACAGAATCATCAGGGGCACAGGCAGTGTATTCATCAAAAGCATAGTCATCATTTACTGCGAAATATGCATTACTTGGTACAATCTCACTTTCACTTTGCTTCACATATTGATCATATGGGACAATATTGCTATTACCTTCATCATCAATATCTGATTCATAAGTTTCAAGAGATTGTACTTTATTATGCATCTTTTGCTCATCAACATCATCATATAGTTTTAATACCTCTGGGATGATTGATTCTTTGGATGGACCCGACTTCTTTGTGATGATGAGACCTTTGGAGACCATTGGAGAAATGCTTGCCATGAAGATTGTCTGTGCAGATAGGTTTATCATTGATGTCGAGTGGTATGCATCACGGATCGTGACTTGAAAAGCATTCCGATGATTATGACCTATCTCCTGAATTGGCTGCTCATCTACATCTGCATCATATGTCTTGGCATTGCCCTCAGCAAGAAACAACAATTCCTCTTCATCCAAAACAGCTCCATTATCCTGAGCTTGCACTAGTAGCATCTTGTCTTTAAAGTACTCTGCATTTTGAGGGCGTTTTGGAGAAGTGCAGTTCCTTGCTATGTGTCCATCACCACCACCGTTGTAGCACTTGATTGGCTTAGCTTGACCTTGATTTCCATTCCTTCCCCGATTCTGATTTGCAACATAACCTCCACCTACTCCTCCTCTTCCCTGTTCATATTGTCTTCCTTGAGCTGGATGCACCATAACCTTTACATCTCTGACAACAACATGATTGTGTAGATTGGATGCAGTACTGATTTCATTGTTAGTATGAAGACTGTTATGTCACACCCCCAAATTACCTGTTTTGCAGCGGAATGGAATTCCTGGGGGTTGACTGTCATAGCATCACAATCACAGTTATATTGAACGACCTAAAGTGTCGTTTGGAAAATACATCGTTTGATTTAAAAAAATAATCAGAGTTTACAAAGTATAGGTCCGAAATGAAAATCAACTTGTGCGGAAATAAGTTTGTTACAATTCAAACGATGTTTTTAAAGTGCATAAATCCCATGAGAGACGCGTCGTTACCACGACTCTATGATAAGTCCACATGCATGCCATGAAGTGTATGCCTTAGATACCTGAGATAAAACATGCTTAAAACTGTCAACACAAAGGTTAGTGAAATTCATAGGTTTAATTAATTCTTTTGAACACAATATTCGTAGTGTGAGTTACGTTGTTTCACACTCATCATTGAAAACAAAACAGCATTTATTTCACTAAGTTCATGACAACCAAAGCGTAAACCTCGTACCAATAGAAATTGGTAAAAATCGTTTCATCGCAGCCCTAATATGGTAAACTTGCCAATTTACCTTAATGATTCAAATATAGTGCGTTCGATTTCCCTAAGCGGGTCAATAAGAGCGGAGTGTTAATTCCAATAGGCCTATTCACAATATTAGCGCTCCTCGCAAGTGACTAATGGTGCATGATGTAGGGACTTCAAACATGGCAATTGATTACTTAGTGACAATAAAACATTTGGATATAGCATACAGTTCAAGCATTTGTGTTCGATTAAAAATAGTTGAGCATGTATCTCCCCCAAGAGCTTGTAAAACAATTAAGTAATAAAAAGTGGGGCTATGAACTCACCTGTTGCAATGATAATGATGATATAATGGCAATACTGAAATGAGGCACAACCTCTGACCGTGACCTATTATGAATGATATGTTCAAATGTAAATCAAGAAACAATGTCGTGCATGCAAATCCACATGTAATCTATACCACTTGTACGCTTTTGAAAATAGAATTTATCGTCGAAATATATGTTTATGACATCTCGTCATGTTATAAAATACTTTACAAGTATTTACGTTGAAATGATATCTTACGATAGTCATTGAATGATTTATTATGAAATTATAACTTTTCGTCGTAAAATAATGTCATTTGGAAAATTCATGAAAGTGACTAAACGGCCTTGAAAAGCTAGTCGTAAAATGGTGCACATCGAGTGTTAGGAAACAAACTCAACGGTTTTGGGAAGCTTGTATCATTATCTCAAAGTGTTAGCGTTCAAGTTTTCATCATAGAGGTCTCGATCATGGAGAAAAATATAGGTTAAGTATGGTACTTGTGTCCAAAATATCGTTTAAGGGTGGTTTTCGGCAAAGTTTAAGTGACCGAATTTTATTCATTACAACTCCGCTTGACGAACGGTTGGACATTTTGGAAAATATGCTAGGCGAACTTATTTTTACTAGAAGACATCATATTATAAAAAGTACTACGTCAATGTTAAAAACGACCCTCAACATGGTCACTTGTTGCCATATGGTTTGTCTAATAGAAATATATTAGTTTAGCTTATTTAATATAGTTACGGCAACTTTGTGTAGCGTGTATAATTTAATCGTTACAAGTCCGTTTTCTCGTTTTATATGTCCTTAGCTCCGTATCAAAGTATACTAATATATTTTTGATAAGTCGACACAATTTATAACGCTTAAGACCTATTTTTGACTCGTACAAAGTAGACGTAACATGCTGAATTTTCTGGTTTTTACATTTTTCGTCGTCAAACTTGTAAATAGCATAACTTTTTCGTTATAGCTCCGTTTTAAACCGTTCAAGCGGCCACGTTTTCGTTTTAAAGTGTATTTTCTAATTATCTAGGCCAAAATTTTATCTCTTGCGAAAATTCAGATTTCAAAAATATGGACAGACCCTTAATTAAACTTGTCGAAATGAGTTTTTCTCGCGCCAAACCTATTCTAACCAATTCAAAATAACTCCGAAGCTATTCTAATCCTACCATACACCTTCTTAGGGTGTCATGGGTTCCTAGACATCACCAAAAGTGATATGTTTCAAGGAGTAATTATAGGATAATTATATTTCATAATAAGTAATAAAAACAATAAAAGTGGTATAAATTCATATGTAACATGCATGTTTTCTTGAAAAAATGATGAAATAACAATAAGATGAATATGAAAAAAGTTATGAAAATCATGAAATGCTTACTTGAACGATTATGTGAAAGAAAGTGATGAAAACCTTATTAATCTATAGGTTTTTATTTCAAAACCTTTACATAGATCACTAATATGACTTGTTAAACACTTGAGCTAGAAAAATTTCATGGTTTCCCTTGTGTTTCTTGAGATGGCCGGTTATGGAGGAAGAAGAAGAGAGTAGATCTTTTTTTTTTTTACACTTTAGGATCATGTATGTATGTGTAGTTTTTTTTAGAATATAAAGTCTTGTAGGTATTATTGTACATAAGATATTTTGGTCTCAAAGATGTGAGTCATCATGTATGTCGACAACCATATTAAACATAGAAGACTTGTGCATTTTTAACACTTAAGTATAAATGGGTAGAAGTATATGAGTAGTTATTTAAGGATAAATGGGTAACTTGTGTACATATTTAAGCATTTAGGGTAGCGTTAGCTAAAAATAAATTTTAACGGATCAAAATAAAATATATTGAAGTCATAAAAATTATAAAAATACATTTCTTACAAAAATTGAGTGAAATAATAATTATCGTGTAGTATTTACGAAAACCGTCGTAATTATATAAATATAACAATTTATATACAAAATAAATTTAAAACACCGGGTAAACTCATAATATTATTTTTATAATCTTAATATGAGTATAAAAATATATCGGAATAATTTTTGGAAGTTTCGGATCAATATTCAAAATAAATGTTTACGCGATATCGTTTATTTAATAGGAAAATAAACGTTTAATGAAATATGCAAATTCATGCGTGAACTGATAGGAAATGATGTTACTAATGTTGTGTAGACTAAATCTAGTCTATATGAAATGTCCTTGATGTTATTCCATGAATACGCAGCTTAACCCTCCAGGTTACGCGTATTTGATACTCGTAAACCTAATTTACGAAGAATGATGAATAGTGACTCTTCCAAAGTTTGTAAAAATGACCTGAAGTTATGTGTTGTCACATTCGCCCAACCAAAAAGGAATTCAGTCCCTGAATTCATTCCATGTTAGGTTCTACGATGTTACTTGTGAAAAGATGAGGGTATTTGAGTTGCATTGGGTCGTCCAATGTTTTTCTAAATCGTACCACGCCTTTCCAAGACGGGACTTTGAACATAATCTGTTGCCAACTTGAAATTCTAATGGTTTGTGACTTATGGAACATACCTCCAATATTTTGCGTCGTATATCGACATAGCTTATCTAGCTATATGTTGTTACTTGTAACTGATTTTTGATATGTTCGATCACTTTGTTGTTTCATGAATGACTTATGGATTTGTGAGTTAAACTTTCCGGTTTTGACCGTGAATAAGTGATTGACACCTCGACCATAGAGTGCCTCAATTGGTGCAGTCAATATGTTCAGGTGCTAGCTATTGTTGTAAAGCAACTTGTTCGATTAAGAATGATTTGCCTAATCCTTTCTAGAAAATTACACCTGCCTTGAGTATATATTCAAATGTTTGAATTGTTCTCTCGTTCTGACCAATGAGCTGAGGATAATAGGTGGTACTCATGTCCTAATAGATTCCATGGGAATCTTGATACGATTGTCAGAAGCCTAAGGTGAATCGAATAGCTTATAATAAGTACAACTGAAATTGATACCACGTGTCTCGTGTCAAATTTCAAAATATTAAATCTGTAGAAAAGGACCTTATAGAAGAGAATAGATTATGGATACCAGTTGTGATTCCTCACGCTTCTAGTTCTAGCGAATGTCATGACTTGAGTCTTCCTTGCCTAAGGTGCTTAGTCTCCATTACTAGAATGTTTATTGTTTGATGGTGTCTCTCCTAATTTCTCTTATCGAAATATCTCCACACTATATGTTGTCAAGTCACAAAACCTTAAATGTTAAAGTGATGTGATGTAGTGATTGATTTTCAAGATTTGTCCCAATATTGAGTGCTTCAAAAATATTTCATCACTTAGATTGTTATCATGCTAACCAGAAAATAGATATTAGCTCATACCATGTCGAAGAATGTTTGTTCTAATTTCACTTGTAGATGGAGAGTCATTGATTGTCCGATATGTTCAAACCTGTTGTATCTCTTGATATGAAAGTGAGGTTATCCGTAATTTCTAGAGAACACAATGCTTTAGGGAAGTTTATATTGATAACCTTAATTTAACCAAATTTTCCTTTAAGGAAAACTCATTGTAGGGAAGTTCACATATTGTTGAAGCCATGTTTAGTGAGATGTTCTGTAGTCTCAGTTAGAAGACTTGGTTTCTCCTTATAGTGTTGCTTAGTGTGTATTCGCTTCGTACTAAATCTTGTAACTCGGTCTAGCTAGTACTTTTGAAATGATATAATTTGGCTTTTAATCCAAAGATAGTGGTTCGGAATGTCTCGTGATGTCTTGAGATTTTTGTTAGGTTTTGAAAGATCTCGCTACCTACTTCTAGTCCTTGTTGGTAATTCCGAAATCCTTTCATTGTTTTCTTGTATCTAGGAATCCTCCTCACAGATGGTATAGAAAGCCTTTCCTAAAAAGGTAACTCATCAAATTCTAACTTATCGGTTGAGTGAGGGATGAATGGCGTGGGCTTCTATAGAGTGTTAACAAAAAGAAATGTTAATGAACAATTTATCTGATTACAAAGCTTGCTTTTGAGTGAAGATTGTTTTAAGAGATTTGAAATGATGCTTGTTACTTTCATGACATAATTCTTCCTGAATTATACATAGGTGATCAGGCCATGTATAGTCGAGGACAAATGATGTGATGCTTGGTTTTGTTGAAATGGTATTATGTTCCTCCGAAGTTTTAGATGGTATTCAACGTTTTTGTTTTGTAAGATAATAGCTCAATGATTTTTCAGAGTAACATGAAAATCGTTTAAGCATGATATTAAATCGTTGATAAAATGACTGAAAACCAATTGATAGGGTGGTAACGAAACAACTTGTTTTAAAACTTTATGAAACAATGTTTCTAAGATAGTGTATAATAGCTTGAAATAAAATTAAGTGAAATAATTTCATGAAATGGTAGCAAAATAACTTATACACGGGGAAACCTCATAGAATGGTAATAGTCTCCTAATTGGTCAAGAATAAAGTTGGCCTAACCCCTAGTAAGATAGTGAGGTATCATCGCATAATGATTGAAAATTGGGCAATTGGAATAAGGAATGAAATAAACAAAGGTTGCGATTATCGTGGAGATAATAAATGATACAGATTACATTAGCTAGAAAGGTACTTATTATCTGTTCCTGTTGGTAGTCTAATTATGTCTCAAGTGTAGGGCATAGGGCTGTCTAGTAACAACAGCTTTGAAACTCTCACAGTCATTAAATCTATAAGATAGTGTAGTTTCTGTAGTCTTAGTGGTAGATGGTAGTGGTGTGTCAATCATGCACGCTTTCCAAGCGGCAAATCAAATGTATGACTAATAGGTCCACTAGGACTAAGCTTGTAAGTCCTACCAAATGGTATGATCTGTCCCAACAGAATGATAAAAACTGTCTTGATCCTATAATGAATCAATGGTGATCGTGATGGTGTAGGTGCAACTTAATCCTCCTAAAAGGGTTCAGTCTCATCATCTGATGTTATCGGTGTTAAGTCAACTGATGTGAAAATTGTGATAGGGAATGACAGGGCATTCTCCATGTCAAAGTGATGGGATGGGTATCTGAAGGCATTAATGTGACAATCGATTTGAAATGAAAGTAAATAACTCGCAAAATGTGCGCATGAAATCACATGTATAGTGACTATGCACTTATGATGAAATGATGAGATGCTATGATGATGTAGTTATAGTCTAGGGTCAATGATGCAACCTATTTCTCTATAATCGAAGCTCTGATACCAATCTATCACACCCCCAAATTACCTGTTTTGCAGCGGAATGGAATTCCTGGGGGTTGACTGTCATAGCATCACAATCACAGTTATATTGAACAACCTAAAGTGTCGTTTGGAAAATACATCGTTTGATTTAATAAAATAATCAGAGTTTACAAAGTATAGGTCCCAAATGAAAATCAACTTGTGCGGAAATAAGTTTGTTACAATTCAAACGATGTTTTTAAAGTGCATAAATCCCATGAGAGACGCGTCGTTACCACGACTCTATGATAAGTCCACATGCATGCCATGAAGTGTATGCCTTAGATACCTGAGATAAAACTTGCTTAAAACTGTCAACACAAAGGTTGAGTGAAATTCATAGGTTTAATTAATTCGTTTGAACACAATATTAGTAGTGTGAGTTACGTTGTTTCACACTCATCGTTGAAAACAAAACAGTATTTATTTCACTAAGTTCATGACAACCAAAGCGTAAACCTCGTACCAATAGAAATTGGTTAAATCGTTTCATCGCAGAGCCTAATATGGTAAACTTGCCAATTTACCTTAATGATTCAAATATAGTGCGTTCGATTTCCCTAGCTGGGTCAATAAGAACGGAGTGTTAATTCAATAGGCCTATTCACAATATTCGGCGCTCACTTCAAAGTGACTAATGGTGCATGATGTAGGGACTTCAAACATGGCAATTGATTACTTAGTGACAATAAAAAATTTGGATATAGCATCTGTTCAAATCATTTGTGTTCGATTAAAATAGTTGAGCATGTATCTCCCCAAGAGTTTGTAAAACAATTAAGTAATAGAAAGTGGGGCTATGAACTCACATGTTGCAATGATTATGATGATATAATGGCAATATCTGAAATGAGCGCAACCTCTGACCGTGACCTATTATTAATGATATGTTCTAATGTAAATCATGAAACAATGTCGTGCATGCAAATCCACATGTAATCTATACCACTTGTACTCTTTTGAAAATAGAATTTATCGTTGAAATATATGTTTATGACATCTCGTCATGTTATAAAATACTTTACAAGTATTTACGTTGAAATGATATTCTACGATAGTCATTGAATGATTTATTATGAAATTATAACTTTTCGTCGTAAAATAATGTCATTTGGAAAATTCATGAAAGTGACTAAACTGCCTTGAAAAGCTAGTCGTAAAATGGTGCACATCGAGTGTTAGGAAACAAACTCAACGGTTTTGGGAAGCTTGTATCATTATCTCAAAGTGTTAGCATTCAAGTTTTCATCATAGAGGTCTCGATCATGGAGAAAAATATAGGTTAAGTATGGTACTTGTGTCCAAAATATCGTTTAAGGGTGGTTTTCGGCAAAGTTTAAGTGACCGAATTTTATTCATTACAACTCCGCTTGACGAACGGTTGGACATTTTGGAAAATATGCTAGGCGAACTTATTTTTACTAGAAGACATAATATTATAAAAAGTACTACGTCAATGTTATAAACGACCCTCAACATGGTCACTTGTTGCCATATGGTTTGTCTAATAGAAATATATTAGTTTAGCTTATTTAATATAGTTACGGCAACTTTGTGTAAACGTGTATAATTTAATCTTTACAAGTCCGTTTTCTACGTTTTATATGTCCTTAGCTCCGTATCAAAGTATACTAATATATTTTTGATAAGTCGACACAATTTATAACGCTTAAGACCTATTTTTGACTCATTACAAAGTAGCGTAACATGCTGAATTTTCTGGTTTTTACACTTTTCGTCGTCAAACTTGTAAATAGCATAACTTTTTCGTTATAGCTCCGTTTTAACCCGTTCAAGCGGCCACATTTTCGTTTTAAAGTGTATTTTCTAAATATCTAGGCCAAAAATTTTTATCTACTGCCGAAAATTCCAGATTTCCAAAATATGGACAGACCCTTAATTAAACTTGTCGAAATGAGTTTTTCTCGCGCCAAACCTATTCTAACCAATTCAAAACAACTCCGAAGCTATTCTAATCCTACCATACACCTTCTTAGGGTGTCATGGGTTCCTAGACATCACCAAAAGTGATATGTTTCAAGGAGTAATTATAGGATAATTATATTTCATAATAAGTAATAAAAACAATAAAAGTGATATAAATTTATATGTAACATGCATGTTTTCTTGAAAAAATGATGAAATAACAATAAGATGAATATGAAAAAAGTTATGAAAATCATGAAATGCTTACTTGAATGATTATGTGAAAGAAAGTGATGAAAACCTTATTAATCTATAGGTTTTTATTTCAAAACCTTTACATAGATCACTAATAGGACTTGTTAAACACTTGAGCTAGAAAAATTTCATGGTTTCCCTTGTGTTTCTTGAGATGGCCGGTTGTGGAGGAAGAAGAAGAGAGTAGATCTTTTTTTTTTTACACTTTAGGATCATGTATGTATGTGTAGTTTTTTTTAGAATATAAAGTCTTGTAGGTATTATTGTACATAAGATATTTTGGTCTCAAAGATGTGAGTCATCATGTATGTCGACAACCATATTAAACATAGAAAACTTGTGCATTTTTAACACTTAAGTATAAATGGGTAGAAGTATATGAGTAGTTATTTAAGGATAAATGGGTAACTTGTGTACATATTTAAGCATTTAGGGTAGCGTTAGCTAAAAATAAATTTTAACGGATCAAAATAAAATATATTGAAGTCATAAAAATTATAAAAATACATTTCTTACAAAAATTGAGTGAAATAATAATTATGGTAGTATTTACGAAAATCGCCGTAATTATATAAATATAACAATTTATATACAAAATAAATTTAAAACACCGGGTAAACTCATAATATTATTTTTATAATCTTAATATGAGTATAAAAATATATCGGGATAATTTTTGGAAGTGTCGGATCAAATGTTCAAAATAAATGTTTTAGATAGCGTTTATTTAATAGGAAAATAAACATTTAATGAAATATGCGAATTCATGCGTGAACCGATATGAAATGATGTTACTAATGTTGTGTAGACTAAATCTAGTCTATATGAAATGTCCTTGATGTTATTCCATGAATACGCAGCTTAACCCTCCAGGTTACGCGTATTTGATACTCGTAAACCTAATTTACGAAGAATGATGAATAGTGACTCTTCCAAAGTTTGTAAAAATGACCTGAAGTTACGAGTTGTCACATGTTAGTATGTGGAGTGAATGTTAAGTTTTGTTTAACCATAAGAGCCAGTTGATTGATAAAGTGTTCCATGATTGCATTGGCATCAGGTTGCTTGAAACTTGGATCGGGAATGAGTTTGTGATTTCCATTACCCGTGGGTATGACTTGAGAAGCTTTGGTGGAAATTCCAACATTGGTGTAAAAGGCTGTTGAATCATTTGATGAACTTGTTTCACCCTGTTTAGTTTTGAACTGTTCAAGAATCATTCTTTCAAACATAGCATGTCTCTCATTCTGAAGAAGGAATGCATAAAGTTGCTCAAAGTTGGTGTTCTTCAATCCTTTGGTTAGCTTCACAGAGGTGACAAACTTATGCCATTGAGTTCATGTTGTTACAAACTTTGAATTCAGCTGAATATTTGGCATGGTCATTTTGATATTCCTCATATCATTCACAAGCTTGTGGAATCTCACGTAATACTCATAGACACTTTCTTCTGGCTTCATCTTAAAGTGCTCAAACTCATCATATAGTTGAGATTATCTGTCTTCCTTGGTTAGTTTGGAACCCGAGAGTAACATCTTGACATTTTCCCAAACTGCCTTAGCTTCAGTGTTGTGATTGATCAGCTTGTAAATGTCCTTAGGTATACCTTGAAGTATGATGTTAGGAGCCACGATGCGCATCGTATCTCTTCTTCTCCTTATCGGTCGGTTCATCATACATTTTAGTCTGTCCGGTCCTAATATCACTGAGCCATAAGCGGCAGGTGTCAAGTATGTCTCGGTTATCTCAACGTCACGGTCCTTCATCAATTGACTTGAGAATGTTGACTCCATTTTCCTTTCCAAGACAATACAACCTGATTCGTTGAGCCCATGATTCATAGTCATTCATGTCAAGCATGGGTGGGCGAGTGTCTGAACCACTTGCTTGAACATCACCGACGATGGAGATGATTGTAGATGCGTTGGTAGACATGTTTACAGATTACATGGGATTTTATAACTCTATGATTAAACCGGAAATAGATTCTTTCACGGGATTTTACTAAATCAAGAGAAAATTGTATTACAAACAAAAGATCAACCAAGTCGCTAAGAATCCTTGAACCAAGTCGCTAAGCACCAAGTCGCTAAGTAGCAACTCGCTAGACTTCAAGTTGCTATGAATCAAGTCGCTAAGCCCAAGTTGCTAATACCCAAGTCGCTGGACACAAGTCGCTATAATACCAAATGCTAACAGTCAAGTTGCTAAAGAACAAGTAAGCTAAGGTCCAAGTCGCTAATATCAAGTCGTGAGAATACAAAGTACAAGTCGCTAACAAAATTGAAAGCAAGTCGCTAACCTAACCAAGTTGCTAGCCGTAGTGGAGAATCCACTAACATGTATGCTTGTTTGTTGGCTTGTCTCAATAGACAAGTCGCTGAGCTCCATCGCTAACAATTAACACTACAACTTCGCTAACAATTACTAAAGCAAGTCTCGAAGAAAAACACTACGAGAGTCAAGTCGCTAGCAAGAAAAACTTCAAAAACACACTTTTCAATCCAAAACAAGCCCAACCACAGTGATTCAAGCTTTCCAAATCAAAACCCAAGCACTTACAATGATTCTAAACACAAAAGTACACCCAAAATTCAAACCTTAACACAAGAAATGATCCAAATGATGCAAAAACAACTAAATTTTTTCAAACTCAAAAACCACTAGAAATCCAAGGATATGTAAGAGATATGATCAAACCATGGCTCTGATACCATTTGTAACATATTGGATTTCGCAAACACATCATATCATAATCACAAGTAGGCGTTTAATATTAGATTTTAGAGAGAGAAAGAGTTAGAGGTATGGGAACTTAGTGAGAGAAAATGAAAGTATTATAATAAGCTCCAACTCTCTACCTTGGGAGGTAGAGAGTATTTATAGTCTTACACAAATCGCCACCTACGGGTCGTGGATCAGGCATACAGTGGGTAAAGACCTGTCCGTCCTCCACGGTGTTACTTAACTTATAATAATCTACGACTACGAGCTTTCTAACGATTACATATACTTGAGGTGACCGACTCTTTAATAACTGGATTTACTAAATCCTAACAACTATAAATACTCGCGTTGTGGTTTTGTGCTTCTTACTCTTTATCTTAGCTTTTATTTATCTATATTCTTGTCTATCAACATCCAACACACATGTTTAAATAGATTGACATAAGTCTATCTTAATAGTTTAAAACCAAGTTTTAATCTTTAAAATTATTCAACCCCCCCCCCCTTCTAGTTTTCCACAAAATAAAAAACATACGATAAATAAAAAACATACGATAATTAAAAAACAAAACGAAACTTAAAAAAAACAGCATTTTCGCCTCAGTATATCAAGCATGAGAAACTCCAATTCAAGCATGAGAATTTTTTTGATGATTGATTTTTTTGGCTCCGGCAACCCCTCAGTATATCAAGCATGAGAAACTCCAATTCTCGACACTCTAAAAGTCCCTTTTCTTTCGCTATCCTCGCCTCGTACACTTCTTTGGATTTGTCTACTTTACGTTTATAATCTTGACGTAAAGCTTCCACTATAGCATCCGATTGACTCCCCCCGGTGCTCGTTGACGACTCCACTGATTTTGATTTTTTTGCCGGTCGAGGCTTGCCTGCGGGACGAGCTCTTGGATCAAGGCCGAATAGTTCGACGAGATTATCTTCATCGATCACGTCCGGCGCGTCCCATTTGGGATATTGTTTCAAAACCGTCCACGTCGAGACCATTTTAAACTGTCTCTCTGATTGAGCCTTAAAAGCGAGTCTTGCATTGTCAATATGATCAGCATCATTTTCCCCGGATTTACGCTGCAAATGCTTATAAAAACCGTTGAACTTTTGGAAATCACCGTTTACCCGACTCCATTTACCTGTGACCATATTTTTGGTACGAGTAGGCCCTGTTGTCCTATCGTTGAAGTCCTCCCAAATCTGAGTCCAAAGCGCGCATCGTTTTGTGGTCATTACCGATAGCGGCGTTTTGGGAAACCTCGACCCAACACTCGGCTAAAAAAAATTATTCATCGTTTGACCAACGAATTGTGGTTCGACACTCTTCTTCCTCCTCCTCCTCGTTATCCACGTCCAAATTCACCACGGTCTTGTTTTTTTTCTTTGGTGCTTTGGTCGGTTTTTTTCCTTGACAACGTTGTTCACGTGTTTCGGTTGGTGGTGGTTGAGGTACTTTGAATTGTGGCATCATTTCTTGTGATTCAAAGTAATGTTGTTGTGAAGGGTAGAATTGCGGTTGTGATTGTTGTGACGGATAGAATTGCGGTTGTGATTGTTGTGATGGATAGACTTGCGGTTGTGATTGTTGTGGTGGATAGAATTGCGGTTGTGATTGTCTTGGATATTGATAAGTTTGAAATCCGACGTGCGAAGAAGAGTTTGAGCTTTGGGACGATGGGGTGGACGGGTTTGACGAAGACGAGTTGAGAAGATTCATAAACGACATCTCGTTTGGATTTTGAGACATTTTTGGTTGTGGATTGAGATGGTGAAGAAAATATATTTTTGAAAGAGAAGTGTGAATTTTTGTGTAAAATATGGGTATTATTTATAGAGTGGGTAGGGTAATATTTAAATTTGAAAAAAAAAATTAAAACTAACCGTTGCATTTAAACGGATCGTTTTTTCAAAATGTCTTTTGTCTTATTTGTGTTGTGGGAGTGGCGAGTGGGAAAGTGGCGAATCAAGGTGGTATGCTGGCAAGTGGTGGCGAGGCTGCCACCTAAGAGTGGCGAGCCTCCCTCGTTGTCATACCCTATGCTCTAAGTATTCATGTTCAAAAATAAAAAAATAAAAATAAAAAGTAAATAAAAAAAATGAAAAAACTAGAGGAATTTTCATTTGCTTACATTTATTTTGGTGCTTACCAAAAGACAAATCACCACCATCCATCTAGTTTAATTTAATGGTAGGGATTAACTTAAGATTTATTAAATAAACCTAAGTCATGTTTTTTTCTTGTATTTTATCTTTCTTTTTTATTCATTTTTTTTGTCTTTTTCTTTTAATTCACGTTTTTTTTAATTCGCGTTTTTTTCTTCGTTTTCATACGTTTTCGTCCATTTTCGTCCGTTTTCATACTTTTTCATCAGTTTTCATACTTGTTTTTACGCTTTCATACGTTTTCGTCGGTTTTCATACATATTCGTCCATTTTCTTACGTTTTCGTCTGTTTTTATACGTTTTTGCCCGTTTTCTTACGTTTTCGTTCATTATTCATACTTTTTCGTCCATTTTTGTCCGTATTCATACGTTTTCGTCTGTTTTCATACTTGTTTTTACGCTTGCATACGTTTACGTCCGTTTTCATACATATTCGTCCATTTTTTTACGTTTTCATACGTTTTCGCCTGTTTTCTTACGTATTTGTCCACAAAGTGATATCCAGAAAATCACAGGTGATATTCTGAATATCACATAAATCACTTGTAATAGTCAGAAACGTATGAAAACGTAAGAAAATGGACGAAAACGTAATAAAATGGACGAATACGATATGAAAGCGAACAGCGTATGAAAGCGTAAAACACGTTTGAAAATGGATGAAACGTATAAAATGGGCAAAACAAAAAAAATGATGAAGCAGGACCGGCGTATGAAAACGAACGAAAACGTATGAAAACGGACGATAACATATGAAAACAGGTGAAAATGTATGAAAGCGGATGACAACGAATGAAAACGGACGAAAACGTATGAAAACAGACGAAAACGTATGAAAGCGAAAAAAAAAACGCGAATTAAAAAAAAACGTGAATTAATAAATAAAAAAACGCGAACTTAAAAAAAACGCAAATTTAAAAATAAACAAAAATAAAAAAAATAATAAAAAACGTGAATTTTAAAAAAATAATAAAAATAGACAAAAAAAAATATCTGGATAAATAAGAAAGTCAAAAAGACAAGAAAAAAAATGAACTTAGGTTTACCTTTAAATCTTAGGTTAATCCCCACCATTAGATCAAACTAGATGCATGGTGAGGATTTATCCCTTAGTAAGTATGAATTTATTGATAAGCAAAATAAAGTGCCTCGAAAAAACTAACCTCTCTCTTTATAGTTTTACCAAGTCGTTGAAATAATGACACAACATTTTAAAATTGAACTGACACGTCAGTTTTTTTTATATATTTTGAGAAGTTAAAACACAAGGATTAGGTGTGGGCTCGTCATGATGGTTCGCCGTCCGACGAGGACCTTCGCTGCGACACCAGGCTACCTCGCCGTAGCTCGCCATCAGTTTCCTCTTCGTCTGCACGACGAGGATTTGAGCTGTACTTTTTTTTCTCTTTTTTTCTCTTTTTTTGTGTTTTGGAATATGAATATATTTGGAGGAAAAAAAATATAAATTGTTTTTGAAGGTGAAGTGTTTTGTATAATAGAAGATGAATGACTTTGGAGGAAAAAAGAATGCAAATATAAAATTAAAAACACAAATTACATTGAACATTTAAGTTAAAACACTACATTAATTGAAGATTAAATGAAAACAGCAAATACATAATAAGCTTAAACATTAAAATTACAACGAGATTGATGGAAATAAAACTACTAAAACTTAAGAATATGAATCATCTGAGTTCCAACCCTCGTCACTCGAAGAGGAATAAAACTCGCCATTAAAGTACTTTCTTTCCATGATGTCAAAGTAGTTCTCCCTAAGATATTCAGCTTCTCTGGCTTCCTCGTTCACGATGAAGGCCTTCGCGTGCCTCTGTTCCATAATCTCTTTATAATTTTCCTCGTCCTGCGCAAGTTCAAGAAGGGAAGTGATAAGGATTTAAAACGTACACTTTTAAGGGGTCATTTAAGCCCTTAATTGCCAACTTTTATATCCGTTACTGCTTAATTTCGTTCCTTTTCACTTTTTAGGTCTCTTGGAAGCAAAATGCTAGAATGATGCATATTTGGACGAAAAGGAGTGAATTCATGAAGAAAATGGCAAAGTCAAGATCGAAGCCAATCAAGCTGCTGAAATTGAACCTGACGGTGTCCCAATCAAAGGGCGACGCTGTCCCTTTATGCTAATAAAAATCTCAGACGGCGTCAGGCTTTGAAGAGGAAGGGCGTCACTAAGACTTTTCATCTCAGACGGCCCAGATCCAGAATCAGACGACGTCCCTACTAAAGCCCGACGGTGTCACAACTACAACGCGACGCCGTCCCAACGATAACTTGGCCAAGACGAAAAACCTAATGACGGCGATCTGAGGGCGTCCCACCTATAAGGCGACGCCGTCTCAAGTGTAAAATTATATATAGAAATCGAATTTTTAGAATTTTAGGAGGTAGACTTGTGGAGTAAAAACCCTAAACGTTTGTAGTCCGACTTGGACAGTATTTTAGGGTTCCCAAACCCTATTTTACTCATCAAGATAAGTGTTTTATTCCATTGATTTCATCATGTCTTCCATTGAATGTGTGTATGCTTGGTTGGTTAGCATGTCCGGCTAAATTTCTTGTGTGTTTACTTAGATCTATGAAACCTAGTTATTAATTATTGATTGGTTGTCACTTATCTTAATTGTAATTGGCTTAGGAGTGAAATTAGGCTATCGTTGTATTTAAATGCTTGAGTAATCTTTGTGAACCTTAGTTTATGAATCACTTAGCGGATTTCGTAGTCTAAACATCCAAGGATAACCTTAAAGTTATTTTATGATTAATCTAGAGGATTTCGTAGGCAATAACCTTAAGGTAGTCTCAAGAGTTAGGAAAAGGCACACCCTACGACCTTAGAAAACACAACGCGTTAAGAATAAGGACGTGACAATTCAACCACCAATAAAAGATAACTAGGGAGTAATAGTATCTAGATAAACACATTTTTAATCATCATACGAGCTCACATCAAAAAGACATAGACTACCCATAGTTTAGATAATTAGATAGTAGAAGTAATCGGTAGAAGTACCACCCACCAAATCCAAGCCCCAAGATTTTACCCTTAACTTTCTAAAAATATATAAAAAGATAAAAAAGAATCTTCCTCAACCTCAACCTTAGCGTACTACACTTCTTACTATCATTCCTATTCCCTTAGAGAACGATATCAATCCCCGAAGCTTACCCAATACTACATTACAACGATTAGGTTCACTGCCTAGGGTGTTGAAAAATATGCTCGACGAAAAGGAAGTTCCTTTGACCCCGAACGCGCCTTGTACGCGCATCAAGTTTTTGCAGCGGCATTTTGCCGGGAATAGAATAGCTAGTTAGATTTCTATCTCGTTTAGGTTCCCTTGCTTGATTCCTTTCAAGTAAGATTTCTTCTCATTTTTAGCTTCCTTGTAGTCTATCCCCCTTCTTCGTGACTTTGTTCGTAGCCCCATCACTTTTCATCATGGAAGGTGATAACCCGCCACCACATCTACCACTTCCCATCGACCCACCACTCATTGACCCGCCAAGAGGCCGTACTCTTGGTGAATACTCTAGACCAAGCCACCAAGGCTATAGGAACAACATTGAGCTCCCCGATCAAGCTCAAACTACGGCCATGCGATCCGACACCATCCGGTTGGTGCAAAACGGATGTGCATTTCATGGACTTCGTTCCGAAGATCCTAATTAGCATCTCAAGGACTTCCTCAAAATCGTTGATTCCATCGACCTTGATGCTACCACATGGGAGACCACGCGCTTGCGTCTCTTCCAATTCTCTCTACGGGACCAAGCTAGTAATTGGCTTGAGCGACTTCCCGCCGGATCCATCTCAAGTTGGGATGATCTCACCACTAGTTTCCTTACCTAATTTTTCCCACCGGGGATAACTACTAAACTTAGGAATGAAATCTTGATGTTCCAACAACGTCAAGGTGAATCTCTCTACGAGGCATGGACTCGATTCAAGGACTTGCTCCATAAAGTCCCTCATCACGGCATCGATCTTTGGCTTCAAGTCCAAATCTTTTACGATCATGTCAACTTCTCAACTAAGCAATCCATCGACCAAGCGGCCGGTGGCAAACTTAGTGATCTCACCACGGAAGAATCATGGGCTACAATAGAGGACCTTGCCCTCTATGACAACAAAAGTTGGAATGACCCCCGTGAGTTGCCCAAAACCGTCAAGGCAATCTCCTTGCCTCCCATTGACTCACAAACTTCCAACCGTAGGATTCTTGAACTTGAAGATCAATTCAAATTCCTAATGAGCTCCTACGAGAATCCTAAGTCTTCACGCCAAGTGAACAAGGTCGCTTCCTTGTGTGAGCTATGTAGTGGTCCCCATGACACTCGTACTTGCAAAAGACTCCCCGAACAAGCTACGTTGACTAGCATCCTCGCGTACCAAAGGAATGGGAGGAAGATTCCCACAACACCAGGACCTAGGACTTTCAATGATGCCCGAGAAGCATGGAGGGGCAAACCCGACTACAATTGGGGACAAACCAAAGATTTCACCTCTAATGATTCCCCATGGTCCCACGGCCCTAGCCAACAAAACATAGAAGGGATGTTGAAACATCTAGTTACATCCCAAGAACTCAAATATCAAGCTGTCCGACCGCTTTAACCAACAGCAACAAGCCAAGATGGATAGGAAGGATGAATAACCTTTTTAAGCCATGACCAATAGTGATAGGAAGACCACCGAAAAGGTTAATGCCATCTCGACTCATTCTCCCGAAGCTTCCGGTGTAAAAATTAAGGACCCAAGTAAGTTATCCAAGCACGTTCAATTCGTCAATGCCATCACCTTAGTGAAACCAAATAGGACTAGTGACGAAGCGAACCATGAGACTATGCTTGAGGTTAGTGAAAATCCTAAGGAAGAATGGACCAACGAAGTAGACGAAGTAGGTGATGAATACTTCAATAAGTTTCCTACGGAAGAGGAACTTTCACGCCACCCATACTTAGTACGTGACCTTCATCACATGTATGTTAGGAGAAGCCTTCGGATCAAATTTGGAAATCCTTGGAATCTCAACATACCATGTTGCATAGGACATCTTTTCATGGCAAAGGCCTACATTGATCGAAAATCCCCAATAAACATCATGACTAGCACATACTATAATTGGGTGATGAAGAAACCTATCCCCAAATAGGCGAGATCCCGATGATCCTAGAGTTAGTTATAAATTTCTTGGTAGAGTTAAGGGATTGCCCGTCTATGTAGGTAGTTTCACGTACCTCACGGATTTCATAATTGTGGAGGATATTAGTACGGCCATAGATCCTAGCTTGTCCCACGTAATTCTAGGAAAGCCTTTCATAGAAAACACCGGGATGACTTATGATCCGTCATTAGGAATAGTTAGATTCAAAGATGAGACCGATGACGTAGCTTACCAAATGCCATTGAAGATTGAGAAATTTTCATCACATCCAATGATGAAAAGGAACTTAAGATATCGTTCTACTATAGGAATGAGGAGGATAAGGAGAAAGGAGTAGATTGTTTGAAATTAGGACCGGAATATAGAACCAATTGGGGGGGAAATGATTTCTTAGAAAGATGCATAATAGGACATTACTATAACATGGAAAACCCCAATAGAGATCGTCATGATGGAGAAGGTGACGGTAAGGAAGTCACGTAGGAGCACGACTTAGAGTCTAGCTACAAGACTCATAAATAAAGAACATCGATTCGTGGGAGGCAACCCATGCTTAATTGTTTGATTGTTTATGTGTAATATATCTTTTCATTATTGTATGTTCTCATGTTTGAATTTGTGAAAATGCTTTATTTTGTCTTTAACCTCGTGTTAATTACATATAAAGGTATTTTACAATAAGATAAGTGTAGGGAGGATTACAAACGTTTTTAAAAGAACGAGAACATGAGAATTACAATTAATGAAATTGATATATATGTGTGTTTGTTAGAGTCAAATGCTTGTATCGAGTCATAATGGATGTTTTGCAGGAATTTTTCCAGATTTTAAAGGTGTAATTTTTCCAAGAAAACGCAGCAGACTAGTTTTTGTCAGGACAACCTGACGGCGTCAGGATTAGAACCTGACGACGTCAGGAGGAGCAGAAATAGCTTATAAAATTTTTCTCATTTTTTGTGCTAATTATAAATTTTTGGAAATTCTCAGGTCTTAATTTTCCAGAAAAACTGCAAACATCCATTCCACAAGCATTATATCCTAGTGTAGTAGAGTCATATATAGTTTTACCGCCAATTTTACACGAAGGTTTCGTCTATTTTCTTAAAGTGTGCAGGTTTTATTTATCAAGAAGAAGAAACATAATATTGGATGAAGCTTATCACGCATACATTCTTCTTGGGAAAGAATTTAACCACTACTTCACACGGATCCTACCGAGCTAATCAGGGGAGTACTAGTTTCTTTCTCTTTTAATTAACCTTTCTTTATAATAACTTTGATACTTTCGGGGAACATTGGGGACAATGTTCAGTTTAAGTGTAGGGAGGGAGAATAAAACGGGAACTTTGAAACTATGCTTATCCTTGAATATTTTTCTTATCCTATTTCATTTGTGTAATAAGCTATGAGAAATATTTGTTAGGGCAATTTTAGCACCAAATTTAAATTTTTTCATGACATGTACGAGTGGGACTTTAGTCTTAATAAATCGTCTCATGGATAGGAGTTATATGACTAGCACAAAAACCGTTTACCACTCAAATTCCACCCCAAAAATGTGAGGTTCGCCCCTAGATCTATAGGAATTAAAGCATTCACCTTTAATGATTCGATAGTGTACCGGTAGTATAATAGATTCTAGAACTTGTTTTGTGATGCATTCCGATATCGCTAGTGAGACTACACTTGTGTAGTTAGGAATAACTAAATGATAAGAGGCATTAGGATAACCCTTGTTTGATACTCGTATTATTATTACTTCTTCCACATCGGTCGAGTAATTACCCCACACCCTTGCGATGTACTCATCTTTACTACACGATACCCCTATTTTACCCCTCAGAGCCTATCCTTTTTGCGGTTCTCGTGATGTTTCGGTTTTCCGGAATATCAATGAAGAGCATTGTTTACAATCCACCCTCAAATATACACCCAAATCGCCTTAGCCTACCTTGTATGCACTTACCTTTAGTGCATTATTATTATCATACTAAACCCTTAATTCAATTATCTAGTTACTTGCATGGTTGCTAAGTCGAGTCATATCTTTTGTACACAGTTTTGGGATGATTGGGACTCATGGGTAAAGTAAAATTTTTTGGAGTGACGGGAAAGAACGTTAAATTCAAATTCTCTTTATTTAAGTAATTAAATACTCCAAGTGTTTTGATCTTTTCAAATCGGGTCAAATTAGTGTTAGAGTAATAAAAAATCAAGTGTAGGGATGCTCCTATAAATCCCTTATATTTTGATGTTATCTTAGAGGATGGTAGAGTAAAAGTGTATGCAAAAAAAAAAAAAAAAAAAAAAAACTTGCTACCATCCTTTATCTATCTTTATATTTATGTTTGTTTGTTTCAAAGTATCTAGAGTTTAGTGAGTCGAGTCTTGGCTTAGCAACGCCATTCTTTTCATGCTTGTAACATAAGATTTTTGACTTGCCACCACTAAATTGCCTATCCAACCAAACTCTTTGTTTTCCTACCGTAAGCCTAATGTTACAACCCTTTTAAAGACCTCTTACATAATTGTTCCTAGGTGCTTACGCCAAAGCGGTGGAGGTTTGATCTAGTCTCAAGCCTATGGTAATCTATGTACTATGACCAGGTAATGAGTGTTTATCTTCCATTTTCATTTACTATATTTCATATACACCCGAGAGATGAGAGAATCTAAACACCCCTTGTGAGGTGCTAGTATATAATTTCCGTGCTTGTTATGACTATTGCGGTGCTATTACTTGTTGTGAATTATGTTAAACCAATGCTTCATGCCCCCTAACTTATAAATTGATTGGCCAAAATCACATTTGCTTGAGGACAAGCAAATACCAAGTGTAGGGATATTTGATAAGGATTTAAAACGTACACTTTAAGGGGTCATTTAAGTCCTTAATTGCCCACTTTTATATCCATTACTTCTTAATTTCATTCCTTTTCACTTTTTAGGTCTCTTGGAAGCAAAATACTGGAATGATGCATATTTAGACGAAAAGGAGTTAATTCATGAAGAAAATGACAAAGTCAAGATCGAAGCCAATCAAGCTACTGAAATTGAACCTGACGGCGTCCCAATCAAAGGGCGATGCCGTCCCTTTATACTAATAAAAATCTCAGACGGCTCAGTAGACGTTTTGCTAAAATACACCTGACGGCATCAGGCTTTGAAGAGGAAGGGTGTCACTAAGACTTTTCATCTCAGACGGCCCAGATCCTGAATCAGACGACGTCCCTACTGAACCCCGACGGCGTCACAACTACAACGTGACGTCGTCCCAACGATAACTTGGCCAAGACGAAAACTCTGATGACAGCGATCTGACGGCGTCCCACCTATAAGGCGACGCTGTCGCAAGTGTAAAATTATATATAGAAATCAAATTTTCAGAATTTTAGGAGGTAGACTTGTGGAGTAAAAACCCTAAACGTTTGTAGTCCGACTTGGACAGTATTTTCGGGTTCCCAAACCCTATTTTACTCATCAAGATAAGTGTTTTATTCCATTGATTTCATCAGGTCTTCCATTGAATGTGTGTATGCTTGCTTGTTTAACATGTCCGGCTAAATTTCTTGTGTGTTTTCTTAGATCTATGAAATCTAGTTATTAATTATTGATTGGTTGTCTCTTATCTTAATTGTAATTTGCTTAGAAGTGCAATTAGGTTATCGTTGTGTTTAAATGCTTGAGTAATCTTTGTGAACATTAGCTTATGAATCACTTAGCGGATTTCGTAGTCTAAACATCCAAGGATAACCTTAAAGTTAGTTTATGATTAATCAAGAGGATTTCGTAGGCAATAACCTTAAGGTAGTCTCAAAGAGTTAGGGAAAAAGGCACACCCTACGACCTTAGAAAACACAACACATTAAGAATAAGGACATGACAATTCAACCACCAATAAAAGATAAATAGGGAGTAATAGTATCTAGGTAAACACATTTTTAATCATCATACGAGCACACATAAAAAAGACATAGACTACCCATAGTTTAGATAACCAGATAGTATGATGGATCTAAACACACACCTTGTGTTAGTGATACTTTGCTTTATATTAATAAGTACGCGGAATATACTTTGTAATACTCAGAATACGGATTATATGATGTATTGCAAGTGAGAACAATATAACATAAAGCTTCAATATTATTAAGAATAATACGAGTGATCTTGCTTATCACTAGGGTTACACCTTGAAGCATACGTACCAAGAACAATGACCTAGGATCTCCTTTTATAGCACAAGGAGTCCTTTACAAGATAAGTATAATGCTAACTATATAGAATATACAAAAGATCTTTTCTATACTTATCAATACACGGATACATAACAATTATCCTAATAGTAGTGGTAATATATGTACTAGCAGTGGTAATGAGTTTCCACTGCTAGTGCATTCTTCAGCAGTGTCTTCCACAAGCCTATCAATGGTAACTATTAATATTATTCTCAACAATCCTCCCCTAAACTTATGATTTCTCTGCAAATCAATAAGTTTCTTCAATCTACATCATCTTTAAGGATTTGAGAATTCTTCCAAACACTTCACTTTCTTTTTAAATCATGAATAGCTCTTGAACATTGATCTTGAAGCCTATGTAGCAATGCTCAGACCTTCTCAGTATCTTCATGAACTCTTATTGTTGTACACAACATCACAGTGAGAGTTCCAGCTCTGAGTGGGTATTCTTTCTCAGCAAACATGAATGCATCCACTCCATCTTTTGTAGAAACATGAAGAACTTCACATGAATCATAGTAAGTCCATTATGGTTCATAGAGCCTTCTTAGATCAACCCATAACTACATTTCCTTCATATCATTAAGCTTGTCAGCATCAAGCCTTTCTTGAACTAATCTCCACAATGTATCCAGATCATGTCTGTCACATGCTTTGATAAGGTCTTCAAACAAAATGAATGGTGAAGTTTCACCACCTAGCCTTGTAATCTTCCATGTTAGAGCAAAATTGCTAGCAGTGTACACTTCCCAATCAACTATAGGATGTCTGACTTGCAGTGGGTCAGGATAAAAATCTCCTTCTTCAATCACAATCATATCAGTCAGCTGTTCTTCTGTGAATTTCTCAGTTTGAACTTCTTGTTCTTCAGCAAACTTTGTTTTCTTGTGTGTCTGAGGTTCACTTTCTTTGGATTTTCTCTTTAGATGAGGATATCTTATTTCTTCTTCTTCAGAGTTCATAGGAATAAAATCTTGATCTTGCCTTTTAACTCTATAGTAGATACCTTCAACCTTGTCATCAGTCATCCCTTTGAACGGATTCTTTTTCCAGCCACCAACATTGCAACAATAATCTTTCATCATTGAAATAACTTGTGCTTTGGTTGGTTGTCTTGGTTTCTTTTGACCCTTTCTGACTGAAACAATTGCATCTTGAAGTGCTTGGCTATCCTTCATTTGAATGAAATCCTTCAACTGTGCAGTTCTTTGTTCTTCAATTAAGGATTTATCTGCAACTAGGTCAATTGCCTTCTTCTTGACTACTGGATCATTAGCAATCAAGAAATCAATTTCTTGTTCTGTAGGTACATAAGTAAATTCTAGAGTCTTTTCTTTGAATATAGTAGGTGAAACAGTGGAAACTGGATTTTCATCCATTGGATCAGTGGTTTCCATCCTATCCAGCCTTTTAGCCTCCATGAACTTTGCAACTTCCAACTCATCCAGCCTTTTCTTATTTGCAACTTCATCTTCATTAATCATTCTAGCAACCTCTGCATCATGAGCAATTTGAGCTTGTTCTTTCATTGAAACCTTCCTTCTTTGTTGCTCTTCACTCTGCACAACTACTTTACATTTCTCCTTTTTCTTCTTTTCGATGTCTTCTTCTGCAGTGGTGATAGTTTGACCAGCAGTGGTAACTTGCTCTGCAGTGGGAATGGTATCAGTGGTTGCAGAACTAAAAATTTCTTGCTCTGGTTGCTGTTGAGGAACTTCTTGAGTATCAGCTTCCTCAGTAACTCCAAAATTAACATCACCTTCATCTCTAAAATCAATCTTCCTCCCCTTGGTTTCAGCATCTGTTTTCCTCCCCTGTTTGGGAGAATTCCCAAAATCTTCACTGAAATCCTCTGAGTCACCATCATTAGGTGAGGATGGAGATGATATTACAATCTTTGCATGTCTCTTTTTCTGTTTCAACCCCTGCAACTCTTTCTTCAAACTCTAAATCTCTGCTTTCAGTTGTGTAACATCCTTGGCATGTTGTTCCATAATTTGTGCCAAGTCTTGCTCCAGAGATTCAACCTGCTTAGTTAATTTGGTACAAAGTTCCATAAATTCCATAGGTTGCCCACTGCCCTCAACACTTCCAACTGTGTGACATGTTGGGAGAGGTGAATCATAGGGCATTGGTTTAGGCTCACTCCTAGTTGGACTAGGTGGAAGTCTGGAACCACCACCGCTTGTTCCTAAACCAAGAGGATCAAGGACATGCTGTGTTGTGATGAGAGGAGTTGGTTGTTTTTGCCTCCTCTCATAAGTGTAAGTAATTGGTGGATTGTATTTTATGTTTGGAACTTTAAGAGTGGGTGTGGTTTGAGATACAACTGGGATTGTTGCATCTTCACCCTGTACCTGTGAAATCTTTGCAAGCATTTGAGGAAAAGTGGTTTAACAACCCTATTGCCATCCTTATTCATGTTTTGAAAAACTTTAGGCTTTAGGCAACGGATTTTATAAATACTTGTATGGGGTTGCAGTTGAAATTCATTTAACACTACTTGCACAAACCTTGGATACATCAAAATTTTTGTTGAACTCTTTACATTGACTTGCATACGTGTAAAAATATATTTAGACCAATTAAAAATCCTATCAGTGGCTAGACAAACCAAAGGGTAAGCCATTGTTGAACTTAATTGTTCATAAGAAGTTTTCTTATGACTTAGGCAATGTAAAAGAGTATGTATTAAAAATCTCCAATGAGGACAGAAACCACTCTTTTTGAAAGTAGCCTTTTTGTCAGTGGTATCATACCCATGGATGAAAGATTTTCATGAATTTCTGGCATTGGTAATGTGATGATACCATTGAGATAATCCAATTGGAGAATTCTCTTCAAGGATGACCCAGTAACATCAATAGTTACCCTATCCACTGTGGCTCTAAGAGCATCCACTGTTTCATGTGTATCTCTATTTTCAATGGTTATGGACTGAACAGAGTTCCAAAACTGTTTGATTTGAGAGATATAGATTGTGGGATTAAGAAGTAAAGCATACCTCACATGAGTAGTGTTTAGAAAATCCGAAATTTGATGAAAAACAGGGCCACTCTTGTCGTTTGACTTTTCCAGATAGGCCATTTGGTTGTGCTCATCTGCAAAGGTGATAGGTGCCATAGTATCTTTTGATGAAAAATCTGTTGTGTTAGTATGAATTGTATGAAAAGCTTGCCAATTTAGAGAAAAGATATATACTGTTAGGGTTTAGAGTTTTGCGCAAGAAAGATTATCTAAGGAAAAGATTTATCTTAAGAGGATAAATTGCAATTAGGAAAGTAGATAATCTTCTAAAAATTTACCCTATAAATATGGAAAGCAATTTCTCTCAACGGCTAGTAAAAAATTTGTTACTGACACAACAGTTGTAACGGCTAGATCAACAGTGGTAAAAATAACACTGTCAGTGGAAACTGTGAACTAGCAGTGGGAATTTTTCACAAAATTTTTCAAGAGCAGTGGTAAGAAAAACATATCAAAAATTGGACTGCTCTTATCATAGTTTTTAGCAAACTAGCAGCTATCAACGGATTTGATATGTCTTTACCATGAGCCGTTTGCTATGGACTAGCCAACTCTTAATCATAAAGAATATGGTGAGTTGATAACCATATAGTTTTTGGTAAACTATCAACCATAAACGGATTTATTAAGTCTTTACCAGTAGCCGTTTGCTCTGGACTAGTTGATTCTTATATGGATTAGACATGGTGAATCAATAACCATTTGTTGTGGGTCTCAGTTACACACCTTTTATGATCATCTCCCAGCTTTGATGTACATAAGTTATTAAACAAGCAAAAATACAAGCACAAAACATATACAAACTTATACAACAATTTTAGTACCCAGAAACCTCCACTCAACACCAAAGACCACTAGACACAAAAAATTTATGGATTAAGCATTCCAATACCTGTTACCAAGTACTGAAATCTACCCACATCAAGTCCTTTTGTTAATAAATCAGCATAGTTATCATCAGTATGAATTTTGATAACTTGAATTAGCCTTTTCTCATAACAATCTCTTATAAAATGGTGTCTAATTTCAATATGTTTAGTCTTTGTGTCTTGAACTGGATTCTTAATTATGCAAATGGCACTACTATTGTCAATATAAATGATGGTATTCATAAAATTGTACCCATAGTCCAAAAGTTGATTTTGAAGCCATAGAACTTGAGCACAGCAACTTGCAGTAGCCACATACTCTGCCTCAGTTGATGAATTTGCCACCATTGTTTGTTTCTTGCGCTGCCATGACACCAATCTATTGCCAAGAATTGGCATCCACCGTAGTAGATTTTCTATCCAAACTAGCACCAAGCATAATCACTATCTGAGTAAGTAACCAGTTCTAGAGGTGATTCTCTAGGGTACCATAATCCCAGATTAGGAAATGCTTTAAGATATCTGAAAATCTTCTTCACAACAGTCAAGTGTGAGAACCTGGGAGTGACTTGAAACCTTGCACAAGCACATACTGCAAACATAATGTCTGGCCTAGATGATGTAAGATACATCAAAGAACCAATCATAGATTTGTACATATGCACATCAATTGCTTCACCACTATTTTCCTTCAAAAGTTGATGTGTAGTCTTGTCTGCAGGGGTGCTGGAAGACTTTGCACCAGAGAACTTGAACTTCCTTAGTATCTCAGCCACATATTTATCTTGATTGATGAAAATACCATCTGGCCTTTGTTGTACTTGAAGTCCCAAAAAGAATGTGATTTCACCCATAGAACTCATCTTGAACTCATCTTTCATTAGCTTCTCAAACTCTTTGCACATCTCAGTCTTTGTAGAGCCAAAAATGATATCATCAACATATACTTGAACAAGCAAGATATCATTCTTGTATTTCTTGATGAACAACGTCTGATCCACTCTTCCTTTATGAAACCCATTATCTAGAAGATAAGTATTTAAAGTTTCATACCATTATTTTGGTGCCTGATGCAAGCCAAACAAAGCTTTAACCACCCTGTACACTTTGTTAGAATATTCAGGGTCCTCAAAGCCTGGAGGTTGTAAATATATACCTCCTCATCAATTTGCCCATATAGAAAAGCGCTCTTTACATCCATTTGGTAGACTTTAAAGCCCATAAAGGATGCATAGGCTAAGAACAGCCTGATTGCTTCAATTCGTGCAACTGGGGCAAACACTTCTTCATAGTCAATACCCTCCTCCTGAGTGTATCCTTGAGCCACAAGCCTAGCCTTGTTTCTGATAACAATTCCTCTTTCATCCTTCTTGTTTCTGAACACCCATTTCGTACCTATTACCTTCTTGCCATGAGGTAAATCGCAAAGCACCCAAACCTTTTGAAGCTTAAACTGGAGCAACTCTTCTTGCATTGCTTCCGCCCAACTTTCATCTTCAAGTGCCTTGTATACATTCTTTGGCTCCATTTGTGACAGAAAGCACATGAAAAGACATTCATTATTGCCTTCATGATTCTTAGATGCATAGATTTCACTAATAAATCCATGAATATCAGGAAATTTTGTTTGTCTTCTAGTCTTCACTGGTGAATTGACATCCCCAATCACATTTTCAAGAGGATGTGATTTATGAATTGAGGTATGGGGAGTCTGAGGAACTGCAATCTCATTTGGCATATTTGAGATTTCAACATCATTGGCTTGAGCTTCCTCTGTAACTGGAGTTGAATGTTCCACTTCTGGTGTTGCAGTAGAAATTTTTGGCCTAGCAGTGGAATCTGAATTTCCACTGTTTTCGTTATTTGCAGTGTTCATATGACCAGCTCCTTCTTTTCCAAAATCATTAGAAGGTTGAGCATCTCCAGTCCTTGGAATGTCATCATTATCTGCATAGTCCCAAAGTGGTAAACTGAATTTATCTTGATCATCTACTTTATCCTTGCTAGATTCATCATCATCAAGAAACTCTTCTGAACTTTCAAAGTCATAAGAAGATGTACCTGTAGAGATAGGTACATAGTTCATAGTATGGGTTAGAGTATCAAGATCAAACAGCTTTTCTAGACCAGTTCCTTTGACATTCACTTTGTTTTCCAGGAACTCAACATGAAAATTCTCTTCAATCTTTTGGGTTCTTAAGTTGAATACTCTGAAAGCTTTACTAACCATGAAATACCCAACAAAATACCCTTCATCAGCTTTTTCTTCAAATTTGCCCAGATAATCTATGGTATTGAGAATAGTGACATGACATCCAAATGGTCTCATGAAGTCTAGGATAGGGGGTCTACCTCTAAATAACTCATAAGGTATCTTGTTCTTTGTTTTCACTACTAAAACCCTATTTTGTACATAACAAGCAGTGTTAACTGCTTCAGCCCAAAAAGTGATTGGCAATTTTGAATCTGCCAACATGGTTCTAGAAGCCTCTATTAGTGTCCTATTTCTCCTCTCAGCAACACCATTTTGTTGAGGAGTTCTAGCTACACTAAATTCTATTTTAATACCTTTATCTCTGCAAAAATCATCCATAACTCTATTCTTGAATTATGTCCCATTGTCACATCTAATGATTTTAACTTTCATATCATATTGGTTTTCTACTTCTGCAATGAAATTCTTAAGGATGCCTGTTGTTTCATCCTTAGTTCTAAGAAAGAAAACCCATGTAAACCTGCTAAAATCATCAGTCACAACAAGACAATATTTCTTAAGATTTAAACTGCTCACAGATGTAGGACCAAATAAGTCCATATGCAACATATGAAGTCGGTGAGCAATAGAGTTAACCAACTTAGACCGCAGAAGCTCGTGTTGTTTGCCTTTAAGACAGGCAACACAGGTTTGATCATTTTCAAATCTTTTCTGAGGCAAGCCTCTTACCAAACCATCTTTAACAATCTTATTAATGGTTTTGAAATTAATATGACCAAGTATTCTATGCCATAACATGGATTCATCCACTGTGGCCTTTGCAAGCAAGCAAGCATAATCATCTTTAGCAACAATGTTGTTCATATCAAAGCTATATAAGTTGCATTTTCTAGGAATCTTAAGAAGAATTTGACTTTCATCAGGCATCTTAAAATCCTTAGAGAGAACAAAACACATAGCTTTAGTAAAAAGAGCATTGTTTCTCTTGTCACACATTTGTGACACACTAAAAAGATTATACTTAAGCTCTTTTACAAAGTACACATGTTCAAAATCCAAGTTACCAGTTCTGATGATCCCTTTACCAGTAACTTTTCCATTAACTCCACCTCCAAAGATGACAAACTGTCCATCATAGTGTTCAAAATTTGAGAGATAAGACTTGTTGCCAGTCATGTGCCTTGAACATCCACTATCTGTGTAGCCTTGATCTGATTTCTTTGTCCTTGGATGTTCCTGCACATATAAGAAAGGAGTTAGTTTCCTTTGGAGACCCAAGCCATGATTGACTTGGATCTGCCTCGTGTATCAATATAGTTAAATCTATCAAAGGTCATTGATACACCATTGAGATTGGTTGTTGAGGTAATTCCTTTAGGTTTCCATTCCCAACGTGTTGAAGCCTTTACAGAATTTCCCATGTTACCCCTGTTCTTGTTTACAACCTTTGCAGTGGGAACATGTGACTGAGCAGTGGTAACTGGTGATTTAGTTTTAGGTACCCACTGTTGGTTATATTGAACCCTTTTATCAGAAAAAGACCTTTCCCTTTTTGTGCAGATTTTGCAAAAGTTGTTTTGGATTTTGCACTTGTAACAGGTGATTTAGGGTGAGCAGTGTTAACAGTTTTAGCAGTGGCAAAAGTTTTAAGACCACTTCTTAGTTGAATTGCTCTTGGGACCATTTTGCTGTGTGAATTAGGGTGTATTTTATTTTGAAACCAGTTAGACTCCACCCTTTTATTCCCATGGACTTCCATTCTCCCAACATGATAGTCACAATTAGCATGTAAATGATTAAAGCTACCACAGATATAACATGCTTTATTGTACATCACAAACTCACTACCTAGTTGTTGAGATTTGACATGATTCCAACTCCTCTGGTTACCCCTAGGAGCTGATGACTTGTTTCTATACATCTCAGCATACCTTACAGTTGATCTAGGTTTATTAGCTTGCTTCCTAGGTTCCTCTGTAATAGTATTTACAACTGTTAGGAATTAGAAAATTTCATTTTGAAGTGTCGGTCACCCCAAATATTATCTAGCATAAGTTAGCTCGTATACATATCGTTAGTTACGCTTTTTACCAGTTTATTAGTTAGTTGTTAGCTTAGTTTGGCGTAGTGTAACACCGTGGAGGAAGGACGGGTCTTTACCCACTGTATACCTAATCCACAGGCCGTCAGGAGTTCGTTTAGGTTGTAAGCTATAAATACCCTCTACCTCCTAAGGTAGAGGGTTGGAAGTTCTAATCTAATATTATACACTTTTGTTTATCTCTCTAGAATTCCTTCTCTACTCTCTTCATCTCTCTAACAATGGCATTCATATACTATCATCATCCTAGACCACCTGAATCATCAAACAACATAAATATTGGATCCTAACAATTGGCATCAGAGCCTAGGTTTTGTTGTTTGCTTTGATTGGTGGTTCGACTCATGGTTTTATGTGGGTTTTCATGCATGTTATGTATGCGGTTTGGTTTGTTGATATGGTTTTAGTGTATGATCAAAACTGTTTTTTTTAACATATTTCTAAAACTGATCGTGGTCCATATTCTGTTTTTAAGCAGTCATGAAACTTGTTTTAAAAGCGGTTTTAGTTGTGATGTTAAATTGCTGTTGTAAATCTGTTTTAAAATCTGCTGGTGTTTCTTCTAAGATGCGAGTTGCAATGGTCCATATGCGAGTTGCTCTCAACTCGCTTTTTAGCGTGTTGCTACTTGTGTGGTTGGTTCTGTAGCGAGTTATGTGCACTTGCATTCTTTAATGCGAGTTGTTAAAACGTTTTTAAAGTGTCATGCGAGTTGCCTTGTTGCAAAAAGTAAGCGAGTTGACAGTATTGACTGTCATGACTCAATGTATTCCTGGATATGAGTCGTTATAATGTCCAGATTCAATGACCATTAAGCGAGTTGTCAAATCTTTCAAAGATATGCGAGTTGGCTCCATGTTACTTATGCGGGTTGGTTCTAAAGCGAGTTACTTAGAGAATCTGGAGCGAGTTACCAACATAAGTCAAAAGCAACTTGTAATATTCCTAAGAGATACGAGTTGTGGTCAATGGTCATAAGCGAGTTACATAGGTTAAGAAGCGACTTGGTTATAAAGAATGAAGAAGATGCATGACCATGACCTTTTGACCTCAAATACCAAATCAAAACAAGAAACAATCATCATACCCAAGTGCAGGAACACCCTCACGTTGCAGAATCAAAAAGCAAATACCAAATCAATATGCAACGAAACCCAAAACATTATCCTCAAACCTAAACCAACTTTAATTTCAAATCCAAATCTATCCTATTTCAACTCCTCCACATTTCATGACCAAGACTCGAAACATATTAAACAAATGATGCTCAAACACATGTATCTTAAGCTTAACTGGTTTTATATCATCTCCTTTCGGATCCTCAGTATCATTTCGTGATAACTCAAAGAGATTATATTGACATCAAAGGTCACTTATCACAAAACCTTCATCACTGGATCGCTAATGAAAAAACAAGACTCAATTAATGAAAACTATTACTAATCTCAGAAAAGTCCATAAATTGTACTCGTTAATGAGCTCTTTTGAACTTATGTCCTCATTGATCTTTTCTAAGTCAAAGCTTCTAAAATATATTCGAAGGGTTAAGAAAAGATCAAAACCAAATCAGTTTTAATCATTTACTAGTTTCGTTTAAAGACTATACAAGTACATGAACCAAAAAGTAACCTACCTTGGTCTCGTTATTATTTCTCGATGTCCTCTCAACATAATACCATCCTTGTGGCATGACGACCTCAAGGCCATCCCTGTGGCAAGGTCGTCTTGGTTTGTTATGATAATGCTTTTGCTTAGAATCATTGTTCTTGAAAGGGATAATTTGTTTGTGATTGTGGCGGACTATTTATGTGAGCGAGATTAGGGTTTGGTTAAAGGTGTTTAAGGTTGATTATTGCTGCTTCTTAAATCTGAATGAGAGTGAAGGGGGATGACATAAGTATGAGAGTGTTTTTAGGGTTTCGTGGGTCTGTGCTTGAGGTAAGAAAGGGGGCGGATACATTTGTGAGATTAGGGTTTGTTAAAATGAGAAATATTAGGGTATGTGTGAGATAAGTACCCTCTTATATACTCCTCTTTCTTAGGGTTACATTTTCTCTCATCCGTGTATTTCTTCAGTGTATTGGTCATGGGCCGAAGTTGGTTGTTGGAAGTGAACATGGGCCAACAAGATTGTGTCTTAATTACTTCTTGGGAAATGTTATTACCATGGGCCGATAAGAGTTGTTTTGACATTAGGTCGTTTAACATTTATTCAAAGGATCTATGATAATCAGCATGTGTATTGATATTGTGGTAATATTGAGTTTTTGTTAGATGTGATATATGAGAGTTGGACCTAGTGAGTTGAATTTCATGCTGAGCTTCTTGATAATGGGCTTAATTCCGGTGCGTGGTTTGCACTTTGGACCGGGTATTATCCTTTTATAAATGATTTGGGTCTTGAAATTGTAGGCTTGGTCGGATTTATTGCTATAAATGATTTTTGACATGTACCGAGATTAAGTATTCATGGGGTGTTGGTATGCTTTTCATTGTAATGTGATATTTGATATCATGCGATCTAATGAGACTTGTTGAGTTATGAGACCTGATCATGTGTGATTCGTGCTAAACCGTCAAATTTTCTCACACAAGCTGGCCACTTGTGAATAGCCAACCGTAAGAAACTTCAAACAGTTCAGACACAAATGCAATGAAGATCTGGAGAGTATAGTGTTTCCCCGGGTCGTTATGTCCCAGCGAGCTATGCGATAAATCACCAAACGAATAGTGATCGAGAGATTTGAATGGAAAAGAGTTTTTGAATTATTATAACTACAGATAAAGTCTATAAATTACGAAGGCTTAAATGAAAATTAAAGAAAATTAAAAAGATAAAAAATATTAAATAAACGCTATCACTATTTTCAAAATGATGTTTTTGATTTTTCTTTTATAAAACTTAATTTAAAACTACGTGACGTACAAAAGAAAATATGAAACTGAAGCAGTATTAATCCTAAAAATTTGAAAATTATATTTTTACAAACCTAATGATAAAATAAAATTTTTAGAAAAAGAAAATTATTTTTAAAACTATTTATCTAATTATTATTAATTAAAAATTATTTTTACTTATTAATTAATAGCCTAAAATACAAGAAAATATGAAATAAAGCTAGAAAAATAAAATTATGACTTGGAAAAATCTAAAATATCAAAAGAGAATTTTAAAAACTGTTTTTGTATTTTTCTGAATATTTTTGTATTTTCTATGAATTAAAAACTATTTAAAACTACTTAAATTGCTTAAAAATACAAATTTAACTAAAAAAATCTGGAAAAATATTTTTTTGACTTTTTATATTTATCTTAACTTAAGAAAAATGAAAAAATATTTTTTTGAAACTTTTCTGAATTAATTGTATTAAATGCTAATTAAAAAGTACTAAAAATTGATTTAAATTAAGAAAAATAGCAAACTGACTTAGAAAAATCTGAAAAATTCAAGATAAGTCTAAAATAATATTATGAATTTATGAAAAATATAAAAATAGGGGCTTGTGTGTGGGATTAAGCAACTGCAATGCAAAGTGCTAGAGAATAAGCACTTAGAATAAGCAACTAGCCACAAATAAGCACCAAACTGAAACAGAACCTATAATATGCTAAAAACACTCAAAAGCAACTAATTATAACTGCTCTTAACCTCTATTGTTATGATAACACAGATTTGATTAAATGAGCTTATGTGCTTAAAACAGGTTTGGGCTACTACTTTGCAGCTTAAGCACAAGCTACACAATAAGCTGAAAATGAAAACAAAAAGTTGGAACTTAAACTAGACCTGACCAAGAACATGTGAACCAAATATGAGCCTTGGACAAGCTCAACTGAGCTTGTTGCAAGACCTGCAAATCGACTTGAAAACTCAGTATAACCGAGTTTTGTGAACAGGGCATATAAGACCCACTTGATAAGCCTTTTTGGAGCTTATAAAAATTTGACAAAAATCTGCAAAAATGACAATAAGCAAGTAGACCAACTGAAGTTTAAAAACACCAAGTATCACTTGATTTGGCTCAGAAATGAGTCAATGAAAAATCCTTTCAGTTGGGTACAAACTGACTTTTTCAGTTTTTGACTTTTGATACAATTTTGAAAAGTTGACTTTTATGAACTTTGCAACCAATTTGTGGAATGAACTTGATGTATTATGATGAAATGACACTACTGCAATCTATTTCTAAGTTTTCTAAACACAAAACAAGACTTTGGTTTTCAAAAACTTCAACAGTTAAGCAATTAAGACAGAACTAAGAAGATTTTGACTTTTGTGAGTTGCAGATGCAATTTTAAGACAACAATGAGTACAATAAAGATTAACAAGCCTGAAACAACCAGTCTCAAACACTGGATAACCCTCTAAAACAGTTAATGCAGCAAATCCAAACACTATCTTAAACTACTGATTTGTAAATTAAATGAGCTAACCACTGAACCAGCATAAATTATTGATCAAACTGAGTTAAATTACTCTAAATACAACTAAATTAACAGGTTTAAACTATTTAAGACCACAAATTCATATTATGCAATTTCTTGAAAATAACTTACACTTGGTCCTTAGCCACAATGGCTTGAAATGAATCAAACAATGAACCACAAAGAACCACTATCCTATCTATATCAACCCAATAGCCTCTAAATCAACCCAATTCCAGCACTGCTTCACCCATCTCCATTTCCATTGCCCAATGATGATTCAGTTGACTTTCATTGACCAAAATCCAACTTTGCTTGAAACTTAAATACAAGCTTACAAAAAGCTATAAGCAGCTTATATAGGCTTATTTGAACTTGTAAAGAAGCTATTTGAAGCTTGAATGTAGGAAACTGAAACTTTCAACAGTGGCATAAAAATATGAAATGTGAACAAAAACTTGAATTGATACTTAAAAGTTGATTATACTGATAATGTAACTTGAGTTTGATACAAGAAAATAAAATATTACACCTTTTACAATTAACTAGAACTTTTAAGTAAAAAACGACATTGATAAAATATAAAAACTACAAGACTCCCCTATCTTGCTTCTTCTTGCTTCTTTTATACACCAATCATATTTTTCTCACTACTCTGAGCATATCCCACTTTAATTTGAGGCCATTGGATGCCTAGGATTGATCTTGGCCGTTTGATGCATTTTGGCGCCAAAAGGTTTTTAACAGCTGGAGCGGTTGAGTGTTAGGTTGAAGATGCATTGAATGCATCTTGGCTTGGGGTGAGGTGGAGGGTAGGAGTAGGGTGTGATGATGGTGAGTGGAGTATTGCAGGTGGTGTTGCAGGGGTGTAGGGGATGATGATGGAGGGAAACCCGTGAGGGGTTTGACCTCATTTGACCGTGGTTTAATATTATAAAGGGAAGGGGTCAAAAGTAATATTGGACTGGGGGTCACAAGGTATATTGGCAGGGGTCACAAGGGTTTATGACAAGGTCCAAATGGGTTTAGGGGTTTTAATAATCAAGGACCTCTTTTGTAATTTCTGAAAAATACAAGGACCAAAGCTGCCAATTTATCAAAGATGTTTCAAGGGACCAAAAGTAACAAGCTTAAATAGTACAAGGACAAAACTTGACATTTTCAAAATTCCAAGGACTATTTTTGCCAAATTTGAAACTTGGAGGACCAAACTTGTAATTTCTCAAAACTTTTGATATTTTTCACCAAAGGACTAATTTTGACAACTTATGATTTTAAAAGGACCTTTGGTGATTTTTCTTTTGAAATAAGTGCTCAGGGACTATTTCTGACAATTTTTGAAACTTGGGGGACTGAAACTGCCAATTATGCAAACTTAGCTCATTTTTCATCTGATTTTAAACATTTTGCATCTGAAACATATAAAATGCAATTTTGAGATATTTTCAGTATTTTGATGCATTTCTGAGCATTTTTAAACGTTTTGCAGTTCAGATTTAACCAAAAATGATGAGTATTTACACACTCATCAATCCCCACACTAAACTATTGCTAGTCCCTAGCAATCTTTTGAGAAAAACTTAATGGATTTGAATCTCTTTACCAAAAGCCATTACTTCTGGAGTAGCCAAATGTTTTAGTTCAAGTAAGAACCATGGTACACCGATAACCATGTGATTTTGAGCAAACCACCAGCTTCCAACGGATTTGATTTGTCTTTACCAGAAGCCGTTTGCTTCTGGACTAGCCAACTCTTAGATAAATTATCAATATTATCTTTGGTGAGTCGATTACCAATTATGGTTTTTCCACTGCCTTTACCACAAGCCATAAACTTGCGGGCTAGCCAACTCTTCACTTTTAAGGATATGGTGAGCTGAATACCATACAATTTTGGGCAAATTGCAAGCCGTCAACGGATTTGAGATATCTTTACCAAGAGCCGTTTGCTCCTGGATTAGCCAATCCTTTTGTTTATTAGACATGGCGGACTGATAACCAAATGAGATGAGTAAGTGTAGAACACTTACTCCAAAAAAAATTTTGGCCAAAAACGGGGGAATTAGGCGGTATAATTACATGATGAAATTCGTGAGAATTCCCCCACACTTAGAAATGAATATTGCCCTCAATATTCAAAGTACCGGTGGTTATGCCGAAACAAAGAACGTAAAAGGGAAATACTACGGCCATTATTTGAAAGATTTTTTTTTTTTTTTTTGATAATAATACTTATATACACAACATGTGGGGCAACCCCCCCCCCACTAGGGTGGTAGAAAGATAGAAAGAAGTCAGAAATATGGGTGAAAACCCATATGGCATGCTACTGTTTTTGATTCCCGAGTCGCTAGCTTGACTCGATCCCCGCATTCATTGGTTCATGGGGAAAGTTTGTAAATCCGGGACAACCACAGGAGGTATGTCCTCTCCAAAATAATGCTTCAACCGATGACCATTCACTTTAAAGTTTGGACCATCGGGTTGAGATAACTCAATGGTTCCATATGGAAATACTTTAGTGATGGTAAATGGTCCAGACCAGCGGGATTTTAATTTTCCTGAGAAAATCTTCAATCTTGAGTTGAAAAGAAGGACTCGATCACCGTCGTTGAAAACGCGGTTTTGATTTTGAGTCATGAATCTTCTTTGTCTTTTGTTTGTAGATCAAAGAGTTCTCGTATGCTTGATCACGGAGTTCATTTAATTCATTCATTTGAACTTTCCGGTGATCACCAGCTGTCTGAATATCAAAGTTGGCATGTTTCAAGGCCAAGTATGCCTTGTGCTCAAGCTCAACCGGCAGATGACATGCCTTCCCGTACACAAGCTTGTATGGAGTGCACCCGATGGGTGTTTTATAAGTCGCACGGAAGGCCCGAGTGCGTCATCTAACTTATCCGACCAAGAGGCACGGTTTTCGCCTACTGTCCTTTCCAAGATTCTTTTAATCCCCCGGTTGGAAACTTCCACTTGCCCACTTGTTTGGGGGTGGTACGCAGTAGAGAGACGGTGAGTTACACCATACTTTTGCATGACTCTATCAAACTGGTCATTGCAAAAATGCGTACCACGATCACTGATTATGGCTCGTGGAGTTCCAAACCTAGCAAAAAGAGATTTTAAGAATTTCACCACAACTCGGGCATCGTTGGTAGGCAAAGCCTTAGCTTCAACCCATTTTGACAAGTAGTCAACGGCCACGAGTATGTATTTGTTACCGCGAGAAGAAGGAAATGGCCCCATAAAGTCAATGCCCCATATGTCAAAAATCTCACACACTTGAATGGCGTTTTGCGGCATTTCATTTCTTTGTGAGATATTCCCGTGACGTTGACAAGCGTCACAAGTTTTGACAAATTCATGGGCATCCTTGTAAATCGTGGGCCAATAGAATCCGGAATCAAACACCTTCTTGGCAGTGTAGTTGGGGCTATGATGTCCCCAAGTAGGTCCGAATGGCAAGCCTTGAGAATGTCAATAGCTTCCTGACCATATACACATCGCCTGATGACTTGATCCGCGCAAATTTTGAACAAGTAGGGGTCGTCCCAGAAGTAATGTTTTACATCTTTAAAGAATTTGTTTTTCTGTGGGGACGACATCCCTTTCACCACAAAGTTACCCGCATGGTAATTTGCAAAGTCAGCAAACCATGGGGTAGAAGAGTCTCCACTAAAAGAAACCACATTGAGTGTTTCGAGAGGAAATGTTTCATTTATTTCCTTTTCTCGAAAACATCTTGGTGAGGGTTTTCTAGACGGGATAGATGATCAGCCAGGTTCTCGGCTCCTTTTTATCACGTATAATGATATCAAATTCTTGTAGGAGGAGAACCCAACGGAGCAATCTCGGCTTTGCATCTTGTTTTGCAAAGAGATATTTGAGAGCCGAGTGATCCGTATACACCACGCATTTGGTCAAGATAAGGTATGGCCGAAACTTCTCAAACGCATACACCACAGCTAATAATTCTTTTTCCGTAGTGGTGTAATGGGTTTGAGCTTCAGTCATAGTTTTACTTGCGTAGTGGATAGGCTGAAAATGCTTGGTTTTTCGTTGCCCCAAGATGCACCGATAGCAAAATCACTTGCATCGCACATGAGCTCAAAGGGTAAATCCCAGTCGGGGCAACTAGAATGGGTGCTTCCGTAAGCTTTTTCTTTAATGTTTCAAAAGCTTCGATGCACTCAGGAGAGAAGATAAAAGGAGCATCTTTTTCGAGAAGATGGGTCATAGGCCGAGCGATTTTAGAAAAATCTTGTATGAATCTACGATAAAACCCGGCATGACCTAGAAAACTCCTAATACCTTTGACGGTAGTAGGATGAGGCAATTTAGCAATAACATCAACTTTTCCTCTATCTACCTCAATCCCGTTTTTGGAAATCTTATGGCCAAGGACTATGCCTTCTTTGACCATAAAGTGGCTCTTCTCCCAATTTAGACATAGATTGGTGTCTTCACACCGTTGAAGCATTTTGTCTAAATGGGAGAGACATGTCTGAAATGAGTCCCCAATGACCGAGAAGTCATCCATAAACACCTCCATTGTTTCCCCGATCATGTCGTGGAAAATTGCCATCATACATCGTTGGAACGTGCCAGGAGCATTACATAAGCCAAAAGGCATACGTCTGTAGGCAAATGTCCCGTATGGGCAGGTGAATGTGGTTTTTCTTGATCCAGCGGATCAATGGGGATCTGAAAGTAACCCGAGAAACCATCAAGGAAACAATAGTATTCGTTCCCTGCTAATCACTCAAACATCTGGTCCATGAAGGGTAGAGGAAAATGGTCTTTACGGGTGGCTTCGTTTAACTTGCGATAGTCAATACACACACGCCATCCCGTAACCAATCGAGTTGGAATTAACTCGTTTTCTTCATTTGTGACAACAGTAATGCCACCCTTTTTTGGAACGCAATGAATTGGGCTAACCCAAGGACTATCAAAGATCGGGTAAATTAAACCGGCATCAAAAAGTTTGAGAACCTCTTGTTTGATAACCTCATGAATCTTAGGATTCACCCTTCTCTCGATGTTGGACTGCGGTTTGAAGTCATCCTCCATTAAGATTTTGTGAGTACAAAACTCAAGGTTGATACCCTTAATGTCGGAGAGTTTCCAAGCAATTGCTTGCTTGTGTGACTTATAGACCTTTATGAGAGCTTTTCTCCTCCTCAGTTAAGTCTTTAGCAATTATGACGGGTAATTTATCATCACCCTCCAAGAATGCATACTCGAGATGAGGAGGTAGGTCTTTAAGTTCAACCTCGGAAATTCTTCAGAGATGTTTGTATGATTTGATTTCCTCAATTGTGATCTCTTTCGGAGGGAGTGAAGGTAATGGATCTTCATTTAACAATTGCTCAAGATAAAGGATATCCTCCTCCGAATCATAAACACCATCAATTCCCGGCGGAATTGATTCATCATTAGCAAGAAATTCATCGATCTCTTCCAGAAGGAAGTCACCTCCCTCAAACGGAGTGAGAGAGGGGAAGAGTCGGCAATGATAGGTTTAGAAGATGTGGTGGAATCTCCACTCACAGAATTATGAAGATAACCAAGAAACTCTTGAGAGTACTCCGCTGAAGCAATATCAATTAAATCGACTCGATTAACTAATTCAGTATCATAATTTGAGGAGTACCTTGAAGTTTGATCAAGGTTAAAAGTGACAGCTTCATTACCCACACGTAACGTGATTTCTTGCTCAAATACATCAATGAGAGCACGGCCCGTTCTCAAGAATCCTTGTCCAACAATGAGGGGAACCCGATGATCAGCATCGAAATCAACAACCACGAAATCAGCTGGAAAATGGAACTTTCCTACTTTCACGAATACATCCTCGGCGATGCCAAGAGGACGCGATATAGAACGATCTGCAAGCTCAAGAGTCATGCAGGTAGGAATAAGTTCCGGAAGAGAAAGTTTCTTCCATAATGAATAAGGCATCAGATTGATGCTTGCACCAAGATCGGCAAGGGCAAAGCATTCAATCATCCCCGGAAAAACACAAGGAAGAAGAAATTTTCCGGGATCTCCTAGCTTCTCGGGAAGCTTCTTTAACAGAACTGCTGAGCAATTCTCGTTCAAAGGAGTTTTAGCCATTTTAAACAGCTTTTCCTTATTGCTCAACATGTGTTTGAGAGTTGATGCAAACTTGGGCATCAACATGATGGCATCCGCAAAGCTTATGTCAAAATGAAGCTCTTGGAAAATTTGAAAGAATTTTTCCATTTGATGACTGGCTTTTTCGCGGAGCTTTTGCTCATTTAAACGTGATGGGTAAGGAATAGACATTTTGGATTTGGGGTTGCAACCTGGAGGTTCAAAACAACTCGTGTTTGGTTTTCGGGACAACCCGGGATGGACATTGCTGGTACCTCCGTTATTAGTAGGAAGTTCCTTGTCCTTTGTAGCCTCGGTTCACTTTCCACTACCTTCGGGAGAGAAGAAGAAGAGGTAGTAGGAATAGCGGGTCCATGATATGAAGCACCACTTCTGGTTGTGATCGCCTTTGCATCGCCCCTCGGATTAGCGATCGTGTTGCTAGGTAAAGTACCTGAGCCCGAGGGTCGATCATTTTAAGACTTCTTAATGTCGAAATCGGCTAACCAACAACCTATTCATTTCCTCTTGGGATTTCATGAATTGTTTCAACAACTCATCGATGATGGTCCATTGGAACAATGGCTTGATTTTGTACAGGAAAATTTTGGCCTCTATTGTTAGGATTAGGGCCTTGATTCTGAAAATTTCCTTGATTATTGCCATGAAAATACCCGGTTGAAATTTCCCGACCTGGTTTCTATTGAAATTTCCTTGGTGTTGGAAATTTTGATTTTGATTTTGAAAACCGTTGTTTGGACTAAAATTACCTTGGTTTTGAAAAACTTGGTTTGGTCTATTCTGATTCTGATTACGGTTTTGGTTGAAACCGGGAGGTCCATGGTAGTGGTTAGGACGGTGGTTCGGGTCTATAGGAGCACGATATTGGTTGCCTCCCTGATTAGAAATCCCGCCACAAAGATTAGCTTCAAAAGGGTTACCATCGGTGGCCATACAGCTTGTAATAAGCAGGGGGCCACCACAAGTAACACAGACTTCCACTTTCTTAACTTCAGCAGGAGGTGAAGTTTGTGGAAAAGAAACTTTCTTTTGGTTGGAGAGAACCAAAGCTTGAATGGCTTCCGTGAGTTTGTCAATCTTAGCATCGGTGCTAGATTGACTCACGGGCGATGAAGTAGAAGGACCAACACTGACTTGGGAAACAACCGGCTTGCTTCGCGGCAAGGCGGACTTTAGACTTGTTTTCAATGATCGCTAAAGCTTCTTTGACAGTTTTGCTCAAGAAATTTCCTCCGCGGAGGAATTGAGAGAATCTTGATCAGATTGACTCACTCCATTATAGAAAGTATCTAGTTGCATCAACTCGAGAAACCGTGGTGAGGACATTTGCGAAGCAATTCCTTAAAACGATCCCACGATTCACTGAAGGATTCATCAAACTTTTGAGTGAATTTGATGATTTCATTTTTAAGACTCGTGGTCTTGGAAGGTGGATAAAATGCATTCACAAATTTCTTCACCAGGTCTTCCCATGTCTCGATTGATTGAGGGGGTTGTTTTTCAAGCCAAATCCGGGCTTGCCCCTCAAGAGAAAATGGGAATGAAGAAGCTTAACAAAGACATCGTAGGGACATTCTTGTATTTGATGGTAGATGCAATCTTGTTAAACCATCGAATATGAGCATGAGGATCATCCCGCTCAAAACCATAGAATTGACTTGAGGTTACAAGATTTAGTAACCCGGTTTTGAGTTCAAAATTTTCAGCCACAATGGCTGGGATCACAATAGCATCTCCATACCCGTCGATGGGTGCCTGGAGAAGCTCACACATAGGGCGCTCTTCCGCCATGATAACGAAGTAGTGTGGCAGTCCGGATCTCGATCCGACCGATGGAGCGAAAGTCTACGGACACGCCTTCTTGGAATCTTGACAAGCTCACGAAATGGGCTCATAGATCTAGAAGAGCGAAAAGAAAAGCATACACTAGAGTTAACTCTAAGGAAATCTCAGAGTTAAGGAGAGGAATGGGAATTATGAAGATATTTATAAAAATGGGGTGAGAAGAATCTTTATGGGTTTTCTGGTTCTGACAAGTAGATATAACAACAAAATCAATTAAAACAAACTCGAGGCAAAACAACAGTGAACTTAAACCAATAATCACAAGATGAATGGCTTCTTTGAAAAAGGTACACCAATCACAAGGACACAAAGGCAAGTTTTAAATCTTTGGTTCGGGAACTTATTATGGTCGTACCCCCAGTTAGGTAGTACACTGCCTTGGTTTGCGGTGGTAATCTTTTATGTTGTTATTATTAAAGAAAACGACAAATCTTTTTGTATTTTTATCTTTGATACATATATAGAAACAAAAGCAAAATATTTTTGTGTTTTATACATTTTTGGATGTTTTTGGGTTTTTGGATTTTTTATAAGAAGATATATAAATATAGATATAGATGGATGGTATGAACAAGGAGTGAATATTCAAATTACTAATCTGCTAAACGAAAGATAATCAGCACAGCTCCCCGGCAAGGCCAAAAATTTGATTCGTGCTAAACCGTCAAGTTTTCTCACACAAGCTGGCCACTTGTGAATGGCCAACCGTAAGAAACTTCAAACAGTTCAGACACAAATGCAATGAAGATCTGGAGAGTATAGTGTTTCCCCGGGTCGTTATGTCCCAGCGAGCTATGCGATGAATCACCAAACGAATAGTGATCGAGAGATTTGAATGGAAAAGAGTTTTTGAATTATTATAACTACAGATAAAGTCTATAAATTACGAAGGCTTAAATGCAAATTAAAGAAAATTAAAAAGATAAAAAATATTAAATAAACGCTATCACTATTTGCAAAATGATGTTTTTGATTTTTCTGTTTTATAAAACTTAATTTAAAACTACGTGACGTACAAAAGAAAATATGAAACTGAAGCAGTATTAATCCTAAAAATATGAAAATGATATTTTTACAAACCTAATGATAAAAGAAAATTTTTAGAAAAAGAAAATTATTTTTAAAACTATTTATCTAATTATTATTAATTAAAAACTATTTTTACTTATTAATTAATAGCCTAAAATACAAGAAAATATGAAATAAAGCTAGAAAAATAAAATTATGACTTGGAAAAATCTAAAATATCAAAAGAGAATTTTCAAAACTGTTTTTGTATTTTTCTGATTATTTTTGTATTTTCTATGAATTAAAAACTAATTAAAACTACTTAAATTACTTAAAAATACAAATTTAACTAAGAAAAATCTGGAAAAATATTTTTTTGACTTTTTATATTTATCTTAACTTAAGAAAAATGAAAAATTATTTTTTTGAAACTTTTCTGAATTAATTGTATTAAATGCTAATTAAAAAGTACTAAAAACTGATTTAAATTAAGAAAAATAGCAAACTGACTTAGAAAAATCTGAAAAATTCAAGATAAGTCTAAAATAATATTATGAATTTATGAAAAATATAAAAATAGTGGCTTGTGTGTGGGATTAAGCAACTGCAATGCAAAGTGCTAGAGAATAAGCACTTAGAATAAGCAACTAGCCACAAATAAGCACCAAACTGAAACAGAACCTATAATATGCTAAAAACACTCAAAAGCAACTAATTATAACTGCTCTTAACCTCTATTGTTATGATAACACAGATTTGATTAAATGAGCTTATGTGCTTAAAACAGGTTTGGGCTACTACTTTGCAGCTTAAGCACAAGCTACACAATAAGCTGAAAATGAAAACAAAAAGTTGGAACTTAAACTAGACCTGACCAAGAACATGTGAACCAAATATGAGCCTTGGACAAGCTCAACTGAGCTTGTTGCAAGACCTGCAAATGACTGAGAAAACTCAGTATACACTGAGTTTTGTGAACAGGGCATATAAGACCCACTTGATAAGCCTTTTTGGAGCTTATAAAAATTTGACAAAAATCTGCAAAAATGACAATAAGCAAGTAGACCAACTGAAGTTTAAAAACACCAAGTATCACTTGATTTGGCTCAGAAATGAGTCAATGAAAAATCCTTTCAGTTGGGTACAAACTGACTTTTTCAGTTTTTGACTTTTGATACAATTTTGAAAAGTTGACTTTTATGAACTTTGCAACCAATTTGTGGAATGAACTTGATGTATTATGATGAAATGACACTACTGCAATCTATTTCTAAGTTTTCTAAACACAAAACAAGACTTTGGTTTTCAAAAACTTCAACAGTTAAGCAATTAAGACAGAACTAAGAAGATTTTGACTTTTGTGAGTTGCAGATGCAATTTTAAGACAACAATGAGTACAATAAAGATTAACAAGCCTGAAACAACCAGTCTCAAACACTGGATAACCCTCTAAAACAGTTAATGCAGCAAATCCAAACACTATCTTAAACTACTGATTTGTAAATTAAATGAGCTAACCACTGAACCAGCATAAATTATTGATCAAACTGAGTTAAATTACTCTAAATACAACTAAATTAACAGGTTTAAACTATTTAAGACCACAAATTCATATTATGCAATTTCTTGAAAATAACTTACACTTGGTCCTTAGCCACAATGGCTTGAAATGAATCAAACACAGAACACAGTAACCACTATCCTATCTATATCAACCCAATAGCCTCTAAATCAACCCAATTCCAGCACTGCTTCACCCATCTCCATTTCCATTGCCCAATGATGATTCAGTTGACTTTCATTGACCAAAATCCAACTTTGCTTGAAACTTAAATACAAGCTTACAAAAAGCTATAAGCAGCTTATATAGGCTTATTTGAACTTGTAAAGAAGCTATTTGAAGCTTGAATGTAGGAAACTGAAACTAAAACTTTCAACAGTGGCATAAAAATATGAAATGTGAACAAAAACTTGAATTGATACTTAAAAGTTGATTATACTGATAATGTAACTTGAGTTTGATACAAGAAAATAAAATATTACACCTTTTACAATTAACTAGAACTTTTAAGTAAAAAACGACATTGATAAAATATAAAAACTACAAGACTCCCCTATCTTGCTTCTTCTTGCTTCTTTTATACACCAATCATGTTTTTCTCACTACTCTGAGCATATCCCACTTTAATTTGAGGCCATTGGATGCCTAGGATTGATCTTGGCCGTTTGATGCATTTTGGCGCCAAAAGGTTTTTAACAGCTGGAGAGGTTGAGTGTTAGGTTGAAGATGCATTGAATGCATCTTGGCTTGGGGTGAGGTGGAGGGTAGGAGTAGGGTGTGATGATGGAGAGTGGAGTATTGCAGGTGGTGTTGCAGGGGTGTAGGGGATGATGATGGAGGGAAACCCGTGAGGGGTTTGACCTCATTTGACCGTGGTTTAATATTATAAAGGGAAGGGGTCAAAAGTAATATTGGACTGGGGGTCACAAGGTATATTGGCAGGGGTCACAAGGGTTTATGACAAGGTCCAAATGGGTTTAGGGGTTTTAATAATCAAGGACCTCTTTTGTAATTTCTGAAAAATACAAGGACCAAAGCTGCCAATTTATCAAAGATGTTTCAAGGGACCAAAAGTAACAAGCTTCAATAGTACAAGGACCAAACTTGACATTTTCAAAATTCCAAGGACTATTTTTGCCAAATTTGAAACTTGGAGGACCAAACTTGTAATTTCTCAAAACTTTTGATATTTTTCACCAAAGGACTAATTTTGACAACTTATGATTTTAAAAGGACCTTTGGTGATTTTTCTTTTGAAATAAGTGCTCAGGGACTATTTCTGACAACTTTTGAAACTTGGGGACTAAACTGCCAATTATGCAAACTTAGCTCATTTTTCATCTGATTTTAAACATTTTGCATCTGAAACATATAAAATGCAATTTTGAGATATTTTCAGTATTTTGATGCATTTCTGAGCATTTTTAAACGTTTTGCAGTTCAAATTTAACCAAAAATGATGAGTATTTACACACTCATCAATGTGTTTTGATGAGATTTGAGGAAAAGATTTGTCAATGTGATTTGATGTGAGCTGATGAGATGATGAGATTTGTTGAGATAAGAGGATTGACACTTTGGTTTATGCATTTTCACGGAAAATTTTATGTCACAGCTTGAATTGATTATACAAGGTTGACTACGGGGTTGCTTGGACGGTATTTCTTATTTGGATTTGAAGTGAGGTTTTCCGGGCGCGTTTACTTATTTCTCTTCTTTCTTTGTACCCTTCTCCGAAGATGACTTGTTTGGGCTTTTATCGAGTGTGATAAAGACTTGGCTATTTAGTTACGTTTGTGATTCTTTCTCAACACACAACGTAACTATCACTTCGGTGTCTCACGCAGATGAGGATATGTCAAGAGGCTTGGTACATTGGGTACACCGTTTCTTTTTCACGAGGATTAGCACAAGTTTAAGTAACAAATCTGGGGAATTTTACTTCATGATCAAGTTTGGCATATCAGGTTTATTTCACCAAGTAGTCTCTGCAGTTGCCGACAGAATATGTGTGAATGATGTGTTTACCAGAGTATTTATTGGATGGTTGATGATTTTGTTGATGTTGGATAATGAACCGCTGATGAACCGCTGCATGTTCCCCTAAAGCAGATATTCACTGAAACCAAAGTCGTCATAACACATTCAAGCTGACATTGTTTACGGTTTTGTCTTGATTTTGTAAAATCCGGCAAAAGAACCTATTTCTCGGTTTAAATCATAGACTTGTAAAATCTCGTGAAAATGGAAACATCCTGGTATTAGTAAAGTGCATTTCCGGATCTATCTTACGGTTTATTCTTGGTTTTGTAAAATCCCGCAAAAGAAACTATTTCTCGGTTTAAACCATAGAGTTGTAAAATCCCGTAATGATGGAACCATCTTGGAGAAGAGAAAGTGTAAATCTGGATCTTACTTGATGTTGGTGCTACGGTTTCTGCTTCGAAGAAGGGATAAAAGGGTGTTCTTCATGATTGGATGTGTGTTTGGATATTCGTCATGACAGTTTGGTTATTACATGGTTTTACGGTGTTACGTGCTTTTAACCATGGTTGGGATGAAACCATCATCATAGTTCACTTAAAACATCAAAGAAGGCTAGATTTGAGCTTTTAATCAGAAGATGTGACAACGGGGTTAATTCACTATTATTTATTTGAGGTTGAAGTGAAATATCACGGGCAAGTTTACTTAGTATCTGAAGGTATCGGGGATGGTTGGATGAAGATTCTTCATGATCCTTGTTCGAGCTTATTATAAAAAACAAAGACTTGGAAATCTAGTTATTGTTGGGTGTCTTTTACCTTTTCTTTTACCACTTGGGGGAATTGGGCTCATACCACCACAAAATAACTATTACTTTAAGGAGTTACGCTTGTATTGCTTTCGGTGTCACATTCAATTGTGGATTTTCAAGAGGTAATGTACGTCTTATACTTGATGGTTGGTTGGTTGAAGAGTATAGAGTACATAGAGAGTACTTAGAGATGCTAATGGAAATCGGCACCGCTCTTTGTTACATATGTGCAAGTTTAAGTCACGAGTTCGGGGTAGTTTACTTCAGGGTCAAATTCATCATATTGGGTTTTCTCCATCAGCTGTCACGACAAATAGCCTACTGAATGATAATGGGTTGATTACAAGGTTGCCAAGAGTAGATGAAAAGCGAGAGATTTATGACATTTGTTCACATCAGTTCAGGCCTCGTACTTCAACATTATGACGTATGAACACTACAGTTCATGTCTCGTTCTTAAAGAAAAGAAATGTGTACGCTTCAGTGTGCATTATCTTCGGAAGAAGAGAAATCTTCTTATTATGACCATTCTCATCAACATGCTTCATACTTTTCCATGCGCGGTCATCAAGTGAACCGGGCTACCACTGATTGTTTTCTCATTCCACTTGCTCGATTATAATGAAGATGGCAACATCATGTGCTGATTTTGCGGGAGAGAAGTGTGAATAGAACATTTGGATGATTTCACTTATTTAGTCAAGAATGGCATCTCCGTATGCAATTCTTGAGGGGGAGAAGAAGTGTGAATTTTTGCATTGTTGATTGATATTTGAGAATATAAATGGTCATACGGCTCTAAACTCATGTAAGAACCAAGCTTCTTCTTATCGGGTCATCTTCACATGGAGTTTTTTTCTCTTCTAAGAGCCGTTTGTTGACATCTTCACTCGGATTGATGAGTTTATCGACAAAGTGCTTCCGGTTAATGCTTCACGTATACATCAACATGATAATTCCGAACAATCTATCTGTTCTTGTTTGATGTGATTGGTAGTTTGGTGTTACCATCTTGTGTGTTCGTTGCGGCCTGATTGCTAATTTCCTTGATGAACATCTTTCTGTTCTTGTTTGATTGGGAAGGATTTTAGTTAAGGGGATTTGCAAGATGTAAGTTAAATGGGATGCTTTTTGGTGGGATGCTTTTTGGTGTGAGTTGAAGATGTTAACTATCTATTCCTCAACTGGACAATCTTGAAGAAGGTCGAGTCTACAGCATGTTCTACATTTTCTGTTGCATGTTAGAAGACTAAAGACGAGTTGCATTTCATAATCCAAAGACTTCTTCTTAATTCAAGCATTCATCATAAAGATTGTCGGTTTAGGGGAGAGCACTAATTGGGGGAGAGTGATATGTCGAATTTAATCCCCAATTAGAATTGCTCACATTATTCGCTGTTGATTCTCACAAAGACTTCAAGCGATCTTCTCAACAAATTTCAAGTATTTAGGCTTATAATGTTTTCTTTGATTCGAAGTGTCAAAACCAGCAAAAGGGGAAGGAGACAAGCACCTAAACGCGAGTAAAATTGATGAGCTTAATACTTCTAAGTAATTGAAGATATCCCGGGAAGACAAATGTTATGATCGTAGAGAAACTCAAGGTTTGACTCATGGCGAGTAAACTTGATGAACTTAACTCTTCTAAGTGATTGAAGATATCCCAGGAAAACAAATGTCATGACCGCAGAGAAACTCAAGGTTTTACTCATCAAAGCGTTTAGTGTTCTTATTCCAACGTCGTGGGGGAAGTGATGTAAATGAAAGTTCTCGAAGATAAAAGAGGTATTGATGGTGTGTGATGATCTCGATGTTATCGCAATCATCAGGAGAAGAATTGTGTACATTATCAGCTGTCTCACTTGAGGGCTTAATAGTGATTCAGAGATATAATCACTTATTCCGGAGTTGACATCCGCAGAGATTGTCATCCCAGAGATAATCGGTGATTCGGCATGCTTCTTCAATGTTATCAATTGTTCTCTTTTTTGGGGAATGTGTGTGCTTCGGGTCCTTGAGCTTCATACACGATCATCAGGGAAGAAAGCCATTGTTTACCACAAACATTGGGGAGGTGTTTTCTCTCCGGGCATGATGTGTATTTGGGAGAGTTCTTGGATATTGGTGTACTTCGGGTTCTTGAGCTTCATACACGTTCATCAGGGAAGAAAAATGTGAACATGGGAAGGTGTTATTCATTCCCCTCATGTTGTGTATTTGGGAGAGTTCATGAGCATTATAGAAAGAGACTGACTACATCAATTCAACTACTTGGGGGAAGTGTTCTCTTGACACCTTTTGGAATGGATCGCTTCAGACTTCAGTGGTTATGAAATTTGAGAAGATTATTTATGAGTGGGATGATACGTTGCTGTTCTATTGGATGATATAACCCCGAACGAAGAATCTCGATTTTTGTTCTTAAAATGAGCAGCGGGATTTATGATAATGGTGTGCTTCTCTGTGTACCTAGCTAAGGCAAGCTTTAAATAGAGCTTCGAATCTGCTCATCACATGGATTTTCGGTTTGGAGGGAAGCTGCCAAAGTCTCACTTTCAAGTGGCTCGATTTCTCTCTTCGATTCAAGAGTCTTGGAAGCTTTGGTGGTGAAAGGTTTAGGGATGATGACTTCTATCTTCTACAACGGGGTTGTTCGATATCCTTATCTTGGTACTCGTATCATCATCTTCTTTAACTATATCATCTATTCTATCTTTGTATATATGTATCCGAAAAACAAAATACAAAAATATTAAACCAACAAAAGAAAATAGAAAAATATAAAACCTTCAAAAACCTATAAAAATCTGAAAAATTTGAAAAAGACCAAAAAAATATGTTTTCTCAAGACATGTCTTCTGGTATCGATAACATCTACGGTCTTAGAAATGTCATTCAATAATGGCACGGGACTTTAGATGAAGTTCGAGCAGGAGGTGTAAATATTCTTTTCAAAACATGTCTCAAAGTATGGCTTATAGTTATTTCAGACTGTAACCCGGGCTTAAAACAATGGTTTGCTATTATTTCAGATAGCAACCCGTTCTTCAAGAAAGGAAAGTGCTGCGCTAAAACGTTTTCCAAAATATTTCGTGCACTTACACTAAAACAAAACAAGGAAAGTATGTCGAAGGACTGCTGTTCCTACACAAATGTTTTTCCGTCTAAAATTCTTCAGAAAAATATTTGGTGTTTTAACAAAATGGTGGTAAATGAGTTGCTTTAAAACAATCAGATTCAGAGTTTTTGTAAAATTGAAAACTCAATCAATGACTTCAACGCTTTTAAACTTTTCATAAAATGAGTCATGGATTGAGGGGGATAATGTTTTTCAAATCTACATCATCTAACAGGCTTTCTTAATTATCCTAATATGTTTAATTAAAAATGATGTTAACCTATGTTGAAGGACTAGGTGACTAGGATATGATTGCTAGGATTAGATGATTAGAGTTTGATAAACACATTATTCCCATACATTTATATGATCTGATTGATATGTTGCATTGACTTTTATTAGTCGATTGTTGTTTCGGTGATGTCGACCACCATATATTTGTATGTGTGCTCACTACGCATTATGCAGGTATATTGGTATAAAAGAATGTTCCCGATCCGGATCCCACAATTGAAGATGATTGGATGCAGAAAGGAAAGGGTAACTATATCTTGGGTTGACAAATGAAGAAACGGAGCTTAATTTGACTTCAATGGAGAGTTGGCATAAATGCAACGTAAGAGGTCTCACTGCATCAGCAGATGGTTTTCTTCTAAGTGATTGAAGAAACGGATCTTAATTGGACCTCAGTTGGCATTATAAAATGCAACGTAAAAAGAAGTCCCACTGCATCTGCAGACGGTTTTTCTTCCAAACCCTACAGCAACAACAACGGAAGCTTCTCAACCACCTAACGTATCTTTGTGCAGGATACCATTTTTAAACAATTTTGAAAACATTGTTTTGAAAATTAATTGGACTTAATTTTGAAAATCACCGGACTTCATTTTATCAAAACTTGAGTCACTCAATTATCGACTACGGTCATGGATTGAGGGGGAGAGTGATTTAAAATAAAATATTTTCAAACGATATTTCTTCACAAAAGTTCCGCTTTGTACAATATAAGTGGTGATCAAAATATTTAATGTTATGTCATGGTATGATTTTTTCTTTAGAATCAAGGTCTTTCAAAATGAATTTTTTTCTGTTCTTGCTTGATTGTGAAATTGTTTTATTTTACTAAAAGATCTCTTAAAAACTATCATACCTGACACTAACAATCTTTAATGTCTTAAATTGGTCCTTATCTGTCATTTTTCAAAAATTAAATCTTGCCACGTCTTTCTCCAAACTCTTTTAAATGATTTAAATCAATTGGGATCACAAATCTCAAAAGGTTTGAAATTTTTGATCGGGTGAGAGATCGTGATTTAAATCTCATATATGTTTTAATGAAATTGGTTTTAGTCCATTATAGGCACTCCTGCCTCCATGTGCCAAACGATTTCAAATATACAATGCACATGTTGAGGAGGAGCATTTATCCAAAAACAAGATGAGTATTTAAACCTGACCACATTTTCTCCTATGTTTTCTAAACCTAATTAAATCACTTGGGATCCAAAATCTCAAAGGGTTTGATATTTTTGATCGGGGGAGAATTTGTGATTTAATAATGAAATTTGATAAAAGGTGATCGTTTTGATTTAATTGTGCACGCTGTTCTCTCATATGTGCTAAACGCTTTCGAATCTTGAAGCATATATTGAGGGGGAGCATTTTTAAAGAAAAGAAACTATCAAGGTGCAAATGCTTTTATGTTTTAACATAAAGTACCTTGATTGAGTTTTAAATGGTTTCTTAATAGCTTGTGTGATCGTAAATGTGCTTCAAAAGAACTCTTGCCTCTATGTGATATTATGATTTCAAATATCCTACGCACATATTGAGGGGGAGAATTTTACCATGAAAATCAAATGGCTTTTTCGTATGAAAATTATGATCAAAGAAAATATTTCAAAGTCCTCTTGCCTCCTTGTGCTAAACAATTTCTAATCATACGCACATGTTGAGGGAGGTTCTAAATGATCAAAACTATTAGGGTACAAAATGCTTTGATCTCGTATCACAAGTACCTTGATTGTTTTTCCAAATGATTTTTCAATTGGTTTCAAGGAAGAATGAACTATACCAAAAGTCAGACCATTTTACTTTATGCATGGAGTTATAAGGATGGTGAGGTTAGGTATTTGTTTCCATGATCCGCCAGAACCGGAGGGATCTTCCCAGGGACAATCCACTAGATAGTGTAGAGTCCTTAGGTATGATGAAAAAAGGAGAAAATAAGAAATGGGAAGAGTGCAGACTGAGACAGACCTAGTACTAGAATAAACCCAACAAGGTTCTAGTTATGAATCTCGGTAAGCACTGAAGGGGTTGAAGAATGAAAAAGATATGAATATGCAAAGGGTGAAAAGAAATAGCCCTCCAACTATTCAACCTTAGGGCAGAATCCGGGTTCAATACGTATGCTACTAGTGGTTACTAAGGTAACACTGGTATTGAAGACAATACGTCATGGACCCAGTGACGCACTGCACTAAACTTCCCAAGCCACTCAAGTTCCTCTTAAAAGGGCTTGTTTTATTCTCACGGGGAACCGACATTATCTATCGACTTTTTCTTAGAGATTGTTGATATTGAAGAAGGAGACCCTCTCCCTAGTCTCCGGCACAGGAACCAAAAATGAACAATTGAGTCTAGAGCCAAGAGATCATCCACAATATCTCATTAGGACACTAAATTCTTGAAGACTTGCTGTTTCACACAATGTGGAAAGTAAGTATATATATTAAGAGTCCTACGCATTATCCTTGTGGTATTGCCAGAACATCTGAGTAGTATGTAAAAGTATTCACTATGAAGATGGAAATCCTTCTAGAGCCAACATCAAACAAGCTCTTGGTGGGTGACATGTGAGATCTTCTCGTAAGATCAAGCTTGTGACAACTGGATAGAAACGATGGGGAGATTCATTCTTGAATCAACCTTGGTCCAGGAATGGAATTGACGAATACTTTTGGAAAACCGTTCGATATGCAAACCTTCTTTTCTCTAGCACGTCGAATGTGTATTCATTTCAAATTCAAAAAGGTATCTCTGATTGAAAAATACTTTTAGAAAAACCGTTCGATGTGCGAATCTCTTCTTTTAGCTAGCACGTCGAATGTGTACTCATTCTCTAATACAAAAAATATTTTGATTGAAAATTGATCTTTCTCATAAAACCTTCGTCGTATTGCAAAACTCTTTCTTCAAGCAATACGCGATTTTTTTCAAATCATTTTTCATCAATCAGTGAATCTCTATTTATTTGGTTCACTCACTCGTGTTTTCTTCTTTGAGACGTTCCGGTTTGAGAACAGCTAGAACAGTTGCGAAACCCTGTCAAGGAGATTTTTAGGAATCATACCTGATCACAGGCAGTACTTGTACTGATCAACGGGGAACCGTGGGCCGTGTACCTCAATTCAACGAAAGTGATCAAAGACACTTTCGTACGCTTTTATTGCTAGCTTGTTGTTTGTAGGTACATTTGGACGGTTGCAGCTGATCGGAATTGAGGAGTCAATCCAAAGCCGCATGCTCACAGCATCCACATGTAATTTGAAGAAATCATGACTGGTGCATATATACAGAACTTGGCTCAGATATTTTTATACTATGCTCTGCTTTGCAAATATCTTGAACGATAAAGCTTCGCTACTCGATGGAAAGAGTCATGATCCAGAAAGTGTGAGCATGTCGGTCCGAAAGTCACAACATCACATGAAGGCAACACAACTATGGATGATCCAGAGAGATTTTCTGTGGCTGATGATCTCAATGAAAGCTCAAAGATCATCAAAGATGTGGATCAGCTCAAAGACCTCCACTGAAAGTACAAAATATGCGGACTACGAAGTGTCACTGCTTAAGCACAAAGATTGCGGATTTGAAGAATTGTAGTCTACAAGCTCAAGAACAAAGATAAAATTGCTAGGATTCGAAATGTAAAACATGGGGTGACCTCCCTTAGGGGGAGATTGTTAGGAATTAGAAAATTCCATTGTGAAGTGTCGGTCACCCCAAATATTATCTAGCATAAGTTAGCTCGTAGACATATCGTTAGTTACACTTTTTACCAGTTTATTAGTTAGTTGTTAGCTTAGTTTAGCGTAGTGTAACACCGTGGAGGAAGGACGGGTCTTTACCCCACTGTATACCTGATCCACAGGCCGTCAGGAGGTCGTTTAGGTTGTAAGCTATAAATACCCTCTACCTCCTAAGGTAGAGGGTTGGAATTTCTAATCTAATATTATACACTTTTGTTTATCTCTCTAGAATTCCCTCTCTACTCTCTTCATCTCTCTAACAATGGCATTCATATACTATCATCATCCTAGACCACCTGAATCATCAAACAACATAAATATTGGATCCTAACAACAACTTTTGGGATAGAAGCCTCTACATTCTTTTTAACATTCTCATCTACAACAGATGAGTCAATTGCACTTTCAAAAACATCAGTTTCATGCTTAACCTCTTCCCCACTTTTCACAAACATCAGTGGTGGAGGAGTAGTATTGTATCCCATACCAGACTTAACTTTACTAGTAATTTGAGCATTCCAAATTTTATCAATTGACTTAGACTGACAATAACAGGTGTCAACAGATAAATTGACATTCTCATTTATCTTTTTAAGTTTTTCAAACTCTTCTTTTAATGCCTCATTCACTGCTGTCTTATGATCTATCTCTCTTTTAAGAATAATCATATCATCATTATATTTTGACTCATTTTCTCTATAATGCTCTAGTTGTTTCTCTAAAAAAGATATGCCTCTTCTAAGGTTTGACACAGTATACTTAGCAGCATACAGCTCTATTCTTTGGTTGTCAAATAATTCATTAAGCCTTTCACATTCTCTAGAAGCCCTACATGTTTTAGAACAACTTTCAAAATTTTGTACCTCAGAGTCAGAGAAAGCCATGAGAGCGTGTTCTGTAGACACAAGAGCAGCATATGAAGGTTGTTCCTCTTGTCCATCAGCCATGAAACTCCAATCATAGCTCACACCATCAATTGCCAACATTTCCTTTGGTTCTTCCACAATTAGTTCTTTCTTTTGCTTGTACCAAGTAGACCTTTTGTCCTGGTTCCTTGGTCTTCTGCATTCTCTAGCAAAATTCCCCAACTTGTGACAGTTGAAACACTCAACTTTCTTTTTATCAAACCCTGCAGTTTCATTACCATTGATGTATATTGGCTTGCCAGTCTTCTTGTAGAATTTCCTAGCCCTCATACTAAGAAGAGCTATTTGCCACTTTATGTTCATCTCCTCCAAGTCATCATCATCAATTTGCTCTATGTCTTCATGAGTTAATATAGAGCCATTAACTTGAGTGGAGATAAAAGCATAAAAGGTAGGATCTCTAATACCAGCAACCTTCTTCTTTGAACCTGTAGTGGTAACACTAGCATTACCAGTGGAAACTGTAGAACCAGCAGTGGCAAAATCATCATCATAGTCATCTTCAAAATCATCACAGTCAACAGAGGTTGACAACAATGCCAAGATGCTAGAGCTTGTACCAAGTTTTCCTGCCTTCTTCAATCTTTGTTCAATAAGTTTGAAGTTGTTGTAAAGATCATTGAGCTTCATAGTTTCAATTTCTGGCTTATTTTCCCAGACTGTAACATTAGTATTAAACTCAGCAGGAAAACTTCTTAGAAACTTCAAATTGAGGTCTTCCTTTTCTACCTCAATTCCAAACACAGTCAGTTGTGTCACAATCTTCTGGAGTTTGGTGAAGATTCTGTCAAGTGAGTCATTGCTTGAAGCAGAGAAGTTTTCATAACTTTGCTTCAACAATGCCTTTTGAGTCTTCTTTTTAGCATCATTGCCACCAAAAACTAAGCAAATCTCTTCAAAAAGTTCTTTTGCTGTCTGGAATTTACTGAAAGCAATGATCTGGTCTTTAGGAATAGTCATTAGTAATAAACTTCTGGCCTTCAGGTCATTCTTTTTCTTAGCTCTTTCATCATTTGTCTCAGGTACAGAAACTGTTACAACTTCTGTGTCACCAACTTTTTCAGTCTTCCTCTCAGACTTGAAGGAATTACCAGTTAAGATGATCTCCCATAGAGCATAGTCTTGTATGAGAAAGTATTGCTCAATCATTATCCTCCACATCTCAAACTCATTAAGTTTGAGCTTAGGAAGCCTTGGAGCAGAGTTGGACTGGTTGTTTTCCATCTCCATTGATCTGAGTGAGTAGGTTAAGCTTATTCCTTGGATCTTCTGAATCAAAGTATTAGAACCAAAGCTCTGATACCACTTGATAGATCTAAATACACACCTTGTGTTAGTGATACTTTGATTTATATTAATAAGTACGCGGAATATACTTAGTAATACTCAGAATACGAATTATATGATGTATTGCAAGTGAGAACAATATAACATAAAGCTTCAATATTATTAAGAATAATACGAGTGATCTTGCTTATCACTAGGGTTACACCTTGAAGCATACGTACCAAGAACAATGACCTAGGATCTCCTTTTATAGCACAAGGAGTCCTTTACAAGATAAGTATAATGCTAACTATATAGAATATACAAAAGATCTTTTCTGTACTTATCAATACACGGATACATAACAATTATCCTAATAGCAGTGGTAATATATGTACTAGCAGTGGTAATGAGTTTTCACTGCTAGTGCATTCTTTAGCAGTGTTTTCCACAAGCCTATCAGTGGTAACTGTTAATATTATTCCAAACATAGTAGAAGTACCACCCCCCAAATCCAAGCCCCGAGATTTTACCCTTAGCTTTCTAAAAAAAATATAAAAAGATAAAAAATAATCTTCCTCGATGATAACGCTACACACGTCGTTCGGGGTCAAAGAAACTTCCTTTTCTTCGAGCAAGTTTTATAACACCCTAGGCAGTGAACCTAATCGTTGTAGTGTAGTAATTAGGGTAAGCCACAGGTATTGATATCGTTCTCTAGGGGAATAGCAATGCTAGTAAGAAGTTACTACGCTAAGGTTAAGGTTGAAGAAGATTATTTTTGTATTTTTTATATTTTATGAAATGGAAAGGTACGAATCTTGGGTATTGGATTTGGGGGGTTGGTATTTCTACCGATTACTCTACTATTATCTAATTATCTAAACTAAGGTTGTGGGAGTCTATGTCTAATTAATGTGTGCTCGTATGATAGTTTAAAGATGTGTTTACTTAGGTTGTACTACTCCTTAATTATCTCCTATTGATGGTTGAGTTGTCACGTCCTTATTCTTAGTCGCGTTGTGTGTCTAAAGTTGTAGGGTATTGTAGGATCGTTATATTTATTGTGTTGATGATTCGGGTGGTCTTGGATGATCAAAATACATGTTTGCCATAGTTAGAGAGTTAGTGAGAGAGAGGGTGTTCTTGCTAGAGGTTTACACAAAGTATGGAATATTAGATTGAATGAGAAGCACCACCCCTTCCATGGATGGAAGGGGTATTTATAGTTACATGAAATACGACCTCCTATCGGCCTGTGGATCAGGGATACAGTGGGTAAAGACCCGTCCTTCCTCCACGGTGTTACACTACACTAAACTACGCTACTAAATAACTAATAAACTACTAAACCACGAAAATAACGACACGTCTACGAGCTAACTTATGCTAGATCATAATTGGGGTGACCGACACTTTAACATGGAATTTTCTAATTCCTAACAATCTCCCCCTAAGGGAGGTCACCCCATGAAATACATTTTGCTTCCTAGCATTCTATCTTTGACTTCGTTCTTGAGCTCGTAGACTTCAATTCTTCAATTCTGCAATCTTTGTGCTTAAGCAGTGATTCTTCCAAGTCCGCATAGATTAGTACTTTAAGTGGAGGCCTTTGAACTGATCCACATCTTTGATGATCTTCGAGCTTTCATTGAGATCATCAGCCACAGTAAATCTCTGGATCACCCTTTATTGTGTTGCCATCATGTGAAGTTGTGACTTTCGGACCGACATGCTCACACTTTTGAATCATGACATCTTTCCATCAGAGTAGCGGAAGCCTTAATGGTTCATGATATTTGCAGCAGCGAAGCATAAGCATAGTATGAAATATCAGAGCCAGGTTATGTAGATTTGCACCAGTCATGATTTTTTCAAATTAAGTGTGAATCTTTGTGAGCATGCGGCTTTGGATTAACTCCTCAATTCGATCAGTGCAACCGTCCAAATGTACCCGCAAACAACAGTTAGCAATAAAACACACGAAAGTGTCTTTGATCACTTTCGTTGAATTGAGGTACACGGCCCACGGTTCCTTGTTGATCAGTACAAGTATGCACGTGATCGTAGGATTCCTAAGAATCTCCTTGACAGGTTTCGCGAATACTGTTCTAGCTGTTCTCAAACCGGAACGTCTCAAAGAAGACAACACGGAGTGAGTGAACCAGCGAATTGAGATTCACTGATTGATGAAAAATGATTTGAAAAACAATCGCGTATTGCTTGAAGAAAGAGTTTTTGCAATACGACGAAGGTTTTATGAGAAAGATCAATTTTCAATCAAAATACTTTTTGTATTAGAGAATGAGTACACATTCGACGTGCTAGCGAAAAGAAGAGATTCGCACATCGAACGGTTTTTCTAAAAGTATTTTTCATTCAGAGATACTTTTTAAATTTGAAATGAATATACATTCGACTTGCTAGACAAAAGAAGGTTTGCACATCGAACGGTTTTTCCAAAAGCATTCGTCAATTCCAATCTTGGACCAAGGTTGATTCAAGATTGAATCTCCCCATCGTTTCTATCTAGTTGTCACAAGCTTAATCTTTTGAAAAGATCTCACATGTCACCCACCAAGAGCTTGTTTGATGTTGGCTCTAGAAGGATTTCCATCTTCATCGTGAATATTTTTTACATATCACTCAGATGTTCTGGCAATACCACAAGGATAATGCGTAGGACTCTCAATATATACTTACTTTCCACATTGTGTGAAACAGCAAGTCTTCATTAATATAGTGTCCTAATGAGATATTGTGGATGATCTCTTGGCTTTAGACTCAATCGTGCATATTTGGTTCCTGTGCCGGAGACTAGGGAGAGGGTCTCCTACTTCAATATCAACCATCTCTAAGAGATAGTCGATAGATTATGTCGGTTCCCCGTGAGACTGAAACAAGCCCTTCTAAGAGGAACTTGAGTGGCTTGGGAAGTTTAGTGCAGTGCGTCACTGGGTCCATGACGTCTTGTCTTCAATACCAGTGTTACCTTAGTAACAACCAGTAGCATATGTATTGAACCCGGTTTCTGCCCTAAGGTTGAATTGATGGAGGGCTATTTCTTTTAACCCTTTTTCACATTCAGTTCTTTTTCATTCTTCAACCCCTTCAGTGCTTACCGAGACTTCATAACTAGAACCTTGTTGGGTTTATTCCAGTACTAGCTCTGTCTCAGTCCGCAGTCTTCCCATTTCTCATTTTCTCCTTTTTTTTCATCATACCTAAGGACTCTACACTATCTAGTGGATTGTCCCGGGGTAGATCCGTCCGGTTCTGGCGGATC
>OU343218.1:184623456-184701618 GCA_910596185.1 Chrysanthemum makinoi | reverse complement strand
AAGGATAATCACTCGAAGCATTTTGCAATTCACAAAACCCTTACAGGATAGTCTTCCATTTAGTAACCGATGAAGTGAACTATGCTGCAATGAAGGCATTTTTACCATCAACACATATTATGGGTGACATGTTGATATGTAGAAGTTTGAGGATTTTACTTTGTTGAATGCTTCATATATATGTTCCTGTTCTCAAACAGCTTCAAGATTCTGACACAAAAAGCTACTACTTTTCAGGAAATAACGATGGGGAAAAACTCCAATAAAATCTAGAAACTCGAAATATTTATCTATGGTTAATCATTTAAGATTTTACATCCCGGAAGTTTTTCCAGAATTGAGGAAGGTGGTGTTTCTTGATGACGATGTTGTGGTTCAAAAGGATCTTTCGAGTCTTTTTACACTAGATCTGAATGGAAATGTCAATGGTGCTGTAGAAACATGTATGGAGACATTTCATAGATACCACAAGTACTTGAACTATTCTCACCCGCTCATAAGATCCCATTTTGATCCTGATGCCTGTGGATGGGCGTTTGGTATGAATGTATTTGATTTGGTTGAGTGGCGTAAAAGAAACATTACTGGGATTTATCATTATTGGGAAGAAAAGAACATTGACAGGACGTTATGGAAATTGGGCACATTGCCTCCTGGACTCCTTACGTTCTATGGACTAACCGAGCCTCTAGATCCCACGTGGCATGTGCTTGGTTTGGGCCACACAAATGTCGATCTACAGGTGATAGAGAATGGAGCTGTTTTGCATTTTAATGGCAACTCAAAGCCGGGGCCGTCTCATCGTTTTTTGTGGCCGTGTGCCATAATATGAAATACGCCTCTTAATCGTTCAACAAATTGTATATAATGCATAAAGTTTCATTAATAATTTAATGTTGCAAATATTTTAACAAGTAGAAACTTAATAAAGATATGGACAAACAATAACAAAAAGGAAAATAAAAGCACATCAAGGAATGTAACCATGAGTCAATCGATCACGGCATAAATATTAAGTGGAACGTTTTATAATGTCTACTCGTAAATAATAAATACAAAGTGGGCCTCTTTTACTCTTTTACATCAAATATTTGTTGGACTTCTTTCTCTACTCATTGTCTAGCAATTATATGTATAGTTAATTTACTGGAATTGGAGGCCCCGTTTAATTATGGGCCTTGTGCCTAAGTTGCACACCCCACCAGCCGGCCCTGCTCAAAGCTGAAGATTGGAATGGAAAAATACAAGCCTTTATGGGAGAAAGAGTTGAGATCAATATAGAACTCATATTTGTCATAGAACAAATGAACCAATCATAACCCTCCATTTTTTATCTAAATTAATACAAAATCATTTTCCACCTTTTTTTAAAACAACATATCTTACAAACGGTAAATCTTCAAAATATAAATAATTATCAATGACGAGAATTAAATTATTTTTCTATAGATATGTACTTTTACATATTTTCAAACATTTTTTTCAAAATCCGTCCTAAAATCATATATGATTTTTAAGAATCATATATGATTTTAAAAAATCATGTATGATTCATTTTTACGATCATATATGATTTTACAATCATATATGATTCTCAAAAAATCATATTTGATTCGTAAAAACAATCATATATGATTTTCAAATCATATATGATTTTTGTTGACCGAAATTTTGAAAAAAAAAATTGTTAAAAATATATAGTAGTGCATATTTATAGAAAGATAATTTATTTCGTTATGATGGTATAATTTTTATCGCTGCGAATCCATTAAATTGCTTAGTAGATATTTAATTTTTTTAAAAATGGTGAAAGTTTATCATAATAAAAAAATGAATGGTTATTATTGGTTGATTGGATCTATGGTAAATTTTGGTTCTATATTGAACTTTTGCCATGGGAGAAATATGTTGATTATAGTCATCCAATGTTGGAGCAATGCAATTTTCATTGACTTTGTTTGTAGAAAGTCAAAGCAAGTTTTCTTATTTATTCATGGAGTAAATTGCATTTTTGGTCCCTAAAGTTTAGCCAAATTGCAGGTTCAGTCCCTAAAATTTCGAAAGTGCAACGATGTCCTTATTTTGAAACGCTGTTTATGTGGTCCACGATCAAGATCAAATGACAAAAATACCGTCTTCTTTGTTTCTATTTTCTTTTCATATTTTTACATAAATGGCCTTGTCTTGTGTTAGGTTTACAAAAATTCGTCCCAATTTTTTCTTTTCTTTTTGTTTTTCAAATTAACTTTTAATATTAGTTATATTTTTTAATTCAAAAATATTCAAAGATATTCCTATTTTTATCACATAAGTTTTTTTAAATTTTAATATTTTTCTTTAGAATTATTAACATTTATACCGCCTGTTTTACGTTTTGTTTTACGCTTCTTTTTACTTCGTTTCGTTTTTACGTTCGTCAAAGTTTTAACGCTTTACATTTTCGTCGGTTTTCGTTTTCGCCGATTTTACGTTGATCTTTTTTATTTTCGACGGTTTGTTTTACATTTTCGCCCATTTTTACGTAAAATGCAGGCAAAACATAAAAAAGGGTTGAAAACGTAAAAAACAGATGAAAACATAAAAAAGTGACGAAACGGTTAAAAATGGGCGAAAACGTAAAAAAACAGATGAAACGTAAAAAAAACGAGAACGTAAAAGAAAGACGAAAACAAAAAAAGGCCGAAAATGCAAAACAACTGACTTAAAACGAAAAGAACGTATCTAAAACGTAAAACGGATCGAAAACATAAAAAAGTTGAAACGTAAAAGAAACTAAAAACGAAAAATGATGAAGACGTAAAAAGAAGCGAAAACGCACAAACCCGTACAAAACAAACGGACAAAATGTAAAAATGTAAGAAACGAAATAAACAGCTTGAAAACAACGGAAAGAAAACGTAAAAAACCGAATGAAAACGTAAAAAAATGGTCGAAAACATAAAAAACAGCCGAAAACATAATAAAACGGTTGAAAATATAAGAAAACGGACGAAAACCTAAAAAACGAACTGAAACATAAAAATCCGAACAAAAACGTAATGAAACGAATATATTTTGGACTTTCCTCTTCGAATTTAAAAAAAAATATGATTTTTTTTTTTAATTTTTTTTGGAATATCTTTAACATTTTTTGAATATTTTTGAATTAAAAACATAATACTAATTGTAATAGTTAATTTATTAAAAAAAAAAAAAAAAAAAAAAAACCAGGACTAATTTTATAAACCTGGCATAACACAGGGACCATTTATGTTAAAAAGCTAAAAAGAAAATAGAAAAAGAGGAAGACAAGGGTATTTTAGTCATTTGATGTTGCTCAAAATCAAAAGAAAAGTTTCAAAATGAGGACCATCATTGCACTTTCGAAATCTTAGGGACTCAACCTGCAATTTGGCTAAACCTTAAAGACCAAAAATGCAATTTACTCTTTATTCATGTTCATGTCTCTTTCTGATTGGCATCGAGGAAAGTAGAAGAAACATATGAAATGACCGTTATGCCTTTAATTAAAAACTAAAAAAGACAGCAAATAACGGTGTTTACTAATGGAAAACGGGTCAAGGGTCCTCTTTGGCCTTAAAATCCCAAGTTTGGACTCACGGCGACTAAAATTTCAAGTTTTGTCCCCTGGTGATGTTTTTTGACAAGTTTAAAGACGAACTTTGTCTATAAACTACTAGTACAGTCCTTTTTATTTTATAGTTTAATATTTCAATAAAATTTGTTTCAAACTTTTTCATCTATGTTGAGTTTAAGAGTTTATAAATATTATTTTTTTATAATATTTTATAAATTATGTTAATACAAATAAGCCGTAAAAACATTTATTTATATTTTACGATCTTCTAATGTTTTGTCGATAACAAACGTAAAATCATTTTAACGAAACAAATAAAAAACGTAAATGGTTTGAACTAATAGTTTCTAACATATTCACATTTTCACATAAAACACTAAAACAAGTATAAGTGATTTTATGATTTAATATTACATATGTACAACAACTAGTGTTTACATATTTGTGTAAAATATACACATAACTAGTATGTAGTATATTGGGTAATATAAATGGGTAAAACTTAAGTATCATAACCCATTGGGCAAACACATTGAATGTAATTGTACAACCCAAAGCCCATGACCCATGGAGCTTGACCCATAACCCATTGCATGACATCATGCTTATATCAGATATGGATAATATCCATAACCCATGGTATTGACCCATACCCAATGTCTAGATACATTGAATCCTTGGTGAGCACTCAAGAGAATGTCTAGATACATTGAACCTTTGGTGAGCACTCAAGAGATACATTGTATCTAGCTAAAGACCCATGGATGAACCCATGACCCATGAACCATACGTCTAGAGGAGCGTTCCACGGATCCCTCGCTTTGTTAGCCGGATCCCTGTGGGAGGGATCCGTGGGATCCGGAACAAGAGAGAATTTTCTCTATAAATAGTGAGCCATTTCTTTCCTTTTAGCTCACCACTTCACACATACTCACTCCAAGTTTTATATCTTCTAATCAGATCCAAGAGATCTATGTAGTTTGTCTTTGTTTTTGTGTGATCTTCTAGGTTCCTCTTAAAGGCAAGATCACCACCTTTTGAAGTCAGCTCAAGTCCAAGAGTTGCCATGCTTCCTCATCATCAAGGCTTCTGAAGTCTTCTTGTTGATGATTCTTTTCTTACTTCTAAGAAGTGTAGTGTTGAAGACATTAGTGAAAGATGTCTCAAGGTTCAAGACGAAGACATTAGTGAAAGGTGTCGACGTCCCGCTGGTAGCATTAGTGAAAGGTGCCTAGAAGCCAAGTTACAAGACATTAGTGAAAGGTGTCTTGAAGATCTAGCCACAAGACATTAGTGAAAGGTGTCTTGAAGATCTAGCTAAAGGCATTAGTGAAAGGTGCCTTAGATGTACAATCGACATGGTGTGTTTCGATGTACAAGATAGACTAGTACTAGATCCAAGGATGGTGATATCCTTGATGGTGTTGTAAAAAGGAGTAGATCTCCTGAGATTGTGTTGTGTTGTGATGGGTAGTAGTTCCTCCATGGTAATGGAACTAGGTGCTTAGCCTAGTACCTAATAAAGGGTAGGCGACGTTGTGATAGGATTAGTTCTCCTATGGTGTGAAAGAACTGCGGGTTAGCCTAGCACCGTATAAAGGGTAGGCAACGCTGTGAAAGGATTAGTTCTCCAAGGTCCGAAAGAACTCGGTGGTTAGCCTCCAGTATAAAGGGTAGGCGACGCTAGTATTAGGTGTGGTTCGCCTTGGTGTGAAGGAAACCTCAGATTTAGCTTTGTTCAAAAAGGTTAAGCGACCGTGAAGGCCTCCGCCAGCTGGTGTGGTGTTTACGAACTCTAGTAGGTGACTCGGGGGTGGAGTAGGGCAAGGAAGGTGTCCTTGTAGCCGAACCACTATAAATACCGTGTCGTGTGGTGATGTGCTTTTTTTTACTTTTATCTTCATTACACGTTTATATATCTATCTATCAACGTCCAACATAAACAACCAAATAGATTGACATAAGTCGATCTAAATATTTAAAAGGAAGTTTTAAATTGGTAAAACTATTCAACCCCCCCTTCTAGTTTTCCACAAATTATGTTTAACAAACAAAGCTTATAATTTAAGTGGCTTAAATTTTTAAAAAATAAGCATCGTCTCTCAATAAATTAGTGTCTCAAACATATGCATAATAACATATTTTAAGTAAATAAGAGATTTTATTTTTTTTAATTAAATTGTTGACTTCATTCCAAAATTATTATCTTCTGTTGAAAAGTAAATGCTTTAAGAAAAAGGGAACAAGTAAAAGGGGGTTCTTACCTTTTTAGCCCGAATGATACTCTCTAAGTCGGTGTTCATCGGTTCGGTTATCGGTTTGTTCGGTTAATTTTTTTTTCTGGGTATAACCGAAATCCGAACCAAACCGAATTCAAATTGATTAAACCGAACCGAATAACCGAAAACCGAACCCCATAACCAAAAACCGAACCAAATAACCCGAAATACATAAATTTTATAATTTATTCATTTATTTATATATATTTTTTGCAAAAAAAAAAAATAATAATTTTCAAGCTTAAAAAATGTTATATATATATAATATAAAAGAGTTTTAATATATATTTTTTATATAAATATGTAAAAAAAATACATATATTTATTTAAATTCGGTTTTCGGTTCGGTTTTCGGTTTGGATTGCTAAAACCATAACCAAACCGAAAACCGAACTTTTATTTCGGTTCAGTTCGGTTTTGGCAAATTCACCCGTTACGAAGTTCGGCCTGTTATTTTCGTTAAGCTCGGTTTGCCGGTTTATTCGGATATTACCCGACCCATGAACACCCCTACTCTAAAATTTGGGAATTCAATATTTTATGGTGCTCAAACCTTCGTCAATGTTGCAAAATGGCCCCCTTAAAGGAATACTTGTGGACAATCAGGACCTTCACTCAGTGGCGGACCTAGCCGAAAATGTAAGGTGGTCTCTGGATCACTAAAAAAAAAAGTTAAAAACCGAAATGCGTCGGTAGGGTTGAATCAGGTAGGGTCAAACTTGATCATGTTGAATCGGGTTAGATGGTATCTTCACTCCTGTAGGAGTTAAGATATGGAGAAGAAATGGGAGGAGAAGGCAAAGTGACAATGAGATGACAACGGGTGGGATGGGTGGGCAAAAGATAAGATTGAGGAACATTGAGAGAATGTTTAGAAATCTTATCCACCACTGAAGCAATGAAAACAACCGTGTCAAGCTTAGAAGAGGTTCCATCATCCGGCGGTTTAGCGACGGACGTGGATGATGGACCTAAGCCATAATCGCTACCAAAACCCGAAGGTATCGATTCATCCAAGAAAGAAAGTCAGTGCACATCATCATCTCCCGGTGGAGAATGATCAACGAGGAAGTCACCCATTGAACTCCTCGAAGGTCTAACGTCAGTGGGATTGCCCTATTCTTTTCTTCGGGCAAAGATGGAGATGTAACGAGATTCTCCATGTAAAAGTCACTATCCTCATTCTGAATATCAAAGATGGGGTTATCTAAAATTAGATCAATTCGAATTAAAGACAAATAGAGGATTAGTGAATGCCATAGCAAAGGTTTCTCGGACACACAAGAATATCTTCATCATCCGTTTCAAAATCATGTCCATATCAAGATCATCGATCAACATCTCTCACTTCTTCCAAGCCGACGAGCTCGTAAGGAATTTCCTCCACATACTCGATGTCTCCACACGATAAGGAATCATCAAACGACGTATAGTCATTTTCGACTTCGAAGATCATCTCAACGAAACTTTTGAGGTGGGAGAAGAATCATCATCGAGAGGCTCATCACATATCACAGAGATAACCTCGGATTCACTTGGGGTTGGGGCGAGGTTCTCAACACAAGACTTTTCCGTTTAGGAATAGTGCTTGATGCTCGTCCCCATTGAAAAGGTTATCCGAAGGTTCTATGGTGGATAGGCAATATGAGGGTGGAGAGTGGACATGTGCGGTACTTTGTGGGCTTGAAATATGCACCTTGTCCTTTGTCATCTCCCAATCCTCCTCATCCTCATCATCGAAACGGCAAGCTTCGTTAAATAGGAGACGATGTTGGCGCAGCCGTTCAATAGGAGAAGCTTTTGAGCTCGCTCATCGGCCAATTCTTTCGTTGCGAGCTTGTTCCTCGGAAAGTTCCTCAAGAATCATATGAGGAAATGGATCAATGACAGGAAGTTGTGGGGGTTGGAAATTGTCAAAACAAGGAGTGTTATAACAAGGGTCAGGCCCATAGTTTTGATTCCATGATTGACATTGATAATCATCTTGAGGACCCCCACACTTAGCACAATGAGGGTAGGGGAGAGAAGTTCAAACGATGAATCATTGAAATCTTGATAGTACGGTTGTGGTTCGTATGCATTCTGAGGAGGGTAGTTGAAATCGTTCTTAGGAAAATTGAAGGAATTAGAATCATAACGCATGAATTCTCGGCACAATCGAACAAAATCCATCGTAAGATAGTTTCCACACCACCTAAATACATTTGTAAAACGAAACCTTCGGTAACATGTCTCCACAACCGTAGCAATACTCTTGATCGAATGAAAGTATCTCGGGAATGGGAGTAGGAATCGAGGGCTCAACAACATCACAAACGGTAGGTAAAACGGTATTTCCCGAAGTTGATATTTGACGAAGTTCATTTAAGCAATTTTGAAGCATGTTCATGATATCGTCCGAAAAAGGTTTTGAAGATTCCGGAGGTGGGACAAGTGGCGTGCTCTTAGAGCTAGCAATTTCCACCACTCCGTTTTGGTCTCCGGTTCTTGTTTTCTCTTAACCTTAACCGTAAATCGCAAAGATTTGGATCAAATCTAGACGCGGTTTAGGTTCGAAACAATAGAAACAAATCTCGGTTTTGGCGGGTGGTCGGAAAACTTGGAGAATCATCAAGAGAGTTTTATCGGATAAGTCGCACCAATAGCAATATTTGCTCGCACCAGCCCTACCACATCGCTTACATAAACAATCGTGATTTTGACAATAAAGTTGATCCTCTTCCATACGGCCTTTGCAATGGAAACAACGACGATAATCGATCGTAAGCCATGAGAATTAAACATATAGAGGTTAAAGAGATAGAATCAAATGGTCAGAGAGGAAGAAATCAAGCGGTAAAAGGGTAAGAGAAATAAATTATACGGATAAGAGGAACGAGAAGATTATTTTGGGGTTTTATAAATAGAAAACATAAAAGGAAAAAAAATTTTGAAAAGGAAAATCTTTTTGGGTTTTATAAAAAATATGTACAAAAACAAAATGGTAACTTGAGGAAGGTTCTTCAAGTCACTAATCGTTAAAACTTCACGATATTGTCGCACACACCTCGCAGCGGCACCAAATTTGATTCATCAAAAGTGAGTGGTAAACACAATATCAAATATAATAAATAATTGAAATTGACAAATCAACCTTTTAGGAAAAGGGTTAACGTGCCAAACCTCACGAATGTGATAAAAGTGATACCGGGAAAGTGATTTCCCCGGGTCGTGTCCCAGCGAGGTGTGAAATTGACGGTGTCGTTGAGTTTTGTGATTAGGACTTGAAGTGGTTTAACGAAATTGGATTTTTAAATACCATGCAAAAAGAACGGAATGAAAATTAAGCACGTAAAACTAAATAAACTCTAAATAAACTACGACTAAGCCTAATAGACAATTAAATGAAGCTAAACTACATCCTAGGGTGCTAAAATGCAAAAACGCGAAACCCGAGCTAATCCCGAGCCCCGAAAGTGAAAAGATGCAATTTAAGTCCTACGAGTGCAAAACTAATTTCCTACATTCTAAATGACAAAAAATGATTTTAGGAAAAAGCCGGGTATTTTTTTGACTTTTAAATTAATTTCTACGAATTAAAAACTATTTTAAACTAGTTATTTAATTAAAAATACTAAACATTTTTAGAAAATTCTACAACAATTACAGAAAATACCTTACATGATACTGAATCAAGGAAAAATAAAAAAGGTGCACACTGCTTATTGAAATAAGCAGTTAAAAAGAGAAAACAAGCTAATATTTAAAACTGACTTAATGGATAAGGGATAAATTGTGCAATGCAAAACATGAAGAAGTCCCTAGGGCAGTTGGACAGAGGTGTGCTGTGTGTGGTCATGGCCAGGAGATCCTGTGTTCGAATCCCTGTACCAGTCCTTTTTCAATTGTTTTTTTTGTTTTTTTTTTTTTTTTTTTTTTTTTTTTTTTAACCAACTAATTAATAGAACTAAAGAAGCATATAAAAACTCAACTAGGAAAAGCTAACATAAGCTGTTTAACAGCTTATTTACCTAACAGAAAAAACTAAAGGGGATGTTTGGTTATCAACAGTCAAGGTGACAACAAGGGCTACAAAAGCTTAATAAGCTTTCAATAAGCTAAAAAAAACTACAAGGCACTTAATTCTATCCTACATGAGCTAATCTAGACTGAATTGAAGCAAATGAAAACACAAATAAGCTGACTTCGCAGTCCAAAAACAGCCTAAGTGGGCAAGTTTGAGCCATCAAAAAGCTATCTATAAGCTGCAATAAAAATCCAAAAAAATGTGCAAATACTAGATCACCAACCAAATAACATTCATGCCAAATTTCAGGGTCTGAGGGCTTATAATGAGGAACTTAAAAGTCAAAAACATAGGCATGCTGGGCTGCTGTTTGGACATATTAAGCTGCTGGTACAGGGCATAAAAAGGCACTACGGGGAAACAAATAAGCTAATCCTAAACTAACCTATCCTAAGGTAACTAATAAGCTCCTAAGGTGACTAAATTAAGCTTAAAAGGACAACTAAAAAGCTAGAAAAAAGGGAGAGAACAGCAACTGTTTTGCTGCTGTTAGGAGCAGAACACAAAAAAGGATTGTGAGACAAAATAAAGAAAAACTACCAAAGCTTTTGAAATCTGAATCTATGACTAACCGAATAACTTGAAAAAGACTTTAGCACTGAATTAAGAATCAAAATGGGTCAAAAGTGGGTCTTGACCCACACAACGTCTTGTCCAAACACCCCACATGCAGTGGCGAAATACAAAAGCGATTTTGAGGCTTTAAAGACTGAAAGCAACACTTTGCGAACTCAATTAAAACTCAAATGAGCTTGTAAAACACACTTGAACAAACTCTTTTGAAACATAAAAGGCAGAACACTGAAAAGTAAATTGCATTAAAATTAAAAATTACATGAAAATTTAAGTGACAATTAAAGTAAATGACAATAAAGTAAATTGGTGCTAGAATACAAAATTTCTTGACAAATTGATACAATTACACTAATCTCTATTTATATTCAGAAAACTATGTCTTCTCTCTTCATTTTCTTGTTTTCTGTGTTTGTGTTTCTTACGGAGAGAAAACGAAGAACAAAACCATCTTGTGTGCTTCAATCAATCCCCACCATCCCAATAGGCAGTTAAGAGCAAATCTCCGAGCCATCTGTAGGGTTTTGTGCCCATGGATTGCCACAGTGGCATGGGTATCTCGTGATACTTGCATTGGGGAAGGAAGTAGTGGGATTGGAAAATGAGAAAGTGATGGAGAGGGGGAGGGAAAATTGGCCATGGAGGGTTTTTTATTTATGGGTTTTTGTTGTGTGTTTCTGGTTTCAGATAAAAGGGAGAAGGGAAAGGTGGGAAAAGGGTTGTTTATGGGGAGGGTAAATGGTTTTTATCAAAAAAAAGGTTTTAAAAGTTTTTGTAATAAAATGTATTTTTTTTTTGTTGAGTTTTTAAATTTTGAATTTTTATTTTTATTTTATTTTATTTTTTTTTTCTTTTTGAAAACTAAAATTGGTTTAAAGAAAAAATGGGATTTTTACAAAAATGGTTTTTAAGGCTTAAAATAGGATTTTTGGATTTTTTGTGTTTAAAAAGGGCATTTTGGTCATTTAGGGAATCGGGGAAGGGTAAAATGGAATTTTGGTTTCGGTCGGTTTTAAGTTTGTTTTCCCCACTCACCTCAAAAAACGCGTCCAGCTCGAAAATATAGAAAATGCACTCCGCTCCCGGTGATTCCACTTTTACGATTTGACTGATTTCTCTCATTTTCGCTCTGTTTTCAATCCTTTTGTACATGCAAGACACAAAACACACTCCGAGGATATTTTTAACATATATTGAGCATATTTGGGTGATTTTGGTCATTTTTGTGGTCTTAGGTGGGTAAAAACTATGAGTGAATAAGCACTCATCAGTCGGGTAGGGTTGAATCAGGTAGGGTCAAACTTGATCATGTTGAATCGGGTTAAGTCTCAATACAAATAAAACACCATGTTTATTAATTCTTCTATAATAGTCACAGTTCCTAACTTTCTATCGATGTTTAATATCGAACCTCTCATTAAATCTCTCTTCTGATTTTATGGCTCAATCGAGAATTTAAAGTAGCAATTTAAATAAACGTGATATAAAACATTTTTTTTTTTTTTTTTTTTTTTTTTAAGATCTCTTATTTAAATAAATGTAATAACGCTAATCATCTATGATATACATAGTAGTTTTGACTTACATTGGAAAATGAAATTATATTAAGTACTTAAATAATTAAACTAGAAAACATTGAATATTGAAACAACATTAAAGAGCAAACACCCTAAAAAATAATAAAAATATTAGCCTCCTTCTTCCTTTTCATATTTCTCAAACACAACTACATTCTGCAAATGGCTGCCGACCAAATCTCCAGCTATTGATATTGATCAATTTCAACATAGGTTCTTTTACATTTTGTTTCCTTTCTGTTTATCCTTTCTTCTCCAAGGTGGTTTCCGGAACAAATCCAAGGTAGTTCCTAAAAATATCTTACATATCGCTTCTAATAACTTTTGAGGTCTAAGGTGGTTCCCGGGCACCACCTGCCACAAAGGTAGGTCCGCCTCTGCATTCACTATTATATTTGTGGACATAAATATGTGCGAGCGATTGTCAACGCTTTCATATCTCTACTACATATAAATATGAATATATGTACCATAGTCTTACGCTTTCATATGTGAACTAAGGGTCCGTTTGGTTTGTGGGTTTAGATTGGGTTTGGGTTAGAAAAGTGGACCCCACCTCATTTTTAAGTGTTTGGTAGCATTTGGGTTTGGACTTAATTCTAAATAATAAGGAGTGTGTTAAAGTAGGGGGGAGTGGTAGGTTTTGAGATAAAAAATGGGACCCACTTCATTTTCTCTCTATCTCTCTTCTCTTACATTTTATATAAATAATTTATAAATTATTATTTTTTTAATATAATATAATTTTAAATATTTTTCTCTCTCGTACATTAAATTCAAATCCAAATCCTAATCTACAACTTTACATTCAAATCCAAATCATAATCTAAGCCCATCTATAAACCAAACGGGCCCTAATTAAATAAGGGCCGTTTGGTTTGTAAATGAATTTAGGCTTAAAGTTTGAATTTGGATTATGGTTTTGACGGGTTTAGGATTTAAATTTGGATTTGGATTTAAATTAGAATTTGATATTTAATGATGAGAGAGAAAATTTATAATCGTATAAAATATTATTGGTTTTGTAATTAAATTTAAAAGTAAATAAACAAAAAAAATGTTATTATAAAAATAATATTGTCATTTTCATTTATGTTTGACATCTGGTCTGCTATTGTATGTATTTTGTGATCATTTTACCCTTAATTTTTTCAAAATTTAAAGGGTAAAATGGTCATTTTACATGAAAAAATAGTCACAGAATACATACAATAGCACGATTTGAAAAGGTTGGTGTCAAGATGATAAAAAAAATAGTTCACAACATACAATGACAAAAAGTGACAAGTATGATGCATTATTATGCAATTATCCCTATAATAAAATGTAGAAACATTGATTGAAATGGTAGATCCCACTTTTTATTAATAAACGACAAGTATATCAGGATGTATATGACGTCATTAAATAGGTGGCATGATTAATGACACCTCATCTCCACCTAAGCATTTTTTTTCCGATAGCCACATCATCATTGTTAAGCCACGTAGGCAAGAATTTGAAGTATAAAAATACGGATTTAAAAATTTTAAAAATGACAATTTGAGAATTGAACTTGGGTTGTTTGTATCATTAACACATGTGATAACCACTAGATCAACACACTTTTTGTATTTTATTTTGCACAACCAAATCTATAAACCCTAATACCATTCATATCTGATTTAAAAAAAAAACCCTAATATCCATGATAAACTTTATACGAATTCTTTGTTCTTTTGGTTGCATGCATTTTTTTTTTCATATAATGTTCCAAATGCGAATTCTATGTTCTTTTAGTTGCATGTATTTTTGTTCTGAAGAAAACTCCATCACAATTTTAGTGTTTTAATGATTTTTAATGTGTTTTTGTGCAGGTTACTATGCAGCCAGTAACAGATGAGGAAAGATTGTTCAATTTAGTTAAACATAATTTTTACAAAACCAATATCAGAAAAAGGACACAAATTAAGCTATACCATTCGAGGTACGTATTCAATTATATTGAGTTCATATTGTGGATTTTTATTAATAAAGTTAACAACATCTTTTGATCTTTAATATTTAGGTGTAATCAATAAATTCTTTAATTTTAATTTTTAAAAGGTAACTGAATTCTAATACTGGCATACCACTATGGATTAGCACATGCCCTAGTATTCATGCATCATCCCCAATTAAGGGACCCACAAGCTTAAACCAAACATCTATTTTTTTTACCATAAACCATAAACCATTATCAAAACATCTTAACCAAAACGGATCCTATGATTTAAATTAGGATTTGGATTTTAAAAGGGTTGTTGGTGGTTGGTGGTGTGGACAACTTTTGCTTATATATGTATCTGTTGGTTCTCTCAAAATTTATACTATGACTAAGTAACCAAACATTGAATTTTAAAAGAACTAAAGATTTTATTTAACCTAAAAGCCTGCTACATATAATCTTGAAATAAATTATATGGTTTCCTACTTTCCTATAGCCAAAACTTCGCATTCCATGTTTTCTTCGTGAAAAAGTTGACTTGTTGCACGTGTTCAATTCCCACTTTTCAGCCCACCAAACTTTTCTCTATGCACAATGAAGTTTTTTTGGTCCATGTTGCCCTAAAAATTTATTAAGAGAGAAGTACTAAGTAATGTTTTAAAATCCGGGTTTTTAATCGACCCGGTCAAATAATCGATTCACCAGATCACCGGTTTAACCAGTTGAACCGCCGGATCAAGTCGGTTTTATTCCAAAACAAAAAAGTACTCGTATATGAAGTGTTTATAGAGGAGAAACGTAACACTCCTTTGATTCATAATAAAAGAACAACACAATAAACAAATAGTGTGAATGATATCAAAACTAATATTCACAGTTTTTAAAATAAGGATGATCACGTAAATTAATTTTTCTTAAAAAGAGAAGTTCAGTTTGATAAATGTTGTCTATCTGTTCTAGAAGTAACCAAACTACATTACTACTTGGTCGGTACATCAGTATATCTATTAAATATTTCTACTTACCCATTACATACAAAATAAAAACCCACAAAACATAACACTCTTCACCCACACCCAGATCCCCTTTTGTAACCACCACCTCCATCGCATCCTATTTCTCTACGCCAAGATCTAAGAAAACAAATCCGTCATCGGTTGGTCTCTACAAGATTAGAAAGTGTTACGCCATTCACTTTCTTTTCCTTTCATATAGATTGAACCGGCGAGTTACTGGTTTGGCGGTTCGACCTGGGTCGACAAAAACCCGACGGTTCAATCCGGTTTAGATTTCAACAAAAACCCGGCTTACAACGAACCGATCACCGCTCTGGTTCCCGATTATAAGAAACCCGGCTTATGTCAAAGCTGGAAAGAGTCTTTGGGAGCTGTATAAAAGCCATCATCTCTCTAGGGTTTCTTATAACTCTGATTTGCATTCTCTCTCTACACAAAAATACTTTTACATCTCTCTCAAAGTTTGTATCAATTCTCTTAAGTTTTGGTTTGATTCACGGGCTGTAATAGAACAATTATCAAGTTAGATAATTGATCCATACCTGAATAGTAGTGGTGGGTTTTGGTTGATTGTTGTTAGTTTTTTTATTAAGATCACTGTAAGATATAACTTTTCACATACACATCAAACCATAACACAAAGTAACATATAGATGGAATTCTAGAGAGAGAAAGTTAGAGGTTTAGGGAACTTAGTGAGAGAAAGTGAAAGATATTATTATGAGCTCCAACTCTCTACCTTGGGAGGTAGAGAGTATTTATAGTCTTATAATAAAAACGCCACACATCGTGGATCGGGCATCATGGGTAAAGCCCACCGTCCAGTCCTCCACGGTGTTACTTAACTAAATACTACTTAACTTAATATTACTATGACTACGAACTTTCTAACGATTACATATACTTGAGGTGACCGACTCTTTAATACCGGGAATTTCTAATTCTAACAATCTCCTAAGGGAGGTCACCTCAATCATGCACTAAAATTACATTGAATACAAACAGATATGACATTAACAATTGTTCTTGCATTCTTGATGTAGTCCTTTGTTCCTAAGCTCGTAGTCATTGATTCTTCACATTGCATGTTTGGTTACTTCAAGTGGAGGTCTATTCCTGATCCACGTGATAATAATTTTGAGCCAGCTTTTGGGATCATCGCTAGTAGAAAATCTCCGATACATCCATTGTGGTGTTGGTATTATGTGATGTTGTGACATTCGGACCGACATGCTCACATTCTGGATCATGATATATTCTCATCGAGTAGCGGAAGCATTTGTTGATTCATGATATTGGCGGCGAAGCGAGAAGCATGGAGTAAAAATATCGAGTCATTGATGCACTAATCATGATTTCTTTTGAGATGAATGTGTTAGGTGAGCATGCGGGTATGAATTGACCGCTTCATTACGATCGGTACGCAAGCGTCGGGTGTACCTGCATAAGACAGTTAGCAATAAAGCGCACGAAAGTGTCTTTGAACACTTTCGATGAATTGAGGTACACGACCCACGGTTCCCCGTTGATCGATACAAGTCTTTGTGATCGGGTATAATTCGAGAATTTCCTTGACGGGGTTTCAAGAAGCGGTTGTTCTAGCGTTCTCAAACCGGAACGTCTCAAAGAAGACAACACGGAGTGAGTGAACCAGCGAATTTAAGTCCACCGATTGATGAAAAGAGATTTGAAAAACAATCGTGTATTGCTCAATAGAAATTGTTTTTGCAATATAACGAAGGTTTTAATGAAAATCAATTATCAATCATAAAACACCTTTTGATTTGAAAAATTAGTACACGGTCGACGTGCTTAATGAAAAGAGTTTTAAAGCACAAAGACCGGTTTTTCAAAGGTTTCCGTCAATCCATAACTCGAACGGATTGATTCAAAAGAATGAATCGCCCCATTGTTTCGCTTCGGTTGTCACATGGTTGATCGTATAATAGATCTCACATGCCACCTACCAGGAGCTTGTTAGATGTTGGCTCCAGAAGGCTTTCCATCTTCATTGTGAGTATGTTTAAACACATCACTCAGATGTTCCGGCAATACCACAAGGATAATGCGTAGGACTCAAGATATAATCTCTCTTTCCACATTGTGTGAAGCAGAGAGTCTTCATTGAAAGTGTCCTAATGAGATTTATTGATGATCTCGTGGCTCTAGACTCAATTTGTGCATATTTGGTTCCTATGTCGGAGACTAGGAGAGGGTCTCCTTCTTCAATATCAACAATCTCTAAGAGAAAGTCGATAGATAATGTTGGTTCCCGTGAGAATGAAACAAGTCCTTTTAAGAGGAACTTGAGTGGTTTGGGAAGTTGAAGTGCGGTCGTCCTGGGTCCATGCGTCTTGTCTTCAATACCGATGTTACCATCAGTAGCATATGAATTGAACCGGCCGCCCTAAGGTTGAATAAATGGAGGGCTATTTATTTGTTTTCACCCTCATTCAATTCTTTTTTAATTCTTCAACCCTTAGGTGCTTACCAGACTTCATAGCTAGAACCTTGTTGGGTTTATTCCGATTACTAGCTCGTCTTAGTCCGCACTCTTCCCATATCTCATTTTCTCCTTCTTTTATCATCATACCTAAGGACTTCTACACTAACTAGTGGATTGTCCCTGGGTAGATCCCTCCGGTTCTAGCGGATCATGGGAACCAATACCTAACCTTAACATCCTTATATCACCATACATAAAGTAAAGTTGGTCGGTCTATTTGGTATTGTTCATCCGCCATTGGAACCAATTGAAAACCATTTGAAAATCAATCCGGATACTTGTGATATATTATCAAAACATTTTGTACCTGAATTGTTTTTGATATTTTTAGAATAAGTGCTCCCCTCAACATGTGCATCAAATGTTTGAAATTGTTTTGCACACGGAGGCAAGAGGAAGAAATTAACTTCTTTGTTTACCATTTTCTAAAAATATCACCATCACTTCCTTGATCAAATCAAGTAGATAAAGCATTTTGGGGAAGGATGAGGTTTCCATGAATTTGCTCCCCTCAATATGTGCCTCGAGGTTTGAAAAGAGTTTTACACATACTAGAGGGAACCGGCACATTGAGATAAATGATCACGTTTCAAATCATAGGTTTAAGATAGATGCTTCCCCTCAACATGTGCATGGAAAATTTAAAATCGTTTGTCACATGTGAGCAGGATAGCATGTACATCATTATAAAACCATTTACCTAATTATCAGTTTAAATCCAATTTAAATCACACATTCTTCCCCGATCACAATTATCAAATCATTTGAGATTTGTGATCTCTTATTGATTTAAATTGATTTTGAAAGCTTTTAAGGAGAATTGTGACTTGATTATGAAAACGTTTTAACTGATAAGGATCGGATTTTAAGACTTTAAACTCCATTGAATAAACATGCATGAATATCTTTTGAAAACAATTGAATGACAAATAACCTTTTAATTTAATTGAAATCATTCTCCCCTCAATCAATGACATAGGTTGTTGATTGAGAGATAGAGATTTTGACAAATAAGTCCCGATGATTATCAAAAATAGAGACCGAGTTATTTTTCAAAGCATTTAGTTTTATTGCAGATAAATGTTTATAGAATCCGAGCATGGAATTTGAAAACATGGTAAAACATGGCTCTGTTCTTTCTTTTAAAACGGGTTATTGCCTGAAAATGACAATAAACCATTTTCTCTTTCTCCCAAAAATATTTTTGATTTTTTTGATTTTTTTTTTTTTAATAAAATTGAACAACATCTAAAGTCCGTGTCATTCTTTGAATGACAGCACAAAGACCGTAGATATTATCGAATCGAGAAAAACATGACAAAATGACAATATTTTTGAAGATTTTTCAATTTTTCAAATTTTTATGGATTTTTGAAAGTTTTATATTTTTCTATTTTGTTTTTGAATAAATATTAACAAGAGATAGATGAAGAAAGACCTTTACTCCTCGTCTTCCTCACGAAAGACGTTTGAGAGTTCTCGGTTGAAGGCTTTTCAAACCAAGACGTGGAAGAATAAACTCAAAGCGTTCTCTTGGAAGAGCTTTGGTGAAGATGTCGCTAAGCGATATTCAGACCTCACAAAAATATAGTTCCACCACACCTTTTTCTACTTGTTCCCGATGAAATGATGTCGAATGTCGATATGCTTTGCTCTTGAGTGTTGAACGTTGTTGCATGAGAGAGCAATGTCACTTTTATTATCACAGTCTGAGAGGGATTTTGTTGAATTCAAAGCCATAGTCCGATAATTGAGATCTCATCCATAAGATTTGAGCACAACAAGATGACATGGCTATGTATTCATCCTCTATAGAGGAAATAGAAGTACTCATTTGCTTCTTTGAAGACCAGCTCGCAAGCTTATCACCCACCAGCACCTCGAGATGTACTCGGCGTGTATCTTGACAACTGCATGATCGGCATCTGCATAGGCCGTTAGTGACATACCGGTGTCCTTCGGGTACCATAGTCCCATATTGATGGTTCCTTGGAGATACCGAAAGACCCGTTTAACTGCTTCAAGGTGCTTTTAGTAGGCTTAGCCTGGTATCTAGCACACATGCAAAACAGCCGAACAAGATGTCGGTCTACTAGGCGTGAGGTACATCGGGATCCAATCATACTACGATATTTCGTTTGGTCAATCATGATCCCTGAGTGGTCCTCATCTAGTTTGGTTCGATCAATCATGGGGGTGTCAACATGGTCACTTGAATCAAATCCAAATTTCTTTAAAATCTCATTTGCATATTTAAATTGATTTATGAAAATGCCTCGGGACTTTGTGAAATTTGTAATCCCAAGAAAAATGACATTTGTCCCATCATTGACATTTGAAACTTTGAACTCATTTCATTAGAAAAACGATCACATTCCATTGGGTCGGTCGAGGCAAAAATAATATCATCAACATAAATTTGAACATGAGTTAAATGTTTGCACGACTTCTTCGGTGAACAATGTAGGATCAAGCTCCTTTCTTGAATCCGGTTGATAGAAGAAACTTTGACAATGTATCATACCATGCCCTTGGAGCTTGCTTTAAACCGTAAAGAGCCTTCTTCAAGCGATAAACGTGAGTAGGATGCTCTTGATTCACAAATCCTTCCGAGTTGCAGCGTAGCGACTTCTTTAAGATCTCCGGATTCGAAATGCCGTCTTCACATCCATCGATAAACTACCATGTTCTTACTAGCGGCGTTAGCGAAAAGATTCCGATTGCCTCGATTCGAGCAGAAGGGCAAAAGATTCTTCAAAGTCTATACCCTCCTCTTGGCGATATCCTTTAGCAACTAAACGAGCCTTGTTCTTCAACACATCACCATGCTCATCAAGTTTAATTTGAAGATCCATTTGAGAGCTATAATCATAGCACATCAGGAGGTACTAACTCCCATACATCAAGTCGATCAAACTCATGAATTTCATCTTGCATGGCATTGAACCAAATGTCTTCATTCATGGCGGTTTTAACATCTTTTGGTTCGATCTTAGAAAGTACTGAGTTGAAGAAACACCATAAGGCATCGGTTGCAAGTTGTTTCGGGTTGATCTGAGGACGAGAGGATTTCCAATGATGTTGTCTAATGGATGATCGTGAGTCCATTTTCTGAGGTGTTCATGTGGCGTTGTTGAGGAAGCCGAGGTAGCGAGTCGATGTCTCACTGAAGAAGATGGTTCGATGATGATTCAGAGTAGCAAATATGTTTTCAAATGGAGCATCTTCGGGGGTAGCAAAGGGATTAACTTCATCATTGATGCCAGAAACATTTCCATGATGTACATTTGAAGAATGTTGATTTGTTGATGAGGCGAAGGATCGTGGCCGGAGTGCTTCTTGACTTAAAGATATTGAGGCTGAAGGATTGTCTTCATTCACAGGAATATGAGCATCTTCTGTTGTAGGGATCAATACCTCATTAGTAATTGAATCATACAGTTCATCAAACATAGGATCAAACAATTTCTTTAAATCATCTTGAGATGGAGGTACATATGGAGTTTCTTGAGAAGAGTTTGGAACAAGAAATGAACCAATGGGACTGTTTTGAAGTGCGGGTCACGTGGAGTGTCCAGGAGCCATAGGACCTGCGATAGAAACTCTCTAAGCTATCTTTATCAACCCATAGTAGACAATTTGAACGGGAACAAATGATTTCGACATTAATGCATTCTTCCTAAAGGTATACATGTAGAGGCTGATCCAAAGATTCACCACAAATGTCTTTGAGCGAATAAGGTAGTCATTTTCCTTAATGTTCATGTGGTTGATTTATAGCGTGCACATAGGAGGAACAATAATCCGTAAAGATTTGGCAAAGGAATACCAAAGAGCGGATCATTATCCATGAACAACAATCCGTGAAGATTTGGCAAAGGAATACCAAAGAGCGGATCATTATTCATGAGTGCAACTGCAATATTATGATAGTCGTTATCAACGCCTTGAGGAATAACGGAATAGGGCTTTTTGAGTAGTGAGTTGTACTTCTTTGATGATGAACCAGTTGAGTCAATAGAAAGGAGCATGAGCCGAAGCTGGGCGATCAACATTCGTCGAAGGTTGAAGGTACTCATCAAACATATCTTTGAAAAACAATGAATCCCAAACATTGATTCCCAATTATCCTTAGTAAGTGAAGCATTAGGCGTTGGAGGAGAGTCATCAAAATTCAAAACAATGAATCCCAGTAATCCTTAGTATATTCACTCATAATCAAAAAGAATATACACTCATCATCATCAAAAATAAAGTCGTATAACCATTATTCAAACATCCATCATCATATAGTATATTCACTCTTTCCCCTCAAAATTGCATCCGAAGTTGCCATTTTTGATTTAACAAGTGAATAAGAGTATACACCAATGATCATAGATCCACTTGATGATTGAATGAGCGTGGAAAAACATGAAGCTTGTTGATGAATAATGTAGATGAGTATGGCCATTCATGAGAGAATTTCTCTTTAGCTGAAGATAAAGCGAGAGCGAAAGAAGTACACTTTTCTTTTCTTTGAAGAACGGGGCCTGGGTGATATCTGCGAGACACCATTATGATGAAAACGAGGCTGGCGATGTGAGCAGCGTCATTGTTAGAGCCCAGTTATATGTTTAGAGCCGAATCCAAATACCAAGGGGCGACTTATACGACCGCTTTGGACAATGACGAAGACAGAGAATTGGAAACATTGGATCCCCGTGCTCATGGGGTCCTTTGGTTAGTACAAACAATCTTTGAATCGTGAGAAACCCTAGGTGCAATGTCATTGTCACTAGGAGCTGAACTAGTAGAAGCATCGGACTTAGTCGAGGACATTTTGTGCTTAATGGGATTATTCTACCAGTTGGCTTCCAAACCTTAAGAGGCACTACTCTAGGCATAGTGGGTCTAGTTAAGGGGCAAGGTTTGCCATTCGTGAATATTGACACATTGGCTTCCACTGAAATCCTACATTGGTAAAGACCTTCCCTGTAGGTTTCCAGGATTGCTTAATCTGTTTTGCTCTCCAAACTTTCTTAACAGGGTTATGAATCTTAGACCTCAGAAATAACACATCACATTTATCATGATTACCAGAAATTAAACATTTTTGCATGTTTTGCAGACAGCATAAGGCCTCAATTAATTTTAGTAAGCTTAGAGCTAATACTAGAACTAACACGATTCTTTTTGTTCAAATCAAACTTCTTGTCCCTATGGTGTTCTTTCACTTCCTTATCATGATCACTTTTAGTTTGCGTAATCCTATCCTTCTTTGCATAGCTTCTAGGTTTTGACCGCTAACTTTAGTGTCAATCTTAACATCTGTAGAAGTAACGATGGGAACATTACATGGCTTCACTACTTTCTGCATTTCTGGTCTAGAAGTCTTTGGGATTTGAAATTCTAGGAGGCACATCACAGGTTGCTTGCTTGAATTTAGATATGGAACAAGGCATATCAAGGGTCACATGCTTGGCTTTAGGCATAGAGCGGATTTCTGTTTGGCACTAGGCATAGAACAAGGCTTCACAGCTTTGCCTTTTTCACCTAAGGGTTTTGGACATTTTGCAATTACACATTCAAGCAGACTCTTGAGATCGTTTGGCCCGGAGGCAAGCAAACCTAATTTCACTATCAAGAGGTTTGTTAATGAAATCCTCTTCGACAATCTCACGGAGACATTCAAGACTATCCTTAAGGTGAGCACAGTAGTCATGAAAAGCATGTTCATTATTCCTAAGATGAGGAGGAATATATTTAACTGTCACCGTGTATTTGCAATCTAAGGGTGACTTTGAGACAACATTCTTATTGAAAACAAGTGGCGGTTTCCCATTTCCACGACTTGATTCAATTTCCTTTTGTAAAGACGTTATTTTTTCGTTGTTTTGATCACGGGTGACTTTCATTGAATCATATAACTCTTTAAAATGTCGTTTAACTTTTTCATTTTCTTCTAGAAAACTCTCGTTTTCCTTTTGTAAGGCATTAACTAAGTTTTGAAGATGAAAAGTTTGAGAATTTCGAGAATCTAAAGGAGGAGGCATTTGGGAGCCTGTCATATTGTTCGTTTGACCCTTTAATTGAGAGATATGGGCTTTCAACTTTCGATCGTGTTGCTTGAGCTTGAATCTGTTCATCACGTTTGTTAATTTGAAAAACAGCATCAAACTCTGGAGCATCTGAAGATGTCTTGATATTTGAAGTTTTGACATTTTCTTTGAGATGTTGATATTTGAGTTGTAAATTAAAATGCTCAACTTCTAGTTTAGAAAAATGTTTAACCAAATTGTCGTGATCATCCAGTTCAATTTTCTCGTTTAGTTCAGAATTAGTTTTTACAAGCTCAATGACACGATCATGGGAGACTTTCGAGGCCCGAGATAGTTCATGAAATTTGGAAGCATTAATAGAGCAATTTGAAGCAGTGAAAAGATATCTTGAGCAACACATTCAGTAATAAGAGTCTCATTTAAGGTATGCAAGTTCTTCCTCTCAATCTCATTATATTTTAGTGCACGCTCATAATCACTAACTTCAACTACCATTGCATCAAATTCCTTTTCCATTTCTTTAATATCTGATTTTATCCCTTTTTTAAGACTCTCAAAATGATCTTTTAGTTGTTTAAAGAAAGGCATGACCTCAGTTAAATAACATTCTTTCATTTGCTCAAAACCCTTTTCCCCTTCAGTTATCCCGTGAGGTGTGATCCTTTTCTTACAAGTTTTCTCAAAATCGTAAATAGTTGAAGAATAACATATTGGGTGATTAAGGTCTTGCTCTTAGTGGCAATAGTTCTAGGAACTAAATGCATTGGTGTATTTGGAGGATACACAGTCGCTTTAGGGAATTTCCTACAAGGGGATTCTTTTCAACAAGATTTTCAGCTTTTTGCAAGTCCATATCCTTTTTCCAGAACACTTGTTCAGGGGTCAATAGAGTCCGAGGCTTAAACATGTTTAAGGATATCCAATTTTCCTTAGTGTAATCATGGGGTTTTATCGTTATCTTGTTCTTTTTACACTCGGGATCTTCTAGCTTCTTATTCATTTTCTCCCTAGTGACTTCATCGATTTCTTATCTTCCTCGGTGCACTCAGCGCAACTAGGTTTCTGTCTAGGCTTAAGGATCTCATTACCATCATACAGTACCTTATGAGCATTTCTAGCCTTTTTAATTACCTCTGGATTAGGTTCCTCAACAAGGGGAATGCTATGCTTATCGCTTAAGACTCTATGCTTAGTGATCATGTGAGCAGTCTGAATGGTATTCCCTTGTACGTACAACTTATTTTCAAGCTTGTTTTTCAAAGTTTTTAGATTGGAAAATCATTCAAAAGTTTTGATTCCTTAGCCTTGAATTCTTGCTTAAGCATTTTAACATTTTCTTGAAGTTCGTGTTTTTGCTTAGCGGTTTTAGAAAGCTTTTCTTGTAAGGAGTTTAACTCTTGTTTTAATACTTCTTCTCTAAACCTACTTTTCTAATAGTTGTACGTATTTGGACATCCATTTCCTGCTCACGGGTGGTTAACTCAAACTTAGCACGTTGTTCATAAATAGCAACTTGATCCTTATATATGTTAAGCTCGGTGGTAAGGGAATCATCGAGGCACAAATGCAAAGTACTCATGCAGTTCATAATCATCATTTTGAGTAGAAGATGCACAACTAGGTATAGCATAAACATCCATGCAACTTACGAGCATTGACATACGCAGGTGGCGGAGTGCATCTCTATCTTGGGTACATCCGAAGCTTCCATGGAGCGTTCCTTTGCATTAACTTGCACGGGTTGTGTGCGGTTCACCTCTCTCTTGTGAATTTGAGCACGAAGATTCCATTTTTCCATTATCCGACTCATCATTTTTTGTTGTCATCGACATTACGCATTCAGCAACACCGATTCTTCAACATATACATTACCCACTTATCACAACAATCTTTCAAGCGCACTGACACTCATTCACGTCTTCATTCTTTTGAGCCGATTCTTCAATGTACTTTTTCACATTATCCATGAGTTGGATAAATGTCTCAATGAATTCATGAATTTCCATTCCAGTATGTTGTTTGAAGGAAATTCGGTCAAGTGTTGATCGTAATCTGGCTGAATATTCCCCATTGATGAATGGTGAAATTGTTTGTAGATTACTTGAAAGATCGCACCTTTGGAACCATCCTTTTGAACCTCTTTATTGGTAAGTTGCAGCTTTAAGTGTTCTAAGTTCAACGGCAAGCTTCTTGTCAATGTAGGTAAGTCTGGCGGAAAAAGAGCACTACATGTTCGATCCCCGGCTATGGATACTTGATTGTATGAGGTGCATGAAGTAGCTGATATGGCTCAATCTTTGCATTCCATTTGGTGGCATTCTCATTGTACTCTGAACATGAAGATCTCACATCCTCATTGTTCAATTCAAACATCTTTAACCGTTCGGGGTAGCATACTTTATCATTGTTGTCCACAAATCATCATTTAAGCATACGAAATCACCGGGTGCAGTAGAGTGACATGATGTGGTAGAATGCACGGATTTTACAAGTCTATGATTTAAACCGAGAAATAGAATCTTTCGCGGGATTTTACTAAATCAAGACCAAACCGTTAAGCAATGACCAATGGAATGTGTTAAGATGGCTGATGGATCGACACAATGATAGACAATTGTGTGTTAGGACTTATGATTGTTTGTGGGATAAGCCGAGATGTTGTTTGGTTGAGATTTGGATTGGTTTATGCGATTTTCACAGAAATTTAGGTCTAAAACATAAAACCTCAATAACTTCACATTCGGCTAGATTTAGCCCTCGAGTTAGTTTATTCTTCATTCTGACATTCTTCTCGTTCTCACGATTGTCGTTTTGATGGGTAGAAGCTGAAAACAGATTCTGGATCAAAAGTTATAGCCGTTTGAAGTTTTGTGCGGGAAAAGTCAACAGTCGCTAAGAATTCTTGAACCAAGTCGCTAAGATAATGCACTAAGTAGCTAGAAGATAATGCACTAAGTCGCTAGAAGATAATGCACTAAGTCGCTAGCAGCTTAATTCTACACCACTAAGTCGCTAGAGTCCCAAGTCGCTAACAGAAAAGCAAGTCGCTAAGTAGTAACTCGCTACTGACCAAGTCGCTAACCAAATTTTGGCGCAATTGCTACACAAGTCGCTAGAGACACGATTCGCTAAAGAGCAACTCGCTCTTGACCAAGTCGCTACCACAAAGTAAGCTACCCAGTGGAGAATCCACTACTTGTACTTTAACTCGCTAGATCTAACTCGCTAGCTCCAACACCGTAAGTCGCTACAAAAATGTGAAGCAAGTCGCTACCAAGAAAATATTCCGTGAGCTAAGTCGCTAGCTTGAGAAAACCATATAAATCTCACTTTTCAATCCAAAAACAACCCAACCAAGATGATTCAAGCTTACCAAATGAAAACCTAAACACTTTTGATGATTCTAAACATAAAAGTACCAACAAAATTCAAACTTTAACACAAGAAATCATCCAAATGATGCAAAAACCACTAAACTTTTTCAAACTCAAAAACCACCTAAAAACCACTATAAATCCAAAGATGTGCAAGATATGATCTAACCTTGGCTCTTGATACCAATTGTAAGATATAACTTTTCACATACACATCAAACCATAACACAAAGTAACATATAGATGGAATTCTAGAGAGAGAAAGTTAGAGGTTTAGGGAACTTAGTGAGAGAAAGTGAAAGATATTATTATGAGCTCCAACTCTCTACCTTGGGAGGTAGAGAGTATTTATAGTCTTACATTAAAACGCCACACATGGCCGTGGATCGGATGCATACAGTGGGTAAAGACCCGTCCGTCCTCCACGGTGTTACTTAACTAAATACAACTTAACTTAATATTACTATGACTACGAACTTTCTAACGATTACATATACTTGAGGTGACCGACTCTTTAATACCTGGAATTTCTAATTCCTAACAATCACAATCTTGTAATCTTGTATTGTTTGAGTATTGCTGATCTTGAATTGAGATTCAAGATCTTATTGTTTGATTAATAATTTTTTTACATGGTATCAGAGCAAGGCTTTCTAATCTTACTCTAATCATTTTTGTAAAACTTTGGGTTTCATATAATTTGGGAGTTTTTAAAATTGTTTTGATTTATGTCAATTAACCTTGGTTATTTGATAGATCTAGTGTCTAATTGTTCAGATCTAAAAGGGTTTTGTAAGACCAAACTTTCGAGGCTTGATAAGACCAAACTTCTCGATAAATCCGATATACAAGTAACTAAGTTTTTGAAAATGTTGAAGCACCTTCGCTTTGACATTGGTCTTGTGGATGCTTTGACTTAGATGCCAAAATATGCTACAATGTTGAAGGATTTATTGAAAGATAAAGTGAAATTAGAAGAGCTTGCAAATAATCCCATAAAAGCTTGGAGATCCTGGAAAGTTCCTCATTCCATATTGCCTACAAGATCTTGAGGTTTGCAACTTGTTGATACAAAAATTGGGCGTTCCTGGTTTGGAGCTCCGGTTCTCGTACCAATTGAGAATTGCTGCTTGAGACCTACGCACTAAGAGACAAGAAACACCGTTAGGCTTACCGTGGGATTGTCTCCCACGATTATCCTCCAGCGTGAGAGTGAGTAATCGGTTTTAAGGTTTTAGGAGTTTTAGGGTTATGAGATCGTACCTTAAACGAGGGATATGGTTCCCTTTATATACGCACGGAATCCTTGTTGGTGCCGTGTTCCCCAACCTTTATCGCCTAAGTCGGTTGGGAATGATTATCTCCTTATTTTAGAAGAGATCGGATATCTATTCCGTAAATAGATATGGGCTTGGGCTTCGTGAGCCCAAACGCTTATTGATGTTGGCCCAGTTCGTGCCGGGCTTGTGAGTATTGGGCTGTAGTTGGGTTTATGACCCGACTCCAGACTATACGTCATCATGTCCCCCCCAGTCTAGTATGCGCTAGCATGCGTAGCTGCGGATGCTAGACTAATGACCGTAGTCCAAAATAAAATAAAATAAAATAAACTTACGAAACGTATTAAAGAAGCCATACACATACCCGTAGGTGCATTGTATCTAGACATCAAAGTGAATTATAAACGCCTCGTTATTCGGGGGAAAGTGAGTGTCCCAGCGTCCCATCGAGTGATCTCAACCACACAAGTGAAGTTAGTGGAGTCCACGTGGTACGTATCGTGTGGATGAGAGAAAGTATAAAACCACCCTTCATTTTCACAAAGTGATCCACCGTAAAAAAGCAATCCGCCATTGTTGAAATAAAACTCCAGCTGCAATCTAGAAATTAAACTACCTCAAGGTACCGCGCGTGCGTTCGTAAATCCACCACTATGGTCAAACAAGCGCATGAGTTCACCTCCAATCTATCCCCGAGTGATCTCTTAGAGTTCACTTCGGATTACTACATACCGCTTAGCGTACATCCGGTTGTTCGGGTGCGGGGCGTCTATTGCCGACTTCCCAGAAGGAAGGTGGGGGTATACACGCGTTTTTAATTCAGCGAATCAACGCGTGCCTCTATCCCAATTCATGCGATATATTGAATTATTATAATCGCACATATCACAATTGCATTGTATAGGCGCCGCTAAAATTACAAATTTTGAGGTGAAGCTGCCGTTTCTTGGCGGTGAATCCCACCATCAACCTTTTTTGCGTGTTCTACCATACAACCTGGTCACATGGGTGGGTGTCCTTTGCTAAGCGTGCTGGTAGATTTCAATGTTATACAAAGAAGCTAGACGCGCTTAGGAATTGGAGGAGTCCTTTTTTACGGGTAGACAGTCTGTGTTTCCGTGGACCTATGACTTTCATACCCGGGGTTCTTTGGTGAAGGATGAGTGCCCCCCGCCTGGATCCTATGTTGCTTGGGGATGCGAATTGATAAACGCCAACCGCATCCCCATTAATTCCTATACTGAGGAATTTTTGGTACACATGGGCATCACCGAACTATTTTGGTCCCGAAGATGAGATCCCAATCTTTTTAGAAGCCAATGGCGAGGTGGGTACTCGTTCTTCCGCACCCCCTTTTGTAGTAAGAATTGTCTTCCTTTGTTCCCACATTATATAACCAATGCTGTTTGTTTGTTTCCTATTGCGCAGAGATGGACCTCTTTTCTGTTGTGCGCTTGGCGAAGCCGATTGAGGTGGTGACAGTCTGCGCCGTTGAGAGAAGGAGAGGAGCCAATCCTAGCTGCTACCGCGAGGCGCGTCATAGAGCTGAATGCGGGGAGGCAGGAACCGGTTCCTCGGTCGCAGTGGAGGCAACACCCCCGCAAAGCCGTCCCTAATCCGAAGTAACTTCTCTTGTAGCACCGCCACCGCCCGTAGCTGTGGCTCACCCTATGGAGGAAGAGGAAGAAGAAGAATCCGGGCTTAGGCGTAAAAGGACCCGAAGGGATGATGGTGCGGGCCCATCAAGGAAAAAAGCGCCGTGGTTCGGGACTGTGGAATTATCCTCCATTGATGAAGCGTCTTCGCACCCTTCTGCTGATGTCATGAGCCGCGATAAGTAAAGCCGTATATATATAATTTCCGTTTGTTGGTTGATATGCTAGTTGTGAATCTAACATTTCGCTGGTGATCATTCGCAGGGAGAAGCAGGTGATAGAATCACCCCCAGGCTAGTCCTATACATTCGGGCATTCGAGCCGCAGAGCCGGATAATGAAGACCGTCGATGCGGATCGCCCATGGAGCAATTGGTTGAAGAATTGGTGCAGGTCTCCGCACATCAGGCTGCACTAATTGTAAAGCCGAAGACCGAGTATCGGGTGGGGTGAACCAAGATTCACAAAGGACCAAACAATAGCTTCGTTGGGCGGCCAAGACCCGCGCAAGCTGGATAGCGCCCATGGAGGCAAGGGATCGAGCGCATACGCTCAAAAACAGGCCGATGACAAAATGGCGCTAATGTGCCGAATAAATCAAGAGCGTCGTCTTTGCCGAGACAAGTCTGGCGTGCCGGCTGGGCACTTAAACATCTGGAGCGAGGGTAAGGAAAATTTGTTTTGCGCAGTTGGGGAGCTTGGGCTACCGTGAGTCTGGTCATTGGAGGTGCAGGAGGCAAAACTGCGTAAGCTTAGCATTGAATATGACGAGGAGTTGTATCCTCAGCTTATGTCCACAATAGCGGAGCGCCGGTGGCTCATAGGCCACGGTATCCGCCTAGCTGCCCTCAATACCACTGGAATCGCGAGGTGGTTAATGCCTTCGGGGAGGTTGTGCGGTGCGCTGGAGCGTGGTAAATCGAGAAGCAATTGAAGAGCTCCACGAGGCAAAACTGTGAAGGCGGTTGATAAGGTACCGAATTATGATGCGGAGTCATATGATCATTTGGTTGCTGCCATGCAGAGAATGAAAGATTTAGAGCTCCCATGATTTGGAGCTTGGCGCGATCAAGATTATCCGATAAATGTTATTATGGCGGGGTTGACCTTGGCGCGTCATCGTACCGAGGATGCCGAAACACAGCCGGACTATTATTTGAAGCCCCATGAGTCTGTTGCAAGTACCGTGTTTGCACGTCCTAGGGATAGCCAGAATCCCTTTGCTTTGGAAAAAGAGATACCTTTGCAGGAGGTCTTGAAGCGCATGCACGACCGTCTTGCTAAAAAGAAGGTATTGCAGGTAAAGCTATTTTGTGCGGGGTTGGTGCGGCTCACTTGCCAAGGTCTGATGGGGTGCCGGTCGGTGTGGCCACCGTGTCGCATCAGGATGCAGACGTGTTGAAAAGTGTTAGCGAAGTTAAAGGTGCAACAAGTCACGTTGGCACCTCTGCACTTAAGCGTTGTAGCTGGTAGGCGATATGTTGCAAAATAACTCTCTCTTGTAATAACTCGTGGTTATGAATGAAAGTCTCTTTCTTGCTGTGGATATTTGCAATGTATATGTATCTGCATGCGTATGCGTAAAGATGTATTTGTTGCCGAAGAGACAAACGTGTACGCCAGTGCAAATATATAGAAAATCCATAATCATGTACGAAAAATCCTAGTCTACTTGAGAAATAATTCCAAGTACTTTATCATAATCATGTATGGTATGATATTCCAGGCGTCTTTGTACATATCACATTGAGGAAACAAGTGTCTTGGTTCCTAAGTTGTTAAATGATGCCGTGTCTGTTGCGCAACCATCGTGGGTTGCGCACATATCTTATTCCAACGTCTCAAGAACAAGGTGTTTAACAAGGATACATGATCCGATGTTGATGGGTTTGCAACCCTCTTACTCAACAAGTTATTTAGTAGGTTAACTTATCCTTTTACCATCGTGGGTTTATTTTAGTGCATGCACGCCATCGCATTAGGGCAAGAAATAAAAAATTGTTAAGACATACGAGTATATGGAGATAACAACTTAAAATGTGTCGCGGAGTTAGCTAGAAACCGCGGCATTTTATTGATACTTGCAAGTTTTTTGAGAAATAACAAAGAAAACAGTATATATGAAAAAATAAAGATGAATACATGAATGTTTATTAAGAGCCGAAAGTGCGAAGCGTCTGTGCGCTGTGCCGTAGCTATTCTTATAGGTAGCACCTCTTGAGGTTGCCGATGTTCCATGTCTTGGCGGTAGGTCACGACCATCCAAGCCTCGTAGCCTTACATGCGCCTGTGCCTATTGCTTCAGTAACCTCATAGGGTCCTTCCCATTTTGGTCCGAGCTTACCAGTATCTTCTGCGTGGCTCGCCTCATTGGCACGGTAGACAAAGTCGCCTGGTCGGAATGAAACACTGCGTACCTTAGCATCATAGTAGCCTTTCATTTTTTACTTCGACTTTGCCTCCCGTATGGCTGCGCATTCGCGTCTTTCTTCCAGCAGATCCAAGTCGACACGTCTTTCATCATCGTTTGTTGTCACATTGATCTCCGCAGTGCGGATGGTTGGCATTCCGATCTCAGTTGGTATAACGGCTTCTGTTCCATAGACTAGAGAGAAGGGGTGTCCCCGTGCTGGTTTTATGGAGGTGCGTGTGCGCCACATTACATGCGAAAGTTCGACCCACCTTCCTTTGTGCCTATCCGGTGGCGCTTTGATTCCTTCGCCCAAGGCCGATTTGGCGCTCTACTAAGCCATTGGTTTGTGGGTGCGTAACCGACGCGCAGTGTTGGGTGATGTTTAACTTCTCGCACCAATCTTTGAAGGGGTTTTCGCAGAATTGTTTCCCATTATCCGAGATGATTTCACCAGGTAATCCGAAGCGGCATACAATGTTGTCCCAGACAAAGCGTTTCACCTGGTTGCCGGTGATTGTCGCCACTGCTTTTGCCTCGATCCACTTGGTGAAGTAGTCTATGGCTACTAGGAGAAACTTGAGACCGCTGCCGCTATTGGAAAAGGACTGCAATATCAATGCCCCATTTGTAGAATGGCCATGGGCCGTGATTGGCGTTAGCTCGTCTGTGGTTGGCGCTGGATGGGTCTATGAACTTGGCAATCATTGCACTTCCTTATTAAGTCCCGCGCATCTCGATGCATGGTTGGCCAGATGGTATCGATCGCATGGCCGTGCTACAACGGACCGTGGTCCTGCGTGCATGCTTTGCATGAACCTTCATGGATTTCTCGCAGACGTAATTTGCTTTAGAGGGCCAAGCGCATGAGCCATGGTTGGAGGAAAGAACGTCGGTACAATATGTTGTCGCAATTGAATCTACTGCGCGTGCGCCGTATTCTTGAGCCTACGTCTATTCTTGGGGTAATGTTCCCTTGCGTAGGAATTCCGTGTCGGTGTCATCCATGTAGGGCCATCCTCCTCTATGACAGCGGAGACTTCCATCTTCGATATTGATTTGCTTTTCGTGTTTCCACCAAGCACTTGCTTTGATAAGTGTCGCGGCTTGTCGAGGCGATCTTGCTCGGTCGCGCCTTGCGATTTTCTCCTCTAGGGATTTGCTTGATAGTAAATCTGTCAAAGCCTTTGATCAGTGTCTTAGTCTTCTCAAGATATTGAATCATATTCTCTTCTTTGGCCACGTATTAACACGTGGTTGGCTACTAGCCGGGAGTCTACATTTGCTTCCAAGTTACGTACACCCATTCGAGCTGCAATGCATAGTCCGGCGATTAGAGCTTCGTATTCTGCCTCATTGTTTGTCGCGGATCCGTCTACGCATGCGGATCCATCAGTAAACAAAATCCATGGATCTTGTAGTTCCTTCTGTCTTGGTGTGGGTACCGCATCAGTGTCTGACTTCTCGATGATGAAGTGCGCGAACCTGTCCTTTTATTGCGGTATGTGGTCTGTAAGAGATGTTGTGTTCGCCTAGCAACACACTCCACTTCGAGTCGATCCGATGCATCGGGTTTGGAGATGATCTGCTTGATGGGTTGATCTGTGATTACCACTATCAGGTGCGCTTGGAAGTACCGCGAGTCGCTTGGCGGCAAACACTAATGCCAAGACTAACTTTTCCATGGCACTGTAGTTCATCTCCGTCTTCTTGAGCACTTTGCTTACAAAATAGATAGGGGTTTGCACCGAGTCCCTATCGTTAGTAGCACTACTGCCCCATGAGTTGCTGATAAATACATGATCGGCTCTTCCCCTGGTCGGGGTGCAACGAGTGTTGGGAGCGTTGCTAGATGTTGTTTGAGTGTAGTGAAGGCTTCTTCCGCCTCCGTCGTCCACCGGAAATCACCCTTTTCATACACCTCTTGAGTGTTTTGAAAAGAGGTAATGACTTTTCTGCGACTTAGACAGAACCCGTTTAGGCCGGCCGGTTTTCCGTTGAGAGATTGGACTTCCTTGCGTCGCGGTGAGGGAAGTTCTATTACCGCCTTTGTCTTTTCTCGGACAAGGTTTTATGCGTCGGGTTATCAGTATCCTAGGAACATGCCTTCAGTAGCGCCGAAGGTGCATTTCTTAGGATTCAGCTTCATGTTGAACTCTCGTAGAGTCTTGAATGTCTCTTCTATGTCGGCACACAAGCTCAACCGGTATGGCTTTTGATGACCAGGTCATCCACATAGACTTCCGGGTTGAAGCCCACTGTTTTCAAAGGCATTGTCTACTAACCGCTGATAGGTGGCACCCGCATTCTTCAAGCCAAAGGGCATTTTGTATAACGATGCGCCTTGGCTGTGTGGAATCTTGTTTTTCCTCGTCTTCCTTAGCCATCATGTATCTGATGATATCCCTATGTAGCGTCAAGAAAACACTTTAACGGGTATCCGCACAAGGACTCTATTTTCCGGTCTATCTCGGTAATGGATAGCGATCCTGTGGGCATGCTTTGTTAAGATCGGTGAAGTCTACGCACATTCGCCAGCTACCGTCGCTCTTTTTGACCATTACTGGGTTAGAAAGCCAGTCGTGGTAGTAGACTTCACGCATAATTCCTGCATTTACCAATTTTTGTACCTCTGCCGGAATTGCACATTACCTTACGCTGCACGGGGCTTGGCCCACGCTTCTTCGGCGTATCGGTGGAGTACCCTTGTCGGATTTCGGTTTATGCTCGTGATCGAGCGTGGCACCCCAGTCATATGTTTTGGCTCCCACGCGAAAATATCCACGTTGTTTTGTAGGAGCGCGCCACGCTGCTTTGCGTTGTCCGACAATGACCCTCCGATGGTTATTTCCTGTTCCGGTATTCCGGTGAATCGCGACCTTGATTGGGGACTTTGGGCGCCTGGAATCCGTGCCATTTCGCATGTAACCGTGTTACATTCTCTGTTTGGTACCGTGGCATTGTAAAGAGTAATAATGCCCCCTTCTACTGGGAATTTAAGCATCCGTCTGCTGTCGATGCACCGCAGCGCATAGGCTGATATCCCGGGTCTCCCAATGATGCCATTGTATGGCGAGGGGGATTTGATCACCACGAAATCCATCCAGGTTGTCGTAGAGTGCTGCGTTGCCAATGTGACTAGTAATCGCAGTTGCCCCATGGGCCATATCTTTTCACCCGTGAAACCGGTGAGCGCTGCGTTGGCCGGGTTTAACGGCTACGTATTTCAGTCGTAGTCTTTTAAAGCAATGCTCATACATGATATTTGCCGATGCCCCACCATCAATGTACATGCGGTGTATATCGTGACCCCCGGCATTTATTTCAATGGTGAGTGGCTCGCTTATGCGTTGTCCGCGGTTAGAGTAGGGAAAGAGATTTCGCTTCTTCGGGAAAACTCCTGGCTGACCTTTTGTCTAGTGATTCGTTGCCACGTTTGTATCATGTAGATTGTGTCTCCTTCTTGTTTCCATTCTTTTGTTTATCTCTTCCCTCTTTAATGTTTTTAACCAAGTGGTCTAGTCTACCCTCTTTGACCATCTTGTCGATGAGTTGGCGCAGCTGGACACATTCGTTAGTGGTGTGACCCTTTTGCACGTGGTAGTCACAGTATCCATTCCCAGTGCGCCGATCTTCTGGTGTACGCATCTGCGGCGGTCTTGGTAAATTCGCACCTTCCGCTGCGAGTAGTTCCTTTGGGGTTTTGATCAGGGGAGTGTACTTGTCATTATCTCTGCCGCTCCTCTGGCTGCGATAGCTCCTATTACGGTTACTACCTCGGTCGTTCGATTGTCTCCCAGGTTGTTCCTGTGACCGGTAACTCGAGTAGTTCCTTTTGCTATCCGCCCAGGGCGGCTTCTCCTGGACAAAAGACCGAGAGCGCTTCATGAGTTCATCAAAGGTCTCAGGGATCTTTTCGTTCAATCTGTTGATGAGTTCTGGATTATTGATCCCGTTCATGAAGCCAGAGATCTTTAGTACCTCAGGGCATGCTTTAACTTGCATGCATTCATCTTTAAAGCGTTCCATGAATGCGCTCGTAGATTCTCCTTGGTGCTGCTTTATCCTGGCGAGTTCGACGGGGTTTTTAGCGCACTTTTTCGTTGAGTAAAATTTAGGCGGAGCGCCTTTCTCAACTCCTCAAAACCATTTATGCTCCTGCGTGGGAGTTTGTTGAACCAGTTCCGCGCGCTTCCCACTAGCGTGGAATTAAACATGTGGCACCACACTGGTTGTGGCCAATTCTCAATGGTCGCGGCTGATTCAAAGATTTTTAGGTGATCGTCAGGATCACCTGTTCCATCATAGGTCTTGACATTTGTAGGCATGCGCCTCTTCTTGTCTTCAGAGAAATCACTAATGCTCGGTGAACGCATCCACTTTCTGACGGCGCCATGGGAGAGACATGTCTTCCTCTTGGCTTTCGCGTCTGTTTCTAGACTTCCAATGTCCTGTATCGCTATCCTCGTTGTCCGAGGAGTTATCAGAAGATGAGTTTCCCTTCTTACGGCGTTTGCACCGGCTGTCCTCAGAGTCGACTTATAGTGCGGATCTGAGGGGCTCACTTGGGGAATACTTTCGTCCCAGTCGTCATGTACTTTACGGCTACCCATGCGGCATAGACACCTGGTGCGCCGTTCTTCTCCATCACTATCACTCAGTGTTGCAGTGAGATGTCTCATCACCCTCGATTCTCCTCCCGATTCTGTTGAATCTGGGAGTCGGGCTTTCTCTTCCGCGCTTCTCTTTCGATAGCGTGGGGAAGCCGTATTCAGAATCGAAATTGAGTCGGGCTTTCAAGTTCCGACCTGATCTCTTCTTCTCTTCCTCTTGCATGAGGGCAGTTAATGTTTCGTATTTTTGGGATACGAAAACTTACGGCGCTAACTCCGGTAGCGACCCCCTCAAGAGTGGGTGCGTTTGTTTCGCCGCTATACCCTTATCCGGTCTCGGTGCCTCGGTACCTTTGTCGGGTTAGTTTCCAGCACCGATTGGAAGGGAGTAGTAAAGACGGTGCGCAATGGGTCTACTCCACTCGTGGTGGTTGTAGTGGCTTGGGTTGTTCCCGAGTGCGGTTCCACCAAAGGGAAGATCAAGTCTTGGCCTGATCCCTTATTTTTAGCAAATACTGGTTGTCCCAGTGGTCTGCTTAGGGGTTAGCCCACTTTGCGACTTCTTCCCCATGAGGTGATCTGCGATCGCTGATTACCGTGCTTTGTCATTCTAGTGTCGGTTCTTAGTGTAGGGTCCCACGGATGGCGCCACTTGTTAATACAAAAATTGGGCTTCCTGGTTTGGACTCCGGTTCTCTACCAATTAAGAATTCTTGCTTGAGACCTGCGCACTAAGAGACAAGAAACACCGTTAGGCTTACCGTGGGATTGTCTCCCACGATTATCCTCCGGCGTGAGAGTGAGTAATCGGTTTTAAGGTTTTAGGAGTTTTAGGGTTATGAGATCGTACCTAAAACGAGGGATATGGTTCCTTTATATACGGAATCCTTGTTGGTTCCGTGTTCCCAACCTTCAGTATCCCGCCTAAGTCGGTTGGGAATGATTATCCCCTTATTTTAGAAGAGATCGGATATCTATTTCGTAAATAGATATGGGCTTGGGCTTCGTGAGCCCAAACGCTTATTGATGTTGGACGTGCGGGCTTGTGAGTATTGGGCTGTAGTCGGGTTTATGACCCGACTCCAGACTATACGTCATCACAACTCCTTGGTCGATTCTGGAGCTAGCATAAACCTTATGCCTCTATAATTGACCCATACCTAAATAGCAGTGGTGGGTTTTGGTTGATTGTTGTTAGTTTTTGATTAAGATCATAATCTTGTGATCTTGTATTGTTTGAAATTGTTGATCTTGATTCAAGATCTTATTGTTTGAATAATAAATTCTTATTGTTTGAATAATAAATTTTTTACAATCAAACTTTGAATTTGACCCATGATCTATCCAGTAGACTCCAAACAGCATTTACAAACTTTAAATTTGAACTATGCATGCATATATGGTCTTTGCTTTATGTTGCATGCTCGTTCTCATTGACCCCACCATCACAATATAATTTTGACCTTTTCAATTATTGGACTGGGCTACAAGAGATCAAGAGTGTTTCTCTAACTAACATGGCAATGTATTCTTCACGATTTTGCTACTTTAAAATATCTTAGTACATTTTTATGACAAAATCAAACACCTAATTACAACAACAATGTCTCTTTCGTCCTTACCGTGACTTGAAACCATATATAATGTTGTAATTGTGGACATGACTATCTCACAAAAAGTACCCACGTAAAGATATAACAAAAAATGGGAAAGCATGAGTTAGAACTTTAGCTTTCAACGTTCATAATTGATTTAATATTAAGGGTGCATCATTCATGACAATCTTTCTAGCACTCGATCTCTAGAAAATGCAGCACACCACAAAAGTTTTGTGGCCACAATTAAAAAACATCTCGAAAGATGCCCACGAGATGATTTGAGCACTAATATTAAATAAAAACGTACGATTATTTAAGTATCTACTACTACAACTACACTTGCATTTTAAAGTTAACCTTATAGTCTTGTACATAGATAATCAATAGCTTCAATTAGCTTTTGAGACTAATAGTCTTGTTATCATGGTGTGTAACAAATTGTAGACTTGGAATGACACCTTTTGCTATCTTGATCATGGCTCCATATTCCTCAAATGCTCGTTCTACAAGTTGGCACCTCATCAGTTCGGGATAAAACAACCAATAAGATGTTGCAAACATGAACACGACAACAAACGGGGTTGTTATGTGATGTGGTAAACGCCACTTATCGTTAACTGATTTCTTGATCGATATCTCCATTACCAAAGAGACCCCATGTAGACAAAAGAATAGCATCGTGTCCCAAGTTGGCCAATCGCGCGTAAAGTAAAAGAATATAAGCTCATGCATAAGACCCGACACTACAAATGTGGTCAAGATTGCTGGTATTGGGGCCCACACACGGCCTATGACCCGAGTTGATAGTGTACGCACGGGGTTGTAAACTGTAGGATACAGGATGCGATTGACCATTACATTCCATCTTCTGCCCCAAAAATCTTGGAGTGATGTTGAGAGATAAGGCTCATCAAATTGAGGGTCAAGCTCCACCTCAAGTAGGATTTCCATTATCTTGGAGCTTATTCCAAGCATGACCTCTAAAAAAAAGTATACCGAAAATGCAAAAAGTATCCAAGCCATAATTGGGCTCATTTGATCACCATAGTCATGATAAGCCTTGAGGAAAATTGCTAAAAGGAGTCCTTTGATACCATAACTCATAAGAGACTTATGGGACGACATGTTTTTGTGTACGTTGGGTTTTCCAATGGGAAAACATGCGAAAGAAAGGAATTGGGAGAGGGAAATGGAAGGTGCCGAAAGGGGTCCTTTTCCAAAGGCGAAAAGGATGAGCTTGAAATTGGCAAGCCATGAGATCAAAAAAGAAAGCGCGCCGATCAAGTGAACGGAATTGAAGAACAAAGGAAGCGATATGAAAAGAAGAAGAACGGGAAGGATTGTCAAGAGTCTTGTAAATCCTTTAGGGACAACTTTGGCTATGTAATAAGAATAAGTAAGAGAAGTTGATGCATAAACAAGTACCTTTATCAGATTCTTTGTTTCTTCTTTGAAATCCATATATTCTGGTTTGAATTAAGGGGATTTGAGTTTGGTGAATGATAGGTATTTATTATTATTCTCTTGAATTAAGCAAAAAGAAAAGAAAATGACTGGAAACAAATTACAAAACTTTTTTTTGAACAAAAATTACAAAACTGAAAATCAACATCTAATGATGTTTGGACGTGGAATATATTACTCCATAACGACTATAAATTATAAATTATGATGACCGTCTATTATTCATTTTGGACATATCCATATGTATTAGCAAAATAATACGTAGTATAAAATAATACAAGCTATTTACTGATGCATGCCCTGAATAAAGTAATAACTAGGATCTCGAAATGTCAACTATTTAGTTATTAATTGTCAAAGAAAGACAGAAAACGTATATAAATTCAAATTTGGCTTGTAACTTTATATTTCCAAATTCAAAATTGACGCAAGCGTTGGAAACTCATTGTTTATACCAAAAAGTTTTGTATGACCAAATCTATTAGTAAACGTTAAGAATTTATGAGTATCTTCAGATATAATAACCAATGGTAATCATTCTTTGCGATCTTAATGCTTTAACGTAACTTAAGACTAGTCTTTGATCACTTCTTCAAAAGTTTTAAATTGGTGGGAAAACCTTCACCTCGTGCACTTTTTTTGAGTGCCGATAGGTAATTAATGAGCCCATGTTCGAGCGAGTCTTGATCATTTAAAGCAACTGCATGTTTGCATCACACCAACAAGGCTCATTATTAACCCAAACATGAACCGACATTTTCTTTTTAGGTCATATAAATATGATTTATCTTAACTTTTAAGTGTTTTAAGAAATTTTAGAGTTATAGAATAACAGATCGAGTAGGGTGTTTATCATGTAGAAATGAGTTAAAACGTGGAAGGCGTGGTCCTTGAATTTAAACCGTTAAAATTCTGAGACGCCAGCTTCCTGTTGGGTATATATAATCAATAAGTATTGTATATAACTTGAAATCGTGTTATCACTTTCCAATAGAAACTATTCGACCCTATGCCTAGGTTACACGAATATCTCTATGGGATAAGACCAAGTGGTGTTCTTGTTTTAGGCACTAATCAAGAACCAATTCTTTGCTTTCAAGTATTTATGTTTTATGTGTTTTTCCATGCAGATGTGTATCCTCTTTATAGGATTGATTACTCTTAGTCAATGTAATTATGAGAATTAATAGGCCAATTAATTTTCTCATGATGTTCCTCCATTATAGCCATAGTGGTTACAAAACCAAGTTATTATGGTCTTAATTATGAATTTGAAACTACCTATTAATAGGTCAAAGTAATTACAAACTAATACTAGCAGCACTAGCAGTAGTAACTCTGCCAACAGTAGGAACATTAGTAGTAGCAGTAGTAACAATGCCAACAGTAGTAATATTAGCACTAGCAGTAGTAACTCTGCCAACAGTACATTAAAACTAGCAGTAGTAACTATGCCAACAGTAGTAACATTAGCACTAGCAGTAGTAACTCTGCACTAGCAGTCTTAACATTAGTACAGCAGTAGTAACTCCAAACCACTATTAGAGTCAGGGTAATCAGGGACTTAATGGGTGTACACTCCGTACCTCCAAACTCATTTCCAAGTATGATCATAACCCTCAATTGAACTAAATTTCCAACAATCATCCCCAATTTAGTACAATTCTTTTTGCATGAAAATAAACATAAAATAAAACATGTGCATTAATATTAATATCTTGAAGATTGAATTCCCGTCTTAGTACATTACACGTTCAAATACTCGAGAATCAGGGTGTTCTAAGAATTGAACCCATAAACCCATTTGAATATTTGAAGATAACATACACACAAGCTTTCAAACACTTAAACACTCCTGACACTAAATAATCCATGTGTCCATATCCAATTCATAAATGTTGTAAGAACAAAAAATCCAAAGCTCCCTGAAGCGACAACACTTCAGACTCACATAGGTGGTTCCTCTTTAATCATGCTCCCGCTTAGCACTTTTTTAAAGTAATTAAGCATTAAGAAGTAAAGACTTCATCCTCCTTTTCAGCAGGTTCCGAGCACAACCTTGGGATGATTGTAAAACATGTGCTCTAGTTCACTAAATGTTCAGCCTTTCACATTGAACTCAGCTCCCAAGTTTCCTCAGGAGGGAGTTGGGTGTCTTAGCATTCAGTGACTAAGTTGGACTTTAAACCCATCCCTTTAGCAGACTTTAAAACCAAGTCTCTAGCCAAACCCTTCGTCAAGTGCTCAGCTAGATTTTGTTGAGATCTAAAAAACTCTATAGATACCACCCTATTCATTATAAGCTCACGAATCATGCTATGCCTGACACCTAAGTGTCTATACTTCCCATTGTACATTTGGCTATAAGCCTTAGTCAATGTAGCAACACTATCACAACGGATAGAAATAGGTGCTATAGGTTTAGGCCACAATGGAATCTCAAGAAGCAAAATTTTCAACCATTCAGCTTCTTTACCAGCAGCTGCTAAAGCCACAAATTCAGATTCTATTGTTGAACTGGTGATGCAAGTTTGCTTCTTGGATGCCCGAGAAATTGCACCTCCACCAAGTAGGAATACCCAGCCACTGGTAGACGAATTATCTTCAGTGTTACTGATCCAACTTGCATCAGTGTATTCTTTTAATACTGAAGGATAACCACTATATGAGAGACTATAATCCATAGTCTTCTTCAGATACTTCAGTACTCTCTGAACTGCTTGCTAGTGATGAGCACTAGGATTACTAGTATACCTGCTCAGTTTACCTACTGCAAAAGCAATATCAGGTCTTGTACAAGTCATGGCATACATCAGGCAACCAATCACCCTAGAATACTCAAGTTGAGATACAACCTTACCAGTATTAGACATCAGCTTCTCACTTGAATCCATGAGAGTACTCACTAGAGTATAATCAAAGAAATTAAATTTCTTCAACGCCTTCTCAATATAATGAGACTGAGAGATAGAAATTCTTTTACTTTCATGTTTAATCCTTATACCAAAGATAACATCAGCATCCCCCATGTCTTTCATGGAGAACCTTGATGACAAAAATTCCTTTGTCAGGTTAACTTAATTTTGGTCAGTGCCAAAGATTAGCATGTCATCAACATATAGACAAATGATGACTCCTTTACCAGATTCATCAAATTTGCTATACACACATTTTTCAGCTTGGTTAAGTAAATAACCACTAGACAAAACCACTTCATCAAATTTTTTATGCCATTGTTTAAGTGCCTGCTTTAGTCCATACAGAGACTTAATCAGTTTACACACCTTGTTTTCATTGCCAGGCATGATGAAGCCCTGAGGTTGGTTCATATAAACCTCCTCATCTAAGTCACCATTCAAGAAAGTTGTCTTCACATCCATCTGATGAATAGTCAGATAGTGAATTGATGCCAAAACAATCAACAATCTTATGGTACTGATACGTGCCACGGGGGCTTAAGTATCAAAGTAGTCTATCCCTGACTTTTATTAAAAGCTCTGAATGACTAGTCTAGCCTTTAACTTTTCAATAGTTCCATCTACATTCATTTTCTTTTTGAAAATCCATTTGCAACTAGGTGGTAGATCAACCAACACCCAAGTGTTGTTGCCCATGATGGAATCCATCTCATCATTTATTGTTTCTTTCCAGAAAGCAACATCCTGGGACTTCATTGCTTCTTCAAATGTTTTGGGATCATCCTCAACAACGAAGCAATAGGAGTACTGGTCAGAGACCTCATCCCTTGTTCATTCAATTAAATATAATTGAAACTCAGGTCCAAATGACTTTGGAGTCCTGTCCCTATTGCTCATTCTGAGTTTAGGTTCAAGTTGTTGAACCACAACCTCATCAGAGGCCTCTGAAACACCAATGTCATTAGTTCAATTTGGAATCCTTTGACTTAGTCTAGGGACTGATGATAATCTATTCTCACCAAAGATTGCATCTCTTGATTCAATTATTGAGTTAATTGAAACAGATTCATTGGGTTCAATAACTTAGAACCTATATGCCTTGAAATGCTCATCATATCCAACAAAGATGCATTCAATGCCTCTTTCACCCAAAGTTTTTTGCTTTGGATCAGGGAGTCTTACAACAACCCTACAACCCCAAACCCTGAGAAAGTTCAGGTTAGGTTTTCTTTTAGTCCAGAGTTCATAAGGGGTAATTTTGTTCCTTTTATTGGGAACCTTATTTAATAAATAGCAAGCTGTTAACATAGCTTCACCTCATAATCCTTGACTCAGCCCTGAATAGGACAACATGGAATTAACCATCTCCTTTAGTACCTTGTTTTTCCTTTTAGAGATACCATTTTGCTGAGGAGTAAAAGGAGCATTTGTTTCATGGTTTATACCAACAGACTGAAAGAACAAAGTATCCATGTACTTACCTCCCCTATCAGTCCTTAACCTTTTGATCAGGGACCCTTGTTGCAATTCAACTTCAATTTTAAACACTTTAAATTTATCTAATGCTTCATCCTTAGTATGTAACAAATAAACATAACAAAACCTAGAAGCATCATCAATAAATGTCACAAAGTATTTCTTATTCCCCAAAGAGGGAGTAGCATGTAAATCACATAGGTCACTATGAATCAGCTCCAAAACTTTAGTTTCATGTTTTACACTTTGAAAAGGTTTCTTAGTTATTTTGGTCATCATGCAAGTTTTACCATATCAAAGGGTGGGATTAACCCATCCTTAGACATATCTCGCATTTCTTAAAGTGTACATGGCCGAGTCTAGCATGCCATAGGGTTGAATCATTTAGTTTAGAGGTTGACATAAAGGCTGAATTAGCAATATCATTAACAATATTAAGCCTGAACATTTGATTACACAAATAGCCAAAACCAATAAACACACCATGCTTAAACAAAACAAACTTATCAGATTCAATAACTTGTTCATAACCACAATTATTCAAAACACTACTAGAAACAAAATTATTTCTAATATTAGGAACATGTAAAACATTAAAAAAAGAAACAATATTTCCAGAACTAAATCTTAAATCCACACATCCTCTTCCATGCACCAGGGTTGTTGATTCATTTCCCATATGAAGAATAAAACCATCATTCAGTGGCTCTTAGGTCTTGAACCATCTTCTATCTTTACACACATGGATTGTTGCATCAGAGTCAACCCACCACGCAACATCATCATCATGCACAAACTATGCCTCAGATATATATATATATATATATATATATATATATATATATATATAGATATATATATATATATATGTAACATAATAAATCTGAAAAGACTTATTAAATGTATTCTGACCTTTCAGAGAATTGGTATTACCATTCCCGGATCCACTTGTGCCTGATCCATTGGCTTATTTTCCAACTTTAACACCCTTACAATCCTTCCTGAAGTGTCCAGGTTTCCTACACTTCCAACAAGTTGCTTTTGGCTTCTTGTTAAGATTAGATTTGGTGTTATCCTGATGCTTACATTTGCCCTTGTTGTCATTGTACCTAGTGGAGTTGTTATGCTCCACCATATTGACAACTAATGGACCAGTAGTATTGCTACTCTTTGACTTATCATTGTCTTGTACTCTGAGTGAATCCTCAATGCGCAAATGACTGCCCAACTCAACAAGAGTTAATTCCTCCTTCTTATGTTTTAGCATATGCTTGAAATCTTTCCAAGAAGGAGGGAGTTTATCAATGACATAAGAGACTGAAATAGTCTCATCCATGTTCATTTTGTGTTATATGAATCTACCAAGTATACTAAGAAGTTCATTGTATTATTCCATGATAGGTCTAGAATTGACCATTTTGTAATTTTTAAAATTACTTACAAGGAAATTCTTACTTGATGCATCCTCAGCCATATATTTGGCTTCCAAGAAATCCCATAGTTCGTTACCAGATTCCACATTTTGATAAATGTCAAACAAAGGATCAAACATACCATTGAGGATTAAACCTCTGCAAATGTAGTCGTCATTATCTCACTTGCTCCTTTTCCTTATATCCTCCACAGTTGCATCATCCCCATCATCAGGAATAGAAGTGCTAAGAACATACACCACACTCATGCTTGACAACAAGAAGTGCATCTTCTTTTGCCATCTTCTGAAATTGACACCTTCAAACTTTTCCAGTTTGGAAAAGTTAGTAGCCATTTGCCGCATAGCAGCAGCCATTAATTATCACTAAGTAGTTTCTATTGATTGTTGGGATCTTATCGATGTGTTCCTAGTTGGGTATAGATAATCAATGAGTACTGGATATCACTTGAAATCGTGTTATCACTTTCCAATAGAAACTATTCGACCCTATTCCTGGGTTACACAGATATCTCTATGGGATAAGACCACATGGTGTTCTTGTTTTAGGCACAAATCAATAACCAATTCGCTTTCAAGTGTTTATGTTTTATGTGTTTTCCATGCAGATGTGTATCCTCTTTATAGGATCGATTACTCTTAGTCAATGGAATTATGAGAATTAATAGGACAATTAATCTCCTCATAATGTTCCTCCATTATAGCCATAGTGGTTACAAGACCAAGTTATTATGGTCTTAATTACGAGTTTGAAACTACCTATTAATAGGTCAAAGTAGTTACAAACTAATACTAGTAGCACTAGCAGTAGTAAATCTGCCAACAGTAGTAACATTAGTACTAGCAGTAGTAACTCTGCCAACAGTAGTAACATTAGCACTAGCAGTAGTAACTCTGCCAACAGTAGTAACATTAGTACTAGCAGTAGTAACCCTGCCAACAGTAGTAACGTTAGCACTAACAGTAGTAACTCTGCACTGGCAGTCTTAACATTAGTACTAGTACTAGTAACTCCAAACCACTATTCAAGTAAGGGTAATCAGGTACTTAATGGGTGTACACTTTGTACCTCCAAACCCATTTCCAAGTATGATCATATCCCTCAATTGAACTAAATTTCCAAAAATTCCTAATGACTGTTGGTATTTGATATTTGAAAAACTAGACAATAAATCTGATCGAAATGTGTTTGGCCTAACATGTCATACTTTCCTTGATATTGAACGATCAAGTCGTAAACACCTACAACCTAAAGATTATAATAACCTTTATGTTAGACGACGTCCTAAACACCATAACCCTTATAGGAGTCCTTATGTTACTGATTCCTTTATTTATAATATGCTTAACCGATCGTTTAGGAAATTAAAGTCCTTGTCTTTGTTTGGCTGTGTTGACCTCTCGAATTCAAGCTTAACGAGTTTGCTAAAATATGGCTCTAAAATACACACTCTTAATATTTATTTTTGTTTTAAAGTAAGCGACAAAGGTCTTTCCTATGTTGCTTCAGGTTGTCCGTCGTTGTCTTCTATCACCCTTTATAGATGTCGCTTTACTGATTATGGGCTGCTAATGTTGACACAATCGTGTAAATCTTTAAAACACATTGATCTTTCTTGGTGTTTTAAGTTAACCGGCTTAGGAATCGCTTATCTCAATCAAAATTCTTCAACTTGATACACTCCGGATAAATGGGTCCTATAAGATCCTTGGAGAAAGCTTCCTAGGATTTTCTCCAACTTTGGCTCGTTTAGATGATAGTAACACCAACTTGGATTTTAAAGCTGTTGCTGCTGCTTTGAGCGGAGGTGGTCTCCGGTATCTAAATATATCTAGTCCAATGTATCCTAATTGGGGACTTGAACTTGCACCCGTTGGTTTAGGAGGACTTGTTGCAAATATTAAATTCCTTGACTTTGAGAAGTGCAACCTCGTTGACAATGATGCTATAAAGAAATTTTCAAAAGGTTTCCCGTTGTTGCCAGAGTGGAACTTATCAAGTTGTTACAAGATTACGATTTTAGGTTGGGATTCTATTGGATTGCATTGTCAAAATTTGGAGATACTTTATGTGAATAATTGTGGAAGAATATGTCAAAGAGGATTACTAGCTTTGGGCGATGGTTGCACGCGCTTATCAGGTATTATACATGTAAAACTACTATAGTATCACGCCATATTGGATCCACATTTTTAAGAAACGAAGACTAGATGTACTACAAATCTGAAAGGATGAAGCGTCGACCAAGAACATTAACCCCCCAAATTGGAACTTCAACATAAGATTCCAAGATGAGCCTAAGAATCTATACAAAAGATGTGCACACTACCATGCTATGTTATGTCACTTGAATGTTGATAGAAACGTACTACACAATCAAAACACCTCATTTTTTAGAAAGCAATAGCTAGGTTCTAGGTACATTTTTTATATCCTACAAATATTTATAGGAATCGTGTTATAGGATAAAGCACATGAAAGAAATCGCAAACAACTTAATGATTGACAGAAATTCACCGCTGGTATCTAAACTTGCCAAAAAAACATCACCGAGGGACAAAACTTGAGATTTTCGTCGCCGAGAGTCCAAAACTTGGGATTTTGAGGCCAAAGAGGTCCATTGACCCGTTTTCCCTCAGTCAATGTCCCGTTATCTGTTGTCAGATCCCTTTATTCCTGTGAAATGACTATTTTGCCCATATATAAAGTTGTCCATTTTCTTTTCCTCACATTTCTCACACACTTCATCTCCAAACGCACAATCACCAACCACCACTCCTTCCAAATGCGCAAATTTTTATAAACATTTTCTAATTAATATTTTTTATAAAAATTTATAATCATCATCAAGCCTGATTTAGTTTCTGTTAAAACACCACCAACTATCACCATATATCCATTTGTTAAAACACCGCCATCATTATCTTGAAACCCAGATTCCGGCCACCACCCGTTGGCTTTCATATCTTTTATTGTTACCTTTTATTTTTCTTTCGTTTTGAGAATGATAAGATATACATATACTAGTTTTGGATCTAGTGGTTGTTCATTTCTTGAAGCAGCTTCAGTTACTATGAATAAAGATCACGAATCAAACTCATAACCAAATCATACACGCTACTAAACAAACTCTAAAAGCTCATCCTTCATTCTCCATCTCTCTGATTCATCTTACCAACAAGAACCATCGCTACCAGACCATCCCTTTGACCACGGCATACCATCCACAAAACACTACTCGTACCACCACCACAAGTGACAAAAAAGCTTACACACGTGTGAAACTATCACCGTTCCACTGGATAACTGACTTTTGTTGACCGAATTTTTGATGAAGAAAACGACGCCGTTCACCTTGTTGAAAACCATTTCAAAATATTACACCTTTCATAACTTTAACCGGTGCAAATAAAAGTCACAACCCTTTGGATCCTGTTGTAGGTGTTTTCTTGGTTTCACACCAAAATCCCAAGTTTGACCTCAAAATCCCAAGTTTTGGACTTCCGGGTCAAGGGACCTCTTTGACCTCAAAATCCCAAGTTTTGAACTTCCGACGACGAAAATCCCAAGTTTTGTCCACGGTAATGTTTTTGGGCAAGTTTAGGGACTGACGGTGTATTTTTGTCTGTATAAAATGTTTCATTTCTTTTTAGGCACCTAAAGTTAAAAGGAAAGAGTTAATCACATAAATAGTCCTCGTGGTTTGTTGAGTATTATGGATTTTGTCCATAAACTTATCTCTTTGCAAATCCTTTCCTGATGGTTTTGACCCGTTACAGGTTTAATCCCTTGACATAACTTTGTTAGTTTTTGTTGTTAAATTAAGCATGTGACAAACATATGTGTGGTTATCATTGTCTTTTCACGTACTCATCAACACGTATCTTTTTCTTATCTTATTCTCCACATCCCACATACACATACATTTTCTAAATCCAAACTTCTTCTCTTAACCTTCTCTCTTTAAAATTCCAACCGACAAAGCAAACCGCCGCGCCACAATTGCCATCTGCCATCACTTCACAAACACCACTAGACTTCTCTCTCTCTCTCTCTCTCACATCAATCTTGTGTCACCATCACGATCCACATCGAAATCACCATTAGAGCTCGTCCCATTTCTTATACCACTAGATCTCATCACCTTTGAATTTTTCCAGTACCACCATCACCATCATATGAGGAATTTTATGTTTATATTCATTTAGTGTCTTAATCAACAATGAATAATATTATTTTCTTAAAAAACGAACATGAACAGGAAAATTTACTCTTTTAAGCGATTATGTTCGTTTATTTGTCCGGTTAAAATTAAACGAACGAATATGAACAAGGATCCATTCGTATTTGTCTAATGTTGGATAAGATACAATGTATCAAGATAATAGAATCTTGCAAGTGGCTGCAACTTGGATCTCAATTTCGCCTAGTTGTGTTTGTGATACAATGTCTTGCTATCACTATAAATAAGAGGCTTGAGTGCCTCATTTTTGCATCCCATTTCCAAGAACATAAACACATAGAAGTGTTCTTTGGATCTTATTCTTTCTCTTATCTTTGTGTTAATTAGAGAGTTGGTGAAATAGCTCCTAATACAAGAGATATAAATGTGTTTATCCTTGTAATTAGAGAGAATGTGTAACTCCTAGTGTTACATAGTGAAACGTATCTTTCCTTGCCCGTGGTTTTTACCCTTTTGGGGTTTTCCACGTTATATCCTTGTGTCATCTTTTATTATATTTCATATTTTAGTTGTGGGTTTGCTTCAGTCCGGTGTCACTTTTCTTAACAAGTGGTATCAAGAGCTAAGGTTGGGTGTGTGTATAATTATTTATCGTATGCTCTGTGGTTACCACTAATTAGTGGACCCTCCACATCAAAAGATAAATAAAATTATACTCACTCAAAAGATGTTCGTTACTATTATTAACAAATAATAGTTTTGTCGAAAAGTAGATTGTGATTGTAGCAATGGCGGCGAAATTTGAAATCGAAAAATTCAATGGGAATAATTTCTCGTTGTGGAAATTAAAGATGAAGGATATCCTTCGAAAGGATAAATGTTTAGCGGCCATTGACGAAAGGCCAGCTGAGGTCACGGATGACAGTAAATGGGACGAGATGGACGGAAATGCTATTGCAAATCTTCATCTAGGATTAGCAGATGGAGTTTTGGCAAGCATAGAGGAGAAGAAAAGTGCAAAGGAGATTTGGGATCATCTTGCTCGATTGTACGAGGCAAGATCACTCCACAATAAAAAATTTCTTAAGAGGAAACTTTATGCTTTGCGCATGACGGAATCTACTTCAGTGACTGAGCACGTTAATAACCTGAATACTTTATTTTCTCAGCTCACATCTTTGAGTTGTAAAATAGAGCCACAAGAACGTGCTAAAATTCTACTTCAAAGTTTACTCGACTCATATGACCAACTCATAATCAACTTAACCAGTAACGTTCTTTCTAACTATCTAGTCTTCGATGATGTTGCAGCTGCTATTCTGGAAGAAGAAAATAGACGTAACAATAGGGAGGACAGACAGACCAGTTCAAGACAGGTGGATGCATTGGTGGTGATAAGAGGGAGGTCAATGGAACCTGGCTCCAGTGGGAGTCACAATCATGGTAAATCTAGAACAGGAAGGAAAAAGAGTTTTAAATGCTACAAATGTGGCAAACCGGGTCACTTTAAGAAAGATTGTCGGGGTTTAAATACCTCTAATCCTCAGGGAAATTTCGCAAGCACTTCTGAAGATGGTAACGCTCTGTGTTGTGAAGAAGCAGCGGCAAATGAAGGCAGGAAAAGATTTGCAGATGTATGGCTGTTCGATATGGGAGCTACTTTTCATATGACCGCAAGAAGAGAATGGTTTCATCAATATAAACCTATCTCTGGAGGCGGATCTGTGTACAGTTGCAATGATCATGAACTAAAGATCATTGGAATTGGAAATATCATGGTGAAAGTGCATGATGGTACAGTTCGTACTATTCGGGATGTGCGACACGTGGAGGGCCTGAGAAAGAATCTATTTTCTTTGGGACAATTGGATGATCTTGGTTGTATGGTTGAAATACAAAACAAGATCATGAAAGTTATAAAAGGCGCGCTTGTACTTATGAAAGGTGAAAAGGTGGCTGCAAACTTATACCAACTGAAAGGAGAAGTAATGGTGGAGGCAGAAGCATCTGTTGCTTCACATATTTCAAGTCATAGAGTTGCAATAACATGGCATCAGAAGCTTGGACATATGTCAGAACAAGGAATGAAGATTCTTGTTGAAAGGAAGTTAATTCCTGGCCTCACAAAGGTTTCTTTACCTTTCTGTGAGCATTGTGTTATCAGCAAGCAGCATCGCCTAAAATTCAAGACATCAAATTCTAGAAGTGTCTCTATTCTAGAATTGGTTCACTCTGATGTGTGGCAGGCACCAGTTCTATCCCTGGGAGGAGCAAAGTATTTTGTATCCTTCATTGATGACTATTCCAGGAGATGTTGGGTGTACCCAATCAAGAAGAAGTCTGATGTGTTTGAAGTTTTCAAAGTTTACAAAGCGCGGGTTGAACTGGACAGATAATGGAGGTGAATACACTGGTGATGAATTTGATACCTTTTGCAGGCAAGAAGGAACCAAAAGGCAGTTCACTACAGCATACACTCCTCAACAAAATGGAGTGGTAGAGTGAATGAACAGAACCTTGTTAGAAAGAGCAAGAGCAATGTTGGCAACTGCAAGCTTGGAAAAATCGTTCTGGGCAGAAGCAGTCAATACCGCCTGCTATGTGATAAATCGGTCACCTTCAACTGCAGTTGAGTTGAAGACACCGATGGAGATGTGGACGGGAAAGCCAGTCAACTATTCAGACCTTCATATATTTGGAAGTCCTGTGTACGTGATGTACAATTCTCAAGAAACTACAAAGCTGGATCCAAAATCCAGAAAATGTTTGTTCTTGGGGTACGCTAACGGAGTAAAGGGGTATCGCTTGTGGGACCCCACTTCCCACAAAGTAGTCGTCAGCAGAGATGTTGTCTTTGTGGAAGACAAAATTCAAGATAATTAAGAAGGTGATAGCACTACAAGAGAAACTACATCAATACAGGTGGAAAAGCAGTTTCAGTCAAGTGATTCTTCTAAAGCCATACCACATCACGAGGTGAATGAGACAACCGAGTCTCAAGCTCCAATCACTCGTACTCTTAATCATGAAAGAAAACACTCGGTGTGGCACTCGGATTATGTTATGGAGGGCAATGTTGCATATTGTCTTCTTACAGAGGAATTAGAGCCATCAACTCTTCAAGAAGCACTGAATAATTCAGATGCTTTGTTCTGGATGGAAGCAATGCAAGAAGAAATTGAAGCTCTTCATAAGAATAAAACGTGGGAACTGATGCCACTACCAGCGGGTAGGAAACCTATTGGAAACAAATGGGTGTATAAGATCAAGAGGAACGGTGATGACCAGGTGGAGAGGTATCGTGCAAGATTGGTAGTCAAAGGATATGCTCAGAAAGAGGGAGTCGACTTCAATGAAATATTTTCCCCTGTGGTTCGAATGACAACTGTTCGAGTAGTTCTGGCAATGTGTGCTACATATGATTTACATCTAGAGCAGCTAGATGTGAAAACTGCATTTCTTCATGGAAATTTTGAGGAAGAAATTTACATGCTCCAACCAGAAGGTTTTAAACAAAAAGGAAAAGAGAACTTTGTTTGTAGGTTAAACAAATCTCTGTACGGTTTAAAGCAGGTGCCACGGTGTTGGTACAAGAGATTTGATTCTTTCATCATTGGCCTTGGATATAACAGACTACATGCAGACCCTTGTGCATATTACAAGAGGTTTGGAGACAATGATTTTGTCATCTTGCTGTTATATGTTGACGACATGTTGGTTGTAGGCCCCAACAAAGATCGTATCAGTAAACTAAAGGCACAACTCGCTAGGGAATTCGAGATGAAAGACCTTGGACCCGCAAACAAGATTCTAGGGATGCAAATTCACCGAGATAGAGTTAGTAGGAAAGTTTGGCTTTCACAAAAAAATTATGTGAAGAAAATCTTGCAAAGGTTTAATATGCAAGATTGTAAGTCAATATCAACCTCGTTTCCTACTAATGTCAAGTTATCCTCCAAGATGAGTCCTAGCAGTGAAGAAAAGAGGATGGAAATGTCTCGAGTACCGAATGCATCAGCAGTGGGAAGTTTAATGTTCGCGATGATTTGTACAAGACCAGACATTGCACATGCAGTGGGAGTAGTGAGTCGGTACATGGCGGAACCTGGTAGAGAGCATTGGGAAGCTGTGAAGAGGATCCTTAGATACGTTAAAGGAACCTCAGATGTTGCATTATGTTTTGGGGAATCGAACTTAACTGTCAAGGGATATGTTGATTCTGATTACGCCGGTGATCTTAACGAAAGTAAATCAACCACCGGGTATGTGTTTACACTTTCGGTGGAACAAAAGCTGGGTTTCAAAGCTGCAGTCGGTGTGGCTATGTCAACGATGGAAGCAGAATATGTTGCAGCTGCTCAAGCCAGCAAAGAAGCAGTATGGTTGAAGATGTTGTTGGAAGAGCTCGGACACGAACAAGATAAAATTACTCTATTTTGTGACAATCATAGCGCCTTGTATCTGGCAAGGAATCCAGCATTTCATTCAAAGACAAAGCATATATGAGTTCAGTATCACTTCGTTCGTGAGAAAGTGGAAGAAGGAACCGTGGATATGTAGAAAATTCATACTGATGATAACATGGCAGATTATCTGACTAAAGCAGTCAACTGTGACAAGTTTATATGGTGTCGATCCTCATGTGGCCTAGCGGAAACGTAAGCAACATGGAAGTGCAAGGAAGGATAACGGTATGAAGATTGATTGAGCCTCAATCTAATCTTCAAGTGGGAGATTGTTGGATAAGATACAATGTATCAAGATAAGAGAATCTTGCAAGTTGCTGCAACTTGGATCTCAATTTAGCCTACTTGTGTTTGTGATACAATGTCTTGCTATCACTATAAATACGAGGCTTGAGTGCCTCATTTCTGCATCCCATTTCCAAGAACATAAATACATAGAAGTGTTCTTTGGATCTTATTCTTTCTCTTATCTTTGTGTTAATTAGAGCGTTGGTGAAATAACTCCTAATACAAGAGATATAAATGTGTTTATCCTTGTAATTAGAGAGAATGTGTAACTCCTAGTTTTACATAGTGAAACGTATCTTTCCTTGCCCGTGGTTTTTACCCTTTTGGGGTTTTCCACGTTATATCCGTGTGTCATCTTTTATTATATTTCATATTTTAGTTGTGGGTTTGCTTCAGTCCGGTGTCACTTTTCTCAACAATTCGTTTACGAATCTACTGAGCTCTGTGAGAGTGTTTTGGTTGCACTTTTCTCTTTAGATATTGATAAGATCGTTTATAAGCTCAGCTAGGGATCAATAACAAAGATTAATAACATGCACAGCGGAATAAACAAATCGTTACTTTATTATTGAACAAGGCTTTTCATTCACTATAAACTAACTAACTATAATAAAGATCAAACACTTGATCTAACCACTAACTAACTATCCCTAGGCATTTATACACTACGCCTAGGTTACACACACACACCTTTAGACGTCTACATCTTGGAAGACTTAATTAAAACCTACACCCCATGTCCTCTTTATATACTAGAGAATAAGGACTAATAAATAAAACTTCTTTTGCAAGCAAGTCCTTCTATCTTTTTGTAGATTTCCTTCTTGTCATATTAAGTCCCTCTTGTTTCATTCTTTTTGTCTTATCAACTCAAACGTATAATTCCCAACAATCTTCCCCTAGTTGATAATGACAAAACCATTCTTGAACAAACTTCCCTAGATGAAGTAGAGAAATTGAGATCGGGGATCTCACCATGAATGAAACAAGTATGTCTTCCTTTGTCTTCCCCTTAATCCATGCCATGCCACTCAAACATCTCTTCCCCTTTTTGTTATTATCCAAATAGGGAACGTATGCAAATAATGATCTTAACCACCACGAACCAATATCATACTTCCAATCTAAGCCGTCCAATGTTTCGAATTGCCCTCCATGAAGAACACCAAAATGCTTACTAAAAATGAATCCAAAACAGTAGAAAACTCCAACTAGCAGTAGTAATAATGATCAACAGTAGTAAAAATCAAACACTTCCCCTTGAGCGCTGCATGAACATCAAATGATTCTTCAAATCTGTAAGCTCCTTGTAATGATCACTTGTGAAGAAAACCAAATATAATGAACTTGATGAAGAAGTAAAATAACCCAAACTTGTATCTTATATCTTGCACTATAGATGACATCGAACGTATACAACCTATGTATAGGGAGAACGCAATCTCTTGACGAAAACCTTCATCTACTATTCGTCAATTCGTTTGTCATAATCATTGAAGCACGAACAAGTTATCTCCAAAGTGTAACACCCACTTTGAGATATGATAAGAACACAAACCTGTGTAACTCAACTACAATATAAAATTAACGATATATAACCTTCTTCGTAATCAACTAATCCAATAAATCTCCAAAAACGAGCTTTTTTAAAAAACCTTTAAGAACAAATTCCAATCTCCTTGTGTGTGTGAACCAATCTTGTGTGTGTCATTCGATATCCTTCAAACCATCTGAACTTCCCCTCAAATTCAGAACCATACTAGAACCAAAAGCAATTCGTTCTATCCGATATCGATCAAAACTAGCAGCACTTTAAAACAACGAGCAGTACTTTCAACTTATACGAGCAGAGCAGTACTTTGAAACCTCGAGCGATTACTTGTGAAATCAGCAGTACTTTGATCAAAGAGCGATTACTTTGAACATAAATAGCATTACTTTGATCAAAAGAGCAGTACTTTGAACATAAACAGCAGTACTTTGATCAAAGAGCAGTACTTTGAATAAACCCTAACAGTACTTTGAAAACTCACAGCAGTACTTTGAAAACTCTCTTTGCAGCCAACTTTGACAGCATATATATTTCACATAAAAGCTCAAATAGACAATCCATCCAGTGGAAAGTTAGATTATCATATAGAGAACGTCCACCTAAAATTTCGTTACGATCCAACGGTTAACAAAAAAGTTATGATTGTTTCAAAACAGTGCTGTAATAACCTTACGAAAATTTTTTTAGTTTTCTGCAGCAGACTTCGACAGCTTATAACTTTTTATTGAGAGCTCAGATCAACGATCCCTTCGGTGAGATTAAAGATAGATATACCAAGAAGCTCGAGTTCAAATTTTAGCCCGATCCAACGGTTCAAGAAAAAAGTTATCGCTGTTTGAAAACAGCCACCAGAAAGATACGAAAATTTTTAACAGCTTCGAATTTTGCATCTTTTCTTCGAAAAACCTTGTAGATCCCTATATCAAGAGCTCCCCGCTCTGATACGAATTGATAAGATCGTTTATAAGCTCAGCTAGGGATCAATAACAAAGATTAATAACATGCACATCGGAATAAACAAATCGTTACTTTATTATTGAACAAGGCTTTTCATTCACTATAAACTAACTAACTATAATAAATATCAAAGACTCGATCTAACCACTAACTAACTATCCCTAGGCGTTTATACACTACGCCTAGGTTACACACACACCTTTAGACGTCTACATCTTGGAAGAATTAATTAAAACCTACACCCCATGTCCTCTTTATATACTAGAGAATAAGGACTAATAAATAAAACTTATTTTGCAAGCAAGTCCTTCCATCTTTTTGTAGATTTCCTTCTTGTCATATTAAGTCCCTCTTGTTTCATTCTTTTTGTCTTATCAACTCAAACGTATAATTCCCAACAGATATCATTCAAGTATGTTTTGATACATACAGTAGACACATTAATCGAATTAAATCTATTTTATCTTATAAAACAAGGTTTTGTACAAGCACCTTAAAGCAGAGCATTAAATTTTATTATTAAAAACACTACCTTATTTAGCACCAAAATACAACACCCTAAAGCACATTTGTGCATTAAATTCTTTTAACACACACCTACACCACACACACACAAAGTCAACAAAGAAACTCTGACTCCTTTTGCCCTATTTTCGGAGAGTAATAACTCTCTTCATACCTTTGCACGCTCCTCTCAAATCAAAACGCGCTGCAAATCAATGTACACGCTCCTCTTTTGATTTATTTTTGTAAGGTATTCCTTTGCCATTAAAGTTGCGGAATATGTCTTCTCATCCAAGAAGGAATTTCGCTTTATTTTTGTAAAGAAATTGTTATCATTGATTGTGATTCAATCGGTTATGAGAAGTTGTTATAGGCGTGTCGAGCGTTTCAAGTTTTTTTGGGTATAGATCTGATAACAATGGGTCAGATACAACTATGTAAGTATCATAATTTGTAAATATAGATTGTTAATTTTTTTTAGGGAAAATGACGCAAATAGACCGCTGATGCATATCACTTTCTAGACCACTTTTATTTTTAATTTGAAAATAGACCGAGGGCAACCGCTGTCATTGGGCAACTCATCGACATTGCGACAAGTGTCCCGTATGTGTAAGGTATTGTTTTTTGGGCAACTAAAAAGCGGTGGGCAACCGTATAATTTTAAAAGCGTTCTATCGTCATTTTACGTTAGACAAAAAGTACACATTTGAATAGTAAAAGTACAGTATCCATTAATTAAGAGAGTTCAACATCCAAAGTCAATGACCCGCCCAACAAAGCATCCATGGTTATCGGTTTTTTTCTTGCTTCGCAGTACTATTTTCACCAATCAAACCGTCTTCTTGTCAGCCCCCATTTTTTTTTCTTCTTGTAACGTCGGTTATGTCACCATCTTTAAAGCTACAGTGTTGTTTGCAAACCACATTCGATTGATCATGTTTTAAAAAATGTTCCCAAATATGGTACGTAAATATTGTTCTCGTTGTTTATTACATATGATTATTTCCAGTTGGTTATGTGTTATAATAAATCGTTTTTGTTATTCGATGAATAGCTATGTTAGATAGGTGTTAATTCCATTTTATAATCCGTTGCTCTTTTTTATGTGTATCTGATTCGTAATTATGTAGGGTATGATACCTTAGATTTCGTTAGTTAAGTATGTAACATTACTTGGTTCATTAAAAAATTTAGTGGCAGTTTGTAGACTAATAAGGAGTGTTTTTTTCATCAAAAGCTATCTGATCCTCTGTACTTTGAAACACCAAAGTTGGATCTGCAATCCCTTTACCCTTTCCAATATCAGTTTGAGTAACTACATCTTTTTGCACAGGTTCACCAATGTTTAGAGTCTTAGCAATAGGTCTAGGTGTAGGGATAGGGGTGAGATTGCTTTTGGTTGACCAATTGTATGGCAATCTCATTGTCAGCCTTTTTTGGTTTTGGTGTTGGTGTTATTGATGTCGTTATAATTGTAGCAATGGTTGCCTATGCAGTGGAAACGTCTGAAATGGCAGTGGGTATAATAATAGCAGCAGTGGTTACTCCAATACTAGCGGTGGATGCAGCAATACTGGAAGTGGTTGCCTGCACCCCTTCATTATCCTTTTCTTCAACTGCAGCCTTTAAAGAATCATCTTGACTCTTGAGGTTTGGAAAATTTATGTTTCCTAGTGAATAATATCAATAACTAATGGAATTTTGAGTTTAGTATTTCAATTAAGTCTAGTTAGAGTATATTCGCATGTGAAGAATATCGAGATTGGCTATTATTTTTATTATTTATGTTTTCACAAATGATATCATAAAATCATAACATAAAATTTGATGCAGTAATCAAGTACCTTGTTAATTAGATAAATACTTATTACCTTACATACCTAATCAGTCCAAAATAGCACATTCTTAAACATATACAAAACACATTCATAATCCTAAAAATCATCAGCATCAGCTGCAACTTTTTTGAGTCTGTTGATAAGATTTTTGGCACATTCAACCATCTCTTGATACTTAGCTTTGACAACAGCATTATGATCTTTCAAAATCTTAAAACTGGTTTGCATCTCTTCATACTTCGCTTCAGCATCAACATTATAATCTTTGTAAATTTAAAAATCAGCTATCGCCTCTTCACACGTTGCTTCCAAATTAGCATTATCATCTTCGATCCTCTTGAAACGCGCTTTCATATCTTCATACTCACATTCATACTCTTGAAGTTGTTCAATCATTCTCTTCCTCTTATCAATCAGCTCTTGTTTCTCTCTAAAATTTCCTTCTATTAGGAAAGTCTTTCCTGGCTCACAAGCAATTACCATTCTCTTGAAACGGTCTATCATGTCTTTAAATAAAGAATCGTGCAAATTAGTACAATTCAGAGTGCATGTACCATCTTGACACAAAGAACACGCCATTTCGTAAATGATTGTGATGATTGATAATCTAATTGATCTAAATGTCAATTGACTAAAATATCACAATAGAAGTGAAAGGTAAATTTCACAAATGAAAAGGTGTTTTTAGTTTTTGTGTAGACAGTTGTATTATTTATTGACAATTTGAATTGGTGTATAGTGTGAATAATCCAAACTAACTGTAATAATTGGTGTTTGCAAATGGGTTTTTGTGGTCACAAAGAGTTAGAGTATCAGTGGCCTCTGCATTTTACTTTTTTGACTTTTTTTGTGAACTCTAGCATTTGGCTATTTTGTTTTCACTTTTCACCTGTTTACTGGTAAGTATGTCGTTGTTGCTTTTTGGGAAATGGTTTTGTATTTTTAAATCAAATTAATAATCTTCAACTATCAACATCCACACATTCCTCGAGCATTACCAATGCATCAAGTCATAAAAGACTTGATGCGTTGAACACAATTAAATGGTTGAGGTAAAAAGCTTTTGCAAAACCAACTACTCCACTGCAAAAAGCATTTGCATATTTAATGTTGGGTGAAAAATGAAATTTTATAAATACAAAAGCTTTTTGACAATAGCTTCAAACACTTGAAGTCTTTACTAGTGTTTTTGTAAAAAGTCTTCTTCAAAGTTATTGCCACAATGAAACAAGTCATTTGAATATCTTATTAGAATAGTAAAAATGTCTTTCACCAAGTTGCCATTGCGGATGCTTACACTTTCATCGAAGAATTCAAATAAAAAATCGTTGTCCTTTTCTTCTTTTTTATAAACAAATCCAGGTTTGTTGTACTTCCCCGTATGTACTTTGTTACCATATTCGTTCATATATTTATAGACTACATGAATATAAATAACTGTGCAGCTTTATATTTTATATTCTATTATTAAATATTTATTTAATTAAAAGTTATTGAAATTGTTATTAGGGTTTATGTTTTATAGGACATGGCGAAAATAAAAGAAGTCATATTTAAAGTGCACCACAACGGGAAATTTGAATTTCAGCCACTCCGCTATGTAGGCGGTCTCCTTGCTGATGTCTGGTGTTTTAGCTCCACTAGGCTTGCATTTACCAGGGTGCTTTTTCATGTTTTGAATGATATTGGAGGGGAAAAATGGGCTTTATTTTATGCTGCACCAAATAAGGCACTAGAAGATGGTTTAACATTGTTGCACACAGACAATGACGTTCTACGAATGTATGACCTTGCTGATGAGAATGGATCCATGGACGTCTACATTGTGCACGAGCTACAGGCTTTGTCACAATTTTATTTCAAAAACATGGTATGGCAGGAAGAGGACGCCGGCATGCGGTGCGGTAGTGCAACACCTTTCAAAAGAAGGAAGTTAACAAAGCGTGTTTCTATCACAAAACCGAAAGAGGGTTGAGATCATAGAAAAAGGGCTAGTGCACAAGGAATGGTTCCACCTGTTATGAATGTTTGTTCTTGTAAAAAATAATTATGAGTTTATGCTGCCAACCATGCGATAGTGCTTCTATGCCAAACTTAGTGCTGTTAGGTTTATGCTGTTTAGTGTATCCTTTATGATCATATGGTTAAGAATTATGGTTGCCCGATCGTACAACAAGTATTGCCCAATGATGGCATTTAGTTGCCCAGAATGCAAATTGGAAGGTGTCCTGAGGTTCCAACAAAATTGCCCAATAACTTTAACTTGATTGTCAGAATTTTCGTGTGTAGATACTAGATGACGATAACGGTTGCGTTTGCTCATTAGAATAGCACAATTGGGGATAAATACGCCCAAAAATACTAACAACTGCTACAAGAGTTAAAACAGTTGTTTTGAAAGTATAAATTAATTTCGATTAAATTAGGGATAAAAAAGCACAACATGGTTGCGTTTTTGGAAAAACCAAAGGAGGCTACATGGTTTGAACAAATTCTCAATTATATGCATATGGTAATACGCAACCACTGCTACAGTTTAACAAACCACTGCTAGGGTCGCTCAAACCACCGCTAGTGTCGACGCAAATATCAAGTTTGTTTCTGTTTTCCAAATGACTAGTTGAAGTTCAAATTTTAAAAGTGAAATTTAAAGCGCGGATATGAATGATTTACTTCAGTTTGTCAAACGTGCTTAAGCAACATTTTCAAAACCAACAACAGATGTACAGACATAGCAAACTTTCAGTACAAAAAGGATGATAATAAACCGATAAATTCAAACGGTTTGTAATTACGGATAAGTCTTATCCAAATACCAAAAAGGAGAGAAAATCTGCAAGTAAATATTCACGTTCCTTCCCTAGAAATTTTATGACAAATCCAACAGGAAAAATAGATGCCCAGGAGCCTAGGCACGTGCCTACCCACAAAACAGTAATTGGAAATTAATTATACAGCGTGCAAGAACAGTAAAATCCTCGCTTTAAATACGCGAGGTAAATAAAGGGAAAGCACATAAAAAAACAACCATTCCTCCACCAACAAAAAACAACAAAGAGAAGTTGAAAATGTTAACCCGTTGCCCACGCACCGTCGGTTCCAAAAAGCCCATACATAGCCTAAACCTTTACCCCCCAAAACAAAAACATAAGCGCAAAGTAGTTGCTGCGACAACTGAAACATGTTCTTAAATGACTACTAAAAACAATTTGTCGTTTCTAAGACGAAAAAATTGACCTATCTCCGCGACCACTCACAACATTCCTTCAACCAAAACCCGTGTCCTTTGAGGTTTGTGGAAGCCTGCCCTGACCATATGGCGTACCAAAGGTTGGAGTTTAAACCGATTAGACTCTCATTAGCCATTTGGGATGTTCAAAGTTCAGGCAGTTCTTTCTTAACCTCGCTCTTCCCGAGCGGAAGAAGGATGTATATCATGGGTATTGGGACGAAAGAGTGGTAGAATGTGCAAAGAGAGGCAAACAACACGGCTGAAATTTCTGGTCTCAGTCCTTTGTTGATTGCAGCCCGGCCCCCGAAGCAAGTTTACGTCTACTAATCCTGGCATATCGGGTTGGATAGACTGGGTTAAAGGTAAAAATGACGAGCTTGCGGGCACTGGGATTAATTTTAGAGCAAACCACATAAATAATTCATAAAAAAATCCCATGCTATCTTGTAGGGGATGATTGGTGTATTTTGTGACAGTTCTCTCTCCTCACTCCAATTCAAACCTATCACGTCAGCGTGTGGATGTATTTTTTCTGAATTATTTGTGGTTCTACCATTGCTCTAAAATAAAAGCTGCACGGATTGGAAAAGCAACCCCACTAAAAGCTCTTCCGAGCCGCGCATAGGGCGGATTTACACGGAAACCCGTTGAGAAGCCTATCGAACTTTGCTTTGGGAATCCCATATGAAAATACGGCCGCCCAGGAGAACCAAACGACGGGAAATCCTTCAAGAAAATGATAGCAAACAAGAAGGAATCCACATTCAAAATTAAGTCGCGTACACTTTGCTAATGTAGTTTTTCACTGCTAGTATCATTGTGTCGGTTTAATATGTAACATTCTAGAATTTCTTGGGTAGGATGTTTTGTATTAGATAAGTATGCTAAGTATAATTATCTTGTATATTGTAAAGGACTCCTTAGCTTATAAAAGGAGGTCCAGGCTAGAGTTTGATATAACTTTTCGGCATATTTAGAGTCGATACACTTCAAGGTTGTAATCGCTAATACTATTCAGAGTATTCGTGTATTAATATTATTTCCAGGTGTTTTATAGACCATAAGTTATTGTAAAAACGTCAACATCTTCACTTTGACGTAAGCACATAACGCTTCAGGTTATTACATGTGTAGAGTGAGTTGATTATTTTGAGGTTTATGCGACTTTTCTAAGCGTCATAAAATGGTGTCGTGTCTAGATAGTAGATGACGATAACGGTTGCGTTTGCTGATTAGAATAGCACATTTGGGGATAAATACGTCCAAAAATACTAACAACTGCTACAATAGTAAAACAGTTGTTTTGAAAGTACAGATTAATTTGGATTCAATTGGGGATAAAAAAATAGAGTTACAACTGCTAGGGCAAAACATAGTTTAGACCCACACACATCATAATTCGCAACACCTAACAATCTATTGCAATCAATTTCGAAATAAACATTAATGGTGCCCAACTCTTCTCTTCTGCAACTCACAACATGGTTTGCGTTTTGCAAACCAAAGGAGGCTACATGGTTTGAATAAATTCTCAATTATATGCATATGTTAATACGCAACCACTAACCAATGCTACAGTTTAATAAACCATTGCTAGGTTCGCAGGACCACCGCTAGTGTCGACGCAAATATCAACTTTGTTTCTGTTTTTCCAAATCAGTTATAATAATAATAAAAAAGTCCTGAAGTACAATATGGTTTTTTGCGAATTAAAAGGTTGAAGTTCAAATTTTAAAAGTGAAATTTAAAGCGCCGATATGAATGATTTACTTCAGTTTGTCAAACGTGCATAAGCAACATTTCCAAAACCAACAACAGCTGTGGAAGCTACATTTTTCCAAAAAAAAGTATATAGAGACATAGCAAACTTTTGAGTTTTTTATTTGACCATAGTACTTTTAAAATTTATTTAACAAAAGATAGTACTTTATAATTTAATTAACAAAAGATAGTACTTTTACATAAATCATGGTTTTTTTACCAGAGGAAAGCGACACTCGGCTACTGATTTGCTACAATTTGCAAACCTGAACCACTGTCTGTTTTACTATATGCAAGTATTCACAAAATCTTATTTAACACCAAAGGCACATTACCATATGCTCCACGGAATAATTATTTTTGTGATAAGGATATTTGGTGATATCTTTACTAACTAATATTTGGCTTGTGTGACATTTTTAGTGAATACATTTGTCTTGTAGTACCTATGACAACTTTCCAATTTTTAACACCATGTTAAACTTGTACAGCAACAACGCCATGCTTATGGGGTAGCGTTTAAAGATTCATTAGGAAAAATGCATAGAGCATTTCTGAATGCTGGAGATAATAATGAAATCATATCGTCTGTTGGTGCACTAAGAAGCCCACAAGTTTTGGTGTTAAGTGGTATCGGTCCAAAAGAGCAGCTTGATACCTTTAAATATCAGTTGTGTCCTTGAGCTACCTTTTGTTGGTAAAGATGTGGCCGATAACCCCCTTGACGTACTTTTCATCCCTTCTCCCATTGCTGTTGAGAGATCCATAGTCCAACTTTTGTTGATAACGATCTTCAACAGCCAAAAAATCATGGTTTATGTAAAAGTACTATCTTTTGTTAAATAGATTTTAAAATACCATCTTTTGTTAAATAAAATTTAAAAGTACTATGGTCATATAAAAACTCCGCAAACTTTCAGTACAAAAAAGGATAATAAACCGATAAATTCAAGCGGTTTGTAATTACGGATAAGGCTTATCCAAATACCAAAAAAAGGTGAACAAATCTACAAGTAAATGTTCACGTTCCTTCCCTAGAAATTTTGGGACAAATCCAGCAGGAAAAATAGAAGGGTAGGAGCCTAGGAACGTGCCTACCCACAAAACAGTAATTGAAAATTGATTATACCACGTGCAAGAACAGTAAAATCCTCGCTTTAAATACGCGCGGTAAATAAAGGGAAAGCACATAAAAAAACAACCATTCCTCCACCAACAAAAAACACCAAAGAGAAGTTGAAGATGTTAACCCGTTGCCCACGCACCGTCAGTTCCAAAAAGCCCATACATAGCCTAAACCTTTACCCCCCCCAAAAAAAACATAAAGCGCAAAAGCGATTCTTTGCCACAACTGAAACATGTTCTTAAATGACTACTAAAAACATTTAGTCGTTTCTAAAATGTCTAGAATGACAACTAATAACACATCCCCGAGACCATTCACAACATTCCTTCACCCAAAACCCGTGTCCTTTGAAGTTTGTGGAAGCATGCCCATACCATATGGTGTACCATAGGTGGGAGTTTAAATCGATTAGACTCTCATTAGCCATTTGGGATTTTCAAATTTCAGCCAGTTACTTCTTAACCTCGCTCTACCCGAGCGGAAGAAGGAAGTATATCATGGGTATTGGGTCGAAGGAGTGATAGAATATGCAAAGAGAGGCTTAAAATTATGGTCTGCAGTCCTCTGTTGATTGGTGCCCGTTTCTCGAAGCAAGTGTACGTCTACCAATCCTGGCAGATCGGGTTGGATAGATTGAGGTCAAGGTAAAAGTGACGAGCTTGCGGGCCCCGGGATAAAATAAAGAGCAAACCACTGCTAATGTAGTTTTTCACTGCTAGTATGATTGTGTCGGTTTAATATGTAACATTCTTGAATTTCTTGGGTAGGATGTTTTGTATTAGATAAGTATGCTAAGTATAATTATCCTGTATATTGTAAAGGACTCCTTAGACTATAAAAGGAGGTCCAGGCTAGAGTCGATACACTCCAAGGTTCTACTAGCTAATACTATTCAGAGGTATTCGTGTATTAATAATAATATTTGTAGGTCTTTTATAGACCATAACTTATTGGTGTGAATTTAATTTGTTAACATTAATATTTGTTTTCAAACATACTATTCAAGTGAGCACTGATGAAACGGAAATGTCGATGTATTGTAACTAGTTAGATTAAAAAAATGTTACATTATTTTTATTAGGTCACGGATTTTAAAAATACCACAAAATTGTTATAAAGAGCAACACAATTGGTTGCTCCTAATTGGTTATTATATGTGTAGAGTGAGTTTATCATCAGTTTGACGTAAGCACATAACGCTTCATGTTATTAGATGTGTAGAGTGAGTTGATTATTTTGAGGTTTATGCGACTTTTCTAAACGTCAAAAAATGGTACGATGCTTTTATGCTTGATTACTTAAATTAAATATCTGTAATTATAAAATGAATTGGTTGCCAAATTACAACTGCTAGTTAAGAAATACTACTGCTAATTATACTGACTACTGCTAGTAAACCGAATAGGTTGTATACTTACAACTGCTAGTATTATACGCACAACTGCTAGTTATTATAACTGCTAGTGATAGAAGTTGCCCTACGTTCAACAGTTAGTTGCCAAATTGATATTTGGAAACAACTGCTAGTTGGCGAGATGAAATAAAATGGATAATGGCAACAGAGGAAATACTAAATACGTTGACATACAACGTTTCATACAGACGACAACCTACAACATATTACGATTACTACATAAACCCTTGATAAACAGACACACCAAACTTTGTGTACACAAATTTAATTGACGCAGGGTATTCAAACCATACATAAAACTACAACCACTAGAACAATTTTACAACGGCTGTGACGGAAGATCGGGGGAGTTTCAACAGCTTCCTAGCGAACTCCCAATTCGTCTTGATATTATCATAACCATCGGCCATCAATCGCTAGCCCTGATATACATTTTCTTTAATGACGTGGAACAAGCAAGTATAAACTTTATTATGTGTAATTCATTTTGTGATCTAGGAAAGGAATGAAAAATCACTGTCTGAATCTGCCCATGACTGAATGTGGCTGTGTCTAAATCAAATGAAGTTTGTTCCAAGGGTAAAACACTAAGCGTGTGTGCAGCCTGGAAAATCAAATAGTATTGAGATAGAAAAACATGGCAGTTTACGGATGTTTATTTGATACGTATGAAATAGAGTAATAAAGTATTACACTTACTATGGTTTCCAGATTTTTCAAGTTTGGAGATCCGCGAATCATTTGGACGATGAGTGACACGATAACAGTCTCGCCAAAATCAACTCCTTTTAGATTCAAATAAACTAGGGATACAAACGGCAAAGGGACATTCATCCTGGAATTACCATCACGCATCAACTACAACAGGTCGAGTTTTGGGTCAGTTTCAAAGATTAAATGTCGTTACAGTTACACATATATTTAACATTGTAAAATTAGAAGTGTAAATCTCAAAATGGTCTTACCGTGCAATAGTCAAAATCCAATGTAAGGATCTCAAGAGATGGAAGTCTTGTCAGGTGAAAGATATTGGATGCTATGATTGTCGTGACAGAATTCGAAATACCGAATGACAAATGTAACTTCTTCAAATTCCTAAGACTTGCAAGATTCCATAGTTTCATCCCGTTTGTACTCTCAACATCCAATCTAATAGACTCAAGTAAGGGACAACCAACAATTAAATCCCAAACTGTACCAGTAAGTAATTTGACTAAACACAATTCTAAGCTCAATAAATTTGGAAAACTAGTGAAAAACACCAAACTAGGAAAATCACAACAATGAATTTCAAGATGTTTCAATTCAATACGCCCGTAAAGTTTGGTTGGCAATGTAACTGGTTGTCCATACCAGTTTTTAACTGTCAGCTCCTCAATTCCTTGTAGTGCCAAAAACATAAGCCAATCACGAATCTCTTCATTATTCAAGTCTTCCATTCCTGACAACGGTTTGGGATCTACAGAGAAGACAAACTTTTTTATGGGACCCGTAGTGATTTAAAAGTCTAGTAACATGGCTCCCATCAAACTTATATGTTAAATAATAAAAGAAATCCTCATCAATTATGACTTCGGTAAGCAAGGTCCACTTAAACCTCCAATTTGTAGATAAACTAGAGGTGCTCACCGCTTCTCTTATTGGCAACCGATTCAAAATGTTACCGATCACTGTATCTGGCATGTTGCTAATATAATCTCTCATAATGGTGATAACATTAGCTCGAAACGACATGTTTTCAAGGAAATTTCGACAGGAGGCTTTGGTTTTTTAATTGTCGTTTTACTATTTTAACAGGAGGCTTTTGGATGAGGGTTGTTGATTTGCAATTGATGGTCAGAACGAGGGTGTGTTATGATCATTATATGTGGTTGTTGGGTTGGTTCATTGATTCGCGCGCCCAAGATACAAGCTTTTCAAATTTGGTCCGTAAAATATGGCCAAAACCCATTTTACTGCCTCCAACTTGGCTAACTGGAATTCCTGCTACCCTGAACTTTTAAGGGTGCGGGACGGTACCCTGAACTTGGAAAATGGGTCATTTTACAACCATCCGTTTACTTATCTAGGTCATGTGCCGTTAAATATTTGATGGGCCCAATTGAAAACATTGAATCATGAAAGCAACGCCAAACATTGAAAATGAATTGGTTGTATACTTACAACTGCTAGTTATTTTTACTACCGCTATAGTTAATTTTACTACCGCTAGTAAAACTGAAGTGGTTGTAGACTTACAACTGCTAGTCATTTTTACTACCCGCTATAGTTATTTTACTACCGCTAGTAAACTGAATTGGTTGTATACTTACAACTGCCAAGTATACTGTTACTACTACTAGCTATTTTAACCACTGCTTGTGATAGAACACATCAATGAAATGATGCCACCGCCGTTAATATCATGTTGTGTATGGCCATGTTTGTGCTGCCCGTGTGTAGGTGCTGCTGATACTAGAAGGACTCCTTGGTTTATAAAATTAGTCAATAAGGAAAAGAAGTTGTCCCTACGTGAGAACAGTTAGTTGCCACATTGTTTATTCAAAACAACGCTAGTTCCCAGTTAAACAAAGATGTATAATGGGATTAAAGAACATAGGAAATAGTAAATACGTTGACATACAACGTTTCATACAGACAACCTACTACATATTACGATTACTACATAATTATGAGTTTAATGGTTACATAATATATAACCACTTGATTTATAAAATTCAGCAAGTACGTAGAAAAAGCTAACCACTCCATGCTTCCTTCACATACAGACATCGTACTAAAACCACAAAGCTTCATTCCCATTAAGCATGATCCCTAACTTCTGCCGAAAAAACCTGTTGAACATGAATATAATGGTGTAAGTTAAAAATAAAACATTAATAGAATGGTAAGTTAAAAATAAAACATACTATAAACAGCATGGTCTGGATGATTTAACAAAAGAAGTGATTCTTTGTATGGGGCGATGTAGAAAGATCCCGCATCTTCTAACATTCCCATGTAGACAAATAATTCAAGTTCTTTGTTGTATACAAATACCGACTGACCCAAATGATTGGCGCTATACGCTTCCACTATTGGAGCTTGATCCTTTGTAAACCCAAGCAAACGAACCGAATATAGGGTAGGGATGGCGAATAGGCTTCTAAATGATGTTATGGAAGAACCATTGACGTCCTACAACCATCCGCAAAACAACGGAATATCTTCACCAATGATCGTCCCAGAAATCACTAGAGAGGTTCCAAGATCGAAAACATTGAATGGAACTGGGAGTTCATTTTTTAAAATTTGTGGTAGGTCTATAACTTTAAATTGGTTGGTTACCAAATCAAAAGAAATCAACATATAAATCTTATAAATAACACCGTCCTCATTAGTTAACTTTTCACTCCCAGTCCAATAGATAAAACGACCCACAAGTGCCTGAGTTTTACATTTCAGTTTGATTGTTTCACGAGGGGGGTGGAAATTTTCAAGGCGTGTCCACCGTAAAGAGTTCAAAGAAAAGACAGATACATACTAGAAACCACTTTCAAAAATAGGATAGGAGACCTTCCGGACGGACGGCAAAACCAAAACAAATCTTTTGACGTTCGATTTGATGCGTGTAAACCGGGACAAATACTGCAAGTGATTTTTTGATTGCCAGGTTCCAAATAATAGTCATTAGATTAGAACCATAGACAAAACACCAAAGACCATTAGAATTGCCAACTATAATCATAGATGAAAGCATTAAATCTGTATTAAGTGGCGTAGCGATTAGCTGTTCATCTAAAGCTAACACAAAACCTTGGTCACCGATATCGAATGTTAGCGTAAATAAACACTGATCATTACGACGAACACCGTAATTAAATATGAAGCTTCCACAATCTATACTAGCCTTCCATAACTTGCAAACACTATGTTGCTAGAGTATAGACTTAGGAGGTAGCCTACAGATGATATCTAGTTGAACATCCAGTGGGATATTGTCAGACATATTTTCTAAACAAAAGCAGAAAGATTGGGATAAAGATATGAAGTCAATAGACCATAAGAAGAAAGAAAGATTTTGTTAAACAAATTGTATTGAAGAAAGAAGAAAGTGATTGGGAACACAAGACATTAAAGGACATGTACCGTAAATATATGTTTTGTGGGCGTTTGTTTTTTTGTTTTTGGTTTTTAAATATGAAATGACAAACTATCCTCGTGTATAAATACAAGTTGCCCAAAAATATAAAGATGCCCAAAACAATACAAGTTGCCCAAAAACAATACGTTCAATACATGACATATATACCTTCAAAATACTTACTTGTGTCATAAGTTGTCGGACACATGGCAGCCCCTGGTTGGGTCCAAGAAAAGCGGTGGGCAACCTGTCTATTTTAGAATTTTAAAAGGGCGTGGTCCATAAAGTGATATGCATCAGGGCGCGTGGTCTATTTGACCAATTTTCCCTTTTTTTATTGGTTCATTAGTCCGTTTAAAAATTGATAATTTTTTTATGAAAAATTGGAAAATAATAAAATTTTTTAATTATTGATGAATTGCCTTTTTTTAAATTGTGTTTTAGGAATGATAACACGGTTTGTTCAGCCCATATAATGGCCATGGATTATGTTTTCCAAACACACATCAACCTTTTCTTTCTTCTTTGTCTCATTCCAATTCACCAAGCTATGGCTGTCTTTGTTTCAGGATATATCAAAGATCTATCCGCTGTCAAAGATAACATTAGTTTGAGAGTCCGAGTTTTAAGAGCTTGGATTCAAGAATTGTACAATAAACCTCATGTGAAAAATCCGAAATGATCCTTATGGATGAAACTGTAAGTAGTAGTTTTGATTAGGAAACAGTTTGTGTTATTCGGCTGTTGCATATGTAATTGACAGTTGGTACATTTTTGTTTTTACAGGATACGAAAATGCAGGCCACATGCAGGATGGCATTGGTGAATCAATTCAAGCATAAGTTGGTTGAAGGCATAACCGTCACGATTGAAAGATACTCGCTTGGGGAAATACAACCCAAATATAGGATGGTTAACAATGCTCTGCGTCTCAGCTTCTTAAGCAATACAATGGTTGAACCATGTACTGATTTTGGTGGGTCAGTCTATGGATTTGATTTTAGAAACTACAAATCCATTACTGATTTACAGATAGAAGAAGATGGTCAGTTTGGTATGTACTTGGATTCATCCTTATATTATAATGTTAAAATTGCTTTATATATGGATTGTTAAAATGGCTTTCTTTATATACATTTTTAGTACTATTAATCGAATACCATCTTTCAATGTGATTAGATGTTGGTGGTCATGTCACTGCCTGTAAAGAGTTGGATAATTATGATAAGAACGGGAACAAGGGAAAAAAGAAACTGTTGACTCTTAATGATGCTGAGTGAGTACCAAATCAATACATAGCTTGATTATATTTACAAATAACTCTCTTAAGCTGTTATTAGTACAATTTAATCTGATGTCATATATGCATATATTCTGTAGGGGAATGAGCTTAAGTGTACGTTGTGGGGCTTATTTGCACAACAATTTAATAATTTTTTGAAAGCTAACAAAGATCATGGTAAAATCATGATTGTTCTACAGTTGGCAATGATAAAAGTTTGGGACGGTAACAATTCATATCATACGTGGTAGAATATTATCCAACTTACCTGTATTTCACGTCTAAACCATGTATTTTATTGTACAGGGAAAATGTGTGTCCAAAACGGCTATCATGGAACAAAACTGTTTCTTTTCAATGCCTGTGAAACTATTGAGAAAAATGAATTCAAAGCTGTCGAATCCTATCGCAAAAGGTAATTATGCAACACCCTTCGCTAATACAAACAAGTTGCTATACATATATACATGTTAAGGTCAGTGATTTTATATACTTTGATTGTAGGTTGTTTTCTTCTGTAAATGCGGATGCGTTTGAGAACACAGCATCGCGTATTTTTGCTGGCTCAAAATTCTCAACCAAGGATGATTTCCTCAATAAGTATCCCGTAAAAAGCATTGTTGAGCTTCTTGATGTTGAAAAGGTACACCATATCCATACAGATTATAGTATTTAACCATGTTATTAAATCATATGTAAATTGAACCTACAGTTTTTACGAGTTTGGTACACCATTTCCATACTAATTTTTTCTGAAATTCTTATATACAGAACATTGCTTCTGTTATTGTTGGAACAATAATCGCCATACAAGAAGTGGAGGGCTGGTGCTATCTGGGTTGCAAAAAGTGTAACAAGAAAGTGGTGAAAGACAGTGAGTTTATTGATCTCGACGCTGATACACCAATGAAGTCAGCAAACACTGCTGATAAGTGGAGATGCACTAAATTCCATGAGATTATCAAACACATGAAATCAATGTACATATCTACATTTTTTGAATCCCTAACATATGACACCTATGTAAGCGATGTTAAACTGACAATTATCATATACGTACATTTGTAGATTTCGCGCAAGTGCGTGTTCAAGATGATTCAGCATCTATGCCGCTCTTTGTTTGATGACGGTCCAGCCATTGTTGGGTGGTAGATCGGCATACCAACTTTTAAGTAAAAAGTATGGGTTGAAGGTAATGTTTTTAGTAACTGCTTTATGAATCATTCATAACTATTCTTAAACATATCAAACTATTTGAATACCTAATATTGTACAACTTGGCATTTAGAGTGCTGAGCACCAAGTCTTCCCAAGTGAGATCACTGGATTGGTTGGTAAACAGCTTGCCTTTAAAGTCACTATTGATGAATACAATCAGAAAAAGATGTTGCCTCAGATTCACCGCCTTATGCCTATTGATGATACCGAATTATCATTTAAGCTCACGCATCTGTTACACCTTTAATGTAGCATATTGGATTTCACAAACACATCATATCATAAACAAGTAGGCGTACAAGATGAGTTTTAGAGAGAGAAAGTGGGATATTCTAGAAAGAGAAACTCATGGAAGGTTAGATTCCAAATGAACATCCAACCCTCTCCCTTGTGAGGAGAGGGCTATTTATACAAAGAGTCACACCCTCTTTCGGGCTGTGGATCAGGCATACAGTGGGTAAAGACCCGTCCTTCCTCCATGGTGTTGCACTAGACTAAGCAACGCTAATAACTAACAATAAATACCATACTAAATAATATGTCTACGAGCTAACTTAAGCTAGATTACATTAGGGGTGACTGATACTTCACTATAGAATTTCCAATTCCTAACAATCTCCTGGGGAGGTCACCCCCATGAATTACAATTTGCATCCTAGCATCCTATTAATTCTTCCGTGCTTTGAGCTCGTAGACTTTAATACTTCAAAGTAATCAAACATTGTGCTTCAGTATTGATTTCATCATTGTTCAACTATAATGATATTTCGTGGAGGTTATAGAGTGATCCGATGACCTTTGAGCTTTAATAGAGATCATCAGCCATAACTAATCTCAGTATCACCCATTGTTGTCTGCCGGCATATGTTATTTGTGACAATTGGACCGACATGTTCTAGGATCATGATTTCTTCTTATCATAGTAGCGAAAGCTTTGTTAATTCATGATATTGGCGTAAGGAAGCATGGAGTGAGAATATCAGAGTCATTGATGCACTAATCATGATTTCTTTTGAAATGAATGTGATGTATGAGCATGCGGCTATGGATTGACCATCTTCATTCGATCAGTACGCAAACGTCGGGCGTACCTACCACATACAACAGTTAGCATAAAGCGCACGGAAGTGTCTTTGATCACTTTCGATTGAATTGAGGTACACGCCCATGGTTCCCCGTTGATCGTTACAAGTATCTTTGTGATAGGTATAATCCAAGAGAATTTCCTTGACAGGGTTTCGCAGCTGCTCTAAATTTCTCAAACGGAACGTCTCAAAGAAGACAACACGAGAGTGAGTGAACCAGTAATTGAGATTCACGATTGATAAAAAGATATTTGAAAACAATCGTGTCGCGCACAATATAAATTGTTTTTGCAATACAACGAAGGTTTTAATGAAAATCAATTATCAATCATAAACACTTTTTATTTTGAAATATTAGTACACAGTCGATGTGCTAAAGAAAATAATTGTTGAGCACAACGACCGGTTTTTCAAAGGTATCCGTCAATCCATAACACTGAACGGGATTGAATCTTAATTATGACTCGCCCCATTGTTTACGGTTGTCACATGGTTGATCTATTGAATAGATCTCACATACCACCAGGGAGCTTGTTTGATGTTGGCTCCAGAAGGCTTTCCATCTTCATTGTGAATATGTTAGCATATTACTCGGATGTTCGGCAATACCACAAGGATAATCGTAAGACTCATAAGATATAATCTCTTTTTCTTGCAGGTGAAATAGAGTCTTATTGTGATGTCTTAAGGAGATTTATTTGATGATCTCGTGGCTCTAGACTCAATAGTGCACATTTGGTTCCTATTTTGGAGACTAGGGAGAGGGTCTCCTTCTTCAATATCAACAATCTCTAAGAGTTAGTCGATAGATTATGTCCGGTTCCAGTGAGAATGAAACAAGCCCTTTTAAGAGGAACTTGAGTAGCTTGGGAAGTTTAGTGCGGTCGTCCACTTGGGTCCATGACGTCTTGTCTTCAATACCGTCGTTACCTTAGTAACCACCAGTAGCATATGTATTGAACCCGGTTTCTTGCCTAAGGTTGAATTATTGGAGGGCTATTTCTTTTCACCCTTTTCTCATTCATTTCTTTTTCATTCTTCAACCCCTTCAGTGCTTACCGAAACTTCATTGCTAGAACCTTGTTGGGTTTGTTCCAGTACTAGCTCTGTCTCAGTCGGCACTCTTCCCTTATTCTCATTTTTCTCTCATAATACCTAAGGACTACTACACTATCTAGTAGTTTGTCCTGGGTAGATCCCTTCGGCTCTGGCGGGATCGTGGGAAAGAATACCTAACCTAACCATCCTTATATCACCATGCATAAAGTAAATTGGTCGGTCTATTTGGTATTGTTCATCGCCATTGGAACCAATTGAAAACCATTTGAAAATCAATCCAGATACTTGTGATATATTATCAAAACATTTTGTACCTGAATTATTTTTTGATAATTTTAAGAAAACTCCCCTCAACATGTGCATCATATATTTTGAAATGGTTTTAGCACATGGAGGCAAGAGGGCTTGACAATCTCAGATTTAAGAATGAAAGCTTCGTTTCATTGATCAACCATTTCTAAAAGTTATCTACATCACTTTCCCGATCAAAATTAGCATTTTTCATACTTTGATAAAGATATTTTTATGGGAAAGAATGTGATTTTCAAAAGTTTCTCCCCCTCAATATGTGCCTAGAGATTTGAAATTGTTTTGCACGAGGAGGAAAAAGTTCTTAGAAGCCCATTTACGATCATACCGCCATATTGAAACCGATTGAAAATCAATCAAGATACTTTATGATGAAACATATAAATATTTGTACCTTGAAAGTTTATTTTCATTTTGAAATGCTCCCCCTTTATATATGCTTCGAGATTGAAAAAGTTTGCTTTTATATTAGAGAGCGGTATGCACTTTGAAATGGTCATCTTTTATCATCTTTCATATTTATATCACATTTTCTCCCCAGATCAAAAATTTCAAATCCTTTGAGATTTTGGATCTCAAGTGAATTAAATATGTATGAAACAAAACATTTGTTGGAGAAAATGTGTCGGTTTTATAAGATCTGGAGTGGACAACACTGAAGTTCCCTTTTTATATAAAAGGGAAGCCACATTACATAACCTACAACTATTACATTAATTATAGTTGTTTATAGTACTTACACACTTTTACACATCAAAATACAAAACATAAACTACTTCGGACGATGTCTTTATTCATTCTTTGAAGCGACATGTAGTGACCTTCACGAAGTCTACCACCCAAAAGCTTTCAAGGTGGCGAAGATCATTTGAGTCTTAAGTCTACGCTTTGCATGCAATGAAATCTTCACATCCTCACATCTCAATCAGACCATAATTTTTTTTGTTCCACTTGATCAACTTTGATTTCATTCACTCTAGAGTTCAATTCTTATTGACCATCTTGAGAGTGCATCACTTGAATTTGTAGAGCTCGCCGCATCTCATTAGAATGCGTATCCCGTATCTGTCGGTGAAGAGGATGGCTCTAGGGGTGTCCAGAACTCTATATTCGTGACGGAATTCATGTCCTGAGTCATCCCATTGTGGTCTTGTAAGGTTGACCCTAGTCTGGTAGCATTCCATTCCTAGCTGAAAATCCTCAACCCTTTTACGAATAACTAAGCCCCTGATCCAAAGGTTGACAGTAGCTGAGAGAGCCTTCTTCTCACGAACCGGAAGATGGTTAAGATGTCCTTGTAGGTTCAGAAGGTAGAGATCTTCAAAGTCATTTGGCATCAAGTGTTTGAAGTCGTTCTCTTCAATAACATGCTCTTTCAAGTCTGCTCTTCGTAGAACAATCTTCTTCAAGTAATCATAGCCATAGATTGAGAAGATCTCTATACTGATGACACTTAGAATGCGAAGCTTGGATCTAACAGTTTTGCGTCTTTTATCAGCTTCATGTCTCTCAATGTAGAATTTCTTCTTTTTGTACCACCAATGAGAAATACCATATGAAGCGGCAATGTCATACTTTTATTCTTTGTCAGCCCAAATTGATCAGGAACCATCTGTTCAAGACCCTGATCAGTGTACCTAGCAGCTTTCATCTTCGAAATCGATAAAGCTGGTCTTCTTTCAGTAGAGCGAGCACATAGATAGTCCAAGTCACGGTTGAAGAAGAATTCAGACTGAATGGTCATTTGTCCAGGTTCACCACTGAGAGGAAGAGGCTTGTTCACATTGAAACGACTAATCTGCTCACCAGCTTGATCATAGCATCTTGTGGCATTCTTCCATCTGATATTGGAGCTGATTGGCATCTGAGTGAAAAACCTTGACAATTTCAAAAGCTTGTCCTTCAAGATCCTTTGGAGTGATGGACGAGATTCCCTTCTGG